>JAJKFI010000025.1:12279167-12289258 GCA_029204185.1 Lerista edwardsae | reverse complement strand
AGAGAGAGAGAGAGAGAGAGAGAGAGAGAGAGAGAGAGAGAGAGAGACCATGTGCATGTGCTGCCTCTGTGGGAGCTGCCCAGTGCACCTACGCTGGATTCTCCTGGGTGCAAGTGTGCCGTTACCTGAGGTGTCTGGCCGGCAGGAATTTCGCTGCAGTATTCCCTGGGGGCTGGTGAATGGCCGGGGGCGGTCGTCCGCAGACTCCTGGAGTGGCAGGAGAGGAGCAGGGTGAGAAGGATGCTGGCTAGGCGGGCTTCCAGATGGGGTGCCCCCTCCCCCCTCAGCCAAGCGATGGTGCTCAAGCGCACACACACACACACATGGCTTGATGCTCCCTCGCATGCAGAACTAAGTGCATCCTAAGCGTCAGCAACTAAGCTAAGCTGCTTAGCTAAGCGACAGCAAAACCTTGGCCATCAGCAGCCTTGTGCTTGTTTCTGGACAGAGACTCTGACTGGGGAACGGGCCTGAGCTTCAGAATCCGGCCACGGCTACTCCTGTGCTTCTCCCAGGCAGGAGGTGGCTGCCGTCTTGCTGCTGCTTCCAATTCTGCTCCAGTAGTCATAAGAATATAAGAACACCAGAAGATTCCCACTGGACCAGGCCCAGGGCCCACAGAGTCCAGCTTCTTGCATCCCACAGTGGCCCACGAGGTGCCTCAGGGAGCTCAGTAGACAACAAGATGCTTGCATCCTGTCGCCACTCCCTTCCACCTGGTATTCTGAAGTAGTCTACTACTAATGTAAGGAGGTTGCACAACATAAGGAGGTTGCACAACCCATCATGGCCTACAGCCCATGATGGACTTTTCCTCCAGAAATTTGTCAAATTCCCTTTTAAAGATACCAGATACCATCACCACCTCCTGTGGCAAGGAGTTCCACAGATCAATTACTCCCTGGGCAAAAATATATATCCTTTTATCCATTCAAACTCTCCCAACATTCAATTTTAGCAGATGTCCCCTGGTTCAGGTATTGTGAGAGAGGGAAAAGAACATCCCTCTACCAACTCTATCTCTTCCATGCATAATTTTGTATGTTTCAATCATGTCCCCCCTCAGGCGCCTTTTTTCCAGACTGAAGAGAAGTTTTCCCCAAACTTCTTCATAAGGGAGGTATCCCAGTCCAGTAATCATTTTTGTCGCTCTCTTCTGCACCTTTTCCAGCTCCACTATGTCCTTTTTGAGATGTGGTGACCAGAACTGTACGCAATACTCTAGATGTGGCCTCACCATTGATTTGTACACTGGCATAATAATATTGGCTGTTTTATTCTCAACCCCTTTTTTTAATTACCCCAAGCATGGAATTGGCCTTCTTAATTGCTGCCGCACACTGGGTCGACATCTTCATTGAGTTGTCCACCTGCACCCCAAGATCTCTCTCCTGAGCTGTCACAGACAGCTCAGACTCTATTAGCCTATAGGTGAAGTTTTGATTTTTTGCCCCAATGTGCATCACTTTACACTTGTCTATGTTGAAATGCCTCTGCCATTTTGCCGCCCCAGTTTGGAGAGACCCTTCTGGAGCTCTTCACAATCCCTTCTGGTCTCTGCCATCCGAAAAAGTTTAGTGTCATCTGCAAACTTGGCCACCTCGCTGCTTAACCATGTCTTGGTTCCCAAGACTGATCCTTTTCACCAGTAGCATTCCTAGGGGGGGAAATGCCAAGTTTTGCAGGAGCCTGAGCTCCTTTGTAACACAGCCCTCCCCTTTACCTCCAGAGCCATTCATGGTTCCAAAAGCTGGCTCTGAGGCTTTGCTCTCTGAGCAGCGAATGCATTTGGAGGCGAGGGGGAGGCGAGGGGCCTCGTTAACACAGGAGCTCAGGCACCTGCAAAACCTGGGGGGGCACTTTGCCCCCCTATAGGAACAGCACTGCTTTTCACCTCTGGCCATTGTGAAAATTACCCATTTCCACTGTTTCCTATTCTTCAACCAATTCATAATCCGTAACATTATTTTATTTTATATATTATTATTATGTTTTATTTTATTCCCTGACTGTGGGGTTTTCTCAGCAGCATTTGGTGAGGGCCCATGTCAAATGCCCTCTGAAAATCCAGATATATAATATCAATGTGTTTGCCTGCATCCAACGTCTGTTGGCCAGTCTAAAAGGTCGTGAGGCAAGACTTACCTTGGCCTAAGCCATGCTGATTCTCTCTCAGCAAAGCTTGTTCTTCTACGTATTTTAAGATTTTATTTTAAACTGAAACAGATGTCAGGCTGCCTGTAGTTTCCCAGGTCCCCTCTCCTTCCTTTTTAAAAGATTTGTGTGACTGTTAGCTTTCAACCCTCGGGCACAATGAGAGAGGCCAGCACACAGACATACACCGTCCTCCCTGACTCCAAGAGTGGTCCAAACACGCTTTATAGGCCACCTTGTGCTGGCCTAAACCCAGGTTAGGATTGCGCCCTTAATTTCTTAGTCCAGGTAGTGGTATCTGCCTGAGGTCTTCTGCCATGAAGACAGATGCCAAGCACTCATTTAACCCTTCCCTCTGTCCAGCTGGCCAATGACTTCTCTGGCAGCTTTCCTAAAGTATTATAACCATCTTTTGTTATTTCACTGCCTTGGGCTGACGCAAGTGGCTTGCATCGGTCGATGGCTGTCACACACATGCCGTAAAGCACACTGCAGCGCCAGCACAAACTGCCAGTGTGCCGCTCCTGCACCAGCCACGCCCAGCTGGTGCAGGGGCATTTCTGGGCAGGGGAAGGCTCCAGTGGAGCTCAATGCATTCCAACCTGCGTTGGACACAGCGCAGGTTAGGATTGCGCCCTTAGTGTTTCTGGCCTTATACCAGTGATGTCATTCAGGGGGAACGGACCAGAGCGGGCGTTCCGGATCCTAACGGGCTCCGTGGCTGGTTCCAGGTGCCAATCCAATCAAGACAAGTGCCAATCAAAAGTGAGTTCCTGTTCCTAAATTATTTGAATGACACCACTGCCTTATACTCTTTAACCTTTCTTGGCCTCCCATAATATCTTCTTAAATTTTTCCTGCCAGGGTTTGCGTTTCTTTTTATTCTTCTCATTAGGGCAAGACTTCCATGTACAGAAGGAACGTTCCAGTTCTCCCACCTTGGCTCGGAGACTTCAAGAATTTGCATAATAGCACCTGTGTGCAGGTCCCCCTAAAATGGGCTGATCCCTGCCGCCTCTTGTCTTGCTGGACTGGCTCTCGTGCCCCGTCAAGCTTCCACTCCTAATGCCTGCGCTGTTGTTCCCGTGCTGCCCTTGAGCCTCTCCACCCCCATCTCACAGGCGCCCCGGACCAGACGCCACTTGGCTCCTGTCGCTTTCGCCTTGGGGTGAGCCGGGCTGTGGTTTCTTCTCACCTCCCCCTGGTGGCACCAGCTTGCAGAAGGCCTTGGGGCAAAGCCCCCACTGCCCCCCCCACTTAGCAGCAATGGCAGTGGCTTCTCCCACCCATCAGCAAATGGGGGAGGGAATCTGATGTGGCTGACCAGTCCTGGGGACTGCCCAGCATTAGCCCAGCCAAGTGGACCCTCTTCAGGGTATGGATGTGCCCCTGCCTGGTGCCAACCAGGCTGATGCTGCCCTTGCTCCCTCCCTGTCTCCCAGGGGCTTCCAAGCACAGAAACAGGGGCGTGTGTGTGTGTGTGGGGGGGGGGGGGCTGACACAAGCACCACACCAGGCTCCATATCTGGTACTTGCCGGCTGAAAAACCCTCATGCCTGAGAAACAGCCAATGGAGTGCTGGACGGTGAGACAGAGCTGTGCACAGGCTAGAGCCTGGACTTCCAAGACAAAACCCAGGACTCTGCTCAGTGCTGCGGTCTTCCTGTGCCCCCAGCCCTGCTGCTGCACAGGCTGTGCCCCCACTGTACTTTTGTACTTTTTGTACTTCTTGTACTTTTTGTACACTATACACTGTACTTTTTGTACACTGTACTTTTTGTACTTTTTTACTGGGTACTTTTTTTACCCAGCGGGTAGTTAATCTGTGGAACTCTTTGCCACAGGAGGTGATGATGGCATCTGGTCTGGATGCCTTTAAGAAGGGATTGGACGGATTTCTGGAGGAAAGGTCCATCGTGGGCTATAGGCAATGATGGATTGTGCAACCCCCTTATATTAGTAGTAGGCTACTTCAGAGTACCGGGTGCAAGGGAGTGGCAACAGGACGCAAGCATCTTGTTGTCTCATGTGCTCCCTGAGGCACCTGGTGGGCTGCTGTGAGAGACAGGAAGCTGGACTAGATGGGCCTTTGGCCTGATCCAGTGGGGCTCTTCTTATGTTCTTATGTTCTTATGTTGCCAGCTGTGCCATCACTGACTCAGCTTTCAGTCGGTCGTTGGAGCGGACTGGATCCCCGCTTGCCAGTCTGCAACTGCTCAGAGATGACAATTCGGATTTGGGAGCAGTGGAGGGGTAGATTCCAAGCAGGCCCCTATTTCGGAAGCCCCTTAATGCTGTTGTGCCGTTTTCTGGACTCACAGAAGAGCCGGGGATGGGTGGGGAGGGGAGGCCCCCCCCCCCGTGCGCAACCCTTTTCCTCTCTCCCAGCCTGCAAAATTCTAGGAATGTGCTAGAAGACCCACGGAGGCCCGAGATGGGGAGTTCCGCTTCCAGGAACAGCCCCAGGAAAGCAGGGCCTCAGGCCTGAGGGTGGCACCTGGGAGGGGGGATTCTGCAGCCCCTCCCCCGACTCTCACCTGCAGTCCTGTTGTGCTCGCTTCCCCCCCGGAAGAGAAGCGGGAATCCTGCAGCCTCATGCTCCTCCGGTGCACTCGCTCCAGCGCTTTGGTCCTCAGCAATTCTGACGGGATCTCCTGCGGGGGAGGAAGGAGGCGAGAGGCCTGCAGCGCTCGGACCGTGCAGCAGGCCCCAGCAGCAAGAGCCTTTCCGCAGAAGAGGCAGCGTGCTTGCACCGTATAGCTAGCTGCACGTGGAAGCGTTGCTTGTCTCGCACACGGTTGCCACACTTCATAGAGTATTGAACGTGAAGGTGAGAAGGGATCATGGAGACAATCTAGTCCACCCCTTGCTCAGCGCCAGCGACACAGAAGCCCTGTCGAGCCTCCCCCAGAACACCTCCAACGAAGGAGACCCCTGACTGCGCAAGAGGGGAACAGACTGCACAGCTGCTCCAGAGCCGGGGGGGGTGGGGGTGCGGGACACAGCTCTGGCGGGTGGGGAATTCTTCCTGGTGAATCGCCCAAACGGGTGTCAGCTGCCCCTTGTTTCTAGTCCTACCCTTGGGAGCTGCAGAGCGCAAGCCCCCCCCCCCGCTGAGAGCCCTTTGGGGCCTGGAAAGTGGCTCTCCTCCCTCCCCAGCCTCCTCTTCTCCTGCTCCTTGAGTGGAGATTCCAGCACTGCAGCCTCCTCACCTGGCTTTGACGGCCATTAAGGGCTGGAGGGTTTTCAGAAGCTTTTGCATCTCACTGAGGAGCTGCGTGCAGCAGTGTGGTGGAGTGGGCCCCCCGTGGGTCACATCTGCAGGCCTGATGCAGCCCCAGTGCTCCCCCCCCTGCACCTGGGCGGAGAGGGGGCCCCCCGTGGCTTCTACCCTCTGCTGCTGCAGCAGGATGCTGTTGCAAGGCCAGAGGCAGGCACTGCTGCTTGCTAGTCGCTGCTGCCACCAGGTGGCTGAGGAGGGGCACGTCAGAAGGTGCCCTTCTGGGAAGAGACCTGCGAGGAAACCCCATGGGGGTACTTGGCCTTGCGAAGGGTAACGAGATCTGCGCTTCCAGGACGTGAAGCATCTCATTCTGGGAAGAATATCAACAACCAACATAATTCTGCACTGAGGAAAGGAATTAAATACCTTATGCAAACTACGCATCGTTTTTTGTTTGCCCACAGCCTGCACAATCTCACTGATGCTATTTACTGAGAAAACAGGACACTTGTGAAGACCGCCCAAGTCTCCCGTGCTGGTCTCTGGAAGGCTGGTCTAGCCAAGACCCCTCTGGTGTTGCTTCTGGCACCACCCACCCGTCTTTAAACCCACCTCCCCTCCTTCAAGCTGCTTTGAAAAGGAAAGCTGAGGTTGTGCTTATGTCGGGCGGGAGTTGGAGGAAGGGCCTTGGCGATCAGGAGCCCCATCCCCTGCGCACGGAGGCAGCAGGTGCAGCATCTCTGAGCATCCAGCCTGTGTGGGAAAGGCCCCAGTGAGGGAGAGCCCACAGCCGTGGGGGGGGGGGCAGCAGACAATCCTGCGCCCGGCAGCCCTTGTGGTGAGGCAGCCTCGTCCTCAGTCCTGCCTAAGTGGACTCCCTCCAGCGCCAGCACCCTGGTTCCAGCCCTGCCTTCAGGAGCAACAGGGAGGGAGGGAGGGAGGGAGGCTCCCCTCTGGCCTGACAGTCCTCCGGATGCCAGAAAGCGGCTCTCAGCTCTCCCATCCTCATTTCCTTGGGGCAAAGCACAGCAAGCTCTTGCAACCCTTCGCCATAGGACCTGGTGCCTGGACCCTCCCGCAACCTTCGTGTCCTCCTCTGACCCTGCTCTGGCTTCTCAAGGTCCACCATGAAAGGTGGGGGCCCACAGCAGGCCAGGTGCCCCACGAGGATCTGCCACACAGGAAGCCAGACAGTGCGGAACCCAGAGGTTAGGCGATGACATCATCACCAAACGTCCAGAAGTAGCGTCACAATTTGTCTTCGTCGCAATGCTGAGCAGCTGCCTCGGCTCTCTCTCTCTCTCTCTCTCTCCTTGGCTTGCTTTCCCTTGACACCCAGATTTCCCAGGTCCTGTGGACGCTTTCGCCCAGATTCCTTTGCCATGTGTCCCTGCTGGTAAGGATGGGCAGTGCCATCCTAGGCATGTCTGCTCAGAAGCAAGGCCCACGGTGCTGAGTGGGGCCCAGCCCCGGGGTGTGCACAGGGTGGCAGGCTCAGTCGAGGATCATGGCGCCCTGAAAGGCCCCCCGGAGCCTTATCCCTGCCAGGGGACCCCGATCAGCCCCGGGAACTGTGGCATTGCCGTTTGGGCACAGGTGGTGACCTGCCAGGGTCCCCCTGACCCTGAGCTGAGGCAGAGAAGCCACGGGACTACGGAGCTACTGGCGGCACAGAGCCCGGCTGCCTGGCAAGGATCTGCTGTCCCCGGGCAGCCCAGTCCCACCCCCCTCAGCCTGATGCATGGCCTGAGCGATCTCCACGGCCAGCTCCAGGAGCAGTGGGGGGGCCGTTCCCATAAGGCCCCCACCCTCCCCGTGGGGCTTCCCATTCCAACGAAAAGTGTTTGTGATGCCACACGCAGCACCTGGAAATAGTTGGTGTTGACCTGATGACATCACTGCCAACTGCTTCCGGGAGGCCCATTTTGGGCAGGTGGGAGGGCCCCAGGTGAAGCGGCTGTGCTCGCCCCACTGACCTACAGCCCTTAGAGATCCTGGCAGCAGCAGCAGCAGCAGCAGGCAATGTGCTCTCTGCACTGGTGCGGGGGCCCCCAAAGTGCGGGGCCCAGTGTGACTTCAGGCTGGCTCTGGTGACTCCCATGGAGTCTCCTACTTAGCTGGTGGGCGTCCAGGGAGAGTCGGGGGCGTTTCGGGCAGGACAAGAGTGGCAGGATCTTGGCGGGCTCTGCCACCCCCGAGACCTTCTGCCCGGTCCTCCCGCCACTGCCCCGACCTTCGCCTGACCTTCTCGGTCTGAGCCCCGGAGTTGCTGCTGCTGCGCCCACTGGGCTTTGTGCCGGTGGGCCGGGTGAGAGGGCAGGAGGGCCAGGCTGGAGCCTGGGTTCAAGCAGACCAGCTCTGGGCTTCCAGGGCGCCCCCTAGGCTGCAGGACCAGCCTGCCTGAGCCTGTCAGCTGACCTCCGAGGGCCAATCCCAGCGCTCCAGTCCCTATACAGCCCTGGCTGCGGGGCTCCCTGCTCACTCTGAGCGGCTGCTGCTGCTCGCGGTCCCGAGGTTGCCACTGCCCTTTCCTGGAACCCAACGACCCCTTTCGGTTCTGGACCGTGCCCAGAGCTGGCCCCAGACATTGGCACAGGCACAGGCATTGCTGGCACAGGCTGGCGGCACTGGAAGCCTGCGATTTCCGGGAGCGGAGACGCCCCGCTGCAGCTGCGCACCCTTGCGCGTCACCTGAGCTGAGGACGGCCCGCGGGGGTGGGGGGCAGCCGGGCTTTGGCTGGGAGAGGTGGGGAGAGAGGGCCAGCGCCAGGCCTGAGGCGGAACGCCGAGTGCCGGCCCCTGCCCCACTGCTGCCCCCACGCATCTGCCTGGCCCCCTCTTCCTTGCTGAACCCAGGCAGTGGGGGGATCAGTGGGGTGAGTGGTGGGCAGTGGTGGGTGCCCCCTGCCAGTCTGCTGGGCTGGCCCACTTTGGCCCTAGTCCGGCCCCTTGGACTGAAAGCCTGGGGGGACTGGAGCGGACGCCTCCGGAGGCCTCTCCCCTGCCCCCACATCTTCACTTGACGCACACGCCCCCCTGTGCCCCTCCCTCCGCCTCTCACCTGGATGCTCTTCTCGGTGCTCAGGCTGGGCTTCCCGGACTCGGGCTCCGGCCTGGCCGCCCTTTGGACAAGCGCTGTGATGGGCTGAGGAGAGTGGGAGAGAGCGGGGTCATGCGGGGGCTGGCGCCTCGCAGGGCGGGGCAGGGCGGGGCGGGGGAGGGCCCGACCTGCCTGAGGGGCTCGCTGCCCTCTTCGCCTTGCTGCCGCAGCTGCTGATCCTTCAGGATTTTCCGTGCCTGCATCGCTTTGGCCAGCCGCTTCTTCTGTGGGTGGAAAGGACAAGGGGCCGCTGGGGCTGGGCTGGGCTGGGCTGGGCTGGGCAGGTGGCACAGGGCCTCCGCTGATGCCCGGACTGGCCGGAGCTGGGCCCAGAGCCGGTGGGCTGACTGACCCCATGTGTGTGTGTGTGTGTGTGTGTGTGTGTGTGTGTGTGTGTGTGTGAGAGAGAGAGAGAGAGAGAGAGAGAGAGAGACAGACAGACAGACAGACAGACAGACAGACAGACAGACAGACAGACAGACGGAGGGTCATGCCCCGCGGCTCCACTCACCAGGTAGATGTTGTACCTCAGGAGCCTCTTCCGGGCGTCGGTCACGCTGGAGCCCAGCTCCCGCAGCTTGGCCTTCATGTCGACCATCAGGTGGGCGGGGGGGTCCTGGTGGCCCTGCAGCTTGGTCACCTCGGGCAGGAGGGGCCCCAGCGCCCTGTACAGGGCCGAGATGAACTTCCTGCGGGGCAGACGGGCAGGCGTGGACTGGCTCCCCTTGGCCGGCGGGCGTTGGCCAGTGAGAGCCCAAGCACCAGTGCCCAGAGCCTCAGGCACCCTGCTTTGGGGGAGGTCCACGGGGGTGCAGGGCTTCCACCGGGGACTGGAGACCGGAGACCCCCTGCCCGGACGGCCTCCTCTCCCCAAGTGCTTAGCTTGGAGCTGGCTGGAGTCTTTCCAGCCAGGCTGCCTGCCCTGCCCGCCCACCCCAGAGCAGCACTGTCTGTCCTCACACTTCCGGGCCTGAGAGAGACCCAGAGCTGCCCCTCGCCACTGGGCGGCCGGCCTCGGCCTCGGAGGCACTTACACGGTCTCCTCGTCCATCTCATCGTCTCCATAGATGATGCTGTCGCTCATGGAACAAGGGAGCTCTGCCATGGAGGAAGGAGAAACGGGAGGAGGCTGGCAAGAGCCCTGAGCTCTGCTGGCTGCAGCCACCCACCCCTGCCCCATGGGGTCCCGGGCAGGTGCCTCCCTGTGCCGGCTCCTGACCATGCCAGCGCAAGAGGCCTCGGACTGTCCCGTGACGCGGTGGGTGCTGTTCCGCAGGCCTGCGGTGGGCGTGCCAGTCAGCGTGCACCATAGCTCTGCCGCACCCCCGGGCACAGATCTCCCAGGGTGGCTTTTGGCCCCGGCTCACGCTTGGCCCCGCTCCCCTCTTCCCACTCTCTGGAAACCACTCCCCCAGCTATGCCACCCAGCTCCGAGCGGAAGCTCCTTCGTCCAGAGCTCCCCACTGCCAGAGCTGCGTTCCAAGGCCCCTGTCCCAGGTGGGCTGGAGGAGCATGTGCTGCGTGGGGGGGGGCTCACGGGGGGGGGGCTGGGTTCACCCTTGCGGCTGTGGTTCAGTTATGGCTGGACTGTAGAGGCCTCTAGCCTGAAATGGG
>JAJKFI010000025.1:12239932-12279067 GCA_029204185.1 Lerista edwardsae | reverse complement strand
TCCCCCCCCCCACCTCCCCAGCTTGGGAGAGGAGCAGCACCTGCTGGCACCAAGGCTGCCTGGGCCAAGCGGCCACCTTACCTGGGAGGCTGGTGGACACAGAGCCCCTGTGGTCCATGGTCCAGGGGCTGGAAGAGGAAGGGAGAAGACTGCGTTGGTGTGTTTCGGCTCCGCTGGGCCAGCCCAAGGGGCTCAGGAGGAGGGGCGCTAACCCTCGAGCAGGCGGGACCCGTGCTTGGCAGCGCATTGCTACCTTTTTGGTTCCTCTGGCTGGCCTGGGTTTCATCCTTTGAGGCCTGCAGAGGAGCCAGGAGAGCCTGCCTCAAGGAAGAACCTGCCCGTGCAACACACGCCCGTGATTTGGCACGTCTGTCTTTTCAGACAAGCGCACAGGCCAGAGGAATGCGGGGCTTCACTGGAAGGTGCAAAGGAAGGGGGTTGCACAGTTTTCCTTGATTGGCAGAAGGGAAGTTTTGCAGGAGCAGCTTGTCATGCAAGGGGAAAAACTGCACCTGCAAAACTTCCCTCCTCTCGACAGCCCGTGGCAGCCCGTGGCAGTGTGAAGACCCTGCCTCTGTGTTGGGGGCTTGCAGGACACCCTAAGGAGCAGGAGAAGGGCTCTTCTCAGCAAGTCCCTTGCCAGGCATTGCTGACCTGCGCCTGCATCTTGACGGCAGCGCTGCAAGGCAGGCCTTTACTTCTGCTCTGTGACTTGCCAGGGGCAGCCCAGAGCAGACGCCTGAAGTGGGGTTTCTGCTCGGGTCTCCTGGGCCCGTCTCTCTCTCACGGTTCACGTTGGTTCAGTCCAACTCCATAGAAAATGAACGGGAGGCAAAATTTAAGGGGCAACACTTGGTGCCTCCAGCAGAGGGCAGTGTGGGACTGCTCTCCTGGGCAGGAGTCTCTGCTGCTTGCTGGCCTGGACCAGGGGAGCAAATGCCACCTGCACCCCAGCGTCTTGCCTCTGACGGAGAGAGGCTTCAGAGCAGCCCTGGAGGTGTCTCGGGGCGGGGTGCGCTGCTCTGCTCTGCGCTGCTGGTTGGCCGCTTCCAGGCACAGCGTCAGGCTTTTGGCTGAAATGCGGAAACTAGAGGCATCGCTGCACTTGAGCATCTCCTGTTGCGCTTGTGCTGGGGCACCTGCAGGGAGAAGTGGCACGTCTCCCCCACGGACAGGAGCGCCGTGTGAGTTCCAGGTGCAGGGGAGTCACCTGCACGGCCAGTTTCCCAGAGGCCTCTCCTCCTCCTCCTCCTCTCCTCCTCCTCCTCACCCTCTGAGCCCAGGGCTGGCCACTGAGGACGCAGTCTACCTAGGAGGTAGTCTACCCAGGTCCTGCTTGAAGCCCCCCCCCGAAGAGCCTGCAATTCCCAGCTGCCTGATGCTTCTCAACTGAGGGAGGGAGTGGGTGCCTGAGCATTGTAACAGGCCCCCATGCAAGGTGGGGTCATGGGGGCTGGCTTGGGGGGGTGCGTGAGCACTGGCTGGGCTTGCCTGGCTCCAAAAGCCTGCAAGTCAGGCTTCCTTTTCTAGCTAACTCTGAGAGCGCACTCCTCACCTGGAGTGAAGCCGGCACAGTCAGGCCAGCAAAGTGGGGCTGGCACAAGGGCCACCGTCAAGTATGTTTGGACCACTCTCGGAGTCTGAGAGGCCAGCACACAGACTTGCGCCATCTCCCTGACTCCGAGAGTGGGCCAAACACGCTTTTCGGTGGCCCTTGTGCTGGCCAAACTTCGCTGGCCTAACTGTGCTGGCCTCACTCCAGGTTAGGGCTGCACCTTGTGACTACAATGCAAAGTCAATTCCAGTGCAAAGCCAAGTTCAGGGGTGCACAAGCCCCCCTCCAGCCCTCTCCCCAGTTAATTGGGCTTTTCAAATGTTCCAGTCAAAAAACATGACGGGGTTTTTTCAGCTGCTTGATATGAACACTCAAGAAACCCTCCGTAAAGTTTTCTTTTGGCTGATGCTCCTCCCCTCCCTGCCCCGTTTCCCCCAAGCCAAAGAGCCTCATTTGGGGAAGGGTGGGGTGGGTAGCGGGTGGCAGGGAGGGCTCCCTGCCAGGGCAGAGGGCTTGCCAGTCTCTTCTTCACTGCAAGGGGCACCGAGAGTGCTGTTTCCTGCCAAGAGGCTGCAGGGGCCACCTGGCCCACCATCCCCAGCAGGAAGTGATGCCCCCTGGGTAAATCGACAGGACCTGGCCCTGCTTATCTGTGCCCTGCTGATAGCACCTGAGGGAGAGAGAGAGAGAGAGAGAGAGAGAGCGAGAGAGAGCTGCGACGTACTCTCCATGGGAAGACGGTTTGGAGGGCGGTTGGGAAGGCTGCTCTGGAAGACGGTTTGGAGAGGGCAAGTGGGGCAAAGTCAGCATTTGATGCCACGGAGACGGTGCCTCCCGACGGCTTCCAGGCAGGATTTGGGAGGCCCTTTCTGATCCGTGGAGACCTCCCCATTCGGGACCAGCCTGCCTGCAGGAGCCCCTGCTCCCACCTGGACCTGCCCACTTCCTGGGGCCTTGAGGGGAGGAACGTCAGTCCTAGCGTTCTGAACGGAGGAACGGGGCCCTTTCGGCGGTGGCCCCCCTCGCTGGAGCTCCCTCCCCTTAACCAGCCATTGAGGCTCCTCCCTGCCAGGCTGCATTCCCGCCTCCTGCTGACGGGCCTGGCTGCCGGCCCTGCCCCTCCCGCTTCGGAGCGAGGGCTCCGCTCGGCTGCTCTGGCTGCCCAGGACGTGAGGCGGGTTCCAAACAGACGTGTCTACATTCCCCACCCCCACCCCCCGGACGGACTCCGCCACGCTCGGCTCAGGGCCAGCCCAGAGGCCAGGAGGAGGCCGAGCGTTGCGTCACCCTTGCGTCACCTGTCGTTGCTGCTCCTGTTGGGAACGGCCAGGGAGACCCCGCGGGGGCGGCCCAGGTCCCTGCGCGACAGCTGCCTCCTGGGCGTGGCGTGAGGGTGGCTGCGCCCGCCTGCAATGAGCCTCTCTGCTGCTGCTGCTGCTGCTGCTGCTGCTGCTGCCCCCTTGGAGAGGCTGAGGCTGTTGCCTGGTGCCCAGCCGGCTGATGTCATGGGCTGACCTGATGAGGTCACAGAGCAGGAGGCTCTGGGGAGCAGAATCCTGGCTGCCTCCTCCTGCTGCTGCTGCTGCTGCTGCCGCCGCGCCTCCATGCTCTGGGCCCCGCGCGGGACGTCCGCACTGCAGAGAGGCGCCTCTGGGTGCAGGGGGTAGGGAGGGGGCCGCAGGCCCGTCTGCTGGAAGGGGGCCGCTGAGGCAGGGCGGCCACACCCCTGCCGTCTCGCGAAAGCAGGCGCCACTTGCACGCTGAGACGTGCGTCCACACCACGGTCCAGCAGAGGTCAGCTGGGCCAAAGGGACAAAGGTGGGGCAAGTGGATGGTGAGCCGCGGGTGGCCCTGGAACCTCAGCTGGGCCACCCTGGGCCTGACCAGGGCAGCAGCGGGTGTCGAGAAAGCCGCCTTCTGGGCTGCCGGTGCTGGGACTCTGTCCTCATGCAGGAGCTTTTGGGGCGAGGGCAGCGTGGGGGGGGGGGAGAGGGCCTCGCCAAAGGTCTTCCCGCCTTTCAGAGTACTGCAGTGGAGCCTCCAGGCGCAGAGGCACTCTACCACTGCATCCCAGCGTGGGGAGGGTGGCTGGTGCCTCCAGAGACTCAGGACGAGATGGGCTTGGGGTCTGACCCTGCAGGTGCCCAGCCCGGCTTCATGGGTGTGGCTCAGGGTCACGGGACCTTTGCCATCGTGGGTTGAATCGGGGCTTGAGCAGGGGGCGGATGACGGCCGGCAGCCCCGGGGGGGGGGCTCGAGGGGCAGAAGTGGTGCGTCCATCTCTTTTGGAGCTCTGCACGGAGCGCAGGGGCAGGGCTGAGTCCCGGCTGAGTCGCCTCCCTCGAGGTCTTCGCCCAAAGGCGAGCCCCCCCTTGGGATGGAGCCAGGTGCTGGGCCTGCTGCTCTGGTTCGTGGGCTGACTCTGGAGGGCGCAGGGCTGAGGGGGGGGGCTCTCCCGTGCAGCCCCTGCCGGTGGGTTGGGAGTGATGTGTGAGAGGCCCCCGCCAGGCCGAGCCCTGAGACGCGCCCCTGCTTGGCCACGATGGGTCCTGCCTTGGGGAGTGCTGGGGGACCAGGAGCCAGAAGTGGGCGGGGGAGAGCCGGGGAAGGGGGCTCCCCCCTGGCCCAGAGCAGTCGCGCCCTTGAGCGAGCCCCTGCTCAGCCTGGCCCAGCAGAGCCGCCAGCCGGGCTCCAGCCTGGTCTTCTGGCGGGGCTGAACAGCAGCGGGGAACGGGGGTCCAGCAGGAAGGAGCCCGTCGAGCAGCAGCCCCAGCGGGCTCGGAGGAGTGAGCCAGGCTCCCGTTCCGCCTGCAGCAGGCAGCAGGCGGCCTCTCAAGGGCTCCGGCCAGTCCGGCCAGTTTCTTCCCAGTCAGCCAGCGCCTGAGCAAACATTGGCCTCCCTCCTGCAGCCTGTTCCGCTCCCCCCCAGCCGGTCCTGGCCCCGCCCCGCCCCTGGCTCTGTGCCAGGTGCTTCCCAGCGCACCAGTTGATCCCATTTTCAAGAAAAGGGAAACGGGGTCGCTTGGCGGAGGAGGCTGACGGGGGCCGGGCCGGGGCTCCTCCGGGGGTGGCCTGCTGGGGAAGGGGCGAGTCGGAGCCTGCAGGGAAGCAGGGGGGCTCTGCAGGGCCATCGATCAACGGCAAGCTGGCACGGACCGCAGCTGGCAGGGGGCTGAGCAGGCAGCGGGTGGGGCTGACGCCCTGCTGGGCTCCTCGCAGGCTCCGTTGCCTGCCTGCAGCGTTGGCTGCGGCCCAGCGCGGCTCTCCCAAGTGCGGAGTCGGAACGGGGCTGGCTCCGAGCTCGCTGCCAGATCTGCCCTGCCATCGCGCAGGCTCCGGCTCCCGGCCACAGCGCTCCTGCCGCCTTCCTTCACACCCAAGGGCCGTGCCCTGGGCCGCCCAGGGACCTCCTTGCTGACGTGCCGTGGGCGCCAGTGGCAGTGTGGCAGTGGGGCTGCAGCTCCCCCCACAGTTCCCGCAGAGCCCGGCCTGCTTGGGGGCAGTCGCTCGGCTGCAGAGCATCACCCAGGCGTCACCCAGAGAAGGGCCCCGGCCTGGCCCCTGGCGTCTGCACAGGGATGGGGGTGTGGGGGTCTGCTCACAGCCCTGGAGAAGAACCTCCCTCGGCCTGACCCCCCCCCCGGTGAGCAACGCAGGCAGCTGTGCCCGTCACGCGGTTCCGCCTGGGTGAGTGGCAGGGCCTGGCTCACAGCGAGCTCTTGGGAGAGATGGGCGCTGGGGCTGCCCCTGTGTGCACGAGGTGCGGGGGGGGGGCTCTTAGTCCTCACAAGGCTCCCTTGCGCACCACTCTGGCACCTGCTGCCTGCACCTCACACACAGGCCAGGGCAGGAGACTAACCCTGGGCAACCACAACGAGAGGTGGCAAATGGGCACCCCAGCAGCAGGGCCGGTCCGTGAGCGCAGTCGGGGGGGCATAGCTGTGGGCAGAGGGCACCAGGAGGGGGCAAGGCGCTTGCACTGCCCCTGGCCGCCCCCTGGGCGCTGCTTGACTCCACGCCGGCACGAGCCAGCCTGCCCCTGCCGCGGCACGCCTGGAGGGTCCTTGGGGCGGAGGCCTCTCTGGCGCCTGCCAGGCGTCTCTACGGATGTCCACGCCGGGCAGTCTGGCTCCCAGGGGACTCCCCTTCGGGCGGTGCCTGTCGAGGGCTTGTCTCTCAGGGGGGTTGGCGAAGGGGGCTCAGGTGCCTGCCCGCGTGGGAGGACGGTGCCCAGCAGAGGCCGGCTGGTACTGCTTGTGCCCGCGGTTGTGTCGAAGAGTGGCAGGGGACGGGGGGAGGTGGCAACTCCGTCAGAGGATGGGCAGGAGAGCCAGGCTGGCAGGAGGAGGCCGTTGCTGCTGCTGACAGGCCAAAGGTCAGCGGAGAACGAGGTGTGGGGGGGGGGCTCTGTGGCGTGAGGAACCCGGGGGGGGCGTGACCCAGCAGAGACAGAGGCAGAGGGGACTCCTGCTTTTGGCACAGCCAAGTTTACTCAGCAGTTGTTCTCCTGTGAACACTCCTGCCTGTGCCAGGCCAAGAACAGCATCAGCCTCAACATTGGGGGGGGGGAGACAATATCAGCCACGAGGGGGTGACGCGTCGATAAGCAGCAGCCCTCAGCCCATTGAGATCCATGGAGCTGCTTTATTCTGCTGGGGGGGGGGGGCTGGGTCGTGTCCTGGTGCCCAGCTCAGTGCAAGGGGGTGCTTGACGCGACGGGACTGCCTGACTGCGGGCCCCAGTGCTGGAGGAAGCGCCCGAGCAGGGCCAGCCTTCAGCCAACGTGACCCCTGGCATCACCCTGGGCCCCGTACTCTGGGGCCCCCACATCAGGGCAGAGAGCACGTTGCCTGCAGCCGCCGCCGGGATCTCTGTGGGCGTCCCCCGGGGCCCTCCCACCTGCCCAAAATGGGCCTCCTGGATGCAGCTAAAGGGGATGTCATCGTGTCACCGCCAACCACCTCCAGGTGCCATGCTTGGCATGTGGCGCCACAAGTGCTCTTCTAGGTGGGGGGGCGTCGCAGGGAGGGTGGGGGCCCCTGCGGGAGTGTCCTCCTTGGGCCCCGCCTCTCCTGGCCCTGCACCCATCTCCTGCCACGGAGGCACAGCTCCCGCCATCTCTGAGCACCTGCAGCCCCCCCCTCAAGCCCCCCAACCTGTGACCTGCCACAGAGAAGTGAAGCCTGTCTGGGAAGCTGCACTCTGGGATCCTCCCCCCCCCCGAGGTGCTGCCAGGGGTCGAAGCAGGAGCTCTGCAGCTGCACTCTGGTTCTTCTCTGCAGCACCACAAAGGGGCGGAGGAGGAGCCCACCCCCCCAGCAAGTCTGCCCAAGATGACAACAATGAGCCTGAGAACAGCAGCCCCAATGTCTGCAGTTCCTGAAGCGGGGGCGGGCGGGCGGGCGGGGGGGAGCACGTGGGATGCTATCGGGGATCTCCCCAGTCTCTGGCAGCTGCTGTGCGAATGCCTGGACGTGGAGCACCGATTCCCGCTTGCAGTGGGGACCGGCGGAGGGTCCTCGGTCTGGAAATTCCAAGAGCTGCCCTTTCCCAGGATTGGGGTGGGGGGAGGTTCTCCCTGCTCTTTTCTGGAACTCAGGAAGGGCTTGAGTTCAGCCGGGGGAAGGGGAAAGCGGAGGAGAGAGGATCCGCTTTCTGTTCCGCTGGGCCAATGGCCTTATTACGCAACAACCGTTGAGATCTGTCTAGGAAAGCAAAACTGAAACCAGAGTTTTTGCCAGTGCCAGACAGCAGCATGAATCACACCTGCCAACAGGTGTCCTTGGGGCCTTCATCCGTCTCTCAGTCTTTGTTATAAAAATGGGCCAGGTGTTATCCAAATGTTATTCTCATGTTGATGACGCAGCACCAGATGATGCATTTAGCACAGACAGGGACACTTGTGGGGCTGTGTCAGAGCTTGCCCCCATGGGATCTGTTCTGCTGTGGATCTCTTTTCCTTCCTGGAATGGTGCTTGTCTTCAGCAGTGAATGGCCAAAAACACTCACCCCCATGTTCCTTGCGATGTAATGGCCCAGAAAAAAACAGGATCATTTGGGGGGAAATCCCAGACCCAGACCCAGAAGGTGTCGGTCGTGCCCTTTCTTCAGTGTGGCAGCCAAGGGCAGAGGCGGATCTACAGGGAGGGCACAGCTCTAAGTGTTGCAAGAAGCCTTACCCTGTCATGTAAACCCCTCCTCTCCCTTGCTGCTGTAGCCAGTTAGCAACGCCAAGATGTTGCTTTTCCCTGTGAGGATTGGCTAAAACGGTGCAGGAGAAGAGTGATTTCCACTGCAAGGTCAGGCTTCTTGCAAAACTTAAGAGCTCTGCCCTCCCTTAGATCTGCCTCTGGCCAAGGGTACCGTTTGGTTGTGTCCCCCCCCCCCGGTCAAGCCTTCTCAAAGGCTTTCTCAGCATCCCACCCCCTGACCTCCACGGGTGGGTGATGAGTCCCCTGTCCTTTTGTCACCTCCACCTTTAATAAAGGTAGTCTGCCCTTCATGACTATAACTGGGTAATGTAATGTGGGCAGCCCAACCCTACCCAAATTCCCGGCTTGCTGATGCCACCGTACCAATGGAGCCCACACGGTGCCCACAGGCGGAGGTGATAATGAAGGCCTCCTCTGGGCAGGACCAGCCTTGGGAGCTGCAGAGCCCCGGGCACATACTTTGGCGGGGACCCCACCCCGCCGGCCACCCTTCTCACCAGAACGAGGCTTGCCGTGCTCTCCTTGGGACGCCGTGGCATGGAGGATTCTGCGTGGCATGGAAACGTCCGCTGCAGAGCCAAGAGGTGCCAGCTGCTGCTGGGGGCTGCTCCAGTGCGGGGCCCAGTTTGGCCCAGTTGGTCAAATTACTCTCTGGGTAAACGCATGTTTGCTCCCTGACCCAGGGAAAGCCTCCAGCCCTACCATGATGGGACTCCTCGGATCCACGCCCACTGTTTAGTAGGCATAAATCCAAAGCGGGTCACAGCAGCGGGGAGGAAGACAGACGGGTCAGGATATTGGTGCACTGCTGATGCACTGGCTGATGCAGCCCCGGTCCGGGTTGACCCACTGAGTGGACAAATGTCCCTGATGCCGAAGAGGCTTTCCACCTGCAAGTCTACCCCGCGGGATGCAGCATATGTGAAGTTTTGGTTTCTTGCCCCGATGTGCATCGCTTTGCACTTGTCTACATTGAGACGCATCTGCCCTTTTCCTCCGTTTGGAGCTCTTCACAGTCCCTTCCGGTTTTCACCACCTGGTTAGGTAACCCCAGCCCTGTTCACTCCTTTTCTTTGCACTGGCTCCTGGCCACTCACAGAGTCCCCAGGTATGGAGAACCCACTGCCTTGCTTGGGGGTGGCGCAGTTTCCCTTCCAAACAGGGCACCTGAGTTTGCTGTTGGAAGTCATGATGACGACAAGACGGGATTAGGAGCAAGAGATTTGCAAAGGTGAATTTGCTGTGGGACTGACGGGCAGGACCGGAACCTCCAAGGAGCAGGAGCAGTGGGGTGCCCAGAGGAGCCTGCAAGTGGGGTGTCTTGCAGAAGGGGGGTGGCTCTGCTGGCAGCAGCAAGGCACATCTGGACAACGACATCTGGAGACTGTTTACTCAGGGCTGGGACGGCGGCTGTCACTTTTGGTAATCTGCCTTTGTGCAAAACAACAGCGAGACGCAGGAGCTGCAAGATGTGCTCGTCTGTCTTGAGCAAACTCCAGGGTTGGCAGCTGCGTTTGCAGCCTGGCCGGGGGCTCCCCGGGAGGAGGCGGCGGATGCCAGGAAGCGTCTCCCCCCACCCCAGCTCCACACATGTCCCGTCAGGAGGGAGCAGGACGGCTGCCAAGCGAGGCAGAAGGGAAAGTGAAAGGCCTGCGGGGGGCCCATATAGAGGGGACAGCCGAGGGGGGGACCAGGCAGTCCAGCCCCTGCAGCCTCCGGACAGCCCCTCCGTCAGACGCTGCTCGGAGTCCCGCCTGCTGCCAGCCACGATGCTGCTCCGGGCACAGCCGCTCCTCTGCCTCCTGGCTGCTGCTCTCTGCGCCCTCCATGTCCAAGGTACCGGGTCTGCTCCCTCCTCCTAGGCTCACCCTGTGTGCGCGCAGGCAGGCAGGCATGCAAGTGTGCCATGCTCCACGCCTGCAAAGGGGGGCCAGGGCTCCAGCCTGTGGGAGAGGCACACATGGACCCCCCCCCCACCGAAGGGCCGTGGAGCCTGCTGGGGTTGCCGGGGGGGGCTGCGCAGAGCCCCCCTTCTCTGAGGCAAACACAGCCCCTCCCCTCCTTGAGCACTGGCTGCCAGCGTGCGCTCCTGAGCTCCTGGCCCCCGCCCCTCCCCAGGCTCCCCGGTCTCTGCGGTCCTCGGGCTCACTGGCCAGCATCCCTGCGAGTGGGGGATGGGGACGGCCAGGGCTGGCCCCATTGCCGGGAGCTCTGGGGTGACGCCCTTCCTTGGCCCCCACTGGTGCTGCACTGGGCGCTCGCTCTGCCACCAGGACGCAGGGCCTGGCCTGGCCGGGGGGGCCTTTGGAGGGGGCACGATGGGCCGACTCCGACACCAGCCTGGGTCGCCACCTGGGGAGGGGCACGGGAGGGCTCCCAGGAAGCGGGATTCCACTCCGGGCGTCGCATCCTGCGCCCTTGCTTCCATTTCGCAGGCAAGGACACCGAGGCCAGGGCCCCCCCCCCCAGTCCCAGGAAGAGTGGGGCTCTGAGCGGCAGTGCGCGGTGCTGGCTCTCTGGGCTGCTCCCCCCGGCCTGGCCAGCCACAGCAGCAGCGAGGGTCTCGCACCCCTTGTGGCCCAGCCTCACGCCGCTCTCTTTGGGGCCGCAGGGACTGACAACCCCGTGCTGGACTGCTGCCACGGGACCACCGCCACCCCCTTCCCCACCAAGCTGGTGAACCGACTGCGCACGTACCGCGTCCAGGGGCCACACATGGGGTGCCCCCTCCCAGCAATTGTGTAAGTAGTGGGCAAACTGCGAGGGGGGGGTGTCGGGGCCTGCAGAGGCAACTCCCCAGCCCCAGACACTGGTGGTGGAGCCATGAGGGGCCCCGAATAGCCCACCCTCCCGGGCATCTCTGGGAGCGGCTGCCGCAATGCGCCTTTTCTGACCTGGAGGAACCTCCACCACACGGGGCCCTCCGAGGCGGGGGTCGGTGGGCAGACGTCTGCTCCCAGCTCGCTCTGCACATCTGCGCTGTGCAAGGATCAAGCGCCGCACCAGAAATGGCCCCGCCACAGTGCGGGAGCCGAGCGGCACTGCAAGCCACAAGCCGCGATTCCGCAGAAACGACGGAGCCCCCGGATTTCCCAAGTGCTCCTGTTGGACTTGAGCGGCTTTTCATTTTGTTTGCCACCCGCGTGCCAGGCTTGGCCTTCTGCCCTCTGCTCCCCACTGGGTCCGTAATACTGATTAGGCACTGCGAAGGAACTACGGGGTGGGGGTGGGGTGGGGGTCCCTACAGGGGGCCTCCAGTCTCCCACGTCTACGTCCAGCTCTAAATCCCAGGACGTCAGAGAAGAGACCGGAAGGCTTTGGGGGGGGGGATCAGTGGCCAGAGAAGGCGTTCGACTGGAAGGGATCCGTGGCATGGGTGGGCGGGAGCTCTGCCCCCATGCCAGGGTGCTCCTGGAGCTCCGTTCCAAGCCCTGCATGCAGCGTCTGCCTGCAGCGATAGGGGCATTCCGTGCTCCCAGTCCAGAGGAGAATCCCTTCTCCAGCACAGTGACAGTCACATGTTGGGGTCAGGGCTTTGGCAGCACACCGATGTGGTGCAGGGCTGACTGTCGATGTGCCCCTGTCCAAGGCCTTCACGGGTGGGAGCCGTGGGGGGTGGGTGTCATCATTGCTCCCAGCCCTCCCGGTTGACGTGACTCTGCTCTCTGGCCTCAGGCTGGTCACCAAGCGGGAGCGGGAGCTGTGCGCCCCTCCGGAGGCTCCGTGGGCCCTGGACCTGAAGAGGAGGCTGGACGAGAGGCTGGCCCGGCGGAGGACGCAGCGGCCCGCAGGACCCCGCGCCTAGGGGGAGGCAGGCATGGTGAGGCCCTGCCCTGGGAGTCCTGGTGGGGGCGGCTGCAGGGCACAGGGAGCCCCCCCCCCAAGCCCGGTGCTTAAGAGAGGCCGCACAGTGTCGCCGTTGTGCTCCTGTGCCCTTCGTTCGGAAGGACGGGGATCCCCCCCCCCCGAGATGGGGCTGTGTAAGAATCTGGTCATGCAAGCATGTGTGTGCGGGAGGGGGGGAGGGAGGGAGGGAGGGAGGGGGGTGTCGGTGTTTTTCTCCAGAGGAAAGTGAGATGGATTGCAGTCCTGTTCGCATTCCAGTGCAGAGCATGATGGTTTGGAAGTACGTTCTAGTGAGAGCTGTGGGAATTACACCCAAGAAAGCAGGCTGAACTCGCAGATATGCACCCCGCCCTCAGGGGCAGATGAAGGGCCCAATCCGACCCAACTGTTCAGCACTGGTACAGTCTCTGTGCAGTCCCTCGGCAGGGAACTAACCCGGGGTCGTTTCTGGAGAGCGCCAAAGGGTCTGCCTGCCAGAGAGGCGGCTGCACGTTGGGCCCTTCTGTGTCCGCAGCAGCAGTCAAGCACTCTGGATTGCAGCCCAAAAGCCAGCCGACGGAGTGTGGCTTCTGCAGCTCCTCTGATCTGAGAGGCCCCCTCTCCACACGCCCCATCATGGCCCTGGCCGCTGCAGCCCACGTGTGTGTGTGTGTGTGTGTGTGTGTGTGTGTGTGTGGATGGTGCTTCTGGTAGCAAGGACTGTGCCAGGCGCAGAGTTCTCTGCACCACGGAGTGCCTCGTGCTCAGGGGTGGGTGGGTGGGTGGGTGTGGCACAGGATCGGGGCTGCCTCTGGTCTTCTCTGGGCCTGCTCAGTCCGATCTTCCCAACCAAGAGCTCTTTCCTTCTTTTCCAAGGCAGCCAAGTCAACCGTTGGCCACGCCCAGGCTGGACCCTGGAAGGAATCCCCCAGCAGCCGCCCCTGAGAACCCGCCTCCCTCCCGGACCCCCGCTCTGCTCTTGCCTGCTGGCCTGGGGGAGGGGGGGAGCCGCTTTCGTGATGTCCCTGGTTTGTGTCATGCATGTGTCATGTAAGGCACTCCTGTCTTGCCCCCACTCGCTGGACAGCTTTCAGCCTCCTCCTTGCTGATGCCAATGTGAAATGCCAATGCCACTCTTTGCAGGCTGGAACGCCCAGCACTCCACCCTCTGCCCCGAGACTGCAGCGAGCACCCTAACGATTGGGTGCCCACAAGAGGGATGTCCAGAGCTGAATTAAAGCCTGAGTAACTTCCTAGAACCTCGCCCCAAGGTCATGTGACGTAATAGGGAAATGAGCACAACTCAGAGCATGGGCAGAGTGCATTCTTGCTTCCAAGGCGCAATCATGGCCCCAACCCTCACCCATCTCAGCAGGACTTTTGAGGGCAAAGGATGAGATAACTTGGCAAACTGGAGCCTCAGCACCTTTTTTAAAAAGAAAAAAAATAACCAGGTAAACCCTTCCAGGTGGCAGTTTTCCTCTTGCAGTTGTGATAGCGTTCCAAGACAATGGGGGATTTTGTGTGCAGAAGCTCTTTGGGTGAATTAGAGCACAGTCCTAACATGGAGTCAGGCCGGCAGTTAGGCCAGCAAAGTTTGGCTGGCAAAAAGGACACCGTAAAGTTTTTGGACCACCGTTGGAGTCAGAGAGGCCAGCACACAGATGTGCGCCATCCTCCCTGACTCCGAGGTTGGTCCAAACTGTGCTGGCCTCACTCCAGGTTAGGATTGTGCCCTTGGTGAATGTCTGAAATTGGAATGGACCAGAGATTGGGGTGGGGAGGGGTGGGAGGGGCTGGGGCTGTGATGGAGGAGCTGCTGACATTCCAGCAGAGACTGTCCCCTAGGAAGAGGAGAAGGGTGTGTGAGAAGCCCCCCAGCCCCCCAGTGCCCTCCCTGGCTCAAGCAGTGGAAGTGCGAGGGCCAGGCATGGGGCAAGGGTGCGGCCTGGAGGGCTTTGCAGTGCTGTTGCCACTGAAGGGGGTGGGGGTGGGGACAGGAGTCCCCGTCCTGGCGTCCTCCGTGGGAGTGTCCTGGAGCAAGAACTGGCCCACGCGTGGATCCCCTTCATCACCAAAAGCCAAATAAGGCAACACCTTCCTTAGTTCAAACTGAAGACTGGGTGGGAAACCAACTACAGGGGAATGAGCAAAGTGGGGCAGAGTGGGGAAGCCCCCCCAGCGAGCGGGACTCCTTCTAACCAGGATTAGAATCTAAGCACCTGCATCCACCCCAGTTTACCCCAATTTACTCTTCTGCCCTCTAATTTCCTTTTTTACTGTAACTGTAAGAAAGAAAGCTGTACTGCCATTATTCATTCCTTAATTTTTCAAGTTACTTTTTTTATTAAAACTATTTTTTTAACTGTAATAACCACACAAAACTGTATTCATCATGCAATAAAAGTCAATATTACAGCTTCTTTATTTTACCCTGTCAGTGATTTGATTTTGTCGTGGGGTGTGTGCACCGTTTTCGTGCCCCCGAGTGCCGGCTGCCTCCGCTCCGCCGCTGGTCTCGGCTGTCCTGCTGCCCCCCTCAAAGAGCCCCTCGCCTGGGGGGGGCAACGGCCTCGCTCAGGCGCCTCAGCATCTCCTTCGGTGTCTCAAGCCTGGCGTCCTCCTCCTCACCCCCCCACCTTCCCCAGCAAAGCCTCCAAGCCAGCAATCCAAGACGGGAATGGCTTTGAAGGCAAGGGGGAGGGGCCACTTTACCCAGGGGCTCAGAACGTAGCATTTTGCCTCCCCCCTGGAATGTCACTGCAGCCCAGCGATTTAGCAGCTGTCTGCGGAGTCACAGAAACAGGCTCCGAGTCCCGCGAGGGCCTCCAAGAAGGGGGGCAGCCGAAGTCCTTGGCGGCAGCCGCACCCCCAGGGCAGGAAAGAAGCCATAAGGGGCTCAGCCTCAGGGTCCGGGTGACGGAAAGGGGCCCAGCTGCCAAGGGACAAATGGGGGCAGTGCCTGTCATGTGCGGGGGGGCCTCTGCCCAGGTTGTGTTTCCAGAGCAGGTGTGGCCCAGTGGCGCCAAGCCAGGCCTGGGACTTCCTCCGGTCAACCCTCGCCACGGCTGCCGGCTCCTGTCTCAGGCTTCATGAGCCCCAACTGGCGGCTGCTGACTCCCTTGGGGGTGGGGTGGGGGCTGTCAGACAGAGGGGCTCTCCAGGGAGGTCTGGTGTGGCTGTAAAACAGGAAGGACTTTGGCCAATGAAGCCCGATTAAGATAGCAGAAAAGCAGAAAAACCCCAGCTGTATTTGCAAAGGCACAAGCCCCAGTGCGGGGGGGGGGGGGAACCGCCAGCCAGCCAGCCAGGGCTTTCCTCTCCACTCACATTCTCTTGCCGCAGAGAGGAGAGGGGAATTCCTCTTTTCTCCATCTGAGTCCCCCACCCCCGCCGCCGCCCCAGCAGGAACTTGCTTCTTGTTCAGCTGCGGTTGGACTTCTGGGACAGCCTCTGGTGCTGCCGACACAAAAGCAAAACTGATCCTGCTTCTGAGAGCCCCGAGAGGCTTGTGGCACACGATTGAAGCCCTCACAGTTTTGTCCGCGCGGTTCGCTTCCACGGAAGGGGGAGGGTGTCCAAGGGGCCTGCCATCCCACGGAGCCTGGCTGCTCTGCGCGGCGGGAGAGCAGGGCTGCCAGACTGACCTCGGCGCACCCAGGAGCAGCGCGGAAGGGGGGTTGCAGGCAACACCCCATGCACACTGAGGCAGACGCACCGAGGTGGAGGGAGGAGAAGCTGGAGAAGGGGAGAAGCGACACAGGGGCAGAGGCCACACCGAGAAGCCAGCCTGACACTGAGGGGGTGTCGGCACTTTATGGGCGACCCAGTGGAGGAAGACACACAACTTGGCACGTCTACTCGGAAGGCGAGGACGGAAGCACAATACACGGAAGGCGGCCTCAGGAGAGCACTCGGGACAAACGTCAGGGTGGAGAGGGTCAAAAGGGGAGATGGGTGCCAGGCACCTTCCTGAGAGCGCATGCGCACACAGAGCCACTGTGCTCAGTGGCTGTGGCAGGATGGGAAGGAAAGGCTGGGCACTGAGGAGGACTGGAGCATCTGTGTGCTGAGTTTGAGATGCCACCAAAGCTCAGGGAGAGACTGTGGGGCACAATCCTCGCCTGGAATGAGGCCGGCACAGTTAGGCCAGCAAAGTTTGGTCGGCACAAGGGCCACCATAAAGCATGTTTAGACCACTCCTGGAGTCAGAGAGGCCAGAACACAGGCGTGCGCCATCCCCCCTGACTCCGAGAGTGGCCCAAACATGCTTTATGGTGTCCCTTGCGCTGGCCAAACTTTGCTGGCCTAATGGTGCCGGCCTCACTCCAGGTGAGGATTGCTCTCAAAGGTAGTGCCAAAAGTGTTTGCTGGGGCTCGTGTGTGTATGTACCCCACACACCCCGTGTGTGCGCCAGAGGTCAAGGCCCAGGTGCGTTTGGGGACCACCCCAAGTGCGATGGCAACGCAAATGGAGCACTTGCCACAGAACGACTCTTCCAGGGGTCTGCAGCAGAAACGAGCCCGGAATGGCGCTTGGCTGGGGGGGCAAAGCAGCGCCCAGCAAACATCCTCACTGGTTCCCTCTGCCCTGAGCACTGCATTGTGATGGGGGCGAGACGGCCCTGCAGGCAGCCGGGAGGGGCAGCAGATGCCTGAGGGAGGAAGAGGCCACCGGCCCCTTGAATGCTCTCTGAAAGGGCTTCCACTTGCCCACGCCGAACAAATCCCCCCACCCCCCAGCAGTCAGTGGAGAAGGAATGCACGGGCCGAGTGGGGTGAGCCCCCCCCCGTCCTCCACGCCCTGTTTGTGTCCAAGGCCTCGGCTTTCAGAGCCTGCAGAACTCAGCCTGTGCCAAGGGGGGAGAGGAAGGCACCTGTCCGTTTGCTGCGTGCTCCCCATTTCCCCATCAGTGGGGCGCTCTGGGGCAGACTCTTTGTACGGGAGAGCAATGAGAGTTTCCTGGGGCACGCGTGGAGGACGGGAGCCCGAAGCCCCCGAGGCGGGAGCGCAGCAGTGCTGGCCCCCAGCCCCAGCAGCAGCCCCAGCAGCGCCCAGGCCCAGCCTCTTTGCCCACTGGCTGGGGAGACTCAGCCTGCCCTCCTTTGCTGGCCAGTTTCCAAGCTGCCCCCCCAGTCGCTGCTCTTGGGACCCCCCCCCCACTGTCCATCAGCGCCCGCCAGCCATCCCTCCTCCACTGCACAGAGGCCAGCCCGGCAGCCGCTTCCTGCGCTTCTCTTGCCTTCTCAGCCGCTGCCGCTGTCTGGGCATCGCACACGATCATCATCATCATCATCGCTGCACTTGGCCCTCGCCTGAAGCCACAGGCCTGGCTCCGTGCCCAGAAGCACCGACGCGCCCCCTCCGAGCTGCTTCCTCACCTCGCTGCCCTCCGCGCCTTCGTGTTCCTTTCTTACTCACCGCGAGAAAGTGAAAACGAGGGAAGGCGTCGTGGGGATAAATAGGCGAGGCCGGAGCGGGCCAGAGCGACTGTGCCTGCTGCTCAGGGCTGCTCGGGCAGCTCCTTCTCACCTGGGCACCGTCCTCGGGTCCCACCGCCCAGCCGACCAGCAGCGGGCATGGCAGGCGGCACGCGGCTCCTCTGCCTGGTGGCGCTCTCCCTCTGGAGCCTCCTGCAGGGTAAGCGCTCCCTCCTCACAGCAGCATTTAGCTCCCCCCCCTGTGAGCAGGTCCGAGGGTGGTGGGGGGGCTGGACCACCACACAGGGTGACTTTCCCGGCCCCAGAGGCTGAGGGCAGAGAAGGCGCCACTGAACTCCCCCAGGCTGGCTGCTTGAGACCAGGGAACTCCCCGCCTCCAGGGTGTTTGTCCCGGAAGCCCCCAGGCTTGTGAAGGGTTAACCTCAGCGCCTGGAGTGCTGCCTTCCTCCAGGCTGGTGAGGGAGAAGACCCTCAGCTTGGTCTCCTCGCAGGTAGGGCTCCTCCTTGACAAGCCTTGACAAGCACAAATGCTTGTTCCTTTTTGGTCACGCAAAAGAGGGGGGTTTAGGCTGCTGGGCTGCCCTCGGAGGGTCCCCACCACTGCTTGATGGACGATGGAAACAAAGCCCAGAAGACGGAGCTGCATCATGCCTGGCTCTCGCCCGAGACGGCTGATGCAGGACCAGCCCCGGCCACCTGTGGGGCTCCTTCTGGCGCGAAGGCTTCATGGCACGGTTCTGCTCTGCGGCTCGGCTCCTTCCTTGCCAGCTGTTGGACCTCTCGGCAGCTCAGGTTGGGCTGATTCCCAGCGCAGCAGCTGAGGTCCTGCCAGGCTCCACTTGGATGCAGTGGCTGAAGGCTCCTCACTCCGCAGGGGTCGTGCTTTCGCCAGCAAGTCCAGTCCTCGGAGCCCCCACCCGATTTGCCAGTGGCAGCTGCTTCTGCAGCCAGCAGCATCGTGGCCCCCATCCCACACCCTTAGTGACTCCCGGGGTGCCAGCTGCTCCTTGCCGTCCCATGAGGCATGCACAGCTGGGGCCGTTGCACTGTGCCCACCACTGCAGGGGAAGGCCGGGGTGGGAGGTCGCCCTGCTGCCGCCGCGGTGGCTAAGCGGGGTGGGAGCAGGCGAGCCCCCACTCCTCCTTGGAGCAGCCCCAGACAGGTCTTTTCCTTCTTCTTCTTCTTCTTCTTCTTCTTCTTCTTCTTCTTCTTCTTCTTCTTCTTCTTCTTCTTCTTCTTCTTCTTCTTCTTCCAGTGTCCGGCCACTACCAGGTCATGGACTGCTGCCTGCGCACCAGCCCAGTCCCCATCCCGGCCAGACTGGTCCGCGACTACCGGGAGCAGCAGATCCAGGAGGGCTGCCCTGTCCAGGCTGTGATGTAGGTCCTGGTTGGCATCTGGGCTCTTTGCAACGGGCATCAACGGTATTCTGGGCTTGCCTGCAGCTCCCTGCCTAGGCAGCCCTGGGAAATACGGCTGGATGGTCCAGTCTGAAGGGCAGGGAGAGGCTGGGGGGGGGGCACCGCAAGCCTCCAGTTTTAGTCGGGGACTGTTAAGCGAGGGTGAGGAGTGGGAGCCAGGGCTGGGGGTCTGTGGAGTGGCTGCCGTCTGGGACGTGTCATCACCGTCGTGCGTTTAAAGATGCCCCCTGGGGCCAAATAGAAGGTGCTGCAGAGAGGGGGCGTCTCTGCTGGACGGGGTCCCAAGGATCTGTCTGAGCAACGATTCAGCCCCCCCAGGGGGACCCCGGCCTGTCTGTGGAGCAGCCCCTGGAGTGTGCGGTGTGGGGCTTCCCGGCCGGGGCAGGAGCCGAGGAAGCAGCAGCTGCTTGTGGGGTTTCCTGAACCAGAGTCTCCAGGGCACGTAGGGAGTCTGCTGGGCACGATGCTGGGGGAGGAGGCTGCACAGGGGCTTCTTGGTCCTCCCGCCCACTTGGGCCTGTGGAACATCGTGCCTGTCCCCTCCCGGCATTCTGAGCACACAGGACTGAACAAGCCCCTGGCAGCAGCCAACAGAAGCTGTAGAGCTGGATCCTGGCAAGCAGCGGGGTGTGACGGAGGCCCAGGGCTGGCTCTGGTGTGACGGTCACGCTCCACTGTGCTGGGGAAACAGCCTGGACCCTCCACGCTCTCCAGGAGCGTGACGCGAGTCCCCCCCCCTCGCCCAATGGAGCTTGCCACGGACTGTGGAGCTGCAGTGACCCTGGAGGGCAAGGCCCAGGGGGCAGGACAGTGCACCGGGGGACGCTCAGGGCTGGACTTGCTCTTCTCTCAAGGGGAGCCACAGGCTGAGCAAATCCACTGTGGTCCTGATCCGCGCGAGAGCCCCCAGCGACTACTGTCAAGAGAAAGAAGTTCCCACGGGTACCATCAGAGCGTTTCAGAAGCCGGGCTGCAGGAGCCTCCGCCTCGGCAGGATCACTCCGCGCCCCTTCCAGACTGCCGTTCATGCGCAGCATCCGATTAACATGCGGGGGTGGGGTGGGTGGGTGGACACTGAGACCCGCCACGAGCGACGCTCCTGGTTGGTGGCCCGCAGCCAAAGCGCTGCAAAGCCCGCTTGGGGGGGGGCACCTGCAGGAGCCCGGGGGCGCTGTGCACACTCGGCCCCGGTGGTCCAGGCGGTCTCGGCACTTGGCGGACTGAGCGCCAAGTTGTGCAAAGGAATGCAAAGAGGCAGCGACATCCTGTTGCAGGACGAGGCCAACGACCGGCTAGTTTCCCAGACCCTGAACTTCCTCCCCTCCCCCGTGGCCCCAAATGCCCCTCCCGTCCCAGTTTCACCCAGAGAGACGGTTCCAGGCAGCGCAGCAAAGAGGAATTCCCCGAAGTTGCCGGGGGACGGGGACGGACGGGACGACGCCCCTCACTCCCCCCTTTCTGCTTGCTTCCAGCTTCATCACCCTGCGAGGGAAGCACCTCTGCGCCCCTCCCTTTGCCAGGTGGGTGAAGCACCTGAAACAGTGCCTGGACCGCCGGCACCGCCGCGAGGTGAGGAGGAAAAGCCGGCCCCTCCAGGCACCCTGGCCCCGCCTCCCCTCGGCCCTGTGGCGCGCGGGCGGGGCAAATGCCCGCAGCCCCCGGCAGAGTGCAGACCTCAGGGGTGCCGTGCCCAGAGGCAGGCGCCTCGGAGGTGGGCAGGTCTCCCAGGAGGCTGCCATTTCCAGCACCCTCGCAGTGTCCCAGCATTCCCGGCAGACTTTTCCCCAGGCGCATGGGCAGCCCATGGGAGGGGGAGGGGTGGCTGGCTGCTCAGTGAGCTGGTAGTTGGCATAGCCTGGCATCTCCAGATCCAGGGACCTTGGGCAAGGCTCTGGAATGGCAACTGCCCCCAGCCCCAGTAGAGACCCTCAGCCCCCTCCTCTGGCGCACCAGGATGGCGCAGCCTTGGGTACAGGGCAGGGCAAGGATGTGCTCGGCTCCTCTAGCCGTCAGGCTGCGGCGGCTCCCCCGGTTGCTCACTCCACAGGCATCCTTGAGGTGCCCTTCAGGGAGCCCCCCCAGAATGAGCAACGGGCAAAGTGGCCAACTGGAGATGGCTAGTCTGAGGCACGCGGAGTTGGGTTCTCCCCCTCCAGCTTCCCCAGGGGTCCAGCCAGGTGCTGAAGGGAGCTGCAGGCTGAAAGACTGCGGGGCAACGGCTGTGGCCCGTGGGGTGGCTAATGCACGCTTCTTGCCTTCCCACTCTCTCAGAGACCATCTGGGGATTCCCTCTAGAGCACCAGCGGGCCAGCAGCGGGCCACCTGGAGGACAGACTCTGGCCACACAGCCCGGTGTGCCCACTCGGGAGAGCAGTCGCTGGTCTTTGCCACGGGGAGCCTGGAGACAACGCTCTGTGCCCACTGCAGTTGGCAAGTGCCCCTGCCGGGCTGGCTGCTCAAGCCTCTCTGCTGGAAAAGTGCCCAAACCTTCCACTCACCTTCATCATGTGCAGAAGGGAGGACGGGGGGGGGGGCTCCTGCCGCAGAGAGTAGCTCACTTGGATTGTTCTCTGATTCTCCTCCATTGTCTGTTTCCTATAACTGGGATCTTTCTTTGGGTAGGTGAGGGGTTGGGGAGTAAGTCATCTCTGCTCAGTCTAGCAATCAGGCCATACCCGGAGCAGCAGCAGCACTGCTAGGGGCTGCAGAGGGCACAGACCACCCCGGGCGAGGCGCTCACTACTGGCCAAAATTGGGAAAATTTCGGTAGTTTGGAATAATACTGCCACGTTAAATAGATCACAAACTATCAGGTTATATATTCATCTGTGAGTGATGTAATGCAGAATGCAATGAAATAAACCATTTTGAAATGTCTTTATTTTGTCAAGCGTTATGGCCAAATAACCAGAAAGGGAAACACAACTGCCTTATGTAACAAAAAGTGGATTGCCTTCACTCAGAACTGAGCAAAGACTGATTGTTCCAAAAGCCAATGAGCTGTTGCGATGACACAGCAGGGAACCAATCAGGACTCAGCTCTCATTTCCTTGCATCAGAGCTAATACTAGAATTTTTCTTCAGTTGTCGGGCAGCCCAATCCTCAGCAGCGCCGACTTAGCAAGGCCGGCACAGGAGGGCTGTATCCTAAGCCCAGTAGGAGGCAGCAGCAAAACAGCTCAGGGGAAGAGGAGGTTTTCCCCTTGCACCCGGGTAAGCCCGAGCCAGCCCTATGGGGCTCCTCGGATCTGCGCCTGCTGTTTTGCAGGCACAGCTGAACGTGCACAGCAGCGCCCCGAATCAGGTCCACTTGGGCCGGGGCTGGGGTTTAGGATTCGGTACTATGGCCGTCGTCCATCGCTGCCCCAGTCGCCGCCCACTGTGCTGCCCCGTTCTGCCCCTGGCACACCTCTGGAATAGCCTCCACGATGTCCTGTGCCGACTGAGCGCCACCAGTGCTCGACTGGTGCGTGATCAGCGCAGCTGACAGATGCAGTGGCACACGAGCACCGGCACTGCTGCTTGCCGGTCCAGTGCCCGACTCGCTGGCACAGATGCGCCTGGCGGCACATTTCAACAGCGCTGAATCGGCGCAAGAGCACAGCGCCAGCATAGGATTGCGCTCTGAGTGTCATCAAGTTGGCCACTGCTTTTTGTTGCTGACTGATTTGCTGGTTGAGCTGTACTGTGCTGTATTAGCGTAAATAAAGGGGGTGACACCGACCCTGGTGCTGCCACAGCATTTAGGCTGTTCGTATGATATCGTAATTCACTCCACAGGGTCTGATCTGACCCATTACGTTCCAGCGCATCGGCCTCTCCCAGCTGTGCCCCCTCAGGGTCTCCGCTGACAGGCCGTGGCTGTGAGACCTCTGGCCAGAGCCTCTTCCGGCCCTGCTCCCCAAGAGCCTTCGTGCTGCAGTGCTGCTGGGCCCGGGGGGGGGGGGGCGGCTGACCCGCTGGAAGCAAGCAGTGGGCTCCCCCCCCCAGCTGCAGACCCTCCCCCTGCTGGCTTCCGAGTGGGAAGATGCAAAAGTGGCCCCAGTGTCTCCCCAGCCCCCTTTTAGAGAAACGGTGTGGCATAGTGGTTAGAGCGGGAGCCGTGGAGGGAGGAGACACAGAGTGCCATCCTATACTGCGCTGGATTGGCAGAGCCGACAGGCCTATGATGAATCCAAGCACAGTATAGAACAGGCTGGAGCCTCCCCACGGCAAGGGCAGATTCATGCCCTTACCTTAAGGGAGGCTCCAGCCTCCGCAATGTGCTCTTCCGATCTGTTCCTGCTAGACAGCAAGCGCAGATCCGAGGAGACTGCGCAGCCTGAATCGGAGCCGTATGGCCTCCCAATCGGGCTTAGGACTCGGCCTTATGGCCGAATCCCAAGCCCACCCACGTCCCGCCCCCAACCTCCTCCCCCCTGCCAATCCCGTGTCCGCCTGCAGTGCCAGGCCCATTGTTCGAGTGCCGATCGGTGCCCCTCCGTCAGCGCTGTGGTGTAGCGTCGATGCGACGGGTGCGCTAGGATTTCGCTGCCCGGCTTAAATTCCCACTCGGCCTGGAAGCCCCTGGGGCCAGCTGCCCTCTCAGCCTGCCTTCCGCGCAGGGCTCCTGGGTGAGTCAAGGGAGGTGGTCCCCTTCCATGCTCCCCCCACCCCTGGCCTGGGCTTGTGGACGGAGGTGACTGGAGGCCAGCGTGAGGAACAGCCAGACATCGCGGGCAGCTGGTGGTAAACAGGGGAAGTCACTTTTTGTGCAAGACGGGAGGTCCTGAACTGTCACTTCCTCCTGACTTCTTGAAATGGGAACTGCGTTTTCCTGAGAGGAATAACCGGGGTGTGTGTGGGGTGGTGGTGGCCCTACTTAGAGAAAAATGGCAAAAGGCCTGTGAAGAGAAGCAGCATTTGAAGCTGACCGGGACTGAAGCCAGCCGGTGTCCGGAGGAAGCGCCCCCCCCGCCCACTCTCCGGCAGACGCAGACGCTCTTAGAAGTATGGGTTCCTAACGTGCAGTACAAAAAAACGATTAGGAAATTAATCCCCCCCTGCATTATCTGAGCTGCCCCCACCAGTTTATGCTATGCAGCCAAGGATCTCTGGGGCATGTGCTGCATGAAACTTTTTTTGGGGGGGCGGGGGGAGACCAGACTGCCCAGGATAGGCTAGTAAAAGCATAGCAGTCGGTGGGCTGTCCGGCTGCCCGGCTGCCCACTGGTCTCCTCCTCCAACCTGTGGCTGCTCAACAGCTGGGGCGCCCTGGGCAGCGGCCGTGCCGCAGGTGGGACCACCTCTGTGAAGAAGGCACAGCGCGGGGGAGCATCTTCCTTCTGAGAGATCGTTGGGCCCAGACAAACCACCACCCGGCATCTTTCCTTACAATTTACGTGCCTTTGAAACTGTCACTCTGCAGGTCTGGTCATGTTCAGAAAGTCACAAAACGACTATGCATCTCAGAAGCCTGCCTAACAAGTTTTAACCACACTAGACGCAGTTGGGGGAGGGGGAGTTGGGGGGCTGAAGGATGGTGATAGGAAAGAGGTGGGCAGTATCCTGTGCAAGGGCTCTTTGCACCAGTACAAGGGCTCAAATCCCCATCCTATCCAGGATGGGGGCAAGATCGGCAGACCTCACCTGCACCGACAGCTGAACATATCTTCTGTCTGCCGCTGTTACATGTTACATCTAAGGAGCCCCCTGGCTGCAGTGGAGGCCTCCCCCCAAAGAAAGTGAACAAAAGTGCATTTGCGCAGAAGAGACCTTTCCAATTGTCCCCTCCTACGGATGCAGCTCCATTCTGGTGAGGATTTCAGCCGGATTGGCTGGGGAACGGGGGGGGGGGGCAGCTCAGCAGCAGCCCTAGTGGGAGCCCCCAGGATCAGCTCCAGGTGGCCTTGCCTGAGCCCAGGGCAGACAGAGACCGGGAGGAGGGAGGTGCAAGACCTGCCAGGCTTCCCCCCACTCGGAGTGGCACAACATTTATAGGCACAGAACAGGAACGTCATCAAAGCAGAACGGGAATGGAATACCAGCACTCTGACGAGCATCCCCCTCATGAATCTCGAGGTCAAATATTCTGCAGGGCTTTTCTGGCTGCTTGAATATTTCCCGAATATTCTCCGACTTGTGCTGGACCCCTGACAATGACACTGGGCTTCATTCTTGAGTGCCGGGCAGGCGAGGCTTTGATCTTGCTGGACTGGGGACTGGAAGTGGTGCATCAAAATGCAATGGGATGTCCCGGCCCAACCCTCACTTTTCCCCCGGGTTGCACACGAGTCTCAAAATTTGAGTTGAGTCAATTCAGGAGTCTCTGCCCCCTTGTGAACTGACTCTTGCACAAGCCCTCGTGTGCGCCTGTGGCGACTCCACCCTGGAATTTCACGAGTCATTTTCATGAGACACAAGCCTTTTTGTGGCAAGCTGCGGGGCGGGTCAGGCACACACATGTGCGAGCAACTGCAAACCGTCAAAATGGGAGGAGCAGCGGGTGCGGCTGGAATTGTCATTTCACACTTAGCGTTAACGTTCTGGTGGGCCAGCGATGTGCTGCTGACGGTGCTTCACTCCTAACTGGCTGCTTTGATGAACCCCCCCGCCCCGCCGTTCACATCACAACTGAACTCAGAAGAACAGAAGGGAGAAAAATAGTCCCGGCCATGGCACATCATTCCTTCCATGAGACCCGTTTCCACCAAAGCTGGGCTGACCCGCAGCTGCTGCACGAGTGAGCGAGTGAGTGAGCAAGCGAGCGAGCATGACTCGATTCAGACGAGAGTCAAGCCGAAACGTGAAATCTCGAGTTAAAGTCACGAGTCACGAGTGTTTTTGCACAACACTGCATTTGCCCGCTTGAGGTCATATACAGCAACCACTAAATAGTGGCTGTGGTATCCCTAGGCTTGCAGGGGGTCCTGGGAAATGTTCTGTGGTGCACACTCAGCCCATTTGGACCTGATAATTGTGCCCAGTTTCTTCTGGTGACTATGGATGGCAGATGCATTTTAAAAAATATAATGGCATTGGATAGTTAACAAGGAATGACAATTAGCTTTCACAAATTTAGTTTAGGAAATGTCACATTTTGATGCTTGACAAGCCCTCAGGATATGTTAATAATCTAAAGTCATTTGCATTAAAATGCTCGCACATGTGCACACAGAAACACACAGAAACCACTTTCCCACCATGTTTTCAGATCTGGAATTAGAAATTTCACATTCCAAATCTGAATGACAAAGTCAACAGATGTGGAAGATTTGCGATCTTTTGTTTCAGCAGGAAATGACTGACGCACTTAATGCCAAGTGATGGGGCACAGTGGCAGAGTGAAGGGAAGGGAGTTGCAATTACACCAGGCAACAAGCTGAGCTTGACTCTAGTGACCAAAATTGTGAAGACCTGGGTGTGTATGAACAAGACCCTCATGTTATATGAAAGTGTTTCTCGGACTGGGGGTTGGGAGCCGACTTCAGGTGGGCTGACACCCTGGACGGAAGGGGCCTGGCCAGCGGTGAAATTCAGGGGGTTCGCCCAGGTTCCAGAGAACCGGTTGTTAAATGGCCGGGCCCCGCCCACTCGCTGACCTCGGCTGGCTTCGGGTTTTTTTTGGCTCCGGCTATGACGTCATAGAACTGGTTGTTAATTCATTTGAATCGGACCACTGGGCCTGGCCCAGACCAGCTGCCGCCTCCTCGCCGCCTCCCTGTTCAGGGGGAAGAGAGCAGCAGGTGCTGCGGGGCCAGGCGGGAACTCCCTGCCACGCCTGCTGCTGCCCGCCGCCGCTGCCGCTTTGGAAGAAAATCCCCTCGAGGCTGGCAGAGCAAACGCTCCTCTGTGCCTCTGTGACCGGAGAGGACTGCAGGGGCCAGGAGGACGTCAGCCGCACCCGCTGGGCTGATAAAGGCTTCCTTGTGCCTGTCACGCAGCCCTGGGAGAACGCGCCCGGGGCTTTCCGCAGGGAAAAGCCCCAGTGGCCTCCGTTCCCAGCCCTGCCTGGACACTCCCCTCGCCCTGCTGGGGATTCGGGGCAAAGGTGCAGCCCAGGCCAGGGGAGGGGGGAGGAACGAGAGGGGGCCGAAGCAGTGGGCAGTGCGCCAGTCCCCAACGCCCGGCTGGAGGGCAAGGAGGTCAGCTGCAGGAGCCCCGATTCCCCCTCCCCTTTTCCAGCCAGGAGCCCCCCACCCCCCAGGGGGCCACCGGCAGGCTGGCAGCATCTCCAACCGCCCTCCAGCCACCGACCTTCCTGGGGAGCGCAGCCTGCTCCTTGGGGCCTCCTGGCTGCTTTCCTGGCACGCCCTGTGGAGGGCCTGCAATGGCCGGAGAAGCCTGGCCCGGAGCACACAGCCCTTGGCCAGCACCAGGAAGCCCCTGGCACCGTCAGGTCGGTGGTATTGCTGGGGGACACGGGGTGCAGCCTGCACAGGGTGATGCGCTCAGGGGGGTGACACCGCTAGCGACCAACTTGGTGGAAGTCTTGGCATTTTTGAATATCGTCATGCTCGATATCATTCAATGTGGACAGTAATACCGAAAGCCAGGAAATAAATGGCGATGAAATAGCTGTATTCCATCAAACGACATGGCCAAATGGAAAACGCCACCACTTTGTGTAACAAAAAGCGGGACTCTTCTTCAGCTGCCATCATGTGGGCCACTGACTTTTCTGTTGGTTATTGATTTGTTGGGTGACCTGCATTGTTATGTATTACGTCCCCAACCCTACTGGTGCCCACTGCATTTAGGCTGTGCGTACGGTATTGTGATTTATTCTGTATGGTCTGGTGTGGAAGGAGGGCCATCCTGGGGGTGACACAACGAGCTCTCGCAGCAGGTGACCGTGCCACGGCATCAGATCAGCCGGCAACCACAGATGTCCTTGCAAAAGAAGATGGGAGGGCTCCGAGGGCTCACCTGCAGGCTGCCAGCGCACACACGTCCGGCCCCTGGCTTTGCACAGGGATTTGAGATGCAGGGCCAGGCTGCTCTTGGAGGAGCCGACACCCTGCAAGGAACAAGGGAAGCGCCATGCTGAGAAGGGGGGTCAGGACGACGCTCCAGTTCCACCCCCCCCCCCCGAGGCCTTCGGTAGGGGGAGCCAGAGGGAGGGGAAAGAGCTGGCTGAGGGCCGTTGAGCCCTCTGTACAAGGGGAGAGGGAAACATTCCGTGTTCCGAGTCAAATTTAGTTTGGGAACAATTTCCCCCACACTGACAGCAAGAAGAATAATCCATTTAGCACTCCCTGAAAAGGGCAACTGGGTGGCCAATGCGAAAGTGACCATAAATTAATGGATCTCTAAGACGTGAGACCAGATCTGAATAACAAAACGTTGGTTTTCTCTGCCAAAGCAAACAAAGCAAAACCCTGTAAGTGATGTGTTTTTCATAATCTGACAACAAACAACATTTGTTGCAACATTGCTCCGAGTGGGATAACAACCATGGGGGAGATAAGCGGCTTCCCAGGGTTTGAGTGCAGGGAGCATCACAGCACATCATGTGTCATGTCTGCCGTGGACACTTGGCCACAAATGCGTAGCTGTTTCTTTAGACACAAGATCTCCCCAGAGATATGCTGAGGGTGTTAACTGGAAAACAAGATAAGCAAAGCTTTTTGAAGAGAGGAATTGTTCTGGTGTACAAATAAGTTTCTAATCTCTATAAATCTCTACAGCTGCAAAACACTGGCCTTAAATTAAACACACAACCCTCATCCCCCCTGGTTTGAGCTGCCTCAGCTGAATCTCCCCTCAGGGAATCCTCTGGAACGCGACCAGCCAGATGTTCACATCACACTTCACGAGCTTTGACCGGTTTGTCCTCCACATTTTTGCCACCCGTTCTATTCCCCGAGGCACACTTGGAGAGTGCGCTGATGCTCTTTCAGCCAACGGGAAAGACGGGCATCAGGCACAGGAGGGCAGACCCTGCAAATGCCGCTGTCTGATGGAAATGTTGCTGTCGGCACACAGTGGATGTGTGTGGATGTGTGTGTTGGGATGCAGAGAGGAGACACCCAAAATAATAAACAGACTCGACACAGGCCGGTGCGGTTAGGCCAGCAAGGTTTGGTTGGCACAAGGGACACCGTAAAGTATGTTTGGACCATTCTGGGAGCCAGAGAGGCCGGCACACAGACGGGCGCCATCTCCCTGACTCCAAGCGTGGTCTGAAGACACTTTATGGTGGCCCTTGTGCCGGCCAAACTTTGCTGGCCTCTGGGCTGGCTTAACTCAAAGTTAGGACTGCGCCCAGTTTAAATCAATTGTGCCCCAGTCTTTGTATCCACTGGAGGAGAACCTGCCCCGTGAAAAGTCTGCTGGTGTGGGCAAGAGAAAGGGACAGAGTGCCCCCGCCTTCTGACTGTGTAAAACGTAGCAGAGCACAAGGGCCTTGAGCTCCTGTCTGAGCAGCCTGCGCAAGAGACCTGCTGGGGGACTGGATTCCCCCCTCCCCCTTCCCCCTCCCCATGTGTGCAGAAGGCCTCGGGCTGGAGACAACAGGATCAGCCTCGGAATCCTGAACGCGCTGATGTTCCTGTTCCAAAACGTCTCCCTCCACAGCAGGCTGTGGCTCTGCATGCGAACCTGTCAGCAGAAGGGAGGACAAGAACAGGGTCCTGCGCGACGGCTGAAGGGCTGCTGACGGGCCCTGCAAGGCCTGCTCTGCGGCTACTCTTGTTGCCCCCACCCTGGAATCCCCTCCCAAGAGACGGCCCCCTGACCTCAACCCCTCCGGCTTTTAAGGCTCAGGTCAACAGCACCCCCCTTTCCCCAGTCTGGAGGTGCGGCTCTTGGGGTGGCAAAGGCGACAGGTGGCCTGCCCGTCCCGGACCCTCGTCTGGTGCTCGGGCTGCTCTGCTGGGGGTGGGGCGGCCCCTGCAGGCCCAACTTGGTCCTGGCCACACGCGATGACAGCTGTGGCTGCAGCCCACGGCAGACGGCCGCGCAGCCCTCCAGCCCTCCCAGGGAGGCAGTCTGGGCCGAGGCCCGGCTGCAACGGCAGAGCTGGAAATTCCCGCCAGGCTGGCTGCTGTTCACCAGTTGCCCGTGACCCTCGGCTCGCTGGCCTGCTGGCCTCCGTTGGGGAGGAGGAAGAGAGACTGGCCTGGGTGCCTCCGGGCCTTGGGGGTCCAAGCATCAGCCCTGGGCAGCCCAGCAGTGGAGGGGCTCCGTGGCTGTCTCACGCCGCTGAGAGGGTCTGACCAACGGAAAAAGGCTCGTCCGTCAGCTCGCAGTGACCCGGGGCGGACAAGGGAGAAGGGACAGGCGGGAGGCAGGGGGAAGGCTGGGATGAGGGCCAGAGGCGGAGATTGCAGGCGGAGCAGGGACTGTAGCCCACCCTAGACCAGGCCCTGCCCCACACCTGCCCACAAGTTCCCGGGAAGGCCACAAAAGCAGCCACGCATCGCAAGCAGTCCCAAAAGGGAGGAGGCAGAACAACGGCCCGTCCGCACGTCTGGAGGCGCCTGGCAGCAGCTGGAGGGGGCGGCTGCAGCCCCCGGGTGGGCTTCGGGAGCTCAAGCCCAGACCGTGAGGACGATGCCAGGAAATGAGGCGTCCTGGTGTGGTGGGAGAGGACAAACCGCAAACGCTTGGCTGCACCGAGGCCCTAAATCCACTGACATGTTTACACGGGAAGGTGGAGCGGGAAGGACGGGCCGGAAGGGCTTGGAGGAGCCCCGGGGGCGGCCGCCGCCTGCCTTCCTCTCGCCTGGGGCCCGGCTGTCCCTCTGCAGACCTCCAGGCTGGGGGCTCTGAAGGAGAGCGGGGGGCAGGGCGGGGCAGCAGCCACTCCCCCTCTCCTTCCCCCGGACCTTTGCCCAGACCATGCGTGCCCAGAGCCCGAGACCTGCCCTGGCCAGAGGCGGCTGCCACGTCTGCCCTTGCCCAGGGCCCAGACGCCCCGAGGACCCCCTGGCCCCAGGGCAGGCCAGTCGCTGCGCGCTCCTCTTCCTGCCTGCCCCCTGGATTCACTGGGCCAGGGGAGGGTGGAGGGCCTTGCTTGCCCCTTCCTTCTGGAATCAGGGGGGCGGGTGGGGGGAGGAGCCAAGGAGGCCTGGAGGGGTGGGGGTGGGTGGGCGAGTGACGTCCCTGCCCAGCTGCCCCCGGAGGTTGGGCAGGGCCAGTGAGGGCTGGCTCGCCTGGGGCTGTCATCTGAAAAGGGCCACAGCCGCCACTCCAGGCCTGCTTGTGGACAGCTAGAATGCACCGCAACAGCGCCTGTCTGGCAGCCGCACCCCCTCGCCTGCAGGGGGAGCCCACCTGGTAACCCTGCTTGGTGGGCGAATTGGTATGCGGGGCGGGGGGTGTCTTGACTTTCGGCTGGAAAATGCGGCTGAGTCCGTGGTCTGGCCATTGCACGGGAACCCCCCTGCCACCCCCACCCCCCGCCCCGCCCGCCCAGCTGGTCACGTTTCTCCCACCAGCAGACAAACCATGCGAAAAGCCGTTCTCGGCATGGCTAGGCAGCGGCATGCCCCGTCCCGCTCTCCCCTCTGCCTCGGGGCTCAGCCTGGACCCACCGGCTCTCCTCCGGGGGCTTTGCTCTCCAGTGGCTCCCTGAGAAGAGTCTTGTGGGGGCAGGCGGAGGCCGCTGGAGGACCGGCGCTCTCCCCTGCAGGGGGCCTCCCTCCCCAGGCCCGCCCACACCCCTGCCCAAGCCCCCGCCCTGGGCTTCCTTCCAGGCCCGCCTGCCTCCTGCTCGGGGCCCTTTCAGGCCAGCCAGGAGGTCTCCGCAGCTTCTCCCCACATCAACACCTCCGTGGCAGAACCACGTTGGGCGTGGGGGGGGAGAGATGGGGCATGCGGCCGGGGTGGGGGGGGGGCAACGGTGGCTGCATGGGAGGAACTGCGCCCTCCCCTCCGGCAAGTGTCCTTGGGCACCCTGGGCTGGCCCCAGCGACCTCCCTGGCAACGGGAAGCCCAGGCAAGGGGCCTCGACGCGGCCACAGGGGGAGGTTCGCAGCCTGCAGACTCACTGGCTGGTTCACGGAAGCGGCTGCTTGCAGGGGGTGTGGAGGCCGCGACATGAGCACTGTCGTCACGGGCGGGGGGGAGCCAGAGCGCACTCGCCTGGGGGAGAGGGAATGGCTGCCTGCAGGTGGTGGTGGGGGGGCTGGGGCTGGCCTGGAGGCGGGGGCTGGAGGCAGGCGTGGGCTGGCTGGCTGGGTGCTGCTGGGCTGCCAACAGTGCGGCTGCACCCGCTGCCCAGGCACCGCTTCAAGGCACAGACCACCCGGCCATCAGCACGGGCCGGGGTGCCAGGAGGTGGGCGTGGTCACTGGCGAGCGCGTGATTCCGCCAGACCTCTGTGACTTGCCCCCTTCTGCCCCCCCCCCAGCCACGGCTCAGCAGGGAGCCTCCGCGGCACACGCAAAAGGCCTCTCTCTGGCCTTGGCTGGGCCGGGCAAGGCCCTTCTCTGCTTGGGACCTGGAGGCTTCCCGGCCGGCCAGTGCAAGTCTGCGCCAGAGGGTCTGGCTCAGGGCTGGGCAGCTCCCCCCAAGCCGGGGCCCGATCCGTTCCCGGCTGGGAGACCTTTGCTGAGGGAGAGCAGCCCGTGAGGACGAAGTGGGGAGTCCGCGTGGACAGCGATCCATTCCGACGATCCTCTTCGCTCCATGAAGGAGCACTTGGCTAGTCCAGGGGCGCGAATCTGCTGCCGCCGCCACCTGTACCTTTGCGAGAGACATCTTGGGGGCAGAGGCGTCTCTACAGGGAAGGCAAAGCTCTAAGTGCTGCAAGGAGCCTGACCCTGTCATGTAAACCCCTCCTCTCCCTTGCTGCTGTAGCCAGTAAGCAACGCCAAGATGTTGCTGTTCCCTGTGAGGATTGGCTAGAACGGTGCAGGAGAGGAGTGATTTCCACCGCAAGGTCAGGCTTCTCGCAAAACTTAGAGCTTTGCCCTCTCTTAGATCTACCTCTGCTTGGCGGGGGGTGGGGTGGGGGGGAGGACAGCTGGGGCACGAATGCAGCAGCTGCCCTGTGACGAGCCTTGCCATCATCGGCACCGCTGAAGACACGAGGCTCGCTCCTGCCAGAGAAACGGAGGTGCTGCTGGTGCCCAGCTCCTTTCTGGGCATTTCCCCTCTGCCCACGTGAGGCACATTTGCCATCTGAAGGAGCAGGCTGCCCCCTAGTGGAATGTCCTGGGAATTGACGTGGGAACTGGGGCGGTCAGAGTCAGACTAGTCTTTTTGCTTCCGTACAAACTGCTGAGGAGAACGTTTCAGGCCCCTGCCAAAGTGGGCTCAATCTGTGAAATCTTCTCCCAAAATAAGTATTTGCCTTGGTGGCCCCGCCGGTCCCTTCAGCATGGCAGACTCCCTCTGGCCTTTCAAACCATCTTTTTTTCACCTGCAGTTTCTCTCTGTATGAAGATCCCTCAAAAACAGCTCACCATCTGGGCAGCAATAAAACAGCAATAAAAGCGTCATCCAAACAAATTGATAGTGACACACGGCGCGACCATGCGACAAAACCACAGTTAGGAACATCAAGACCAGAGGCCAATTTTCAGAACCAGGCAACAGATCACGCAGCTGACAAAAGCTGGCCGAAGCCAGAGCATCCTGGAGCTTCCTGGGGGACACTAACAAAGTGGCAGCCCCCCCCCCCGGCCAGCACAGGAGGGGACCCCACACAGAACAAGCCCACTGGGCTGAGAGGGGGGCTCTAAGGGTACAACCCTAACCCACTTCCCAGCACTGGGGCCAGGGCAACACAGCTCTGAGACAAGGGAACAGGCTTCTGTGATTACCCCTCCACTGTAGGATGCAGCTCTTGCCCCATTGTCACAGCTACACAGTGTGGGAAAGTGGGTCAGGACTGCAGCCGTAGGCTGAGCCGGCCTTTGAGCCTGGGGCCCACATCTCCACACCCAAACCTCCCTGGCTGTGGCCTCTGCTCAACGGTCTTCTGGGGCCCAGAACCACGGAACCCCAGCGCAGAGTTCCACAGTTGGGGAGGCGACTCGGGCGGCCATCTTGGGCGACAGCCAGAGGCTCTCCCCAGGCGCTTCCTTGGTCGCAGGGTCCGGCCGTAGCTGAGAGGCGGAGGAGTTGTTCTCGCCCCACGGCGAAGAAAGCGGCCCAACGCCCGCACCTCACTGGAGCCCCCTGGAAGGAAGGAGCAGCCCCGGGGGGCCAGGAGCAGCCTGGCAACGGAGGGAGGGGAGCGGCCCTGGAGTCGTTCTGAAGGGTTGGTGCTTCTCTCCGTGGGGTCACTGAGGCACGTCTGTCGGGCAGGGAGCACCTCTGTGTGGGCAGCTGGTGGGGCCCCCTTCACGGGCTCTGCTGGACGGCCCTTGGCAAGCTCCATGCCCGGCGAGCCTCTGTCGCCAGGAGCACGATGGGCCTGGGGCCCAGACGCTGTGCCCCCAGGCCAAGGCCTGGTCCCGGTGCTCCCCCCTCTGTGGCCGCCGCTCCCCCAGGTCCTGGTGCGTCAGGGGTCAGCCCTTGGCTGGGGCTGTCCTGGACTACCAGTGGGATGAGGGCAGGGCAAGGAGTGACCAGCTGCTGGCGATGAGGGCAGGGCGTTGTGCCTTCTGCCAGGCCACAGCAGGGGGGCTGGGGGGCAGCATCAGCAGGTGACCCACAAAGGGGGGGAGCTCCGGGGTTCCATGCAGCAGGGACTGGGGGCCACGCGGTGATGCTCAGCCTGGCAGGCCCATTGCTAAGCAAAGGGGCTCCCTGGGCAGAATTCTCAAAGGGGAGAGGACAGAACTGGAGCGAGAGGAAGAGGAGGATCGTCGGCAGGGGGGTGGGTGGGCCTGCGCTGCACACAACCCCCACGGGGTGAGCTGGCCCAGCCAAGGACCGTCCCTGGGCTGCCCAGCCCTGCAGGGACTCCTCACTCGGCCAGGAAAAGGGGCTGGGGGGGGGTGCCTGGCTGTCTGGACATCGCTTCTGCCCCCCTTGCCCAAGGCCCCCTCCTCTGCCGCCGCGAGAACGGCCTCGCCCCCGGTGCCAGGCTGGCCGTGAAGCAGCTGCCTGAGTGTGGCGGGCATGTGGCCCCTGCCCAGCTCTCTGACCCCCTTTGTCCTTGGGGGGTGAGTGAGTGAGTGAGTGGGGAGGGGCCCTCCAGTCTTGCTGCTGCCAACAGTCGCCAGGGCAGAGCCGCCAGCAGCGGCACCAGCAGTCTGGGCAGGATTGTTCCTCTCTGCCTCCTCCTCCTCCTTCTCAGCCACCCAGAGAGGCAGCTGGGAGGGGGGGGCAGAAGGTGGTGGCAGCGGCAGCGGGGCAGGTGCACCCCCCAAGGGGGGTCCCACTGGCAGGGGCTCCATCCCACTCCCCTGCGCAAGGCACAGTCTCCTGCTGCGGCTCGGTGCCCACCTGGGTCCAGCCGAGGGGTCTTGGTGGGGCTGGACGAGGCGGTGAGCCCTGGAGGTCCAGCAGGCCCCTTCCACAAGGCCACTCGGAGGTGGGGGGGGGTCCCAACCTGATCTCAGGTGAGTTGCAAGGGGGCTGCTGCTGCTGTCCTGGCTGAGCTTTGCGGCTGAGGCTTGCAGCCGAACTGTTGCCCCCCCCGGCCGAGGATGATGCAGAGCCCCCTGCTTTGGCCAAGCCCCCAGTGCTCAACAGGCAGGCCCTTGCCCCCCCCCCCCACCGGCCTGCCTGGCTCCCTACCACTGCCCTCAGCCTCACCCCCCCTCCTGTCTTCCCAAGAGGCTGGGGAGGTGCGAGGGGGCCGAACGAGCCTCAGGGCCCCACTCAGACTGGCAAGTGAGGGAGGGGCCCCAGGGCCGCTCCCCCAGCCCCTCTCACCACTCGGCCGCAGAAGGTGGGCCCCAGCTCTAGGGACCCGGGAGACCCCTTTGGACGCTCCAGAGACGCCGCCTGGAGCAGACGCGAGTGGGGGGCTGACCCAGGCCGTGCCCCCACAGGCCTCCCCCTGGCTCCCCTCGCCTGCGATGGAGCCGCTGCTGACGGAGCGCTACGGCCTCGGCGGCCAGAAGGTCCCCCCCGCCCAGCCGGCCTCGGAGCGGGGAGAGGTGGCGGCCGGGCGGCGCTGGGAGAGGCAAGGCGGCTGCGAGGACCTGATCCGAGGGGGCAGCGCCTACCAGGTCAGCGTCCCGGGGGAGGGGCCTCGGCAGGGGCACAGGCGAGGGCTGGCGGCAGCTGTGCGTGGCGGGAAGGGTGGGGTCATGGAGGGCAGAGGCCTGGCCCAGTGTGGCTGGGCATGGGGCGCTCGGACCCAGCTGGGACCGGGAGGGAGGAAGCTGCACCAAGCCGTTGTCCTGCCCACTCGGAGCCAGGCCCTTTGCTGCTGAATTTGGAGACAGACTGGAGGGCTCTGCGTCAACCGGCCCTGGCATGTCCGCCCCCCCCCGCTGAGACCCCTGGGCTTGCCGAGACCTTCCACTGCCCTCCCTGGAGGGGCAATGCCCAAAGACCCCCAGCCTCCCTGCGACTGATCCGTCCACTATACTGCACCGCCTTGGAGCTTGTCAGGAGGTTCTTAGGCCCCCCCTGGCAGACTCCCCAGGCACCTGTCCTGCACACACCCGGCCCCTCTCATTGCGGGCCTGGGCTGAACTCAGCCCCCTCCAGCCCCCCCCCGGTCATCCTGCCTGGGCTCTCCACTCTGCCTCCAGAACAAGAAGAAGAAGCTGAGTCGGCACCTGCTGGAGGCCGGGGGGGCCTGCGAGGAGCAGCTGGTCCAGGGCGTGGAGTGTGCAGAGCAGGTGCGGTCCAGCCCAGGGGTGCATGCTTGTCTGTGGGGGGGGGGGTCTTGGCAGCCTTCCAGGGAGCCTTCCAAGACAGCCGCCTGCAGCCTTCCGAGGAACCAGCGGTGCCTACCCTCTGCCCTGCAGAACGGCCTGGAGGAGAACATAGTCCTGCAGCAGAAAGCCCATGGGGAGGAGCCCCCCTTTCAGGCAAGGAAAAGCAGGAGGGGCTGGGGCTGGGGCTGGGGGTGGGGAACCCCGTGGCCGGACTCTCGGGGCCTCCAGGGTCTTGCCAGTGTGGCGGGGTGACGGGCGGCTGTGGGTAAGGCGATGCCCAGTCCCGGTCGGCGGGTGCCACAGCAGGAGGGGGCTGGTTCTTTTCCGAGGAGGTTGTGTGTGGGGCAGTCCCACTGAGCTGGCCTGGGAGGGCAGTGGAGCCGGAGGGGCTGAGGAGGGAGGCGGGGGCCCCTGCTGAGGACCGCTTCTGGGGGGTGGAGGGGCCCCCGCCCCAGGGAGGCTGTGCAGGTTTGCTGCGTCCTGGGAGGCTGGGCGGAGGCCTCCGGTGGGCGTGTCTGCGGGTGAGAGAGAGAGAGAGCAGGCCCACTTGTGTCGTGCAGGGCGGAGACCTGCTGGTGCGGAAGGACAGGCTGGACTCGGGCAGCTGGAAGCTGGACTTTGAGTGTGAGCCGGACCACGAAGAGTGAGTGCGACCCCCGCTGAGACCCAAGCGGCCCAGCTTCTGCCACCTCCTGGCCTGATTGCCTGGGCGGAGCTGCCCTTTCAGGCAGCCCCTTTGCCTGGGTGGAGGAAGCCAAACTGGCAGCAAGTGGCGCCACAATGTTTGTTCACCCAGCAGCAACCTCCGTCCGTCCGTCCGTCTCTGTGCTCATCTTCCCCTTCTTAGTCAATCGTGGCATTCATGCCTCACCTTTCCCCACACTGTCAGCGCCCGTCTTGTCACCCCCCTGGCCTCCAGCTCCCAGGCTCACCCCTTCACCTTGCCCATTGCACAGTCTCCAGAAATGTCTCAGGAACCTGGCTGTGCAACCCCCCCCCCCACACACACACACCAGGCACGGCAGGACTCGTGGGACTCCCCAGAGCATCGTTTTGGAACACTTCCCAAGGCTGGTGCATGAGGAGCTGCCAACAGCAGAGGGGGGGGAACTGATGTGGGCAGCTGCAGTAGGTCAGGGGACGCGGGAACCCCGGCGGCTTGGCCGGCTCTCAGGAGGCCATCCATCCACCCTCCAGGGCAGTGCAACGCCTGGAGGTTTCCTGCCTCGCTGGAATGGCTGGCCTGGGAGCCAAGGCAAGGCACGTGGCCAGCGGGGGGCGGAGCGCCTTCTTTGTGAAGGGAGGCAGGACGGGTGGGACGCTTCAGGGGCAGGAGATGCGCTTCCCTCACCTCTGCATGTGTGACGTGTGGGCAGAGGAAGGACGTGATGATGACCTGGAGCATGTGGAGCCTTTGGACAGAGTCCTGGTCCATCAACTCAACTGCTCCCAACGGAATTGGCACCGGCAGCAGCACCTGCCGGGGGGGGGGGTAAACACCTGCCTCCGTCCTGCCCTGGCTGCCTCTTTCCCTTGGGGCCACCTGGTTGGCCACAGTCCTAGTCAGCCTGCTCGACTTGGCCTTTGTCCAGTCCAGGAGATCTCAGGGAGCGGAGAATTGGGGGCCAGTCCTCCTGGCTCTTTGGCCTCCAGTTCTGGCAGGAGGAATTCCGCCCAGAGGCCCACAGGCCCATCACCCGCCTGGGTGGACACGCCGTCGACTCGCCTTGCCCCTTCTCCAAGGGGGCACTCGGAGAATCCGTGTTTGGGTGCCTGGAGCTCGCCTCCCACCCCATCTGTCTTCCAGGATCTACTGGGGCTGCTTCTACTTCTTCCCGTGGCTCAGGATGTGCAGGAGAGACAAAAAGGAGCAGCCGTAACGTGGTACGTTATTCAGTCTTCTTTGTGGACTGATGTGCCAGCTGGGAGCGCGGCAGAGATGGTGGTTGGTTGGCAACAGCGGGTGGCTGAGGGCAGAAGCGGGCGGGGGGAGGGGACAGAGAGCCCAGAGCCAGCAGGGGGCAGGCTGCAAGGAGCTTATCCCCTCCCCAGTCCAGAAATCCCGTCCCAATATTCTCTCTCTTGTGTTGGAGTTTTGTAGGGGGACATCTAAATTAGGGGAGCCCACATAGAAATCCCCCCCTTCATGGATCACTGCCTTGTTGTGCCGAAGGGGCTTGAACTCAAAGTGAACTCAATGAAGCTGTGAGCTATGCCACGTAGGGTTACCCAAGATGGACAGGTCATAGTAGAGAGTTCTGACTAAACGTGATCCACTGGAGAAGGAAATGGCAACCCACTCCAGTACTCTTGCCAAGAAAACCCCATGGATTACACAACAAAAAGGCTAAACGATATGACACTGGAAGATGAGACCCTCAGGTTGGAAGGTGTCCATTATGCTACTGGGTAAGAGCAGAGCACACGTACTAGTAGCTCCAGAAAGAGTGAAGTAGCTGGGCCAAAACCGAAAGGAAGCTCAGCTGTGGATGTGTCTGGAAGTGAAAGGAAAGTACGATGCTGCAAAGAACAATACTGCATAGGAACCTGGAACGTCAGATCTATGAATCAAGGTAAGCTAGATGTGGTCAAACGTGAGATGTCAGGACTGAACATCGACATCATGGGAGTTAGTGAACTAAAAAGGACAGGAGTGGGAGAATTTAATTCAGATGACCGTTATAACTGCTACTGTGGGCAAGAATTCCTTAGAAGAAATGGTGTAGCCTTCATTGTGAACAAGAGAGTGAGAACAGCAGTACTGGGGTGTAACCTAAAAATGATAGAATGATTTCCAATCGGATCTAAGGCAAACCTTTCAACATCACAGTAGTTCAAGTCTACACCCCAACCACTGATGCTGAAGAGGAAGAAGTTGACTGTTTCTATGAAGACCAACAACAGCTTCTAGAATTCACACACACACACACACACACACACACACACACACACACACACACAC
>JAJKFI010000025.1:12172231-12239922 GCA_029204185.1 Lerista edwardsae | reverse complement strand
CACACACACACACACACACACACACACACACACACACACACACACACGCAAAGATGTGCTTCTCATCAACACAGGCAGTAAAAACAAGATCTGGAGCTGCCTGTGGCTCAGATGATGAGCTTATTGCAAAATTCAGGCTTAAACTGAAAAAGTAGGGAAAACCACTAGGCCCTTCACGTATAACCTAAATCATATCACATATGAATATACAGTGGAGGTGACAAATAGATTTAGGGGCTTAGATTTGGTAGATAGAGTGCCTGAAGAGCTTTGGACGGAGGTCTGTAATGTTGTACAGGAGGCAGCAAGTAAAACCATCCCAAAGAGAAAGAAATGCAACAAGGCAAAGTGGCTGTCTGACAAGGCTTAACAAATAGCTGAGGAAAGAAGGGAAGCCAAAAGCAAGGGAGAAAGGGATATATATCCAACTGAATGCAGATTTCCAGAAAACAGCAAGGAGAGATAGGAAGGCCTTCCTAAATGAGCAAAGAAATAGAGGAAAACAATAGAATGGGAAAGACTAGAGATCTTTTCAAGAAAATTGGAGATGTCAAAGGACAATTCCATGCTAAGGTAGGCACAATAAAGGACAAGAATGGCAAGGACCTAACAGAAGCAGATGAGATTAAGAAGAGGTGGCAAGAATACGCAGAGGAACTATATAAGGCCGATCTAAATGTTCCTGATAACCACAATGGTGCGGTCACTGAGCTCGAACCCGACATCCTGGAGTGCGAAGTCAAGTGGGCTTTAGAAAGCATCACTAACAACAAAGCTAGTGGAGGTGACAGCATTCCAGCTGAGTTACTAAAATCTTAAAAGATGATGCTGTCAAAGTGCTGCTCTCCATATGCCAGCAAATTTGGAAAACCCAGCAGTGGCCACAAGACTGGAAAAGATCAGTTTACATTCCAATCCCAAAGAAGGGCAATGCCAAAGATTGTTCAAACTACCGCACCGTTGCACTCATTTCACATGCTAGCAAGGTGATGCTCAAAATCCTACAAGCTAGGCTTCAGCAGTATGTGAATCGAGAACTACCAGAAGTGCAAGCTGGTTTTATTGCCCACATTCGCTAGATCATGGAGAAAGCAAGAGAGTTCCACAAAAACATCTACCTCTGCTTCATTGACTATGATAAAGCCTTTGTGTGGATCACAACAAACTGTGGCAAGTTCTTGAAGAGATGGGAGTACCAGACCACTTTATCTGCCTTCTGAGAAACCTGTATCAGAAACCTGTCAGGAAGCAACAGTTAGAACTGGACATGGAACAACTGACTGGTTTCAAATTGGGAAAGGAGTACGACAAGGCTGTATACTGTCACCCTGCTTATTTAACTTATATGCAGAGTACATCAAGAGGAAGGCAGGGCTGGATGATTCACAGGCTGGAATCAAGATTGCTGGGAGAAATATCAACAACCTCAGGTATGCAGACAACACCACTCTAATGGCAGAAAGTGAGGAAGACCCCAGGAACCTTCTGATGAGGGTGAAAGAGGAAAGTGCGAACATTGGCTTGAGGCTCAACATAAAAAAAACTAAGATCATGGCAACCACTCCCATCACTTCCTGGCAAATAGAAGGGGAAGAAATGGAAGCAGTGACAGACTTTATTTTCCTGGGCTCCAAGATCACCGCAGATGGTGACTGCAGCCATGAAATTAAAAGACGTTTATTTCTTGGGAGCAGAGGCGGATTTAAGGGGGGGGCAAATCTGTAAGTTTTGCAAGAAGCCTTACCCTGTCATGTAAATCCCTCCTCTCCCTTGCTGCTGTAGCCAGTAAGCAACGCCAAGATGTTGCTGTTCCCTGTGAGGATTGGCTAGAACAGTGCAGGAGAGGAGTGTTTTCCACTGCAAGGTAAGGCTTCTTGCAAAACTTACAAATTTGCCCCCCCTTAGATCTGCCTCTGCTTGAGAGGAAAGCTATGGCGAACCTAGACAACTTAATAAAAAGCCGAGACATCACCCTGCCAACAAAGGTTCGCACAGTCAAAGCGATGGTTTTCCCAGTAGCAATGTATGGCTGTGAGAGCTGGACCATAAGAAAGGCAGAGCGCCAAAGAACAGATGCTTTTGAATTATGGTGTTGGAGAAGACTCTTGAGAGTCCCCTGGACTGCAAGGAGGTCCAGTCGGTCAATCCTCCAGGAAGACAAGCCTGTTTGCTCCCTGGAAGGACACATCCTGAAGCTGAAGCTCAAATACTTTGACCACCTCATGAGAAAAGATCCTCATGCTGGGAAAGATCAAAGGCAAAAGGAGAAGGGGGCGGCAGAGGATGAGATGGTTAGAGAGTGTCACTGAAGCAATGGACATGAAATTGCAGCCAGCCAGACAAGGGCCATGGACAGGGGAATGACCAGAGGGGGGAAAAGGTCCACTGCAGGCAGCTCAGGCCAATTTCCAGGTTTTCTGGGGAAAGGGGATGAAAACTGGGAGTGGGACAACGATGCCCCCAGGGAAATGTGTGTTGCAACCGTGTTTGGAGCGCTGGGTGCAATTCCGGTCCTCCCATCTCAGGAGGGATCGAGATGATCCTAAAGGGGTGGCAACTGCTAAATAGATCCAGGGATCCAGCACTTTCCTCATGAGGAAAATCGGCACTCCAAAGTTGTGAGCTGAGGGAGGTTAACTGAAGGCACTCAGCTCAGGATCTGCAGGGTGGACTTCCTATTTTTATGCATTTGGACAGAAACCGAGTTGCCCCCTCCCTCAGCCTGTGGGCAGCTGCCAAGAGCGGCCCACGCAGGCCGCCCTCCTCTGGCTCTGCGGCAGACACCAGAAAGTCACCAGCAGCACCCACGCACACCCACCCTCCCTTGTGCCAGCTTGAAGGCCAATGGGGGGGGGCTGGTGGTATTCATGGCCCGGGGGGTGGGGTGGTGTGGTGCGGATGACCCTCACCTTGTCTGCCTGTTCCTCCCTCCAGCTGGGGGCACCTGCTGCGATTCCCTCTCTGCTGCCAGCACCCAGGACTCGGGGCCCCGAAGCAGCCTCCACTCGTGCCCCGAACGCCTGCTGCCGGCCCCCCGGCCCCCTTTGCGCTGCGGTGCCCTGGAAGGATGGAGACGTGCAGCACCCTCAGAATTAAACCTCCTGCCCTGCCAACTCTCACTGCCAGGCCTCTTTTGTGTGTGTGTGTGGGGGGGGGGGAGCTGCACATGTCTGCCTTCCGGCCCCCAAAGGGGCCAGGTTCCTGTGGAGCAGGAAGGAACTGGCGCTCAGTTCACGTGCCGTGGGAGCGGGTGGTGCGTGGCCCCGTGGCTCTGGCCTGTGTCACTTCAGGAAGGCGGGAGGAGGGGGAGCCACAGCCGTGGAAGAGGCGGGACTGGCAAGGCAGTGTGCAGGGTCCTCTCCGCACCATCCTTCTTCTTGGTGGGGGGGTGGTTCCCAACTTTCCAGGCTTACGTTACCTGTGCCCGGAACCTGCTGGGGAGCAGATCTGGGCTGGGCAGGAGGAGGACTGTCCCAACTGGGAGAGGGGCCCGGCCCTGCCACAGATTGCCCCCTGCACCTGTGGGCTCTCCCTCTTGGGTTCTCAAGCAGGGCGGGCAGCCTGATGGGGCCAGAACCCACTGCAGAAGCAGCCCCAGGCTGAGCTGTGCCCCCTTGGTGCCACCAGGGCTGGTGCTTGGCCCTTCCATGCAAACCCTTGGCCTTTTCTCAGCCTCCCAGGACAGAGCGTTTGGCCCCCAAGACAGCATTTCCCCTAAACGGGGTGGGGGGGGAGGAGAATGCACGTGCTGCAGAGGCTCCAGCAGGAGGCGGGATCGACCCCCCCCCGAGACCTTCCTCCAGCTCCAGAAGATGCTGCGAAGGGGGGTGCAGAAGGTGCTCCAGGCAGCAGCAGCCTCCTGCCATGTCGAGGTCCTTCAGAACTGGGGCTGGATGGTCCTCAGCCCCCCCCCCCGGCACCACGAACGTGCAGGGACATCCTGCTCACGGCCAGGTCCAGCGGAGGGTGGGACACGGCCAGACTCGAGGTCTGCTGGGCGCAGGCAGGGACTCGCCTGCCAAGGATCGGGCCGGGGGCTCCCTCCGTGCCAAGCACCTGCAGCTGCCCAGCCTGGCCCCTCTGCTCAGCCCCCACCGGGGGCAGGAGTGGGCTTTGGCCGCAGGAGTGCTCCTCCCCCACCCTCAGGACCCTGCCGCTGCGAGGCTGGCACAGGCTGGCAGCGCCTCCTTTTCTCCGAGTGCCTTCCAAAGGGTGGCTGCAGAGGCAGAGGGGGTGGGGTGGGGTGGGGGTGTCCATGTGGCTGCGTCAGAGGAAGCAGCCCTGCTTGGCTGGGAGCCTCCCTGTCCGTCACGCCAGACCCCAGAGGGAGCCAGAACGCACCTCCTTCCTCCGTGTCTGTTTATAGGCGGGTCCGACACACACGGTCTGGCCGCAGCTTACTGGCACCAGGGCCACGCGGAGTCCAGTGCCCCAAGGCCCGGTGCATGCCGGATGGAGCCCACTGCGAGGAGGAGTGGAAGCAGGTGGAGGAGTCCAAGCCGATCCCTGGGGAACAGCAGCGCAGGGGCGCTGTGGGGCAGGCCTCTTCCTCTGGGAATGGGCCTTGAGGGTGCCAGGAGGGGCAAGGGGAGGGTCGCCTGGGAGAGGGGGGCAGCAGCTGGCAGCCCCCCTGGCACCGACACACGCCATCCGCCAACCAGACGCAGCGCCACCAACACCACACAAACCCCAGCTCATGGAAACGGGTGCAGAACTCCCCAGGAGGCAGAGAGGAGCGAGACACAGGCCCCCCCCCCCCGCGAAGGCCACCAAGGGCCTGCACATCTCCACCTGCGCATCTCAGACACGGCCCGCTGCCGACGGCAGAGTGACACGAGTGCACGCGCTGCTCCAAGGTGGCTGAAGAAGAGCCAGGCGCAAAACCAAAAGGATTCCCCCCCGCCAACTCCTGTAAAATCCCGTGAACAAACAGCCCCTTTGCCGCCTTCAGCATCACTGTGCGCTTTGAAAGCGTCCTCCGCTCTGCTCTGCTCTGCTCTGCGCCCATTGCGTGAATCGGGCCTGGGTTTATTTTGCTTTCTGCATTATTGATTCCGCTGCCACTAGCTGGGAAACTGGAGCACGAGGCTGAAGGCCCTTCCCGTGGCATTCCCGTAAGGGGGGCAACATGCTAAGCCTTGCAGGCGCCAGAGCTCCCCCCCCTCTCAAAGCAGGGAATGGCTTTGGAGGCAAGGGGGAGGAGCTCAGGCTCCTGCAACACTTAGCATTCTGCCCCCCCCGGAAATGCCACGGGAGCCCCCACATATCTTTTGAGAACCCCCCCCCCCTTCCGCCATCAGGCATTGCCCACATGCCTGATTTTAGACTCTCTTCTACTATACACTCAGGACCGGCGGAAGCACTCGCTGCTTTCTCCCGGGGAAGCCGACACGCTGGATTCCGGGCCTGACGTGCAGGGGGCCCTCCTTGCAAGCACCGCTTTAGCCAAAGCCCCCAGTGGCGGTCTCTGGTCTGCGTGCGTTGGGTTGGGGGGAATGGTCCTGTCTGTACTGCAGCCCACCCTCTCCCACTTGTAAGCATTCTGGCTGTGCGTGTGCTTCTGTGCAAGGGAGGAGAGAAGGAGAGGGCTTGTCAACACCACAAATGTTTCAAATGTGACCGGGAGGAAAAAGCATGCAGAGCCCCCCCCCCCCGCCTCACCACATTGGATGAGGCCCATCGATTCACAAGGTTGCTCAGGAGGAAGCGCATCAACCCTCTCGCCCGTTCAGTCTCCGCAAGTGGAGCCCAGAGAAGCCCGTGGGGGAAACGCCCCGTCTGCTCCAGCAGGGCAGCCACGGCCGGGAGGAAGCTGCTCCCAGGACTGCCGTGGCCGAGGTGCTGCTGCTGCTGCTGCACTCTTGGGATGCCTGAAGCGTGCGCTGGCCATGCGCCGACCCTGTGGAGTGTGCAGAGCCTCCGGGGTGCTCCCCCCGACCCTGCAGCAGCTCCCCCCCCCGCAGGAAGGGTGGCTCTGACGAGCTGCACATCAGCCCTGGAAGGAGAAGGTGTTCCTGGGTATTTTCAGCCTTCCCCCGCCCCGCCCCGCCCCGCCCCGCCCCGCCCCGCCCTCTGCTGGCGCCTGCTGCTGCTCCCCCACTTTCATCGCAGGAAGCTTTCATCAGCCAGCTGCCCCTGGGGGCTGGCAGCAGCCAGCAGCTCCTCACTGCACCGCCGGGCCCCACCCCAGCCGCTCGCTGGCCTGAGGCGCTTTGGCACGGCCAGCCCGAGTGAGCAATGGCTTGAGGGGGGCGGGGCGGGGCAGGGGCTGGCTTGCTCAGCCCCAGCCAAGGCGTAGGGTGCACCCTGTGACCTCGCCACACTCCCTCCCCCTCCCGGGGCGCCTCCTGTCAACACCCCTTGCACGCAATTGGCTCACCTCTCTGCAGTGGCACCTGAAGCCCCCCCCCGCTGCAGCCCCCCCCGTGCTTCTTGCAGTGGCCGGAGAGATGCTTCTGGAAGCCCACAAGCCGGCCCAAACAGCAGCATCTCCCCCCCGCCCAACATCACCAGCACGGATGTTGCTCCAGCCGGCCACGGAGAGCAGCAGCCCTGGCCAGCCTCCCCGCCACGGACAGCCCTCACCCTGTCTGGCCGACCCGCTGCCAAGCTGGGCTCAGCAAACCTGACGGGGCTCTAATTCCGCCAGGCCACGTGCTCCCCCCTGCCCCCAGTGCACAGAAAGCAGCTGAATGTTGGCTTAATAGATGGAAAGCCGGACTTTAATTCTCCCTCTTCCAAAGTCCCAGCCGGAGTCCCACGCGCACCCTCGCTCTCACAGGCGCTCGCACCCTCCTCGCGCCCTGCCCGCCCTGTGGCTTTGGGGAAGGCCTTTGCCATCAGCTGTGCCCCCCCCCCCGCGACCAGCTGCTGGCTTGCCACACTGCATGGTGTCCTGCGGCAGAGACAGCACACTGGGTGCCTCAGGACGGCGCAGGCCATGCTCGCCACTCCAGCTCCAGGCGGGCGAGGGGGGCGCCAGCAGGAGGCCTTGGCTGGCAGGGGCAGCAGCAGTGCCAGTCCTCGGCCCCGCCTGGGCCGGCCGCTCCCGCACTGCTGCTCTCAGTCCGGCTCAGTGAGCAGAGCCGTCGCAGAGCCAGGATTGGCTCCGGGCCGTGTGCGCAAAGGGAGGGGCAGGGCCAGCACGCAGTCCACAGTGCCCCCCCCGCAAAGTTCCAGCTGACCAGGAGGTCCGTTCTCCGAAGAGTCCTTTTGCTGTCGTGGGGGGGGGGCTCAGCACATCGCTCCGGGAGTCCACAGGCAGCTGTCCTTGGCGAGGTCAGTGGAGTTGGCCCCCGCTTGTGGGTGGGGGCTGCCCCGCCAGAGGGGTCCCGACCCTTCCTACAAGATCTGGGCTTCTGCAGAGAGAGAGAGAGAGAGAGAGAGAGAGCGCTTGATGTCCCGCCCTGGCCCTCCCTCGGGCACCTGCCTTCCCCCCACAAGCAGCAACAGGGTGGCTGCATCTGGGGTGGAGAGCTGGGGGAAGATGTTCCTTCCCTGGGTTGGGAAGCAGCCCCTGCCACTGCTCCTCCCCCTCCCCCACGTTCACGCGAGGCCCCCTCCCCTCCAGGGGGCGCCAGGGCCCTACTCACTGGGCAAGGCCTTCATGTGGATGGCGGCTGCCAGCAGGTCGTGGTGCTTCGTGGCCTCCTTGCCCTGCTTCCTCACGCGGACCCTGGGCGAGGCAGAGGCGGGTGAGCGAGGCGTGCGTGGAGGGGGGGTGGAGGCTGCGGGGGGTGGGTGGGTGTCCTGACCCCGGATCCATGCAGCGGGGAGCAGGCCCAGGAAGGAGCAGCTGCAGCCTCTGGGTTGCGCAGGGGGTGGGGGTGGTCACCAGGCAAGGGGGAAGGCGCGTGCATCTCCTTGGGGACAGTGAGCCACGACAGTACGTGCAGCTGAGCTGGGGGGGGGGCTCTTGCCCTCGTGCCCCAGAGGGACCTCACCAGAAGGGGAAGCCGTCTCCTGCAGCACTGGGCTTCTGAGGGCTAGTCCTGAGGCCAGGGCAGGGCAGGGCAGGGCAGACTTCGTTTTTGGACTCCAGAAAGTGGAGGGCTCCCTGCCAGCAGCACAGGGCTGGGCCCCTGGCAGTGTGGGGCAGAGTGGCCGAGGGGCGGCAGAGCTTTCTGCCAAGCCAGAGTCCCCAGCAGCCCCTCGCCAGCGCCCTGCTTTCGCCCGAAGCGCACACAGGGCAGAGCACACAGGGCATGGCATGGCAGGGCAGAGCCTCTTCTCCGGGCTCCAGCATGCCCAGGCGGGGGAGTCGAGGGCACCTACCACAGCAGGAAGGCAAAGCCCAGGATCGCGGCCAGGACGAAGAAGGCAAAGACGCCCAGCGACACCAGCACGGCCACCTTCTCCGTGGAGTCGCTGTGCCCTGCGGCCGGCAGAAAAGGTAGAGGCCGGTCAGGCACCTGGGCCCTGCCACGCACGCACTGCTCAGCCCCCGGGGAGAGGAACACGGAGGGCACTGCGAGGCGGGCTGCACAGTCGGGGTTTCTCTCTGCTGCCCCTCAAAATGCCGAGGGAGGGCCCCCATCAGCAACCGTTAAGATCCAGACTCCGTTTCCACACCCAGGTTTTCCGTTTGCCTGCACTGCAGAACTCCTGGGGCCCAATCCCCTGGCTCTGCTGTGCCCCTGGAACTGGGCTCTCGTGGCGCAGGGTGCCACCATTCCACGCAGGGGCGCTGCCACCAGAGGAAGCACCACCAGCCTCCCACACAGCCCCAGCAAGTCAGCGGGGGGGGGAGTGGGCAGGGCTGCTGGTATCCTCCCCCCCCCTTCGCTGGAGCAGGTCCAGGTAGGCCCATCAGGGAACCAACGTTCCCTTGCCCCGAAGAGACCCCCGGGACTTCCCACCCCAGCAGGATGCAGTCTGCCCTCCAGGGAGCGGGTCCCAATCCATAGCAGGCAGGGAGAGAGAGAGTGCGCGCCTGGGCGGGGGAGCAGGCCACGGTCCTTCCTGGGCACCTACCGACAGAGACGTTGCTGGGGGCCAGAGACGGCTCCTCCGCGGGGCCCTCCGGCTGGACGGCTGCAGTGGCGACTTCACTGGGCGCCATGGTTTGCCCTGAGGACAGAGGGGGGACACTGCTGCACCGGGCAGGACCCCGAGGGCTCCCTCAAGGGTGGCTCCACCTGCCACAGCACCCCCTCCAGCCCCCCACAGCCGGCCCGTCCTCCCCACCCCGACCTCCCCCTTACCAGGCGCTTACCAGTGGCGGGCAGGCCCCTGGCCTCCAGGCTCCACTCGCTCCAGCTCCCAGCATCCAGGAAGTCCTTCGCGCTCACCTGGACCACGTGCTCCAGGCCTAGGAACGCGTCTGTGATCACCTCGGACAGGTTGGCCGTCTCCACCTGCCGGGCCAGGGCAGACGCAGGTCAGTAGGGGCAAGGCAAGGCCACCACCCTCCCCTGTTCGCAGTGCCACCCTCCTGCCCCTCGAGATCCCTACTCTAGGGAGTCTTCCACCTCCATCCAGACCCGGGGGGCGGGGGCGGCAGGCCTGTTGGAGCAGCGGGGTTTGCTCTGAGCTGCCGCATGAGGTTTTTGATCTACAGCACGGGCGGGGGGGGGGGTCACCTCTGCAGCACACCAATAAACAGGAGAGGACTGCCCAGACCAGGGGAGGCTGCAGACAGGACAAGCCATTTTGCTCTCTGCTGCTGCTGCCTGCTCCGAGCTCCTCTTCTGCAAGGGAATATTTGTGCCCAGAGAGCCAAGCCGACCGCAGGCAGCCTGAGCGCCACTCTGCGGGGGAGCCCTGCCGCCCTTCTCCCCTGACCTGCCCCTGCCTCCCTTCGGGGACTCACCATGGACCAGGAGCTGGAGACGACGGGCCGATACTGCAGCCGGAACTTGAGTTGGAAGTGCAGCTCCTTGGGCCAGGAGGAGGGGTACTCCCAGCTCACCCGCAGCCGCCTGGGGGCCGAGGGCACCGGCTCCACCCGCAAGCCCTCCGGGGGGTCTGGCTTGACTGGGGACAGACAGAAGCGGGGTGAGCTTTGGGGAGAGGGGCTGCTGTGGCCCACCCCAAGCCTGGGCCGATCCGGAGTGGGGGACGCGCGAGCGGCCTCGGCGAGTGGGGTCGGAGCAGGGCGGCTCCAGCAACACTCACGAGGCGAGGCAGGCCAGGCGCCCCCCCCTCCAAGCAGCAATTTGGCTCCGGCATGATTCTGGGCTGCTGCAAGCAGCCGAGTCAGGGACACAGGGGGTCTTTGGGGCGGGGTGACCTTGGGTGGGAAAGCAGCACAGAGTTAACCCCCACCCCTCGCATTCCCACTCAGGATCAGGCCCCTGTGGCTGAGATCCTTTGTTCCAAGAACAGCCCCCTCTGCTGGTCAGCAGGTCCCTTTGCAACAACCCATTTAGCTGTGCCCCCTGGCTGGACTCAGGGTAAAGCCGCTTCAGGCGTACGCACAGATGGGCAGTGAGCATGCCCACAGCAGGCTGGGCAGCCCAGGCCACGTCCCTCTGTGGCTTCTTCCGGCCTAAGACCCCGCTGAGATGATCCTAAGCACTGGTTCCACTGGCCTAGACTGTTGCAAGTGTGCCGTAAAGCACGGTTGTGGCAACTCTAGAGTAAGCAGTGCCAGCAGGCAGACCTGTGCCGGCTGCATCCAAGCCCCTGGCGGAGGCCAGAAAAGTGCCAGGACACGCAGGGGCTTGGGGAGAGGGTGGGCAGGACGGGGGCGGATCAGCCGAGAAGGCCTCTGCCATTTCCTGTCCTCCCTCCCAGGCCTGAGCTCCCGACACGGGGCTGCTCGGCCGTGTGCCAGTGACGTAGCTGGGGCACAGCCAGGCAGTCCCATTGGGCAGGCTGGAGTGTTGCTTGGGGTAAGGGGAAAGACATCCCCTTACCCCGAAGAGACCTCCAGTCTGCTCCTTACCCATGCTGGACACGGCGCAGGCCACCAGCGCAGGCTCGGATTGGGCCACGGGTGTGCCCTGAGCTTCCGGAGAGCACCCCGTTGCCTATCCAGACCCACACTTCCTCCCTCCTCCTCCAGGGGGCAGCACTCACTGATGGCTTGCATGGTGATGTCCAGCAGGCGGAAGCTGGAGCCCAGCGGGTTGAGCTCCGTCACGTTCATGCGGTAGGAGCTCCAGAACTGGGCTTTGGTGACGGTGCAGGAGCGGGGGCGGGCGGGGTCCTGGGCGCAGAGTCCCACGTCGCTGGGCTGAGACCTGAAGTGGGGGGGGGAGAGAAAGGGCATTCTGGGGAACTGGCCGCCCTTCGGCTGCCCTCTTCCCACTGCACAGGCCAGGGGCTGATCGACACCGCAGGCGGCCGAGCTCCCGTGAGAAGCGCCCCAGAGACGGCCCCGCACAGCTGGCTCGTTCTTAAGACCTGTTCAGAATCAACCAAGGAAGGAGCCAGCGTCCAAGGCAATGAAAACTCTTCCTCACAGAGACGATGGTGCCCGGGAAAATCGGGCCACCCCTTGAGAGATCATTCACGTAGTCAGAATAACTGTGCAGCACAACTTTGGCAGGGCAGCCACTTTGGCAGATATGAAGATCTGGGGCTGGCCTCTCCCCATCATTCCTGCTCTTAAGCATCCTACAGAGACAGCTCAAGTGTTTGGCCAAGCAAGCGACTCTTTGCAGCTGTCTTTGCCGGTTGGCACGGCCCGGCTGCTGCCACAAGCGGCTGGCTCCGCACACCGGCAGGATGCTCGTCAGTGCAGGGGCTGGGAGGGAAGTGGTGGAAGGGGGAGAGAAGGGGGAAAGGGGGGGCCATGGGGGTGAGGAGGAGTGGGGCTGGGAGGGGGTGGTATTGGGGGCAGCATCACATGCCGATATCCTTCCTGGCTTCAGTCCCCCGACCTGGGCCCTTGCGGACTTGTGCCAGCGGCACAGAGGAGAAGGCACTGACTGGGGAGGAGGGAGAGCGTGAGCAAGCAAGGGGGCCCTCCCGGGGCCAGGGAGGGGGCAGAGCCGTGTTCCTGACACCGTCACGTGCCGGGAGAGCAGCCTGCAGACTCCCTCCCCCGTGCCACTCCCGTTTCGACTGAGGAGGAGCAGGGCGTGCTGAAGCGATGCGGAGGGCAGGGGCGCAGGCGGAGCGCCTGGGAAGGGGAGGGGCTCCAGCTCACCCCTCCTTGCCCACGCGGCGCTTCGGGTGGGCTGGGGGTGGGGGGCAGGGGCCCTTGTCAGCCTTGGCTCCTCCCATCCTTCCACAGTGCTGGAGGCGCTGCCGCCCCACAGCACCTTCCCAACCCGCCGTCAGGGCCGGGGCCGGCCGCTTCCCCAACGTGGCCGTTTCACCCTGGCGGGGTTGTCCGAGCCAAGGACAAGGGCCTGGCCACGAATGACCCACGAGGCCCTTCAGTGATGGCCGGACCAAGCTCAGACTGGTCTCCAGGAGGGAGGGAGGGAGGATGCAGCCGAGGGCGGGTTGCCTTACCTCTGCCTCTCGCCCTCAGTCAGCGGTTTTTTCCTGGGGAGAGAGAGAAAGGGAAGTGCGTTGAGCTCCTGGCCTTGACACCCACTTCAGCCTGTTCCAGGGAGGGCACCTCAGCCCCTGGCCTGGGGTCCATTTCACTCGGGAGGGAGGGAGGCCGTTCGGCTGGCTTCCGGCTGGCTTGACTGTGCTTTGAACTTAAGTTCGATTTGAGGGGTCGGGTCCTGCTCAGGACCTCGAAAAGCTGTCGCCCCTGCCCTGACCCAGCACAAGGCCGCCTGACGGGCTCCTTCCTCCCCTCCCCGACTCACTCTGAGGCAGCAGGAAGTGAGCAGGGGTGGCGGGGGGGGGGCCCCCGCCCGGGCCCCCGCCGCCGGGGGGGGGGGGGAGAGGCCCGTGAAGGGTGGAGCCTCCCAGGTGGGAACCTGCAGCATTCCAGACGCGGGGCAGGGCAGGAGGGAGACCCACTCCAGGCTGGGGAGGGGCCGCACCCAGCAGGCCTGCTACCTGCAAAGGGCACAAGAGGCCGCCAGTCACGGCTCCCCTCAGCAGTGGAGGGGAGTGGCTGCCCCGCCCCCCCACCCACAGCAGCTCAGTGTTCTTCAGCCTTGGCATCGAGACCCCCGTGGAGCACAAGGCCTCAGTGGTGGGCTTGTGGCAACTTATTAGGAAGGTTCAGTGATCTTTTGTGCTCAGCGAGTGCCCACTTCTCCAGCAAAGGGGTCAAGACACCCCCCCCGAACCCGACCTCTGTCTTGGGGGCTGGGTGTGCAGTTTTCCTTTACAAGGTGGTTGGGGGGCAGGAGAAAGGCAGGACGGGGGGGCACTGCCAATGCAGGCCGGGGGACCGTGGTCCAACTCTGCATGCAGGCTGCTCCCTCTGCTTTTCCGAGAAAAGGCCGCAGGGGCCCTTCCCTGGGGTCTCATGTGCTCCACCAAGGGACGAGAGTGGGGCGTTCCTGTCATGCTGGGCAGAGCTAGCAGGGGGGCTGGAGGAGAGGGGAGCTTCGGAAGAGAGCAGGGCTGCTGCTCCTCGGGCACACACGTGCTCAACTTTCACTTCGGAGTGTTTTGTTCATCTATAGGATTTTTATCTCGCCTTTCAACCCCACGGGCACCCAAGGCAGCTTACAATGTCAGAATAGGACAGCCAAGTGTGACAATTAAAGAAGTGTTGAAACAGTTCAGAATCGATCGATCCCATAGTTGGCGTTTAAGGTGGCATAGTTGGCATAGTTGTTGTTTAAGGCGCCAGGTTCTGTGAACAGGTCCTGCCGTCCTGGATCATTTCCAAAACCTCCCAGAGCTATTTGGCCAGTGGCAACAGCAGGCAGAAGGAAAGAGGGGCGTGCCGTGGAAAGCAAGGCCCTTGCCACCTCCTCGTACATGTTCTCACAAGGGTCAGAAGATGCCCAGCCAGGGTCTGTGAGTGCCGTGGGTCAAACGGCTGGCCTGGCTCACCGCAGCCTGTTCCCTGCTGTCCAGCCCGACCAAGCCAGAAGCCAGGCAGGGCGATGCCTCATCCCAGGGAGAGGCCGCCGTGGAAATCCGGCCATGGGCGGGGCACTTTGGGGCTCGGGTGCGTGCCCCAGACCAGCCAGATCTCTGGCTGCGTACGAGGGTGGCTTTGGGTTCGGCACTGCCTGGCCGTCGGTGGCTGGAGTGTGGCTGCAGGGCTCTCTCTGGCTCCCCCGCTGGGCTGGAGACGAGATGGTGGGCCTGGAGCTGGGGGCATCCACGCCTGGGCAGCCTGACTCCCCCCCCTTCTGGAATCCTGGGTGGCCAATGGGAGCTGCCCTCTGAGGCGAGCCGCGTTTTTCCCTTAATGGGAAAGCCAGAGCCTTTTGTGACTATCGATTTGGAAGGAGCAGTGGAAACCGTGCGATTGTTTTTGGGCAGGTCTTTGTTCCAGGGGCTCCGGCCAACTGAAAGGGCTGGCAGAGTCCCACAGCAATTTGCCGCCCTGCTGCAGAGCAGGAGCCTGGCCTGTCCCAACGAGAGGCAGGAGGGAGGCAGCCAGGGCAGAGCGGCCCCATTGCTGTCCCTGGACACAGGGCCGGCCTGTGCTGCACCCCAGCACCTAGGAGGACTGTGCTGGAGCCCACCACGGGGGAAGGCAAGTGTTCCCCCTCGCCCAAGGGAAAGCCCCAGCTGGGCCAGTGGGGTGGCAGGCCCAGGTCCACGTGCCCTGCCACGGCCTGGATCAGGGCTGTGTGGTCTGGGGATGGGGGGGTAGGATCAACCCTAACGGCCAGATTCTGGCCCCACTGCCCTCCCGGTCCTCCCTTTGGGAGCCCTGCTTGGCAAGCGGCAGTTGCAGCACAGGTCAAGCCTGGAGGCCAACCCAGCCACGCCGTGGGCACTGGGAAGAGCTGAGCAGCAAACGGAGGGGGTGGGGTGGGGGGCAGCCTTGCTGAGGCAGATCCTCACACACCATCTCATTGCACAGCTTGGGGCAGGGTGGCTTCCCGCCCTCTGGACAGAGCAGTGCAACGCGGGCACGTGCAGGGCGGGGGGGAGAGGCGAGGAGTGCGCCCAAATGCAGCAGCAGCAAGGAGCCTCGAGCAGGAGCCGCTCAGTGGGGTGTCCGTCCGTGGACTCTCTCAGGCCACGACACAGTAGCCAGCCACCGCCCGCAGCACTGCGCTCCAAGGAGGGGGGGTTTTTTCCTTGCTGCAGACACAGGGACGGACACCCCTACCTGTAGGTGCTGATGTAGGCGGTGGGCAGAAGCGTCTCGACGCTGGAGGCCCAGAAGCAGGAGAAGTTCTCGTAGTTTGGAGCTCGGCAGGAGACGGAGGGGACCTCTGGAACACCTGCGGGGGGGGAGAGGGAGCCGTGGGGGCCGCTGCCTGCCTGGCCTCCCGTTCCCCAGCTCAGCTGGCCGGGCTCGGCTTCGGCCCGCAAGCCCCCCTCCCACGGCAGCCGGCCCAGCAGCACAGCAGGAGGCCCCCCACCCCACCCCACCCCACCCCACCGGGCTTACGGCCGAGGCGAAGGACGGTGGAGCTGAGGAGGAGCCCGTCGGGGCTGTGGCAGCTGTAGGTGCCCTCGGAGGAGAGCGCGGCGCGGGGCAGGAGGAGCCGGCCTGGCTGGGCCACGGAGTCCTCGGGGAGCGCCTGGGCGCCGTTCCACTGCCAGGCCACCGCCGAGCTGCAGGTGGGGAAGCAACAGGCAGCGGGGGTGAGCCGGAGGCGGCTGAGGGGGGGTGGGGGCTCCTCGGCATTGAGCCGCAGCCCCCCATGCCTGCCTGCTCAGCTCTGAGCACGCACCGCCTCAGATGGGCCAGAGCTGCGAGGCCAGGGGTGGCACCGCTGTTGGGGGGGGCACTGGCCGGCATGGCTCAGCGGAGGCCGGTGCTTCTGGGGAGGGTCCGGGGTGGGGCGGGGACTCCAAGGAGAGAGGGAAGAACGTCTCAGCTGGGCGTGGGCGAAATTCAGCCTGTGAGAGATACTTGCAAGAGAAATGCCAAGGCTGACTTGCGAGCCGCATTTCAAGATGGCGCAAACCCGCTGGCAGGGCCGGGCAGATCGCCAGACTTTCCTCGTGCAAACTTCAGAGGCTCTGGGGAAGGGGGACGCTCGGGGTGCAGGCGCTGGAGTCACACTCGGCAGAGGGGGTGTCCGTACGCCCATCCGGGACAGGTGTGGAGTCTGCCTCCTCTGTCTGGCGGGGGGTGGGTGGGTCTCCAGCACCCCTTTGCCCAGAGCCTTCAGGGGGCCCCCTGGGTGAGCAGAGCCAATCCGGAAGACTCACCCCAGGCTCGCTGCGGCACAGGTCAGCGTCACGTCCTTGCCCAGCTGGCCATACGTCACCCCTGGAAGAGAGGGTCAGCGTGTCGGGCCGGGGGCTGCAGCGGGAGATGTGGGAGGGGGGAGGAGGGGGCTCGCCACACTTCCCTGGAGAGGCCCAGGTCAGGCTGGGGGGCGCGCACACTGGGAAGCTGGGCGGGTCGGTCTGGGCAGCCCCGGCTGCAGCAGCCCCTGCGCAAGGAAGCCGCTGGCCACCAGCCCTTGGGGCATCACTGGGCGATGCCCCTGCTCTGCCACCTCCCCCGCCACAGGCAGCGCGCAGAGGCTGGACTCGCGGGCTCTGAGGCCTGCTCTGCCCCTCAGGGCTCCCCTTGGCGCCTGTGACCCACCCTCAGGCCCTGTGAGCCCGCTCCCTTCCACGCTGCCTGGGGAGTCCGGGGCAGGCCTGGGGCAGGCCTGGGGCCAGCGCGCCACCCTCCGAGCCCCTCCCCCGCAGCAGCCCACTCACCTTCCCCTCCCCATTCTCCTGGCAGGGTGAGGGACGTGGTCACCAAGACGGCCGCCGAGAGGAGCACCACTCTGCTGACGCAGGAGGCCAGGCTCAGCATCTGGGCGGGGAGAGAGGCGGCCTGTGAGGAGGCGGGTGGGCAAACGGGGGGCGGAGAAGGCTTTTCAGCTCCCAGGGTGCTGGTCACTTGGAGGAACAAATCCGCACCAGCCTGCTTTGAGGCACTTGGTTGGGGGGCACGTCAGATTCCCCCCAGCACTGGCACAGCTGCCCAGATGCAAAAACCAGAGCCCTCGTCTGGGGCTCACTATGCCCCCCTCCAGCGCATGCCCCAGGACGCCCGAACCCTCCTTCTCCTCCAGCGCCACCCTCGGCCACGTCCTCCAGCAGGGCCGGCCCAGCTGCCGCACTGCAGAGTGTCGCGTTTCCAGCTGGGGAGCCCCTTGCGAGTGCTCAGCCCAGGGGCCGGGACCACGCCTGAGCCAGTCATGGGAGCCACACTGCGCTCCATGGGCAAATACAGGCGGAGGCTGCCTTTGTCCACAGCGCCAGGAGAGCTTCTGGCCGGGGGTGGGGGTGGGGGTGAGGAGCAGCAGCCGAGGCAGACGAGCTGCACAGCTCCAGCGGATGTGGTGGACAGGTGGGAAGCCCTGCAGCAGGTTGTGCTCGGGCCAAAGGCAACCTGGGTAGGGATGGGGAAGAAGGCACAGTGCCAGCCCCCTCCCCCTCCCCCCTCATCTCATCTCAGCATACCAAATGGGCTTCCCAGGAAGGAGAGGCAAGGAAGGGAGCCTGGCCGTCTCCAAGGAGGACGGTGCTCCCCTCTGAACTGGGGCTTCTCTCCTCCCACCCACAGAACATCCGCAACGGCACAGACAACGTGGTCTGCCACCCACGTGCCTGGCCCCTCCTTTGCTGTCGCCAGAAGCATGAAGCAGGCCACGAAGCAGGAGCTTCCCCAGCTGCCCCCCTGCCCACCCACCCACCGCCTGTTCCCCAGCCCCCCTTCCCTTGCCCACACCCCTCACACAGCACACTCCGGCCTCCTCAGGGCAGAGGAAGGCCACAGCTTGTCCTCTGCACGTGCCACTGTGATGGTTGTGATGATGGGGGGGACTCCCCCCCTTGTGCAGCTGCCGCTGCCACCAGCCCAGGCCTAAGGCAATGAAAGGGAGTTCCTGGGCAAACCCCTAAGTGGGGTCATTAATTTCCTTCTCTCCTTTTTTAGAAAGAGGAAATGTGGGTTAACTGGATCTCAAAAGAAACCAACCAGAAGAAATGGAACCCAATTTCTATTAACAGGCATACAAGATCAGAAATAAAATTGCAGAGCCTCGGTACTCTAACACTCAAATAGTAAAATTACACGTTGGGAGGCTCCAACCCACAGGATTCCTCCCTCTAGTAAAACCCTCTGTTTGCAAATCAACTGAGAGGCACTCAAGAGGACACCAAGAGACACCTCACAGCATTTCACCACAACCTCTCCTCTCCTCTCCTCACAGCAGCACAATGAGGTTAATCTTCCCTGGGAGACGCCAAGAAGTTCTGTTCTGGGAGGCTTTTAACTGTGCCCCGTGAAGCCAACCACCCTCACCTGAGCCTCTTGCACTTGAGGAGTTCTCGTTATTCCCACCATTGGCATACGAATAAGGTCCACAGGAAGCCACAGTCTCATGACCCTGGTCAAGCAGAGTTGCGGGCGCGCTGGGCAGCCAGAGCCCCAGCTCAGCCCCAGCGCCCTTCCTCCCCAGGGCCTGGCAGAGGCTGATGGGCAGGACCAAAGACCCCATTGCAGAGGGCGGGCACAGGGAAGGCTGGAAGGGCAGCCCCAGGGAAGCACAGCCTGCCCTAGGCCAGACCAGAGCGGGGCAGGGCCTGACTGCTCGGCTCCTCCAGGAAAGGGTGCAGCGGGCACACAGAGGATGCCAGCAGGGGCGCTTGAGAGCTTCTTCAGGCCAAACCACAGGGGTGCCGCCGCCCCCACACACACACCCAGTGAACTGGCAGGAGACACACATCAGGGCCTTCCCTGCTGCCCCCCCCCCCGTGACGCCACTGCAGAGCCACCAGCCTGTGCCTGGAGAGCGAGGGGCTGATGGGCAGCTCCTGCCACCATCTGGCTCAAATAGGGTCACCAGATACAAGCTGGGACAGACAGAGTGCCGCTACCTTTAGCCATTGTGGAGAAGCGGGAATTTGGGCAGGTGCAGCTCATCGTGGAAGGGTTTCAACAGCTGCACCTGCCCAAATTCCCTCTTCTCCACAATGGTTAAAGGTAGCAGCACTCGGTCTGTCCCAGCTTGTATCTGGTGACCTTAGCTCAAACCAACCACCACTCAGAAGGAGCAGTTTACTGGTCCCACCCAGGCCAATGACTGGAGATCGCCCCCCTCCCTGCACCATCCAACTCAGAGGGGGCCGAGACTCTGGGGCAGCCTGCTGCTATGAGCTTTCCCTTTGGAGCTCTCTTGTTGCCATGATCCACCTGAATCTGGCAGGAGAGTGAGAACAGATAAGAGATATATTTATTTATAGGGGTCCAGATACAAACTGGGACAGACAGAGTACCTCTACCTTTAACCACTGTACAGAAGAGGGAATTTGGGCAGGTGCAGCTGTTGAAACCCTTCCATGATGAGCTGCACCTGCCCAAATTCCCCCGCTTCTCCACAATGGTTAAAGGTATAAGCACTCTGTCCCAGCTTGCATCTGGTAACCCTATTTATTCACTCAGTGCGTAATTAACCTGTGGAACCCCTTGCCACAGGAAGTGGTGATGGCACCTGTCCCAGATGCGCTTAAAAGTAGACTGGTCACATTTCTGGAGGAAACATTCATCACAAGTTGCAAGCCATGACTGATCTATTCAAACTCCAGTTCTAGACTCCAGAGATATTGTGATCTATCTCTGAATGCCTGGAATAAGTGGCAACAAGATATGGGCATCTTGCTGTCTTGTGTGCTCCCTGAGGCATCTGGTGGGCTGCTGTGAGATGCGGGAAGCTGGGCTGGATGGGCCCCCTTTGGCCTGACATATTGGGGCGCTTCTTAATCAGCTGCCTGGTCAGCTGGCTCCATGCAGGACTGGGTACATGGTCTTGTCTGTGGGGGCAGACTGGATGACCTCTGAAGACCTCCTGACCTGGAAGCCAGCATGCCAGGGAGTGAAAGATACCAAACTGGGGAGACTATTCTCTGGCGTGGAACGAGCCTGGAAAAGGGGCAGCGGCGTACATGAGAGGCAGAAAGTGCTTCCGTCTGGCAGGGTCTTGCACATCTGCCTGCCTGGGCCAGTTAGCGGGAGGCAAACCTCCAGCTGCCCTGAGCTCTCTGAAGAGAACCAAGATGAGAGGAGGCATCCTGGCCACCCTTGGGAGCGTTCTGGGTCACAGAGGCATGCACGGCAACCGGGTGGCCGGGGGTGTGTGTGTTCACTTTTCACATCATGCAAAATGTTGTTCCGGTGCCTGCAGACTTTTCCGCCCTCACCCTCCGCACACCTGTGTACCGTGCCAGGCACCGGGAGAGGACGGGCAGCAGAGCCCACAGGAGCGCTTGGCAAGTGCACAGGCAAGGGCACAGTGGGCGGAGTCAGACACGGGCTGCGAGTCACAGTGGCAGCTCTTCCCACCTGGGGCAGCAGCCAACCTGGTGCTGAGTGTGGCAGCCAAGGAGGGAGCCCGGCATGGAGGGGCAGCAGCAGGGTTGCCTGGCAATGCCAGGGTCACGCCCAGGGCCCTCTGAACGGGAAGCAGCGGGAGCCTGCCTGAGCGCTGGGCGGTGGCCCCTCCCTCCCCCCTCCCTCCCCAGACCTGGAAGATTCGCCTCACAAGTGCTCGGTTGCCGACATTACAGGAGACGCTTCTCAGCACTTGGGGGGCACAAGCCTTGCCCGGCTGAAAATGCGCCCAGACGCTCAGTGCCCCAGAGGCGAGGCGCAGGATCCGGCTTGCAAGTACACATGGCGGCCTTGGCAGAAAGTCAGAGGCAGCAAACAGGGGGCGGATCTCGCCAGTGCAGAAGCTGCTGGAGGGTCCAGCCCAATGGGGTGTGTGTGTGTGTGTGCGTGGCAGCATCCCGTGAGCTCAGGGACGGTGCAGAGTTGCCCCCAAGCCCTTCCTTCATTTGCTGGCAAGACGGGAAGCGGACGAAGGCCTGACCTCCGCTCTCTGCCGGCTGCGCACCGGCGACCTCGAGCTTTGTGAAGCCTGGCGACAGAAGCGCCCCTCCCTGGCCCCCCCTCACCCCCAAACCGCAGAGAGATCGGCCTGTGGGAAGCCCGCTCCCACCCCCCGCCAGCGCTGGCTCAGCAGCAGCAGGACTCGAGCCTGGCCCAGCCGGCACTCGCTCGCCCCGGGCCAGGCGGAGGGACCCGGCGGACGGAGCTCCGCGCCTGGAATCCGGACCTGGAAAAACCAACATCGCTCCAGCCCACAATGGACTGGGGTGTTTGTTTACACGTGGGTTCCAGGGACCTGCGCGGGGAGGGGGGCGCCCACAGCACAACCTCTCCGCAGGCCCACTGAAGGCTGCCTGTCAGATGCCCTCTTTCCCGCTGGGGCAGGGGAGGCAGGGGGCGCTGGGACCAGAGGGCTGAGAGGAGGTGGCGGAGGGGACCAGGAGCCTCACTGGCCAAATCCAGGCCAGTTCCCAGGAGAAGCCTTTTGCTCACACCACGGCAGCAGCGGAGGAGACCCGTGATGGCCACGCTCTGGAGAGCAGGCAGGGAGTTGCCCTTCCTTGGCCCGAGGGACCCACCACCGTGTCGGCCAGGGCACACCAGCCACAGGCCTCAGGGACACTCTCGTATCGGGAGAAGACGCAGACCCTGCCGCAGAGGTTCATGGATTCTTCCAGGCCTGGGCTCTGTTCCTGGCAGGATCTGTGCGCAACAGCACCAGTGTTTGGTTGGTGCCTGCCATTGGTGCTCTGCTTGTGCACTGCGGCCCTCAGTTCTGCTCTCTGATCGACTTTCCAGAAGGCCACACCCAACCCCTGGACCGACACAGAGAAAACCGCAAGCCAACCGCAGGTGTGCAGGCCAAGCAAACTCCCTGCGTGTTCAGAGCGAGGGGCACCAAGCACAGCAGGGCCGCCTCTGGCAGGAGAGGCTGGCTGGGCACCAGAGTCGAAGCTGGCAAGCCGGGCACAACTGGGGCAGCGGCTCTGCCACAGAGAGAGCTCCCTCCCCAGGCATTCACGATCCTATGCTGTCGTGCTGCAGCGATGTGCTTGCGACAACATTTGGTGTGGAGTCACTGCGGGGCCCCTGGCACACGGCGTACTCAAGGCTACTATACCTTTTTGGCAAAAGGTGATTTGGAAACATTCAGCCATTTGGACTCTTCACATTGTCTCCGCCAAACCCTTGTCACAAAACATCAGACCGTATAAGGGAGACAAAACGTTTCAGTTTGGAGAGGTCTACGAACCTTTAGGGCCACATAAATCACAGGGCTGGCTGGCTTGGTTGTTTTCTTATATACCCAATTTTTGGCAGTGGAAAGACTGTGGAACTCAGCGTCACATGATGTGGCTGGGCTGATGCCAAGAGTTTGGCAAGTTTCCCTTGAGGAACTGGGTCTGCAGGCAGCTAACAGAGGCATCCAGACAAGCAGACCATGCCAGCAACATGGGGAGAGAGAGGGCGAGGGAAACATTTGGACGGCACGCCGTCTGTGGACAGTGAAAGGCTGAGGTGAGGCAAGGGAGGGAACGCATCGGAATTGCCCGTGGACGTGGCTCTGGGCTGGCTGAGCCCCGAACGGCCGCTCAGACCTCTTTGTCAGGGGCTTCGCAGCGCTGCGGTTCTGAGGCTGTCTCCTTAGGGAGTCGGCTTGCAGCGGGCCTGCCCAGCCTCTTTGCCCAGGGCACCAAAGGGCAGGACTCCTTTCCTAGGCAGCAGCGCCACTGCCAGACCTCCCTCCCTCCCTCCCCTTTGTAACCCCTCAGCCTTTCCCTGCAGTTCCCTGGGCTGGCGCAGGAGAGGCCTTCACGGCCAAATGTGAGCTTCTTGCACGAGCCACACCTTAACTTCAAGGCGGCTTTTCAAAGAAGAATGAACCTGTAGCAAGGAAAGGGGGGAAAAGCCCAGGAGGGAGAGAAGGAACAGCTGGGGGCCAGGGCAGAGGCTCAGGGGCCTGGCCTTGAACTGACCATGGCAGAGCGGAGGCCGACACCAGCGCTCCAAAGGGAGGATGCTCAGGGTGGGGAGGAAGGCAATGGGGGGGAGGAAGCACTAGGACTGGTGTGGTCAGCAGAACGAAGACCCTCCCTTGGCAAGGGAGCATCCCACTCTCTCCAAACCGGAGACGCAATGCACACAGTCAGGGCTCAGTCATTCGCGCCCCCTCCCTCCCTCCCTCCCTCCCTCCCACAGCTGCCCTCCTGGATCCACTGTGGACTGGCAGGGGGCACCGGGCTGGCCGGGCCCTCGTCCCCACATGCCAGGCAGCCCCGCCTCCCCCCCTCCGGCACAAGTGTGGTCCGGTCCCCACATGTAACTAACGGGTCTATAAATCCACATGCTTCCCCCGTTAAAACACATGAGAAAGTCGTAACTCTCCAGCGACTGCCCAATAAACACAGCCCGGCCTCGTCAGCTGCAGCATTCGGGAGACACAGTTTGTACTGGGCTGTGGGAAACTATCTGGACTCTCCCATCAGAAGTTCAAATGCTGAAGAGCAATTTTAGTGCTAAAAAGAGAAGTTGACGCTTCTCAGAGACCGTCTCCATCTGCCCAACGCTTCGTTCATTTGCTCTGCATACAAATAGACAGACTGATGGACGGTTTCTTTCCAGGGGGCAGCCTTGAGGAAGCCCCCCCCAGCAGCAACAAGCCTGTCCATTGGCAGGTCTGAACACGACCCATCTGGGAACGTCCAACGCAAGGTCCATAAATGGGCATCAAGCAGTCCTGGGACTCGGGAATATACCATCTGCCGGGTGCTTTTGCCCTGCTTCCCTCCCTCCACTGAGTTCAGGCTGCTGCCTAGGGTTTGGGAGGGGGCTTGCTAGCAGCCCTCTTTCTGCACATGTAAGGATTGGCATTGCCAGCCTTACCTGGACTGGTCTCTGACGATGCCCCAAAGCCCCTCCTTGGCTCTCGGTTCAGCTGTTCAATGGGCACTTTCTCCTCTCTCTGCGTGTTTTGGTTCAGTTGCTGTAGTTGATCCTCCTTCCCTGTGAGTGTTAATTATCCCCTAGAATGATGCTCGTTTTGGGGCACCTTTTTCACCCTTGCCTTCCCTCTCCGTCCCCACCAAACCACTGGCCACTACACAAGCTCCTTGCTCACAGACTAGCTTCCCCCCTCCCCAACACACATTGTGTTTAAAGGCACACTTGGTAATACACCTGTTGGAGCACTGCTGGAGAGAGAGAGGGAGAGAGCAAAAGCAAAGCTGGCAGGCACAGCCAGAAGGCCAAGAGGAGGGTGGGTTGGAGGGGGACAAGGAGAGGCGAGGGGGTCAGGGGAAAGGAGGGCAGAGGGAAAGAAGAAGCCCCTTGTTCCCAGGACTGGGAAAGAAGGGGTGGCTCCAGCTGTGGAACTCAGAGATCCTCAGCGATCTGGGGGAGGTGGAGGGCTTTGGCGACAGCAAGTGGGGCGACCAGGTCAGAGAGCCTCTTGGCTGCCCCCATACTCTGGTCCATCTGGGAGAGGATGCAGACCCACAAGGAAGGCCCCGCTCTTCATGAGGGTGGGGGGTCCTGGCCAGCCTTCTCCACATGTGTCTGGAGCCAGGAATGAGCACGAGCCGGCCCACCTCGAGCCCACAGCCCTGGGAACTGGCCCCAGGGCAGACAGGACACATTTCCGACATGGAGAGACACGCGTGTCTAGCAAATTGCACAAAGTGCACGTGGAGTTTGTCGCAAACAACTGCGCCATCTTTTGCCACCCCGACACACTAGGCCAGCGTCTTCTGCAGAAGCGACTTCCACGTAGGACGGCAGTTGGAGGATCAGATTGGGCTTCGCTACTTGCTAAGGCGTAAACATTAACGACTCCTCAGCAGCTGTGCCCCTGGCTTCTGAGCCAAGGCTGGGGGCTTGCCCTCCCCCCAAGCGCTAATCAGCCTTGCCCCCCTTTGGAGCGGCTCTGCCCAAGTGGCTCAGGAAACAGCTCTCTGGACTGATCCAGGCAGTCCGTCAGTCCCTCGGAAGCACTGGGGTGTGTGTGTGCGTGTGCTTCACACATGTGCCAGTGCAGTGCAGGAAGGCCGCACCCTGGCTCCCTGACGAAAGGCGGTTGGGCACCTCCACGCACACCATTCTGGGCCTTGCTGCATCCGGCCAGCATCTCCAGCCGCCGCCAAACGAGGCCTGGGGCTGACTGACGCGCTGAAGAATGCACAAATAAGTGGGTGTAGGTGGCATCCATTCAGGAGTTCTCAGAGAATCCAAAGTTGTTGATCCTCCAACAAAAACATGTTTTTTTGTCCCTTAAGTTGGCCTTCATGCCAGGGAACTGGAAAAAATAGCAAATATAACACCAATTTTTATGCAGGGATCTGGGAAGGGAGATCTGGGAAATGACGGGTTGGCCAGCTTAATATCCATTTTGGGTAAACTGGTGGAAAGCATCATTAAAGGAATGATGGAGCAGACACTGTCCTGTGCAAGAATTGTTGTTGTTCAGTCGCTAAGTCGTGTCCGACAATTCGCGACCCCCTGGACCACAGCGCACCAGGTCTCCCTGTGCTCCACTAGCTTCCGCAGTTCGCCCAAGCGTTGTTTAAAGAGAGTCAACACGGTGGCTGTGAAGTCCTGCCTCACTAACTCTCTGGGGTTCTTATCCTTGGGAGTGTCACAAAGCTTTCCCTCATCAAAGGCTTCACAGTAAATTTTGCAGTCATGGGTTAAGCAGACAGATCCTCTATGCATTGCCCAGGAAGCAGGGAACAAAGGGGAGATCTTTGCATCTGAGAGAAGCATGAAGTGGGGTCCCCCAGGGAAGCATCCATACATGACCTGGAGTTAGGGCTAAACAGCAAGAGGGTTTGGTGTGCAGAGGACACCACACTATTCAGGGAGGTGCAGACCAGAACTGATTGTGGAATGTTCCAAAAACCTCTCTCCAAACTGAGTGAAAGGGCAACCAAATGGCAAATGAGGTTCAACATCACCAAGAATGCAATCCTAACCTGGAGTTAGGCTGGCACAGTTAGGCCAGCAAGGTTTGGCTATCACAAGGGCCACCATAAAGTGTGTTTGTACCACTCTCTGAGCCAGGGAGGATGGCGCATGTCTGTGTGCTGGCCTCTCTGACTCCAAGAGTGGTCCAAAAGCACTTTGTGGTGGCCCTTGCGCTGGCCAAACTTTGCTGGCCTACCTGTGCCGGCCTAACTCCAGGTTATGATTGCGCTCCAAGTGTAAGATATACTGGGCGAAAAACTCCCAGCGATGGGGTCGGAGCAGAGAGCAGACGGAGGGGAGCCCAATACTAGAACCAGGAGATGCCACCCCATGGACCAGGTGAGAGAGTCGGGACCGCCAAAAGGAGCAACTCCTTCACACTGGCGGGATGGCAAGATGTGGTGGTGGCAAAGGAGGACTGGACCCAGTCACGGAGGACATGCCAATCAGTGGCATCAAATAACAAACTATGAGCTGCCTCTGCATATCAGCTGCATGGGCACCCAGGAGCCTGAAAAACTACCCAGCTCACTGTGGTAAGGCCATAAAGTCCAAACTGCTGCCCTCAGACCCAGGGACAATTCTGCTCCCACACAAACCCCCAACCTCACAAATCTTGGCCAGGGTGTCATAACTCATCACTGACCTGCGTGCTTCACTCCAGGTGCAAAATGGCAAAGATAGCTGAAGAAATACAGACAAATATTTGCTTGCTTGCTCGCTCGCTCACTCACTCTCTCTCTCTCACACACACCCATTATGTGGACTACTGCACACAATTACACAGTCCAAGCTGGCATTCAAGTCAACCTGAACTGGGATTTGGTCCCAGTGGAACTGGGGCTACTCTGAACTGACACCAGCTGGTGGGGACAAGGACTGAGCCCTTGGAAGTGTAATCCATCAAGCAAGACTGCTGTACAGTTTCGCTGGGACAGCACATCTGTGGCGAATGAAGGATGATCAGCAAAGATCCCAACAAGAGCCCTGATGCCGTGAACTCACAGTACTTCCAGCCCAGTTCCTGTTCCATCCCTGCCAGCCAGACTGATTGACTCGTCGATGGGGACTGTTTATAATCTGCTTTTCAGCTGTGATTCAGCCTGCAAATTAAACGTAACTATATGTTTTATAACTATAAAACAACAAATACGGGGGGCAGGTTAAAAGCAGATTTGGCAATATTCAGAAAATCAGCAACTAGGTCTACAGTCCAATCCTGTCCTTGTGGAGCGCTGCAGATCTCAGGGTCTGCCACTGTACCAACACGGTCCACCATCTTGGCTGTGGAGCGCATCGTGGCTACGGTCTGTGGAGCGCAGCTGGTGGTGCAAACTGGGAGGCCACCCGCTGGCAGTGGCTCCAGGCAGACTGGCCACTGGCGTGGTATTGCTGGTGGGAGGGCAAACTGGGGCAGATGCGGGTGGCGATCCGACTGGGACACAGGCAGACCCTGGGGGCATTTGCTGGATCCTGCGCCCACATTCCAGGCCTGACACACCCCTTTGGCCAAAGAGATCTGCTCCAGCAACAGAGCTGGTGAAGGTCTGAGTAGGCCCACAGGGGACCAGGGAGCAGCAGAGGAGGCAAGTAAGTGTTTGCGTGATTTGCTTCTCCCAGCCAACCTGGGGCCCAGCTGGCCATCAAAATGCAGCAGACACGACATTAATGATGGTGCTGCACAGTCTGGGCCAGTCCAGGACAGGATTGGGCCGTCTGAGAATCATCTGAACCGCCCGCTCCCGAGGGCCAAGCTTCTGCATCACTAAAAAGCTGTACCACCTGCAGACAACCCCCAACTACCTCTGATGTGTCCATGAAGCCCACCAAACAAATGGAAGGCCACAGTCCCCTCCTCTGGTATTCAGTGGAATGCCGTCTCTAAATTTGGAGCACAGAACTCCCTGATGGAGCAGCCAATGGCATTCAGAAACACACACACACACACACAGAGAGAGAGAGAGAGAGAGAGAGAGAGAGAGAGAGAGAGAGAGAGAGGGAGAGGGAGAGAGAGAGAGAGAGAGAGAGAGAGCGCACAACAGCACAAACCGGGGCCTTCGCCTTGTGTTTGTCCGCGGAAAAGGAGCATCAGCCCCAGAACAGATAAGAACATAAGAAGAGCCCTGCTGGATCAGGCCAAGGGCCCATCTCGTCCAGCTTCCTGTATCTCACAGTGGCCCACCAGATGCCTCAGGGTGTGTACAAGAAGACAAGGTGCCTGCATCCTGCGGCCACTCGCTTGCACCTGGCATTCTGAAGTAGCCTACACGATCCTTGGGGCACACCACCTTTCACCTTTCTCCACTGTGAAAAGTGCCCATTGACTCCCAATCTCTGCTGCCTGGTCCTCAACCAGCTCCTTATCCATCAGAGGGCTCACAGAGGGAAAGGCGGGTGGGGTGGGGTGCTGGAGCCACACTGCAATCGCTGGTCACACGGTCGGGTCCCCACACACATTCCTTGGCACTGATAGAAGCAAGAAACTGTGTCCCTCTTCCTGCCAACACAGGTCTCAATTCTACCTACATCCACTCTAAAACATTGACACCCTGAGGCCAACCTCAATAAACCAGGAGGAAAAGAGGTTTTGCAGAGGAGTTTTCTGCAGACTGACAGGAGTTCTGACGCCTCCTTTCCTGCCACCCCTTCAGCCCGGCTCCTGTCCCGTCTCACTCTGCGTGTGGCCAAATAAGGGCCACTGAGCAAGTGTGTGGGTAGGAGAACTGGGGTAGGCCCTGCCGTGCGGTCCTGGTCCCTCCTCCACACATTCAGCCCCCCGTCGGAACTGGTGGCGCCTCCTGTAGGTTTTGCAGATATTTTCTCTCCCCCCCCCACCTGCAAGGTTGATGTTTAGTAATGTGGATTGGCAGTCACAGGTGCACCCTGCGAGCGTGTGGGCACTGAGTTGCACAAGGAATATTGCAACACTTGTCACAAGCAGGTGGACGCAGCGTTGGATTGTCCAGTTCCCCCCAAGCAGCTTGGCACACCTAACATGAAACCCACCTAGAAAGAAAACAACGTCCAAGGCGACTCCGCAAATCGCCCTGAAGCCTCTCACTGCCAGCCTGCTGAGACTTCTCAGGAAACATCCAGATTTCCTTGCAAATGTTTCAGAACGTTTTGCCCAGTTTCAGAACAGCAGCAGAGAGACACACAGACCACTGAAAAGACCGAAACGCAGTGCGACTAATTTCAACATCCACGACTTATTCCAACCATTTTCAAACATTCCAACCACTCCATACCGGCAGGTCTGCAGATGAAGGCCTGTGCACTGTGGGGGAGGGGCCTGGGGTGCTCCTGCAGGGTGACGGCCACGTTCTGGGGACCGCTCTGTGGTTCTGTGTGAATGCTCTCCAGATCACACACACACCCCCTCCTCTGCAGCGCACACCGCAAGGGACGCTCCACGGGGACGAGCAGGCTGGCCTTCCCGGGAGTTTCTCCTCTGGGACTGACAACCGCATGGAAGAAGGAGGCAGGTGTGTCGGGGGTTTCCCTGGACCACCCTCTGAAAAAAACAACACTGCAGCTTGGCTCACGTTCACAAGGGATACGCTGCTTAAACGAGGGATTTCTTTTTCCATTTCCTACATCTGTAAATTTAAATTAACACACACAGACACAGACACACACACAATTTTAAAAATGGCTCTTTTCCACTTTCTGCACCTCATTAACCAACTTCACACTTTGAAAACTGAAAAACATTTTCAGCCTCACTTCCGACAATGTCCTTAGATGCTCCATCAGAGAATTCCAGGGCACATAATCAGAAACTGTGCCTCCCCTAGGGGCAAAAAACCGTACCAGGCATCCATACCTGCTTGATGCCACTTTAACTGCCAGTTGGCCCCTCCCCAAGATTCCAGGGGACTGTAGCTGGGGAAGCACGAGGACTCAGGCTGGGGCCCACAACCCTCACCGCCAAGCGTTCCCTGACCCCTTCCAGACTGGAGGGAGAAATGTCCTGAGCGTCTCAAGTTACAACACCCAGGACCTCTGCAGAGGGCAATGCAGACAATGGCCTTCCGCCCGTCAGTGGCCACGCTGCCTTCGCTGGGGTAGCCGGGCACTCTCAGGGATACAGGAGCCATTTTGCCGTGCTGGGGAAGAAAGAAAGAGTTCTCCGACCAGAGCACTGCTGGGCTCGCGCCTCAGAAGAGGAAGAACATTTTTAAATGGTGGGCTGGGCACCAAATTGCCAGCCAGCACCGACCTCTTCAGCAAACTCCACTGAGGTGGAACTCCATTCCCAGCCCTGCCTGCTCCCCAAGACCCTTGTCAGCAAGAGGGGCCCCCCGACTTTCAGCAAGTCAGGCGTGCGCGCTCCCAGCATGCTTACAGCACCCCACCAAGCCCAGCGCCCACAAGCCTTGCTGGCAGCACAGCGCTCTCTCCTGCGAGACGACTGGCTCTTCTTGCTTCCTGATGTGGAAGCCCTCCAAGGGGTCCTGGCCAGCCCTGGATCTTCGGGCGGGAGCTGGGCCTGCTCCTGGCCCGCTGGCTGACGCATTTATGGCCCAGGATCATAAATGAAAAGAAACACAAAACCGCTGAAATTTCAACACGGAGATCTAGACCCTAAAACGACACCTCTCTGCCTTTCTCCTGCACTGCAGGCCCAGCCACAGGGAACCCACTGCAGACACCGGGCTCCGTCCTCAAGTGTCTGATGCCGCAGGCTCTTGTTTGCTTCTCGAGGCCCTCTGAGCATGTACAGAAATGCCTCCCCGCCAGTCCTGAGCAGCGTCCGATCTCAGGCCGTGGGCGAGTGCTTCTCGCCAGGTCTCCTGGCTCCCACCCCCTTCCAGAGTGGAATCCCAGGTTTTCACAGTCCCCGTTGTGGGGTGATGGACACGTGCAAAGCAAACCCCCAAGAACAGTGGCAGTTCCACAGGCTACACAGAAGTAGGAAGGAGCAGGGGGCCACCAAATCAGCACCCTCGGGGTGGGGGTGGGGCTTGCAGAATACAGGCATTGCTACACCCAGCGCAGGGAACAACCTTGCTGAGTCCCACCGGCAAGCCCCCTGTGGGGCAGCAGGCCACAGAGGCCCATCGCGACGGAGGTGAGTGCGGGTCCTGATGGTGCTCCGCTCCAGCCCCCTCCACCTTCGATCCAGGCTTGAAGGGCAGCCCCCCAAGCACAACGCCCTGCAGTGGATCTGGGCACTGCGGCCAAGGCCACTCTCAGGTCAGGGCGACGCTCCTTCAGGGCTGGAGCCTCTGGCTTGACTGCTGGGTCCTCCTGGGGTCCTCCACACACAGCCCCCCCCGGCTTTCATCCAATTCATGGCCAAGGGAATGGGCAGCCACGGGCAGCAGCAGCAGCAGCCCCTCAATGCCCCCTCCCCTTTCTCAGGCAGGACCCTGTGGACACTGCAGCTCCTGCACTGATTTTGAGGAATCTTTGCACGGTTTTAGCCATCCCAAGATGAATATTGATGGGAGGCTGGATACACATACAAGGCAACAAGTCATTTCCACGATTTATAAACGATATTATAAAAACCTAAGCAGAAAAATCATTTCCTCCCCTCCCCTCCCCTCCCTGCTGTTTGTGAGGAGGGTGGAGGGACTCCAAGGCCGTCAGATGTGCCAGCCCCCTGGCGCCTTGCCCGTGGGGCGAGCACCACGGAAGCTGCTGTGCTGTGGCCCCGCTCGTCCCCCACGGCGCCCTTGACTGCCACATCTCAGGATTGGGCTCGGGATTCTGCAGCTCTTGATTTCCGTGTCCAGAGCGCTGAGCTGACTGACAGGTGACTCAGCTCCTCCAGGACTCGCCCTTTGGCCCTCCAGAGCAGCCCCAGGCACTGCATGGAAGACTCAGACCAGCTGGGGCCACTGAGCAGGAAGCCCCTGGAGGGAAGGGAACAGGCCCCTGGCCGGCCTCCAACCCACGGGCACCGCAGGGGCTCCAAACAGGACTGGCAGTCAGAACTGGCCCCAAGGCAGACCCGGACTAGGCATGGAGCCACACAAGCCCATGCTGGGGGCCTCCAGGGAGGAGGACGGAGCACCACCATTTTTTTCAGTGCCAGAATTACTATGGACCACAATGCAAATGCAAAACAAAAGCCCCAACCCCAGTTAGCCAAAAAGGGAGTTAACAAAAAGAAACAAAACAGTTAACCAAAAGAAAGGAGAATCATTGGACCCAAAAATATATTAATTTGAAATATACTTTATCTAAATTTGGGGGGGGTATTATTTTTTTTAATGAATTCTGTTTCAAAGTACCAAATTGCTTAAGGAAAATACAAGAATTTAAATTTAAATACCAATCTTTAAAATTGTGTGTTATACTTCGTCCTTCTAAATTTGAAAATTTTACTATTTTTGAGGCACTGTACATTCAAATGATACATATACAAGATTATTATTATTATTATTAATAATAATAATAATAATAATAGTAACAATAATATTAATATTAATACTATTATAGTATCGAATAGGTTCCCAATGCAGGCATCCCGCATACTCACAGGGGATTTGTCCGAAGGCCCTATGCTGCAGATACAGAAACAGGTGTGGGGGAGCCCTTTCTCCATGGCCCCCCTGCATCCAACCCATGGCCATTAACATTTAGGTGCTTACCAGGGCAAATCACCCTTATAGCATGTGCAGGCTGCTAGATGAACACCAACAGGAAGCAGTTAACTTTCTGCTTCCTGTTAGCATTCAATCTTGTCTTTTCAAGCGTTCAGGTGATCCCCTCCCCCAGAAGTGCCTAACCCGGAAGCGAATGTGGGGATGTGATGACGTCACTGCCAATTACTTCTGGGTCTACAGTGCGCTTGGAGCATTTGCAGGCCACTCGGAGTGGCCAATCGCTGTTTTCACTTTTCTCATTGGAAAAAAAAATGTGGAAAAAGAGGTTGGCCAGTCCGCGCTGCTGCAGCATCTTCTCCTGCGCCCCCTCCTGCTCCTCCAGATCTGCCATCGGGAGTGCCAGTTGGCACCCCCCAAAGGCATGGTACCCGTAGCAATGAGCCTCCCCCCCCTTAGAAATGCCACCGAAAGCACTTCTTTCAGGAGCCACAGGGCTGTGTGAAAGCAGGAAACTGCCACCGTTTCATGGGTTCACTGGGAGGAAAACCCAAAACGTAAAGATAAGGTGCTACGCTCTGCGCTGGATTAACAACAGCCCTAAGCGCGACATTCTGACCACACCAAACCCTTTGAACTCGGCCACGCGGGGCTGGACGCTCAGCAACACTCTGACTCAGACACACCAGAGTCCATGCGCTGCGGATCGCACTGACTGACGCGGGGTCCTGGAGTTCTGACTCAGTGCACTGTGACTCAGAGAGACTCTGCTGGGCTGCCTCTGGAATCGCCCGGCTCTTTGCTTGTGCTGGGCTTTGCTTTGGAGAACGTGGTTCTCCAGCCTTCCAAAAGTGGACGCCCGGACTCTGTGGTGCCCCCACGACGTGGCCACGGCAGCCACAGGGAGGGACGGACGGACGGATGGACACGCCAAAGCCTCCTTCAGGCACCCGACTCTAGAAGCGGGGCTGACGCACCCCAGGCCAGGGCCACAGGGTGCCCTGTGGGAGAGGCCTCTGACCCCCCTCGCCCCGTGCCCACAGCCGCAGGCCTGCCCCCCTCCCAGCCCAGAAGCAGCCCCTGCCGCCTACCTTCAAGTCCTGCTGCTGCTGCTGCTGCTGCCGCCGCCGCCTCTGCGGTTCCCCATGGCCTCGCAGCTGCCAGATCACAAAAACTCTGGAACAAAAAAGAGAGGGGGAAGGGGGGCTCTTCTTAACGCTGGCTGCAGCGGGAGGCTCGGCCCCCACCCCAAATCCCCCCACTCCCGGCCCCTCCCCCTCTCTCGCACCCCGCCAGAGCCCCTCGCGCACCGGTAACCCGAGGCTCTGGCAGCCGCCAAACAGCAACTGCTCTGTTAACGAGCAGAACAGCAGCCAACGTGCGGCCAGCGGCTCCTGCCTGCCTGCCTGCCTGCCTGCCTGGGAGGAAAGGAAAAGCGCCCCCCTCCCCCCTCCCCCCCCCCAGCCGCACACTGGAGGAATTCCTAAAAATAATGTCAAAAGCAAGGCGCTCGTAAAACGCGGCAGCAGCAGCAGCCGGGGAGGGGAGGGGAGGGGAAGGGCAGGGTCCGATTCCAGGCTCTGCCTATCCAGAGCAAGGCCCCGAGCTCAGCGCTCTTTGGCAGCCCAGAGACTGTTTCCAGGGATGGAGCCCGTGGGCTGGGCCAGGGCAGCAGCCAAGCCGCCTCCACCTCTCGAGACCGTCCTCTGGGCGGCCAGGCTGTCCTCCTCGGCAGCAGGTGAGGCTGCACTCCTCCGCAGCAAGCGACCCCTCGTGCCTGGCGGACCCAAAGGCGAACCGGTTTGAGGAAGCAGCAGGCCTAAGAAGGGATGGTTACCGGCAGCTCACACCCCACATCCAACCCACAGGCCCTGCCAAGACCCTGCCTCTCCCCCACCTCCCACTACTCCAGCAGCAGCCACCAGGAGGTGGCCACGGGGACCCGAATCTCCATCACCACCTTTCCTTAGGACAGGTTGGCAGCAAATATCAAAATGCAGCCACTGCAAGCAGGACCTGACAGCCAGGCAGAGCGATGAGCCACAAGGGCACAGATCCAGCCCCAGCTCCCTGAGGGCTCGTCCACCTGATCCTGAACCCTGGTTTAGGTGTTCTTGTGGATAACAAGTTGCCACCACTGAGCCACCACTGTGACACTGCAGCAAATACGGCGAGCACAATTCAGGACGACAGTCTCAGAAACATCATTTCTATGAGTAATGGTGGACCATTTTGTATACTCTGGGCAGAAGGTCTAGTCGAGAGAGTTAAAGCCGCAGTAATGTCCGGAGATAAGATCCGAAGGTTGCCAGTTTAAGAACACCGGAAGCTTCTGTGTGTGGCAGACCTCGAGAATGCGGCTGATAAGATCTAAGCTGTCTCAGCTGCCTGTGAGAGAGGAGTTGAGCTGGGCCAGCTGCCCTTTGGTGAGAGCAAAGAAGCAGATTATCAGCCGGCGGAAGGCAATCGTGTGGCGAGAAAGGAGGACTGGACGATGAAAGTGTCATCTGCCTGTAGTTGTTCTTGTAAGATTAGAACCTTGTTTGTGATTTGTAAAAACCCTTGCGGTTTAGAAAATGCCTGCCTATGTAAACCGCCTTGAATTAAAGTCAACGGAGCAATCTGATGACCAAGAAAGGCGGTATATTGTTGACAGGCTGGCTGGTTTTTTACATTCCCTTTTATATTTTAGGATCCACGGGGCTTGCTGTTTTAAATTTTAATTGTTTTTATATTGTTCTTATCATTGTTTTTAATTGTTAAACTCTGTGATTTTATTGTATTTTTTAATGCTGTAAGCTGCCATGGGTGCCCATGGGGCAGAAAGGCAGGATATAAATAAAATAAATAAATAAATGCCAAATATTACTACTACTACTACTACTACTACTACTACTACTAAATAAATGCCAAATATTATTATTACTACTACTACTACTACTACTACTACTACTACTACTACTACTCTGGAAGACTTCAACTCTGGTCCGGCATTCAGTTCAAGCAGGATGTAGTCAAATTAAACAGGACTGAGCAGGAGCTGCAAAGGTTCCGGAGGGCGGAATCTAACAAACTCTGCAGGTTTGACCCAGACAGGTCTTATCACAGGGAAAAGGTGAGTGAGAAAGACGGTGGTGTCGGAGATCGAAAAGGGAGGCCAGCGAGGGAGGGAGCGAGGCCATGTGGCGAGAGGCTCCACCCGGGAAGGCGTCTTTGCGCGTTCATTGCGCTTCGAGATGCGCCGTCGTGCATGCCCCATCAATCAACATTCCCCAGACTGCAGGTCAGGGGAGCCTGAAGAGGCTCCTGGCGGAGGAAGCCTTTGATTCGGAGGCCTCTGATTCATGGCACCTCCACTGGACATTCCTCCAGGCCCTGCTTGCGGAAGGCGGCTCTGGGGACCTGGGAGAGCACTGACGAGGCCCTCAAAAAGCTCAGCTCCAAAAAGCAGGCAGCCAGGCCCAGCTCCGGCCAGCCTTGGCCCGGGGAAGCAGCATCTCCTCCACACAGACCTGCTGTGCCCCCCCCCCAGCTGCAGCATGTGCCACGTCAGTGCTGGATCATTGGTTAGGGTTGCGCCCTGATGCTCTCCCATTTCCACTGGGGCCCCAGCCAGGACCTGGGATGGAAGCAGCTGTGGCTGACCTGGTAGGTGCCCCACGCCAGGACCGGGAGAAGGGAACGGCATCTCTCTGGGCTCTGCCGGACCCCTCAGCAGCCTTCAAGACCGTCAAGCATTCTGGATTGTCTGGACTCGTTGCAAACCTTTGCTGACCGACTGACTCTGTGGCCTCGTATCGCAGTGGTGTAGGGCCTTCCTGGAGGACGTAGCTACAGGGAGGGGAAGTGCGGTAAGTCCTGCAGCAGCACAACACACTGTGTAAGAGGCCCCTCCCACTCACCATCAGAGCCATTCGGGGCAATGAATGGATGCTGAACCAAACCGATTCTCCTGCATGTTGCTGTGGCTGCCCAGAATAGCTCCGAGGGGGAGGGGCTGCTGATACAGCATGTCGTGGCACCTGCAGTACTTACCGCCCCCCCGGCCCCCCGCTCTGTGCTGTGGTCTTCTGGGGCCCAGAGGGCAAAGGGACGAGGTCTCCCCGGAGTGAGAGGGGCTTGTTCTGAGCCGAGACTCTGCCCCTGAGCAAGTCAGGACTCCTCTCCTTGGGAGGCTCGCCAAGCGCTGAGCCCGGAGCCCTTCGAAGGCGCCGCACGACCTCTCCCGGTCTGCGGGAGCCCTGCAGGGAGGAGCACGGCTGGCCTGAGAACGGTCGGCCGGGCTGCGTGGCTGCTGCCGTTGGGCTCCTCCACCGGACGTGGGCCGTGCCAAAGGCAGGAAGGACGCAATCCCTCGCCCTGCCAGAGGGCCCAGCGAGGCTCACAACAGCTCACTCAACCCGACACCTCCGGCTGAAGTGAGTCACCGCTTGGCCCTGGAAGCAGTCAGAAGACCCGGCCGAAAACCGACCCAGATGGACGGCTCTGCAGCTCCGGGTTGCATTATATTAGCCTTGCAATGTGGGGGAGCCTCGGGGAGGAGCGGGAGGGGGAGCTGGAGGCGGGAGCCCAGCAGAGGCTCCGCGAGGTGAGGCTGACCCCAAGCGCTGGAGGGCGGAGGCAGGTCCCTGCCAAGAGCGCTGGCCCCCTCTCTCGGGCCAGGCCCGGACCTCAGCGCCACCCCACTCCCGCTCAGCTCCCGCGTCCAGAAGCTCCGGCCTCCGGCTCCGGCACAGAGCAGCCTTCATGGGGCACAGCTGGCGAAGGGCTCTTGGCCCCCTGCCCCGCTCCCCCCGCCCTGCCCAGTCAGCAGAACAAGAGCCAAATGTTCTGCCCTGCCCAGAGGAGATGCGGAGCTCCGCGCTGGCCCTTGCGAGGGGAGCTGCAAAGCGAGAGTCCCTCAGGTGCGTTTGCCTTGGCCGGAGTTCAGGTCCGGCCAATTAGAGCTGCAGGGGGAAAAAAAGCCGGTATCTGGAAGGATACCCAGGGAGGAGAGCCATCGCGGCCAGGTGGCGCCGTGCAGTGCGTGCGCTCTATCAAACCCAGATGGCGAAGGTGGAGCGGGCAGGGCGGGCGGGCGGGGGGTGCCAAGCGGGAGCACAGAGCGATCGCAAAAGGGAAGCCTTGTTTGAGGCAGGGCTGGAGCGGGGGGGGGGCTGGCGTCTCCAGCGCCTGCAGTGTGCAAGGGGGGCTGGGAGGGGAGGGAAGGGGCCCAAGGCAGGTTTCAAGAAAGCAGCCCAGGCGGAAGGGAAGTTGCTGTTGCTGTGGAAACCGGAGGCGTGTCCAAGCAGAGGCTGCCACGGACTTCTGGGAGTGCTGGAAGCATCCTGGAGAAGCTGCCCCCGTCTCTCTGAGTCATCTCCCCCCAGCAGGTGAACCCAGAAACAGCCCCCAGTGACCCCAGCGGACACAAGGGCCGGCTCCTCCACAAGGCCAGCTGAAGCGGCTGCCTCAGGCAGCAGATTGGGGGGTGCCCACCTCTGATGGTCTCCATCGCCCCCCCCGTCTCCCTGGATTGGAAAAGGAAGTGGGAGCGCAGCAGGGAGGGGAGTCCTGAGCTGGAGGACTGGTGGGGGGGGCGCAGAGGCTGGCACATCTGTGGGGAAGGGGACGGCGCTTGACAGGCTGCCTCAAGCTTGGGCCCACCGGAAGGAGGCTGGCCCCCCAAAACAGAGACCCTGAAAAGATGGGCCTGCGCTGGAGACACCCACCACAGGGTGCAATGCTGAGGCAGGGTGGGAAACCGTCTGCTTCTGATCATCGGCAGCCAAATGCCTACTGCTGAGTGAGGAATACGCAATAACCGTACACAGCAAGTTATACAGACCCTCAACGTCCCAATTCATTCTATTCCTGCCAGGCAGCAGCCAGGCAGCCACCGCACCCAGTCCCACAAAACACTGGCCTGTGGCCAAACTGGGAGGGAGCCCCGCACGCCAGCCGAGTCCTCCGCACAGAGCTCCGGCCCACGGGGGCAACCCCCAGAATCCACGACAGGTGACACGTGCCAGGGTGAATGACGCAAGACAAGGCGCTTCCCTGCACGCTGCCAACATTCCCCGGGAAGACACTCAGGGCCCGATCCCGTCTTCGGCCAGCCTGCGGGATGCAGCAGCCCCAGCACAACCTCCGCTGCATGCTGGGGGCCTGCTGCGGCCCAGGCGGCAGCAGAGAGGCGAGTGCAGGAACGAACGTGCCCCTGGCGTGGCCCGCTGCTCCCCGGTCCCCAGCAGGCCTCTTTGGAGAGGGGGCAGCTGGCACAAATCTGGCAGGTGTCCAGAGGCGGTGTGCTGGGCCTGGGCTGAGGGCGTAGGGTCTTGGCCGCTGCCGCCGCAGCCCTGGCCCACTTCCCACCACCCACCCGCAATCCTCCCTCCATCTTACTGGTGCCCGTGCACATCCTCCAGGGGTCTGCGCAGGTGCCAGCCCTCCAGAACTGCTGCTGTGCTGGCAGCCCGTGGGGCGTGGTGACCGATCACGAGGTCCACAGTAGCGTCCCGCCCACAGGACTGGGCTGTTGGTCTGCAAGTCCTACGTCCACCACAGGACGGCGCTGTACGTTCTTCCCTTTATTCCTTCCTGTTTGCGCATCCCTAAAAAGAATCACCTGTTTCTCACAGTTTTCTTGGGAGTCTTTGGTGAAAGATTTTGCCAAAGGACCAGGACAATGAATGACAAGGGTGTTGGGTCACCCTGATCCACATACTTGTTAACACTCTAAACGTAAGAGGGTGGCCGGGGCGGATTTTCCAGGTGAACGTCACGCAGCTTCCACCACAGTTCCGCTGACTGTCTAATCATTCTAGCACGATGAATGCTTTCGACTAATTAACCTGGTACAGATGTTAGACTGACAAACCTCTATTTTCTCAAACACACCCTCTCTGGTTCCCAACTTCAAAATAGTGCCGAGGTTATGTACTAGGATTATTCAAGCAAATATGAATGTAGAAATAGGCAGGGAGGTCCTTCAGTTTTCTCAAACTGCGCGTCAGGACTCACTTGGTGGGTTGTGACCTGATCTCAGGTGGGTCACGGAAGGCTGGGAGCAGCCATCTTGGAAGCTGCAGGCCCGACTCTTGCTATATTCATTTTGTGAATGTTAACAATTTGAAGTTTCAGGTGAAGGGGTGTGGTTTTTTTTTAATTTTGATTTAGTTCAGTGCTTTACATAGTATTCTGTCCTAATCTTGCTTTCTGTCAGGGATGTTTCATGGTTGTGCAATTGTGGCAGTCTAATGCCAGTTTGCATTCCAGGACTATCATTTGATTATGCCACAATGATGGCACTTCCTGTTTGATGATGTCACTTCTGGCCATGACATCACTTCTGGTGGGTCATGACATGAGTGCCATTCTAAAATATGGGTGCTAAATGTTTGAGAACCGCTATTCCAGACGGTGTGAACAAACTCAGCCATGGAGCCACAATCTGTTCTAATCCCCCCCCCAAGTATTTTAAATATGGCTATCAAACTAATGGAGACAAGAACTGCTCCTTTTCTGCAAAAAACAGGATACTTGGTAGAAATGTGCCTGACAACATTAGAAACAGACTCAGATGTGGGGGCAACACCAATTCTGAATAGTAATGGCCATTTTTCACCATCATCCCCTGTAGCAGAACCAAAAAATGCAACTGATGTGAACGCACAAGCCCAAATGAGCAAGACAGCACATCTGCACATTCAGAACCATGTCCAACAGTGGCAGAATGTGCGCAATGCAGGCATGAAGGTGAAGGCTCGTCTGCAGGACACTTGCCAGGATCTACCCCTTTTACTACAACTGCATTCTACCAAATCCCAAAAGCTCGCTGAAGTTCATCAACAATCTTACGGTAAATTGGCACACAGCCTTCCCACTAAATTGGGGCCAGTTTTTATAGTTCATAGTTTTATGTGCATTTTATGTGTTTTATTGCTTGTGTATTTTAACTGATTGTGAGCCCCCGTGGGTACCCTTTGGGGAGAAAGGCGGGGTAAAAATTGAACAAATGAACAGTACAACAGCACAAACACAGTACAAGCAAGTTCTTTGCAAACGTCCAGGGCTGTGTGCAACCTGGCCTCAAAGACCTGTCCATTTGTCATTTCTCATCTAGCTCTAAAGCATCCCCTTAGTATAGTCACCTCTGCCTGACAGTTCTCTCCCCGAGGACAATTCCACAGGTGGCTTTCTCACCTGCATGTTCTACAGCAGCCTTTCTCAAAGCCTGGGGCACGCCAGAGGTGGCCACCACCTGCCCAGGTTGCTTCTCCCGGGGGGGGGCCTCCCCCCTCCCTTGCTGGCACCCCTCCTACCTCATTCCCCTCCTGTTACAGATGCTTGCAGCTTTTTAGCATCGGACTCAGCGTTGCACTACTCCGCACAGGTGCCAGCGCTCTGGGGCTCCCCCAGACTCATTCCACATATGCCAGCCATTTTCAGCCACTGTGCTGTGGCGCACTGGTGCGCCGCAAATGGTCTGCAGGTGTGCTGCAGGAATCTGGGGGAGGCCACTGGGGAGTTGAGCTCCCACCAGCAGCAAGATGTGCCTTGCCAATGGCCAAAATGCTGGTGGTGTGCCTTGACAATGTTGGCACCTTGCCAGCGTGCCACGAGATGAGAAAGGTTGCCGATCTCAGACCGATGCACTGGTGGGCTCCCCAAGACAAGACTAGCATCTGAGAGCGGATGCTCCACAGTGAGGGCCAAGCGGAGGCGTCTGAGGGCCTCTCTGCAGTCTCCCTGGTCGCCTTCGGTGCCCGACGCTGCTCTGTTTCCCAGAGGTTCTGCAGCAGCCCTGGCTGATTCCCTGCTCCTGAGGTTTGCCATTGATGGGTGACTGGGAGGACTGGGCAGGCGTGAGGGGAGACCCAGCACAGTGCGGCACAGGTCTGCTGTGGTAAGACGGCTTCCAGGGCCACACACAGTGGTTGGCGGCAGCACAGGTGGGATGTTGCTGGGCCTGGAAAAGTGACCCCGATGGTGGCAGGGGCAGGGAAGGGGAGGAACGGGGATGGGCCTGGGGCTGAATGGAGGTGGAATTAGGGCTGGGGGAGGGGCGGCACTGGCACTGCCAATATATCCCACCCCCTTTCCAGGCCTCGATCCACCTTTCCAGCTCTACTCGGCCAATTGCTGGTGCAATTGGTGCAAGCAGCCCTGCTCTGACACTGGATGCTTCTTCCTAGGTGAGGGGTCACATTTTTCCTTTGGGGGCTCTCCCTGGGACTGCCCCCTCCCAGATGCAGTTTGCTCCCGTGGCATAGCTGCACCGGCAGAGAAGCAAGTGGACAGTACTGGGCTGATGTAGACAGAGTCCGGCCCTGGATTCGTCCAGCTCAGAATGGGGGGGGGGACCTTCTGCCGGCAAAGTCAGTCGGGCTTGACTCCTGCACAGCTGCTGCCCCCAGGAGGCTGTTTCAGCAACACTCATGCCTTAAACTAGCCATGGGTGGAGGGAGTGGCATTGCCCTTTCCAGCTCCGCTTGGACCCTCTGCCTCTGCCGGCTGCTTGGCAAGCACTTGGGGAAAGCTCTGCGGTGCCTGAGGGCGCAATCCTCACCTGGAGTTAGGCCGGCACAGGTAGGCCAGCAAAGTTTGCTCAGCACAAGGAACACCATAAAGCATGTGTGGACCACTCTCGGAGTCAGGGAGATCAGCACACAGACTTGCGCCATCGTTCCTGACTCCGTGTGGCCCAAGCGTGCTTTATGTGTCCCTGCTGCTGCCCAAACGTTGCTGGCCTTACTGTGCCGGCCTAACTCCAGGTGAGGATTGCACCCTGAGAGCTTTAGCCCTGCTCCGCTTGGGAGGTGCGGGGGGGGCGCGCGGTGTGCTCCTAGTCCTGCTGCTGTGGCTGAGGCAACCCTGGAGGGAAACGCCAACAGCGCCTGGCACTCCAAAGCAGGCATCAGCCGTCGGACGGGGAGGTCTGGACAGTCTGTTCTGGGTGGAAGATCTACAGGTGAAGCCCTTGCCTTCTGGGACCCAAAACATGTTTACTCCCATGTGTGTGAGAGCCGACTCAAAGACCAAAGGCGGTGGAAAGGTGGGGGGCAGAAATCTGTTAAAATCAATATGTGTAAACACTGCCCAGAGGGAACTGCAGTTCCCAGCACAAGCCATGGCCCAAAGCCACTTGGAAACCCCACAGCCCCCTCCCCTCCCCGCCAAAACAAACACACCAGGGGGCTGGACAGGGGACAGGAACCACATAAACCGTCCGCAAAAAACAACTGGAAGTGCTGACCGACATTGGCGGACGATCCCTGCCCAACAAAAGGCTGCTTGGGCAATGGTTGGGGTCTGGAATTCATACTGTGGCAACACAGCCGTTTTATCCAGACGAGGGGATGGGCGTGGAGGAACCTCAGGCACGAGCCCTGCAGAGCACGTCGAGTGCTGATCAGGCACGAGGAGAAGATTCTGCCTGTGCTTCTGACCCAGAAGAGAACTTTGGGAGGGGGGGGAGAGGGAAATCCAACTGCCACTCAACGCAGACAGCATCGGAGCATCACAGGCTGGAGGCACATTTGCATTCCGGAGCAGGAAGCCACAAACATCAGCAACCTGCCAGCTCCGTCTTCCCAAAAGGACAATAACTGTTCTAAAGAACATTGAGGGTGAAATCCCAACCTGGAGTTAGGCCGGCATAATTACCCAGCGTGTAATTAGAATGTGGAACTCCTTGCCGCAAGATGTGGTGATGGAACTGGGCCTGGATGCCTTTAAAAGGGGATTGGACAGATTTATGGAGGAAAACTCCATCACAGGTTACAAGCTATGATGGGTATGTCCAGTCTGAGATTAGCTGGTCGCTCATCACGAGGACCGCATAGGAATTTTTTTCTGTCATCCAAATTGGCCAAGTATGGATGGCAGTTTTTTTGCCTACCCCAGACTGGCGAGGGAGGGATGGGTGTTCAGTAGGTTACATGATTTACATTGTGCTTAATAAAGTTAAACCCCAACCTCAGTCTGGTGTCTTCCTTGGGGGTGGTGCAAGGGGAATGGTCTACTTTGAAAGGCCAGATGCAGGGGAGTGGCAGCAGGACACAAGTATCTGGTTGTCTCATGTGCTCCCTGAGGCATCTGGTGGGCCACTGTGGGATGCAGGAAGCTGGACTAGATGGGCCCTTGGCCTGATCCAGCAAGGCTTTTTCTTATGTTCTTATATGGCAACAGACTTGGGGTGAATGGCACCTTGAACCCACCGTCCTCCCATTCCCAATCTGCCACTGAAGCACCTCACCTGTTATCAAAGGAATTTTGGATGTGTCTGCTGTTGTAGAATTCTGGACCACATACAAATGACAAAGACAAAAAAAGGAATTTTATTGATCCCATGATTTGGAATTAAGTGAGAAAGAAAAATGATTTCATCGACAATTTGTGGGGCTTACCTATATGCTCTCTTTGCCTGCACTGAGCAAGGGTTTGGATTAGATGACCTTAAAGGTCCCTTTCAACGCTAACATCCTATGAAATACTGGAAATTAGGAAATATTCCCAGTATAGAAGCCTGGGGAAACAGACCTTTCCGCTCTTGCTAAGTCAATCGATGTAACTGGTTACACTCAAATCTAGGAAGGAAGAGTCCCAAATCCAATCCTCCTTACGGAACTGTCATCGCTTTCTTTTGCATTGGAAGGACAAGTAAAGGCCTGCCCAGCAGCAAAGACAGATCATGCAGGATTTAATACCTGAATATTATAAAGGGTATGAATCCTGTTTAAAAATAAATGGCATAAAATAAAATAAGCTGTACTCCTGGAAATAGAAAATGAGAGCAAAGGAGGAAGGGAGCAAGACATTGATTGTCTTTGCCTTCAGTCACACGCAGTACAAACAAATTGCACTTTTCAACAAGGAAAACATTCCAAAAAGCACACACAATTACGTTCTCAGCTAGCCTTATCAAAACCAACCTGGGTTTCTAGATAAGATTAGCACAGTTCTTCCACTGCCAAAGAAAAGAGGCTCAGCACATGTTCAGCCATGCTCTCGCTTGCCGTCCCTGCGCATGTTCTGGCTCACACTAGGCCCACCTTTGAAGGCAAAACTAGATCATAACCAGAAGCGCAACAGGACCTGCAGGTTTTAGGTTTCTAAAGGGCTCGGAGGATCAACAGTGACCCAGCACGCCCAGAGCCAGGCCATCTCTGAGTTCCCAGTGCCAGCAGGCAAGGGGCAGAGTGGGCCTGCGGCCTGCATGTGCTACCCGGAGCTGGCCAGGGCTGGAAAAAGACTTGACAGATTCTGGATTTAACCTCACAAGCCAACATACCCGTTGTCGAGAAAATGTGGTGTGTTCCCCTTTAAGAGAAGGGACATGTGGGGTGCGTGAGAAGCAAGCCCTATAAAATGGACAGCCTCCGCTGCTTTTGCACTGTGCGTTACCTTGAAATAAAATGCTCGCCCCGGGACAGGCACTTGACTGGCAGCCAACACGGATCCAGCTCTCTGTAATTTGAGCTGTTTTACAAGCTGCGAGGAGCAAGATTGCTGCCTGGGGGGGGGAGAGGGAGGGGGCACCACTCCGACATCCGCAGAAGCAAGGCTGGTCCTTGGTGAGCACTTGGGGCAGCTGAAGGAGGAGCGCAGTGGCCCCCAGGGCAGGGATGGGGCCCGCCCCACTGTGGGCAAAAGCTGCGAGCTCTCGCCCTGCCCGATCTTTTCCTGCTTTTTGGTCTGCTTTGGAATGGGGCGCGTGGAGCGTCCGAAGCGGCTTCTCTGGAGCCAGACCACCAGCCTGGCCCTGCCTGCTTACCCACCACCACCAGCAGCAGCAGCAGCAGCAGCAGCAGCAGCAGCAGGATCAGGTCCACAGTGGGGGCGGCTCTGGGGCCTGACCAGTCTTGGATCGTGAGGCAACAGCAACTGTGGCCAGGGGTGGGTGTGCACTGCAGGAGGCACATCCGGCCAGGGCTGCCCAGGCCTGAGTCGCGTTTGGACCGGGCAGCTGCCGAGTGTGCAGAAGCGTCACCTGGAGCAGGGCCTCCGTGGGCGGCTGGAGCATCCCCTGATGAACACTTTTTTTGGTTCTGTTAGACAATAAATTTGACTTGATTGTTTTGACCCCTGCTCCTGTTTATATCTTCGGTTTGCTCTCTAGGAATGGTGTTGTGAAATTATTTTAATAGCATTTTTGGCTGCTTGTGGGTTTTCCTCTCAGAATTACTTTCCACGCTCTGCTGTAGGCTGTGCGGGCTGACTTGCGGCTGGGGGGGGGCAAATGCCCCTGGGCAGTGTGCCTGTGGAGCCCGTAAGGGCAGCCGCGGCGCCATATCACCGCTGCCTCCCCCACTGCCTCCGAAAGAAGCGTCAAACGGCTGTCCAAAGGGGCCAGGATGTTTTGGGCAGCAGCAGAGAGTCACGTGAGTCTCCACAAGGTCCAGGTGGGTCTCGGGGTGGTGGCGGCAGTGTGCGGACAGGGATGTTGCTGGCTGGGGGCTAAGGTGGGGACCCCTCCCGGGGGTTGAAAGGACACACAGATAAATTGCTTGGTGGGTAAAAATGAAATCAAAGGAGGACGAGGCCTCCCATGGAAAGAAAGGCGCTAAGCAATCTGCAGGACCATTTCACGAAAAATCAAATTCAATCTGGCTACCAGAGGCCACTTTTTCTTAATCCGTAAAGAGCACCACATCACCCAAACCTGCTTCATCAGCACAGGGGCGCATCTCCAATTCCTGGATCTTCCCTCGCCTGCTACCGCGTGGTCTGGGCACAGACACGATCTCTGCTGCACATGTTTCTTCTTTGGAAAACTGGTGACAACTTTGGAACCAGCCACAGCGCAAGGTCTGCAGCCACACAGGCACAAAAGGCTCCACCGGTGAGCTCCAGCCCTCTCAAAACACAGGGCCATGCCCAGGAGTTCAGCAAAACGCCCCCCCCCCAGCACTTCCAGGGGCGCCTCTAGCCCAGCCTGGGAGCCAGGAGTCCTGGGGTCTCCTTCACAGTCCCTCTGGCAGGTCACGGCCCCACTACGCGCCCTGTGCAAGCCTGCGGAAAATACACATGAACCCCCTCCCCCCACACACCCTTTTAAAAGCGAGGGGAGCAGCCCGGGGACGTTGCTGTTTTATGGCCACTGCTGGAAAGGAAGCTGCCCCCCTCCCCCTCCCCTCCCCAGGCCCAGCCGTCCGAAATGAGGTGCTTGGAACGGACGGGAACTTCCAGGGCCAGAGCCGGGAGCCAAACGCAGCGAGCGACGGGGCCCCCCTGCCTGGGACTAGCCGGGCCTGACGCCGCTGCCACTTCTCGCAGCACTGCTGGAGCTGTCCCCATCGCTGGGGCGCAGCAGGCCGCAAGGAGGAGGCACGACTGCGGGCACACTGTGAACCTCCACACGGGCAGCTGCGGGCGGGAGAGCCCAGGTGCCAGGCAGACGAAGGGCCCGTGGTCTCCCCGCGCTGAAGCCAACAGGCCTCCCCCCCGGTTCCTGCCCCGCTCCTGGCACCCAGCGGCACGCGGCCCTGGCGGGGGGCTGGAGGCTGGGCCAGGTGTCTTTGTCCCCACTCAAGAGCCCCGAAGCTGAGCCTCTCCACGTGGGGAAGGGGCTGTAGCCCCTGATCACTTGAGTGGTTCTGCATCTTTTCCAGCTCTTCCAACAAAGGCCTGTCGAGATCAAGGAACGTTCCAAGGGTGGTGCAGAGAGAGCCCCACAGACCCCGGCAGACGTCGCTCAGGGCGAACCCAGCAGGCCGACTGTTGTCGCCTCGGCTGGCTGCGCGGAGGAGGACGGTCTCCTCGAGAGGGCTGAGCCCCAAGCAGCTCCCTGCCCAACCCAACCCCCCCCCCCCGCCTGGCCTTGTGGCTCCAGCACAACTCGCCAGAGAGCGGTTTGGGTTTGCGGCCTGAGCAGGGACCGAGACTGGCCAGCCACAAGCTGCAGGCCTGGGGACGGGGCGCCTGCTTCAGCCTGCGGGGGCACTTCCCTGGCCACCGCCCACAGCAGCCGTTCCAAGCACCTCGTCCAGCCAGAAGCCCTTCCAGGAAAGCCCTTCCACGCTGACTCACGGTTGGGCAGTGCAATGGCAGGGTTGGGGGGGGCGAGGGCTGGAGGGATCCCAGTTCAGACCCCCCGGCAGCCACAGGCCAACCCCGGCCTCCTGGGGCAAAGGAGCAGCGGCACACAAGGGCGCCCGAGCGCCTCTGCAGAAGGCAGCACTGGCACGATGCGACAGGTCGACGTTCATTCGGGATGAGGCCAGAGGTCCAGCTCCTCCAGGCATCCTGAGGCCAACAGCATCCTGCTTCCGGGTCCCAAATGCTCTCCTGCTGGACCCCCCCCAACCCTGAGCCTCCTGCCTGCACTCCCCGCCCCCCCGCCCTCTGTGCGCAAGCCTCCCCATCACCAACCAACCCCCACGGCCCGTCTTCCCTGCTCCTGGCCCTCGCCTTCCCCTATGACACCCCTCACCCTTTCAGGGGAAGCCTCTGGCCACGGGTGAGGTGGAACCTGCACAGAGTCGCACTTGCTGTGGTTGCCAGGTGACCACGGAAGAGCAATCCCGGCTGCTCCGCAGAGCCTGAAAGCCACGTGAGAACAGTGAAACCCTCTTACTCCAGAGCAGCCCCATTGCCCTCAGCAGGACTCCGGGAGAGTAATTGACTGTGTGACACGGCCAGCCATGACTCACTCCCACGCAGGCCTCTCTCCTGTGCGCCTGTGGTCAGGGCCGTGTGGATTTCCACACCGAAGCCCACCAAATTCTGCAATCAGAACAAGTCAGGAAAAAAATACTTAATTTTCCCCCAAATGGTTTCCAGATGCAACATCTGGGTTTCTGCAAATTTTGAAATTTTTGTTGGCTGGGTTCTAGGGTGGGGAGAGGCACATGAAACAAACATGGGGGGCAGAGGAGGGGGGAGAGAGATGGCCAAGACGCAGTGAGGAGAGGGGCACAGCCCGGGGCAGCCTCCGGGCCACAGGCGCTGTCCCAGCCCTGGAGAGACTCCTGCCCGCCAGGAGTGCCCACTGCAGCTGCTGCCTCGGCCATTGCCACCGCCCCGACAGCGCGCAGCCTAAGGGGAGCTGGGAGGGCCACCAGCCCCACTTCCCTCCCAAGGCTTTTGCAAGGACTGAATCGTGAAACGCTCGGGCCACACAAGCACCGGCGTGTCGTGCCCTGGGGAGAGGCCTGCCCCGAATGTCGACGCCCCAAGAAGAGGCCGATGTCGTTCAAGCTTGCACAGCAACAAGGACCAGGAACGGGAACAAGCAGCTCTTGCCAAGCGAAAGGGCGGCACAGCGAACGTGGCTGCCAGGCTGGGCCCCTCCCTCCCCCCTCAAAAAATGCAAACTAAGACGTGCGGCCTGTTCTCCTCTGCCCATATTTATTTAAAGACATTTCTGACCTGCCTTTTCTCCTTGATTGGAATGCCCGGAGTGGCTCATAACAAATGCAGATTTACACACGAAAAACAAAACAAAAATCCAATAAAGACAGAAAATGCCACTAAAACACAGCCACACGCCAAGGAATCGAGTCTCAAAAGGGGGGAGGAAGCCCCACCCGGACTGCAGCCAACAGAGCCCTTAAGGTGGGAATGCTGAACGAAAAGGCAAAGTCTTGTCCTCACCAGAAGTCCAATAGGGAGGGGACAGATTTTAACTCGAGCGCGTTCCAAAGTTGTGGGGCCATCCCAGAGTGGCGGGGCGACCATCCCTTGTGCCCTCCCCCTCAGCCCCCACGGAAGCCCACACTGAAAGACGGGCTGACCCCTTGCAGCATCAATCCACCAGTTGCCTAATTCAGGTGTTCCCCGAATCAGACTGGCTCTGCTGCTGACTGCACAAGACGAACCGCAGCTGCCTGCAGGGGAGGGCAAGGAGCGGCCCTGCCCTCTTCCAGGCAGGAGGGCCCACAAAGGCCTTCAGGCGGCTGACAGCCCCATGGCACGTGCCAGCAGCAGAGCAGGTGTCCCCTGCTGCCCCACCTACAGCCAAGAAGCCCTGCGGGGCTCAGGGAGCGCCAGCGCGAAGAAGCGAGGCTGCGAAAGAGTCTGTTCGCAGGGAAGATCCCTGAAGCCGCTCACAGACTCGGGGCCCCCGTCCTCCCTGAGCAACGTTCCTGCAGAGAAGGCCAGGCGGCTCCCCCGAGTGTCCCTGCTCAGTGGAAGCGGAAACGCAGGTGGTCTGGAATCTGGCAAATATGCCGGCACCCGCGGAAAAGGACACGGCCACAGCAAGCGTCACAGAACCCCACTTCTTCTTGCGGAGGGCCCTGCTCCCCCCGACCACCGAAGCAAGCGCCAAAGCACGCAAGGAGCTGGACCCCACCCAGGGGGGCCCTGCACGGCGGGAGGCGGGTCGCTCCGAGGTGTTGGGTACCGACCAGAACGCTACGACGACGGTGCTGAGCAGGCAGAGCAGACTCCTCCTCTGCGCCGGGGAGCAGCTTCCTCTGCCAGCTGCGGCTGGACACAGAGCGGACGGTGGAGGGAGGGAGGGAGGGAGGCGGCAGAGAAACGGGGAGGGCCTGCCAGAGCCCCAGAAGGTCGCTGTCAGCCGTCCCTGGCCTGGCTGAGCAGAGCCGCACACTCCACTGCCTGGGGAGGACGCGGTCCTTGGGGAAGGACGAGGCCAGCAATTGAGTCCTTGCCGGCACCATAAACCACAGTGACAGGCAGCAAGGGCGGCAGGGGGAGCCGCGCCAAGGCAGGAGGGCAGAGCGCCAGGCGGGGGTGCCGCAGCACAGCGCAGCGCAGCACCGGGCAGCCACAGCAAGCCCCCTCCCCCCTGGAGAGGAAGCTCTCGGCCTGGGTCTCTCCTGAGTCTGCAGATCTCCCAGCCCAGCCAAAAGGGGTACCCCCCCCCCAGGGCCTGCTCCTCCGAGGGCAGGAGACGTCTTGTGATGGCAGGATTCACATGCTGTTTATGTCCTGTGCTTACTCCTGAGTAGGCATGCACGGGATTGGGCCAGAAAGCCCCTTTCCCTGTAGGTGGAGGAAAAAAATGCCACGCCTCTCTCTTGCTCTGTGCATCGGCTGGAAGCTCAGCGGGGGGGGGGGGAGGGAGGAAGGGGGAGCCTCCCGTCCCGTCTGAAGGGAGCAGGTGAGGTCACAGCGGCCGCTCCCCAGCTGGGCTCCTCGCTCTGGCGTGCCTGTGCAGGTGCAGTGCAGGTGGGCCAGGCAGGCTGCCCTCTGGGCTCTGGGCCCAGACCACGCTGCTCTGCCAGGGAGTCGCCTCACCTCCTCCTCCGAGGCTCACAGGAATCCAAGTCTCCTGAGCCACCTGCGTTTGCGACCGGCTGTTCGAGGACTCGCACGAAAGGCTCCAAACTCATGGGCTGAGGGGAGGCAGAGTGGGAACGAGGCCCCTGGGAATGATATTCCACGGGGAAAAACTCGTTGTGGAAGATGCCTGTGGACGTGCACTTGCTCCGTGGGGAAGGCTCGTGTCCACCTGGGTTTCTGCCCGTTCGCTCTGGGCCTCAGTACCAGCGCTTCAGGGCACCCAATTACACCCTCCGATGGACAGGAGGATCGGAAAAGACAAATGGACAGACTACTTCCCACAGAGCAGAGCTTGTGGAATTCATTGCCACAAGAAAGGTAGCGAGAATTCACGGAGAAGAGGACTATGAGCAGCTATTAGCCACGAGAGCCCAATGAAACCCCAAGCACCAGAACTGGGAGCCTGGGGGGGGGGTTCCCCAGAGACACCTGGCTGGTCACTGAGGGACGCAGGCTCCTGGACTCAACAGTCCTGGCTGGAGGGGGCAGCGGGGAAGAGGAAGCGCTCAGGACTTCCAATCAGCTTGTCTCTTTAATTCAGGGGTTCCCAACGTTTTTGCACCAGGACCCCCTTTTTAGGTACCACAATCTGTTGGAACCCACCCAGGACCCATGGCTGGAAGTGATGTCACTAAGCAGGAAGTGATGTTATTAAGCAGGAAACAGGAAGTGGCATCATTGTGCTGGCAGGGCTGGAAGCAATGGCATTAAACGGGAATTGGTTTTTTTTAAAAACACCTATTTTTGAAAGTTGAAAGAACTCCAAATCCTTTTGAGAATATTCTGAATATTCTGAGCTTTGCCTCAAAGTAATGTTTGAATTCTGAGTTCTTCCAAGCTGGTGGTGCCAAGCTCTCCGTGACCCCCTGAAAATTGACCGCTCCTTGAGGGTCACAACCTCCAGGTTTGGAACCAGTGGTTTAATCACAGTGCACAGGTCTGGCTGCTGGTATGGCGCGAAAGGAAAAACAACGAAACCACCAGGAGGAAGTTCTGCTCAAGCTGGAGGGTCTTTTCTGTGCCGCTCAGCAGGACCGAAGAGCCCTGCAGCGGGGCTTCCTGCAGGCAACACTGTCTGGACCCCAAGGCCGCCCCTGCGCTCGGCAGCCCACTGCCTCCGGGGAGAACCGTCAGGAGGGAGCACAGCACGGCCCCCAAGAACTGGGTGCCCTTCACTGAGGCCTCTCTCCGCCAGGAAAGGGCCATTCGCGTGCTCCCTCCCTCCCTCCCCCCACTCTGTGCAGGTGGGCAGGAGGTCCCTCTTGCACAGAGCACTGTCTGGGGACCCGCAAAGGCAGGCCGCTGGCTGTGTCCGCCGAAGCGCAGCCCTGAGCCTTACCCCTTCTGCCGAGGCAGTGCCAGCAACGTCAGCTGCAGGCAGCACATGAGAAATCCGGGGGCGGGGGGGGGGGCGGGGGCTCCACTGGCGAGCAAGGCTCCAACCCTGCATTGGCCTTCCTGGGAGTAAGCCCCAGCAACACTGTGGGACTGACACCGCAACGCAAGCGGCGGAGGGCACTGCAAGTCCCGCTCGCAGCAGCCCCGGAGGGAGGAGGGAGGAGGGTTTCGCCTGAGCCGGTCCCCTCCGCACCTTCTGGTTAAATGTTTTCAGAGTTAGGTCAGCATCGCTTGGGAACCTTCCGAGGCAACCGAGAAGCGGCCGCAAGCCGGAGCGCACAGATCCGGCAACCCTGCAGCCTTCGGGAGCGACGCAGGCTGCACCGGGCGAGGGGGGGGGAGGGACAGTGACTCCGCCAGGGGCAAACGGCCTAAGCTGACGGGGGTCACGCGTTCGCCCACTGGGGCCCAAGGTGAGGAATGCACAGAATCCCTGGGGCAGGCAGAGGCCCGGGGGAGGAGAGTCTTCCCTGCCTGCCGCGCCCCACATCTTCACCTGCTGCTGCCTGGTGGTGCAGACCGAAGGGATGGGGGGAGCCGCTTATCACCCCTCCTCCCTCTGCAGGAAGAGACCAGCACAAACACTGTCACAAATTTGTACTTCTTGGAAAACCAACCAGCCAGCCAGCCAGCCAGCCAAAGCCAGCGTCTGCTGCTGCTTTCTTCCAACGCGGCCCAGGAGAGGAGCCTGCTCGCCATTTCCAGGCTGTTGCTGCTTTCGAAACCGAAGCCTTGTGCCAGGCGATTTCTCAGTGCACTGAGCACAACAGAGAGGCCTTGCAAATGCGCCCGGCCAGTCCTGCCAGGCAAACCAGCAGCCCTGGCCCAGCACCCCACGGCAGCCGCTTGGGCCTCTCCGAGGCTCGCAGGCAGCCTTGTCAGCACTCCGTTTTGGCCGGACTGGACCGTGCCACGGCTCTGCGGCTGGCTGCCCCCTCCCCCACCCACGGCAGGCAGGCGTCTGGGTCTGGAGCCAGCTGTGGTCAGAGGCTTCTGCTCAGCCGAGCGCCTTGGCCCCGGCGTCTGTGGCCACCCAAGTGGAGGGGGAGGTCTTGTGCGACACCAGCAGCTCCCCACTGTCCCTGCCCAAACAGGTCCCACGAACGTCCCCGAGCACTTAATGCTCAAACTTCTTTAGGATTTCCCACAATGCACACTACAATGTACGACTGTGCTGGGTGCGGGGGGGGGGGGGCTGTTCACTGCCCTGCCCTTTCAGAGCACTTTTCACAATCCCAGGATGCAGTCACCTTCTTCCTCAATGATTGCGCCAAAAAAACCCCTGAAGGCACACTGAAGGCACACTACGCACAAACTCCAGATGCACAACCTTCTGTCCACTCCGTTCTATTTCCTATCCTAGTCGCGACCCACCATTAAGCATTGAAAAGGGCCATTCCCCCTTAAGGGGAGTGGCCCCAGAATGTGTGCCCTGACAGTGCCGGGGGCGCAGGGCATGGAGAGGGACCTCAGAGGGGGGGAACCCCTTTCGGAGGGGCTGGAAACTTGCAGCCCCCTCCGCGACCCTCTGAGTGCAGAAATGAGCTCCGATTTGCCATCGGAACTCACTTCCTGTTTGCGATCGATTGCTGAGAGACGGGGGCAAGAAAGGAGGGGTCTGGTGGAGGGAAGGCGGGGGCTGTTTTTGGTTGCGAGCCCCGACAAGGGGCAGTGGGCAGGGCGAGGCGGGCAGCCTGGTGAGGGCTATAATTTCATGGAGCCTCATTTACGCTGTGCTGGATTTTAGCCGCCAGCTGTCCTGGGAGTCGCTTGGCTGGAAAGTGGGGTCTGGATGCAGGACCATCAATTAACAAAACTGGGCCCCCAAAGGCAGACGGGCTTGTCCCACCCGGAGCTCTCCCCCATCACGGCCACCCACGGTGCAGCACCCCGGGGGGGGGGCTCGTTCACCCCCTGCAGCCTTCATGACTGCAGGCATCCAGCAGGGCAGGGCAGGGCAGGGCAGGGCAGGGCGCCCCCCCGGATCCTGGCTGAGTCCCGGCTCCTTTTGTGCAGCCCCGTCAGGCAGCTACGGAGGAGTTAAAGGCAAAACGCCCCCCCCTGCAGAGCCCTCCGAGAAGCTGCTCTGGCCAGGCCCGGATCCGTGCCAAGAGCCGGCTCCACTCTTTCATCCGGCGCAGAGACGGTCTGGTTTGCATCAGGAAGGCTGAGCCCAAACACTCCAAGTGGAACAAGACGGGCAGCACAGGGGCCCTCCCAGCCGCAGCCAGAGGCACTTTCTAGCGAGCAGAACGGGGGGGGGGATTTTTCTCTTGGTTTCACTTCCGTGCTATCTGCACATTCCCCCCATACACGCAACCCATTTCTCTTCCCAGTAAAAGTTTTATGGCAAACCTGGATGCGTTAAGAGGGGGAAAGGGGAGAGCTGTGTCCCCTGCAGACCCCCAACTGCAGACCCTCCCCCCCGCCTTCCTTCCCGCCTGGCTTCAAGGGAAGCAACGGCCTCCAACTTCTCTGCAGTGCAAGAATTGGGGGAGGAAGGAGCCCAGAATGCCAAACTGAGCGTGGCTGCCTTGTGCCCACCACTCTGGCCCCTCTGACCCACGGCCTCTGTTATTGTTTCCCCCCTACTGTAGCATGCCCCCCCCTACACGCCCCACTGGCACGGCTGCACTGGGGCTGAAAATGGCACACGTGGTGGGGGGGACCAAGGAGGAGGCCATGCCCAGGGCATCTGCTCCAACCCCCTCCTGCCTGCCCACCCACCTGCCCCTGCCAAGCCAAAGCAATCCGGACCCTCCCCTGTCACAGGAGTCAGGCAGGCCCAGTGCAGAAAACGGAGCCCACACTCAGCCAAGAGCTCCAGGCGGTGGCAGCCAGCCAGGCTGTGTGCCCGAGAGACAGGCAGAGCCCCCACTCCAGACTCCAGGGGGGCCAAACCGCGCCTCGGAAGCCACCCGCAGTGGCTCTCTGGCAGCCGGGACTCGCAGCCGCCCCTGAAATGCCAGCACGCGGGACCACAGCTGCCCTCTGCAGCCACGGGGGGCGGAGAGGAAGAGGACGGAGAAGGGCACTGCTGGGAAAACGTGGAGGAGGCGGCCAGAGTGGGAGAAAGGTTCGGCACTTGCAGAATCCAAGGAGGCGACCCCTGGCCCTCACCCACCGCGCGTCGCTATTCACTACAAAGCCAGCAACCTGAAATCTTTTCGTGCTTTTCTGGATCAAAGTCGAGGAAAACCGAACTAGCCACCTTAAAATCACACCTGCGCTGTCAACACAGACACAATTTTTAGTCTTCGCCAGGGAAGGCGACACCGCCAGCTTTGGCCTGGGCAGAACAGCCACCTTCTGTGGCTGTGACATTCCGTGACATTCTGTGGCTGCTCTGCCCAGGCTGCGGTCCCTGCCACAGCAAGGCTGGCTTGGGGGGTGGGTGGGGCCTCTCTGGCTGAAGGAGAGGAGGAGCAACATTCTCCTCTGCTGCAGGGAGTCTGGCAGGAACTAGCTGCGATACAGACGTACCATTCTAATGCTCAGGTATTGAAAGCATAAGGGCATCGGAGTTACGCTGGAGTTCAGCAGCCTGCAAAACCTGGCGCTGTGATCCCCCTCCAGGTGTGCCTCTGCCACCACGTCCTTTTGGAGGCGTGGCGACCAGAACTGTACACAGTACTCCAGGCACAAGAGCCTCCCACGTAGCATGGCACTAATTCCGCGCAGGGGTCTCCAGGGGCCACGCCTGCCACAAGACTTCATCCAGCCTGCAGCACCTTAAAACAGTTGGCATTTTTACTCATTTTATATCATTTCTCAGGTTAAGAATGGCGTTGCTTCTTTGCAAATGTCAGGTTTCTCTTTTGTTCTGAGACGTATCATGCTGATTACAAAAAAGATCCAAGAAAAACTTACTCATTCATTTATTAAGCTGATTTTTTTTTTTTTGCCTGCAAGAATCTGTAAAATGTACGCTGTGGCCCTCGTACTACCAAGTCTGGAGGTGCCTGATCTAGAAGGAGCCCTTTTAACAAGGACGTGGCGGCTGTGTGACTCCTGTGTTGTGACCCCTGAACTCTCCAAGGCTGTGGCCACCCCCAGGCAGGCAGGCCAGTCAGCTCCTGGAGGTTCTGATACATGTCGTAAAAGCATGGCAATTTTAAACAGTGTATATTAGTGACCTGTGATCTGCTTCAGTTAGGAATATAACCTGTAACCTATTTCAGTTAGAAATGCTTTTAGAAATGCTTTGAGCTCCAAGTCAGCGAAATGTACCAGCCTGCCCAGAAGTGAAGTAGGTTTAGGGTAAAGATAACAGATAATCTCAGGAATGCAAGGATGCATGGATGTAACGGGACAAACTGACACGCATAATTAACATTTGTAACTGTATAGCTTGTTCTGATAAGGCTGAATGTTGACGCCTATGCATTACACATTAGCCTATGCTTGCGCTTTATGCTTAATGAAGTAACCTACATAATTTTTACCTATATAAACTTATGTAACCCATTGTTCAGGGCCGCTCCCTGCTTGTTTGGTCAAGAGACATTTGGGAACGGACCGCTGCAGTAGAATAAAGAACGTCCTCCCTATCTCGTGTCTGTCTTTCATGTGGTATCAGGTAACATTTTAGCTGGGCCTGGCAGCCCAAACCTGCGTCCAGCATTCACCACTGATGCTTTCGGGAGCTCTTTGAGGTCTGCAAAGAGCTTTGCTGCTCCAGGCTGACACAGGATCCACCCAGCGGCCCCAGGGAGGGGTGGGGGGCCAAGAGGGGAAGGTCTCCAAGGCCACCAACTGGGCAGGGAGGGGATTCTCTGCCTGCCACCGGGCCCAGGCCCCTCCACCCAACCCTCGCCTCTCCCGCTGGAGGATTCAGAGCAGTTGCGAAGGAGGGGAGAGTAAGGGGGCGGAAGGGCCTGGAAGTGGGGCGGGGAGGAAGCAGGAGAGCTTTCTGAAAGCACAGAACGAGCAGACTTGAGGGTGGGGCATGACTTCGGCCACTCAGGGACAACAACGCCTGCTGCGTTGGGAGCCGCCTCGCCCTCCATTTCAGCTGATCCTGAACACACACACACACACACACACACACACACACTCCAGCCAAGGTACCCCACCCAGAGGCTTTGTATAGCCCAAATCAGCCAACGGGGTTGCTGCCAAGCCAGCCCCAGCCCCACAGCCGGGGCCCCGGGACCACTTCAGCCCCTTCCAAGGAACACTCCCCACTGGCGGGGCAGCAAGGACCTGGGGAGGCAGGTTCTGGGCTGGCAGGGGCGGGACCACACACAAGAGGCAGCGGTAACGGGGGCAAGGCTGGGGGCTCTGGAGGCGGCGCAGGAAGCGGGGCCTGCGCATCAGGCAACACTGTGAAGGAGAGGTCCACGGGGGGGGTCCACGGGGGGGGTTCTACCGTGGAGAGCATGTCTCTCTCCTTACATCCCAGTGCAGTGCCCGGCGGAGGTGCTCCACAAGGCCCAGCAGATGATGCATGTGGGTCTCATCACGACGCCCCACGTCAAAGGAGGCGGAGATCCCATCGCGCTGTCTAATGAGCCCACACAACGCATGTCGCACCAGCCGCACATGGAGCAGATGTTTCCAATGAGCCCCGCTCGCAGCCAGAGTCTTTGTCCCCGGGGTGGCTGCAGCTCATCTGGAGCCCAGGAATGCCTGGTGAGCAACGAGGAGGTTGTCGCCTCTGGAGTGCATTAGCACAAACCGGCTGCCCCCGTCTCCGTTCCCAGCCGCGTGACCCAGCCGTCGGGTGCAGCAGCACCCCACTTGCGTTACTCACGTGGAGCACGGCCAGCACCACAACTGAATGCCTCTCACCCCGGCTGCCTCCTCCCTGGTGCCAAATGAACCTCGTCTTGGCCTTCTCCGCCCTGAAAAATTCACAAGTTGCACAACTGTATGAATTCAGACCCGGCAATTTCCAACTCAGAAATCCACAGCAAAGCTCAGGCATTTGCAAACCGTCACCTCTTGGCAAGAGGTGTAAAAGGGGTGGGGAGGCCCAAAGAAGACCCCAAAAAGGCCCAAGGAAATCACAGGCACATGGAACTTACAAAAACATCCCAGCTGGCACAAAATAAAAGTGCATGCTGGAGGGAGGGAGGGAGGGAGGGAGGATATGCATGAGAAGCTGGAGGGAGCTGAGCTGAACCAGGGAGCTGCAGTGAGCCAAGAAAAAACCAGCACAGGGGTTTGCTCCCAAGAGGGCAGAGACGTCGGAGCTCGAAGTCCAGCGAAGGGCCTGGAGCCCTGCAGTGCCCTCACTCTCACTCCACACTAGGGGCTGGGGAAAGGGTCTGCAGCAAGCCGAGTCCCGGAGTGACCCCTTTCCAAATGGCTCCCCAACACTCCCTGCTTGTTTGCTGCTAACACTCAAACCGGAGCAGAGGCAGGGAAAAGGGGTCCGAGAGGAGGGCGGCATGAGCGGGGGCATCGCGGGGGGGCTGTGCAGGGCCTGCCTCTGACGCAGGGCGGCCTGGAGCTTCTCCTTCTGCACGGGTGTGCAGGACCTTCACGGTACAGCGGACTCCACGCTGCTGGTCAGGGCTGCATCCCTGGAGGGTCAGGGGCTGAGCGAGACGAGGGAGAAGGGACACTGCCACAGGCCAGGTCTGAGGAATGGTCTGCCTCCTGGACCACAGGCTGCCCCCTGCTGTCCTGCAAGCGGCACTGCACCTACTGTACTTTCTAGCCCAAGCAGAGGCACCTGGGGGATTTCTTGCCCTGCACGTCCCCTTCCTCGCATGAGAAAAAGCCTACTGAAGACGCCTGCCCTGAAGCAGCCGCTGCCGGCCCCTCGGTGGTTTGCAAGGCTGAAGGGACCCTTTTGCTGTTTGACAAAAGGCCTGGCTGTTGTGCAGAGAGTTGGTATCCTGGAGAAACCATCAGGGCGCCGCTTGTCAGAGCTGCAAACACACACATGACCCAGAATTCCAGCGGTGGCTCCACGGCAGCAAATGGTCTCGCCTGCCACATACCTCCCGGGAGGAGGCCCCTGACGGTCCAGAGCACTTCCGGGGTGGGGTGGGGTGTCGACTGGCATTGCTCTCGGCACCAGGCCTGCTCCGCCCGCCCAATGCCCTGAGTGGGGTTCTGGCTGCAGGACCGCCTTTCCCTGAGACTCAGCAGCATCTCCAGAAGCCGGCGATGGAGCTGAGCTGCCGGGGCTGATTCAGTCGGCTTCACGCCTGCAGCGGAACAGGCCAAGCTCCTCCCCACGCGTACAGCGGGTCAGCGGGTCAGGTCACAGGGCAGCACAAGCAGCCAGCGAAGTCCCTGCCCCCTGCCCCTGTGGGTGACAATTGTGGAGAGGGGGTGGCAACAAGAGGAGGGGCCCCAGCTTGCTGCAGAAGGCCCAGCCCCAGCCCCAGCTATCGCAGAGAAGCACTCCTGCCTGGAGCCCTGGAGAGGGGCAGCTGGGCAGCGTCGACTACACTTGGCCAGCAGGGAGACTGGCAGCGCAATCCTGCCCTTGATGGAGTGCGGATGCAACTTCATTGCATCAACGCTACGTCATTAGCACCCCCATGTCAGCACTAATGCTCTCAGGCAGCCGCCACTCGGCTGGCGCGAGGGAGGTTCTGGGAGGGATGAGGGCAGGGAATGGGCGGTTCTGGGCCGAGGGTGGGCGTGCCAATAGGCGTGCCAGCCCGGGGAGGAGGCGGGGCTAGGATGCAGCCATTAGGCCCTGATTCGGCCCACGCGGCTTCCTAAACAGCAGGCGCAGATCCGAGGAAGCCCCTGGGGCAGCCAGAGCCTCCCTTGCCCTGGGGAGTCTCCCCAGCACACCAAAGGTGCGTTGGATTTGGCGCTGGCCCGCTGGCCTCGCCCACCCAGTGCGCCTTAGGATTGCACTCTGAGGCTTTCAATCAATCAATCAATCACTAGTATTTATATACCACTTTTCAACACAAAGTTCACAAAGCGGTTTACAGGCAAATAATAACATTAAAGTTCAATGGCTCCCTGTCCCAAAAGGGCTCACAATCTAGAAGAATGGAGAACACCACCAGCAACAGCCACAAGAAAGACACTGTGCTGGGGTGAAGAGGGACAATTGCTCTCCCCCTGCTAAATATAAGAGGGGCACCGCTTGAAAAAGTGCCTCTTGCCCAGTTAGCAGGGGTTTGCTCTGGGGTTTCACGGGGTGCCCCAATAGAACCCAGAGAACATCCTCCTCCCAGGAGGAAGGGAAGACTGGAGCACCCCTCTTCCCTCCATTGGCCTTCACACCTGCACCAGAGAGTGCCAGACAGCAGGGAGGGAGGGAGGGGCCCCTTTCCCAGAGCAGCCATTTCCAACCACTGTGCTGTGGCACGTCGGTGTGCCTCGAGTGGTCCACAGGTGTGCCGTGGGAGTTCGGGGGAAGGTCATTTATTAGTGGGGATCACAATGGGGATGTGAGCCCTGCATTGGCAGCATGGTGCGCCTTCTCAATTCTCAAAAAGACTGATGGTGTGCACTGACCATTCTCGCACCTTCTCGGTGTGCCATGGGATTGAAAAGGCTGAGAACGGCTGTCCTAGAGTCTGGCTCAGGGCCTGGGGGGGAGGGTTGCTGGGGGGAGAAAGACTCCTGCTCAGGATCAACAAAGCCTCCTCCTCCCCTCCCCCCCAAAAGAAAAAAATCTGAGACAAGCACCCCTGATGGCCCCCATGAGCGCAGAGGCGAGGGGAGGGAAGGGCTGCCGAGTGAAACTTCCTGGGCAGGAAAAAACAGCCTGCCGGTCAAGGCGGGAAAGCAGACTCTGGAAACGGGCAGGCTGCTGCCTTCCTGAGGTCCCCTTTCTGGGTAAGGACTCAGCCCTCACCTCAGAGCAGGAAACCCAGAGGAGAAGCCCCTCTCCACCCTGCCCAGCCCACCACACACACACACACACAGACACACCGGGACTAGCTCACGTTCCAGGCTTCGAAGTGTGCCCAGTCCAAGCAGAGACTGGGCTTGGGGGGGGGGGAGGCGGTCTTACAGGAGAGTGTGGGGAGGGAGAGGCGGGAAGGCGCGCTTGCAAGGCCCGTGGCGTGGAGGTGCCCCACCTGCGCCCTCCAGAGGCAGGAGGGTGGGTGGACCCAGCCACAGAAGCCGCCCGGTTTCCCCAGAAGGTGGGGGCGCCTCTGCGCTGACGCTGGATGGAGAGAGGGCAGCGGCCCCCCCAGATGGTGTGGGGGTTCCAGGGACAGATTCCGGGCAGGCCCAGGACCGTGAAAGGAAAGGTCCTCAGCAACCGCCTCAGCCCCACACAGGCCCCCTCCCGCCTCTGGCCAGCCAAGCTACGGCGCCGAAGGGGCAGAGCAGCAGCTGCCTCCCGGCGGCCCAGTCCTGCGGCACAGGTGGGCAGCAGCCCTCCCGGGGCTCCGGCAGAGCAGGGTCCTCCCCAGTCCGGCCTGGGGGTGCTGCTGCCAGGGAGTGAGCTGGGAGCCTCTGCAGGTGCAGTGTGACGGCTCCAGGCCCGGCAGTGGCCCACGTCGGTTCCCGGAAGGAGCTGGGAGGTGAGGAGGGGGGCACCGCAGGGGACTTCCCAGGGGAGGCTGGGCGGGAGGCAGGAGGGGGCTGCCGCTGCCACTGCCGCTGGTGGGCCCGGAGGAGCAGGAGCGCGGCAGGGCACGGGAGCCGAGCGGCAGGCAGGCAGGCAGGCAGGGGCCAGGGCACCGCCAGTACAGGGAGTGGGCAGGGGGTCTGTGGACGGAGCCCAAGAGGGGACCATCAGGGCTGCCAGGGGGCGGACGTGCTGGTGCAGGCAAGGAGCCTCAGGCGGTCCCACAGAAGGGCAGCAGGCGCGGGGCGAGAGGCGAGCAGGAGCCCACCGGGCTGCACGCAGTGGGGCAGCGAGGAAGGGCCAGGCTCTGCGGGAAGCAGGAGCCTGGTGTCAGGTCAGAGGCGGAGGCGGGACCAGGCAGCAGTGCCAATGGACAGCAGGGGCGGGACGAAGGGGGGCCGAGAAGTGCTGGGGAGCCCCCCAACCGCAACTCCCTGGGCCTCTTCTGTCTTGCTGGGGAGGATGCAGATCTTCAGCTGCTGCTGGAGAGCAACGAGCGGCTGGGCAGGTCGGGCGCTCTGAGCTTTCGCCGCACGGCAGACCTCCGCAGACTGCCCTGGAGGAGCAGGTGAGCCCCTGGAGGGGGAGGTGCGCCCGTCAAGCGCTGCGCTTCCCCTTGAAATATTGCCCGACTGCTCCTTCCGTGCAGCAGCGAGGTTCACGTGATGCCCGCCTCCCCCCCCCCCCGTGTGCAGTCTGCCGGATCGTCTCCTTCTTGGCCTTGTCAGGACAGGTTCAGAGCACACAATAAACCTGATTTGGCGCGATGCAACGCTGGAGTGCTCGGAAGGAGGAAAGCAGCGGAAGAGTCAGGAGCAGCCAATGGGAAACGCCAAGATACGTCTCCCCTTCAAAGGTGCCAAAGGGAAGGTCGTCCTTCCCCGCTCTGGGGAGGTGTCTGAATGCCTGCCTGGGTCCCCATCCGCCTGTGCATCCCTGCAAGTGCCACCCCCGGGGGGGGGGAGGAAGGCAACGCAGATGCTGCAGGCCGAGGCCAGTCTCCCCCCTCCCTTCAGACCCTGCCTCCAGACCCTTTTTGTGGCTTTACCTCCGGCCCTCCTCACGAACCCCCACAGGAAACCCAGGACGTGTCAGTGCAGAGCCGCAGACCCGCCCCCCACTTCCCCACCCTTTCCCAAGCCCCCAAACTGGGTAATTTGGTAAGTGAATGTGTGTTGGGGGGGGGAGTGTGGTGGCAGCGGCTGCAGGTTCCTCCCCAAGCTACATGCAGTCTTTACCAGGACACGCCCCTCCCCCCCCAAGCCCGACTGCAGCTGCCAGCCAGATTTCTCCGAGCTGGAACGGTCGGTCGTGGCATTTTCAGCTTGGAGTTCTCTCACCAACCAGGCTCCACCGACCGGGTGGAGAGAAGAGCAGGAAGATTCCTTCAGGGCACTTCGTCAAACAGTTTCGCCTAGGGAAGACCCATCAATTGCAGTGGTGCCTTTGCTGGATTTGGGAATTCATGAGCTCATTAAAATAAAAAATTATAGCAATTCAGCACAGGTGATCTATTAGGGTCATTTCTCTTGACTTAACAACACAGACAAATCATTTTAATTGAGCACAGTCCAGCAAGCCAGGCTGGGGAGCCCCCCCCCCCACTGTAATGAGAATGCAACGTTTAATCAGACCGCACCCCCAAGCAAGGCAATGCCAGGCACATCGTCCTCGCCAGGCATTCTACTGTGTGCCAGTGAGCATGCATGGCTGGGGGGGGGGAGTCTGGAGTCCTGCGCATGGACTGGCTTGCCCCCAACCTCCACACATTCAAGGGCTCTCTCTCTGCACACAGACTCGGTACAATCCTCACCTGGAGTTAGGCCGGCACAGGTAGACCAGCAAAGTTAGGCTGGCACAAGGGACACCACAAAGTGTGTTTGGACCACTCTCGGAGTCAGGGAGGAGGGACTCTGCATCACACATGCAATCTTGCACGGCCAATCTTGGATTCTCCATTTTGCAGAATGCTGGATTGTGTGGAAGTGCTGAGCACATGGAGCCCTTGGATGCATGGAGGGGGGAGGACGAACGGACACGACCCCCAACCACCCCCCTTCCAGGCACTGACACAGCGAAAGTGGTTGACAGTCGGGATTGTGAAGAGTTCCACAGCGATCGCTCCAAACTGTGGGAATGGGCAGCACAATGGCAGATGCGTTTCCTCGTAGACAAGTGTAAAGTGAAGCAGTTCAGGGCAAAAAATCAAAACTTGACAAATAGGCTAATGGATTCTGAGCTGTCTGTGCCAGCTCAGGAGAGAGATCTTGGGGTGCAGGTGGACAACTTGATGGAAGTGTCAACCCAGTGTGTGGCAGCGGTAAAGAAGGCCAATTCCATGCTTGGGGTAATTAAAAAAAAGGGACTGAGAATAAAACGGCCAATATTATTATACCACAGTACAAAGCGATGGTAAGACCACATCTGGAGTATTGTGTACAGTTCTGGTCGCCGCACCTCAAAAAGAATATAGTGGAGCTGGAAAAGGTGCAGAAGAAAGCGACAAAAAGGATGATGGGGCTGGGGCACCCCCCTTATGAAGAAAGACTGCAGCATTTGGGGCTCTTCAGCCTAGAAAAAAGGTGCCTGAGGGGGGACTTGATTAAGACATACAGAATTATGCATGGGAAGGATGAGTTGATAGAGGGATGTTCTTTTCCCTCTCTCACAATACCAGAACCAGGGGGCATCTGCTAAAACTGAGGGTTGGGAGAGTTAAAACAAATAAAAGGAAGTACTTTTTTACCCAGCGGGTAGTTAATCTGTGGAACTCTCTGCCACAGGAGGTGGTGATGGCATCTGGCCTGGGTGCCTTTAAAAGGGGACTGGACAGATTTCTGGAAGAAAAGTCCATCCTGGGCTATAGGCAATGATGGGTTGGGCAACCTCCTTACATTAATAGTAGGCTGCTTCAGAGTGCCGGGTGCAAGGGAGTGGGCACAGGATGTAGTCATCCTGTTGTCTTGTGTTCTCCCTATCTGGTGGGCCGCGGTGAGATACAAGAAGCTGGACTAGATGGGCCTTTGGCCTGATCCAGCAGGGCTCTTCTTAGGTTCTTAAGAAAGCGGGGCTGGCTGCTGGGTGAAACAGGCTTCCAGCCAGACCATGCGATGGTTCCCACACTAGCCAGTGCAAGAAGGGCTGCATGGCTGCGTGCCAAGACGGGATGACTTGTCCCTGTCTAGGAAAGGGAGGCCCAGCAGGTCGCAAAGCCTGCACTGCTGTTTGAAGCGCATAGTGTCTGTGGGAGACAAGGAGGCATTCTTGGAGAACCTCCACACTGGAGAGGAATATTTGCACTTGGAGGGCTGGATTTTTGGCCGGTCAGTTGACAAACATTTAAAGCCCTGATGCATAAAACAACCACAGGAAAGGTCTTGGCTGCAACCCAGGGGAGAGAAAAGGAGGCCCCAAGAGACGGCGTCCCGCAACTCCCTCGAGCACTTTTGCAAGGACGTGAGGTTGAGACAAGGCTTTGCAATGGAAAACGGGGCGGGGGGGGGGGGGGCGGGGCTGGGCACAGTCGTGGATATGGAGCTGGGCCCGATAAATCCTCCTTCATCTGGAGCAGCCCCTAATCTCAGCAGCTGCTCAGTGGCGACAAACAGCAGCCACTGCAAACACGGAAGTCTCCAGCCTGGACTCTGGGGCCTCATCAGGGTGGCGCAAGCAAGGCACGGGGGCGGGGCAGGGGGCACCTGCTGTCAGCGGCCAAGCGTGGCAGTGAGAACAGGACCTTCCCCTGCCTGCCCTCAGCTCAGTCCTGCCACCTTGACCCGGGAGGCCTGGAACACGGCGACGCCCTCTGGAAGATGCCACAGGAGAGTCAGGGAAGAGAGAGCCGGGCGGGGCTCCCCGTCGCACCTCTGCCACAGACCTCCAGACAGCCCCGGGCAAGTCCCTCCGTCTCCATCCGCAGCCAGGGGACAGGGCTAAGGTGGGCCCACCTCACAGGTCTGCTGCAAGGACAGCCCCAAGAGCGGAAGCCTCGCTCTGAGCGAAGGGGCGGGGGGGGTGAGGGCTGGGTGCACTGAGCCGGGGGAGCCTGAGACCTCCTGGCCCCAGACGGGGAACGCTGCGCGCCGCTTCCTGGCTGAAGGGCCAGCCTCTGCTGTCCCCACTGCCTGGATGGGAAGAGGAGGGGGGGCGAGTGTGGGGAGGCTCCAGCCGCAGCTCTCCTCCGTTCCCCACTTCCTCTTCCTTTTCCAGTCCAGGGCGTGGGGGGAGCGGCAGTGGAGGCTGGTGGGTGGGCAGAGGTGGGCGCCCGCCCCACTCCGGGCCGTGGCCTGAGGCAACCGGACAGGGTCGCCCTGCGTGTGCCTGTGCTCGAACCCACAGCCGGAGGGAGGGAGAGTCTCACCCTGGAAGAAGCGGCTGGCCCCGGAGCCTGCTGGGCCAGGACACGCGTCCCTGTGGCTCAGCACCCTCTTCGCCCCGGCCAGCCAGGTGCACACAGGGGGCCATCAGCAGGCTGGGCAGGGAGCACCTGACACCCCCCCCCCAGCCCCACAACTGGCACCTGCCACGGAGACAGGAAGCTCCATCTTGCCAGCCATGGGTCTGCCCTCCACCACCACCCTGGCTGATGGCGCTGGACACTCCCCCCCCCGGAGCAGAGGGGCCCAATCCACCAGCCGCCCAGGCAACGTCACCCAGTCCTGCTCTCGCGGTGGGGCGGGGCGGGTCCAGCACAGAAAACAGCACACGTGACGCGTAGCTCCAAAGAATGTTCACAATAGGAGGAAAACATTGGCAGCCGCAGGGCTGCTCCCTCCCTCCCTCCCTCCCTCCCTCCCAGCCCCAGAGACAAGCCGGGGGTGGATGATGGGGGGGGGGGGGGGTGAGGGAGCGGCACGCACTGAAATTATCGCGCTGCGGGACTCAGCAGGCTGGTCAAAATGCACTGGCGGGCCAGACGTGGCCCACAGCCATAGCCGGGGGGCCCTTCCCTAGAGGAAACACTATTTGGGGGCAGCAGCAGCAGCAGCAGGGCCCCCCTGCCATTCCCACACGGGCCTGGGCTTCTCTGCCTGCATTCCCTGGCAGATGCCCGAGGCCACTTCGCCCCCCCCCCGTGCCTTGAAGGACAGACAAGGACTGAGGGGGCCTGGCAGGCCGGCCGGCTGCAGAGCGAGGTGGCTGCACTTCCGATAAAGCTGCAGGCCACAAAGGGAAACTTGTGCTGCCTCCAAGATGCTCGGGGCCTGGGCTGACGGCAGGCTGAGTCAGCGGCTCGGCTCGCTCATTCATTCGGCTCTTGATTCATTCATGCCTCGTAAGAGCGAAGGCCCCGTGGCTCTGCCCTCCCCCCCACCCCAGCTGCCGCCACTCGGAGGTCATTCCAGCAAGGGAAACAGACGCTGCTTAAGGGAACCTGCACGTCCTGAGCCGGGCCAGCTCGCCCTGCGAGAGATTCCCTCCACTACGGTGAACCATCACCACAGGAGACCCGTGCGGGGCTGCCAGCCCCCTTCCCACCCCAGCCCCACACCTCCTCCCCGCCCACGCAAGAGAAGCTCCTCAGCCCAGCCTTCTCCTCCTGCTTCCGTTCAAGGGGGTGTCCTCCCTCTCCCTCTCTCTCTCCCTCTCCCCCCGCCAGGCCTTTTTGCTTGCCTCCCACAAAAAGCCCCTCGAGGTTCAGGAGCCTCTGCCAGTCCATGCCAAGGCGCTCAGGGGCAGCAAACCCTCTGGGGGCTGCGACAAGCAGCTGAGCAGAACCGGCCCCAGAGCAATGTGGCCCCCCAATTCTCAGAAGGACAGGCTGGACGACGCACCCAAGGCGGCAGCATTGTTAAGGGGTGCGGGGAGTGCAGACCATACCAAGGGACGAAACTCAGGGGGTGACGCACTCACTACTGACCAGGACTGTGAAAAATCTTGACATTTTCAAATAATGCCATCATTATATAGCATTCGATGGGCACTTAAATGCAGAATGCAATGAAACAAACCGCACTGAAATATCTGTATGTTTGTCAACACTTAGAGCCAAACAACCAGAAAAGGAAAACACAACTGCCTTATATAACAAAAAATAGATTTTCTCAGAACTGAGCACTGAGACAGATTGTTCCTGGAGCCAATGAGGCATTATTCTGACACAGGCGGGAACCAATAAGGTGCAACGTAGATAGATAGATAGATAGATAGATAGATAGATAGATAGATAGATAGATAGATAGAT
>JAJKFI010000025.1:12145334-12163635 GCA_029204185.1 Lerista edwardsae | reverse complement strand
GAGAGAGAGAGAGAGAGAGAGAGAGAGAGAGAGAGAGAGAGAGAGAGTGAGAGCGGAGGGCTAGTTCAGAGTAGGTGAGTGAGGGAGGTGAAGAAAGAAAAAAGGGGTTTTATGTGTGGTGCAGGAGGCGAACAAGGGAGTGGAGGGTCCCCTGCGGGGGGGGGGGGAGACAGTGAAATGCAAATGGACGATGGGGGGGGCAGCGCCGCGACTCCTCCTTTGCCTCTGACTTAGGCTGCATTTGACTTGGGCTGCAATCCTATACACACTTTCCTGGGAGTAAGCTCAGTGTTGTCATGCACCCACTACATACCACTACGCGAGTACCGGTCCCTAGAAGTTGAGCTGGCCCCTCCCACTTGAAGCTGGTCCCATTGGCTGGTTGGCTCAGCAGCTGCGCATGCGTACTGCACGCCCGCAGCCGTTGCCTGCACTTTCTGTGAGGAGGCAGGCAGGCAGTATGGTGGTGGCGGCAGCAGTGGCAGCAGCGGAGCGAGAGGACCGGAGGCGGCAGCAGTGGCAGCAGTGAGGGAGACCCGGGAATAAGGAAGCAAGCGTGAGAAGATAGGCTGCCTGGGGCTCCCGCTCCCTCCAACCGCGCAGATCCAGCGTCCCGGTTCCTCCTGCAGCCTCCCCTTAGCCCCATCCTCCACGTGGTCTTTTTTTGGTCGCCCATTCCCCCTCCTGCTCCTTGCCAGCCGGCCTGGCGCTCGGTCGGGCACCCACGTGGTCGCGCAGCCCAGTGGGTGCCCGTTCCCCCTCCTGCTCCTTGCCAGCTCCTTGCATTTAACATTAAAGTTAAATGGCTCCCTGTCCCAAAAGGGCTCACAATCTAGTACAGTCTAGCCTGCTATTTCACCAGGGAATAGTTGAAGCAAAATATGTCTATACACATCTCTAGAAAGCAAAGCAATAGAAGTTAAACCAACACTAACCACAAGCTGAAGTTATTACAAACATGATCACGTCCATGGCAACAATCATGACCTCACTTCCGGCTATGACCTCACTTCCGGCCACGACATCACTTCCGGCTTATGATGTCACTTCCGGTGAGCAGACCCCAACAAGTGCTAATCAAAAGTGAGTACCTGTTCCTAAATCATTTGGATGACACCACTGAGTAAGCTCCGTTGAACAGGAGGCTTACCCCTGAGTAGGCATGCATAGGCTTGCGCTGTTAGTGAGAACAGAGCCTGGGAGGGCGGGACTGAGGAAGCCGAGGGTCCGGTTCTGCTGAGCTGCTCCAAGCAAACGCAAGCCTGACAAGCGGCCTCTGAGGGGGCTCAAAGCCCGGCGACATCAGCCTGGATCCTGCCCTCTATAATTTTCAGGGAGCTCCGGGAGAATTGGGAAAGTGCCGGGAGACAAGACTAAGAATGTCTCGCTAAGTGGTGAGCGAGTGTAGATCAGCTGATAACTGATAAGGTGTTGGCACAGATCATTACGCAGTCTGAGTATTTTGAAAGGAGGGTGGTGATTGCTAAGAGCCAGCGGGGTTTTCTTGAGAACAAATCTTGCAAGGCAAACCTTCTTTTAGGACAAGTAGATGGGGGGGAATGTGGCAGACATACTATATCTGGATTGCAAACCGACTTTTGACAGGTATCCAGATTGCAGTATCATTACTTCTGACTGTATTCTGCATTTGTCAGACCTACCTGGAATGTAGCTTCCAGTTCTGGGCAGGACAGTTAAAAAGGGATATTCAGGTCCAAAGGAGAGTGACCAGGATGGTGAGGGGGGTGGACACCATGTCTTCTGAGGACAGGCTGAAGGAGATGGGCATGTTTCATCTGGAGAAGAGACCGTCAGGAGGGGTCAGGATGCTGCCATGGGGCGATGGAGTGGACTTGCCCTCAGTTGCTCCAGAGGGTAGGACCAGAACTAGTGGGCTTAAATTACTACAAGGGAGATTTGGATTAATCACTAGAAAGAACTTCCTGGTGGTACGAATTGTTTGGCAATGGAACAGTCGGCCTTGGAAGGTGGGATATTCTCCAAGATTGGAGGACTAAAGCAGAGGCTGTTGTAGCTGTGGATGGCCTGCAATGGCAGGGGCTGGCCTTGATGGTCTTGAAAGTCGCGTCCACCTCCGTGACTCTGCCTGCTTTTGCTACTTCCCGCCTTACTGGAGGCTGAGCAAGAGGCTGATTCCCCGTCATGGAGATGGCCAAACCCACTGGCGATGCAATGCCGCGGGAGGAGCTCTGCAGTCCTGGGCAGCAGTTTCAACTCTAGTTTAAAGAGCCATAAACAAGACTATAAAGCCTGCTGCCGTTTCTCCCTGTGCTGCGACTCTTCGAGAGAGCCATAAATCTCCCCTTGCCGGCTATTAGGAAGTAATTGGCACGAGGCTCGTCCTGCCTGCAAGTTGCCTTGCTGGGCTCCTGTTTATCTGGGCCCAGGCTGTAAGACCCCCTTTGGCCTGCAGGTGGCTGGTGCAGGTGGCGGCTGTGGCTGTTGGACCATGTCTGGAGGAGGCCACGGACCCGTGCTGCCCTGCCCGCAGGGGGGTCTTCTGTAGGCCCACGCACAGTCTGGGTCAGTCCCCGGTGGCTGGGGATGCTCAGTGGCCGCTTCTGGGTTCACGAATACCCACACCAAGGTCAGAGCGCTGCCGCCTTAGGTCCAGGCATTCTGGGAGGCAGCTTTGGGTCCGGTTCCAACAACAGCTGTTGAGCCTGGCGTCATGGGTCCTAACCTCTGCTGCCATCACCATAGTTGGTTCTGGGGAAACAAAAGCAGCCCAGCCTGTACATGGAGCCAGGAATCCAACGGATGTTGCTGGGGCCATTGTATAAGACATAAGACATAAGACATAAGAAATTTATTTGTCATTACACTCACAACTGGGTGCAACGAAATGAGGTGCTCTTCCCCAAGGTAAAGCTGGACAACACCAAAACTAAAATATGCACAATCAACCACACAACAATCACTTATACAAATATAAATACCCCATTGCTCCCAGCAATTTAAATTCCACAAAAACTTATGACCCCGCATTTAAACTCAATACTGCACTTGGGTAAAAACTGTTTCTGAATCTGCTCGTCCTTGCTTTCAATACCCTAAATCTCCTTCTCGATGGTAATAGTTCAAAGAGCTGATGTCCCGGATGAGAGGAGTCTTTCAATATATTAGATATCTTCCTCTTGCATCTATTTTTATACAGTTCTTCCAAAGAGGGGAGTAAACAGCCAATGATGTTTTGGGCCGTCTTGATCACCCTTTGAATTGCCTTTTTCTCTGCCATTGTGCAGCTCGTGTACCATACACAGAGACAGTAGGATAATATGCTCTCAATTGAACTCCGATAGAAGGTGATTAGCAAACTCTCAGCCAATTGTTGCTTTCTAAGAATCCTTAGAAAATACAACCGTTGTTGCGCCTTCCTAATTAAAGCAGCGGTGTTCGCACTCCAAGTCAGGTCATTAGTTATGATGGTCCCAAGAAACTTACATTCAACCACCTGTTCCACACAAACTCCATCTATATACAGTGGCTGAATGTCTGCTCTTTTTTTCCTATAGTCCACTATAAACTCCTTGGTTTTTTGGATATTAAATAGAAGATTATTTTCTTTGCACCAGCGGGATAACTGTAATACCTCATCCCGATACGCAGACTCATCATCCCCGGAAATAAGTCCTACTAATGTAGTATCGTCCGCAAATTTGATAATCCTATTATTGGGATGGTTATTGGTGCAATCCGATGAATAAATGGAGAACAGTAGTGGACTAAGGACACAACTTTGTGGAGTGCCAGTGCTGAGTATCTTGTCAGTAGAGATGTAATCATTCAGTTTAACTCTTTGTGGACGATTTGTTAAAAAATCCCATATCCATAAACAGATAGAATCTGGAAAATCTAGATCTTTAAGTTTGGCTATTAATCTGTGTGGTATGATGGTATTAAAAGCAGAACTAAAGTCCGCAAACAGCATTCTTACATAATTCCCTTGTGTTTCCAAATGGGATAAAGCCATATAAAGCACAGTATTAATCGCATCCTCAGTTGATCTATTTTCTTTGTAAGCAAACTGAAGCCCATCAAAGGAATCAGGAAGGCAGGAGATAATATATTTCCGAACTAGCTGCTCAAAGCACTTCATTAAGATTGAAGTTAGTGCCACCGGCCTATAATCATTTGGACTATTTGTAGGCAACTTTTTAGGCAGTGGAACGATGATAGAAGCCTTGAGACAGACAGGAACTGCACATTGTGTCAGGGATCGATTGAAAATTACAGTCCAAACCCCGGCTAGCTGATCAGCACAGTCTTTTACCACCCGACCAGGAATTGAGTCGGGTCCAGCTGCTTTTCTGGAGTTAACCACCTTCATTGTCTGTCTCACATCCAGCTCATTCACAATGAAGGGGGGACACTGCTGAGTAAATGATGGCAAACGAACAGGTACAGTTTGATCGATCTCGAATCAAGCAAAAAAGTTGTTCAACTCCTCAACCACCTCCACGCCACCGCCCGAAGAAACCTTTTTTGCTTTATAGTTCGTTAGTTGTTGAACCCCCTGCCAAACTTGCCTCATGTTATTGCTGAGAAAGCAGTCTTCAATTTTCCTCTTGTATTCGGCCTTAGCTTGCTTTATGCCTCTCCTCAAGTTCGTTCTTGCTGCACTGTAGTCTAGATCATCCCCAGACTTAAAAGCCTTATTTCTTACATACAACAGGCGTCTAACCTTCCCGGTCATCCAAGGTTTTTGATTAGGATAAACCCGGATACGTTTCTTCACCGTGACAGTGTCAATACAGTGTGCCAAATACCCTAACACCGCAGCCGTATGTTCTTCCAGATCAGGATGATCAAAAACTTCCCAGTTTGTCTGTTCAAAGCAGTCCTTTAACTGCTCCATTGCACCCTCCGGCCAGCTTTTCACTGTCTTGACTACCGGCCCTGACTGTTTTCTCAGCGGAATATACTCCGGAGCCAGAAACAGGGACATGTGGTCAGACTGACCCAAATGTGGTAATCGTAATACCCTGTATCCATTTGCAATATTTGTGTAGACCTTATCTAAGATGTTCGACCCCCTAGTGGCACACCTTATATGTTGATGGAATTTAGGGAGGACTACACGTAGGTCTACATGATTGAAGTCTCCTGCAATAATGTATACTGCATCCGGAAATTTGCTTTGCAAGTTGCCAATTTCATCGCCCAGATGACCCAGCGCCAAATCCGCATTTGCATCCGGCGGAATATAAACAACAAGAATAATAACAATACTGAATTCCCGTGGAAGGTAGAAAGGTCTGCATTTAACAGACAGATATTCCAGCTCCAAAGAGCAATGACGTGTTATAATCTCTGAATTTGTGCACCAGCTCTTTCTAACAAACATGCACACTCCTCCTCCTCTGCACTTCCCCACATTCTTATCCCTGTCCAAACGATGTGCAAACTGCTGGCACTTCTGGCAAAATAGCCCAGCCATTTAATTTTGCTCACCACTCGGTGGAAAGGCCACATCTAAATTGGTGCAATAACTTGAAAACAGTCGCTGGTTACTGGTTACTGTCAGGGGTTCAAAATGCTGACCCTCTGAAGAGCCTAAGGCAGTGGTTCCCAAACTGTGGATTGGGACCCACCAGTGGGTCGTGATCCAATTTCAGGTGGGTCGTGAAGCACTTAGAGCAGACGTATGATGCTGAAAAGGGCGGGGGCTGTGTGGTTATTTTGCTCGTGTCAAGGTCGTATATAGGCTTTTTTCCTTTCTGATTCACTTTGATATTGGAAAATGGCTGAGAAGTAATCCAATTTATTGCTTCATTCTCAGGAAAGCAGCAGGCTCTGGCATCCCTGGCCTACGGAAGCACAGAGGCTTCCCCAGCAAGACTGAGAGCGCAATCCTAACCTGGAGTTAGGCCAGCAAAGTTTGGCCAGCACAAGGGACACAGTAAAGTGCGGAATATGAATTATAAATCCGTAGTTTGGACACAGAAGCTAAAAATATAAAGCCTGTAATTTGGAGTAGGTGGTTGGGGGCAAAAGATGGATGTACATACTTACTAGCACAAGATGCTAACCAAAACAAAAGAGGCCCAGAAAAAGGGAGGGGGAGGAAATTTAAACACAGAAACCAGCGGAGAGAAAAGGCACACTCTGTAACAAATGTTACAGAGGCTACTATGATGTTACAATCAGAGGCGGATCTAAGGGGGGGGGGGCAAATCTGTAAGTTTTGCAAGAAGCCTTACCCTGTCATGTAAATCCCTCCTCTCCCTTGCTGCTGTAGCCAGTCAGCAACGCCAAGATGTTGCTGTTCCCTGTGAGGATTGGCTACAACAGTGCAGGAGAGGAGTGTTTTCCACTGCAAGGTAAGGCTTCTTGCAAAACTTAGAGCTTTGCCCTCCCTTAGATCTGCCTCTGCTCGCCAACCCAAATTGTGTTTGTGATGGCATTCCGTGCAAAAGTATGTTTGGACCACTGTCGGAGTCAGAGAGGCCAGCACACCAGCAGACGTGCGCTCTCCTCCCTGACTCAGAGAGTGCTCCAAACATGCTTTACGGTGGCCCTTGTGCCAGCCAAGCTCTTCTGGCCTAACGATGCCTGCCTAACTCCAGGTCAGGATTGTGCCCTGAAGCTGCTCTCCCTGGTGCAGTCACATGGCCTCTCACAGCCTGAGGCCTTCTGGGCTTGCCTCTGAAAGAGGCAGTAAGCAGCAAGGTGGGTGGCAGCAAGGCGGGTGGGGGTCGCCTCTCGCCAGTTGGCCGCACCCCCACCTTTCCCCTTGCAGGGGGCACTTCAGTTCGCCTTGTGGCCAGGCTCTGCCTGCAGGTCGTGGTCACAGCCTGTAGATGGCGCTTCGCAGACCCGGCAGGAGGAGAGCGCGCGCAGCTGTTGCACAGGCCCTGGAGCGGTGAGCGCGCGTCAGCAGGCCCGCGCCTCTCCCGCCTTGCACGGAACAGCCAGCAGAGGGCAGCACGAGCAGGCCCGCCCGCTGGCCGGTCCTCCCTCGAGCAGCAGTTCGGAGCCTGCTCCGGCCCGGCTGGGGAGGGAAGCGAACGGCAGCGGCGCCGAGGCGGGGGCCAGTCGCCCGGGCGTGGCGGAGCGTTGCTCGCGGAGAGGCGGGAGCACCTGCTCCGCACGCAGGAGATCGCGGGGCTGCCTTGTGACCCCTTCGGACTGGCACGTGCTGCGGGGGGGGGGAGCGCTCTCTGAAGCGGGCCGACCCGGCTGGCAGCTGCTCCCCGCCCCCGCTTGGCCGAGCGTGGGCGGGGGGGGTGTCCACTCAGCCTGGTGCGCTCGGCGAAGTCGCCCGCCTCCCTGGGGAGAAAAGACCGACGCGCCGCCCGGACCGGCGCCGCCAAAGAGCACAGTGCGGGCGGCGGGAAGAGGACGGACGCCCAGCGCATCAGCCGCGCCGCTTCAGGGGAGCCGAGCGCGCTTGAGCTGCCCTCTGCCTGCGGACGTGCCTCTTCGCAGCCACGAAGCACCGTTTTCCCTTCCGGCGAAATAAAATGTTCCCACTGGAACTGCGGGCCGAGTCTGATCCATCCTTCCAGCCCCGATGCAGGTCAGGGGGAAAATGTTCCCTTCGGTTGAGGAGGCCTGGATCCCAGGATGCAGCACACACCCTACTGACGCCGTGGCCTCTCATCGGCCGAGGCCTCTTAGGGGGAGAGTGCAGGACCTTGGTGCAGTGGTTCTCAAACGTTTTGGCACTGGCACTCACTGTTGAGAATGCCCATCTGTCCGGGACCCACCGGAAGCGTTGTCATGGCCAGAAATGCCAACATTGTGACACCAGAGCCAGCTGCTTTCCTGAAAATGCAGTAATAATGTTAGGTTATTTCTCAGCCATTTTCCAACAGCAAAGTGAATCAGAAAGCCTATTTCCAACCATGACACGAGCAAAACAACTGCACAGCCCTCCCCTTTCCAGCATCCCGTCTTCCCATATTTTAAATGTGGCCGTTCAAAATGAAGAATGGAGAGCTTAGTTTCATCCTCAGGGAAAGCTTTGCCACCAAATTTGAGTTATTGGCCAAACTTTGTATCTCTCTTGGGCTATCAGCCTGTCAGAAGAATTATATGGATTAGTGGGCACTAGCTCATTAACAAGCTAATTATAACAAGGCCATGGTAGCAATAGAGTTATCAAAATTTGAGAAATGAAGTTAATGAAAGCATTTTTTCATCTAAATGCAGATGTGAATGGTGCGTGTTGATGACTTTCCAGCACTGATATAGCTATGCCAATGGGGTATGTGCTGCATCCTGCAGTTGGTGGGGGCAGTCACAAGGGAATGTTTGTTTCCTTGTCTCAGAACTGCATTGCCCTTATCCCAGTGTTGGAAAGGTGGTTAGGATTGCGCCCTGAGTCAGATAGAGGTTAAAAGAGAAGATGTTTCAGACCCAATAGGCAATGAAAGATCAATGAATCACCGGGCCCAGATGGCATCCACCCAAGAGTTATTAAGAAACCAAAGAAAGAACATGCTGATCTCTTAACTGTAATATGGAAGTTGTCCGTTTAAAAGTCAGAGGATTGGAGAATAGCAAATGTCATGCCAATCTTTAAAAAGGAGAGGAGGGGGATCTGCGAAACAACAGGCCAGTCGGTCTTAACATCTGTTTGAGGTAAGACGGGGGAAAGCCTAATCAAAGACAAGGTCTTAGAATAAACAAGCCTTGCTGAAGGAAAGTCAGCATGGCTTCTGTAAGGGTAAGTCTTGCTTCATGAACAAGTGAGAACAAGAACAAGAATTATTTGAAAAGGTCAACAGGCACGTGGATGTGGGAGAACCAGTAGATATCATATATCTGGATTTTCAGAAGATGTTTGACTGGAACCCAAAGGCTTCTGAGGAACCCGCACAGTCAGGAATAAGAGGCCAAGTCCTCTTGTGGATTAGGAACTGGTTGAGGACCAGGAAATAGAGTATGGGGGTAAATAGGCACATTTTACAATGGAGAGAGGTGAAAAGTGGTGTGCCGCAAGAATCTGTCCAGGGGCATTTCTGCATAAATGACCTGGAGACAGGGATAAGACAGAAGGTAGCCAAGTTTGCAGATGACATTAAACTTTTTCTGGGTGTAAAAAGCAGAAGGGCTTGTAAAGAGCTGCAGAAGACTCTCTTCAAACTAGGAGAAAGGGCAACAGAATGACAGGTGCGCTACAGAGTGCAATCCTAACCTGGATTTAGGCAGGCACAGTTAGGCCAGCAAGGTTTGGCTGACACAAAGGACGCCATAAGGTATGTTTGGTGTTTGGATCACACAGACGTGCACCATCCTCCCTGACTCCAAGACTGGTCTGAACATGCTTCATGGTGGCCCTGATGCTGGTAATATAAGTAAAGTGATGTACATTGGGGCAAAAAAAAATAAAAATGGGGCATATAGGTCCAGGAATAGGTCCAGGAATAGAAGGCCAGGAATAGGGCCTTCTCGGTGGTGGTCCCCTGACTCTGGAATACCCTACCCTTTGAATTAAGAACTGCTCCCTCTTTGGCAATGTTTCGGCGGGGGCTGAAGACTTTTTTATTCCAACAAGCTTTTAATTGTTGACAGGCTGGCTGGCTTTCTTTGTATATTTAGGATCCACGGGGCTTGTTTTAGATTTTCAATTATTTTAATACTGTTTTTAATTGTCAAATATTGTGTTTTGTATTTTAATATTGTAAGCCGCCTTGGGTGCCCATAGGGCAGAAAGGCGGGGTATAAATTAAATAAATAAATAAAAAATAATAAATAGGTTAATGGGTTCTGAGCTGTTGGAGACAGATCAGGAGAGAGATCTTGGGGCGCTGGTGGACAACTTGATGAAAGTGTCAACCCAGTATGTGGCAGCAGTGAGGAAGGCCAATTCTAAGATTGGAATCATCTAAAAAGGAGATTGAGAATAAAATAGCCAATATTATTATGCCATTGTACAAATCGACGGTATGGCCCCATCTGGAATACTGCATAAAGTACTGGTCACCATATCTTAAAAAGGACATAGTGGAACTAAAGAAGGTGCAGAACAGAGCAACCAAAATGATTACTGGGCTGGGGTACCTCCCTTATGAGGAAAGGCTACAGTGTTTGGGGCTCTTCAGTCTAGAAAAAAGGTGCCTAAGAGGGGACGTGATTGAGAAGTACAAAATTATGTACGGGAGGGATAGAGTGGCTAGAGGGATGTTCTTTTCCCTCTCTCACAACACCAGAACTAGGAGACATCCACTAAAATCGAGTGTTGGGAGAGTTAGAACGGATACAAAATATTTTTTACCCAGTGGGTAATTAATCTGTGGAACTGCTTGCCACAGGAGGTGGTGATGGCATCTGGCCTGGGTGCCTTTAAAAGGGGATTGGACAGATTTCTGGAAGAAGAGTTCCTCACAGGTTACAGGCCATGATAGATTGTGTTCATTGTCCTGGTTTTTAGCAGTAGGCTACCTCAGAATGCCAGGTGCAGAGGAGTGGCAACTGTCATGATTTGAGACAAAAGCCAGTGACAGAGAGCTTCTGGAGCATGCCACAACCAGGCCTCAGGGCCTGAACCAAAGTCTTGGCTTCAGTAAAGAGGCCTGACTTCCTGAATAAAGTGCTGAGTCACTCAGCAGGTGAGGACTAATTAATCACCTCTGAAGTGACTCAAGGGCTGTGTGCAAAGGGCACACCTGATTGGTGTTTGGCTTTCCCAGCAACAGTCCATGATTGGGCTCACCTGGTATATAGGTAGCACTGCTACCTCTCTACTGGCGTGGGTGAAGGGCAGTGTGCAGTGGAGCACTTTGACTGAAGAGATTTGTGCTAAACCTATGCCTGTGTGGCTTCCTGCGTGAGACCCTGTCTGCATGTTTCCTGTATCGTCTGTGGTCACCGTACATCTGTAAAAACACGTTGGTGAGAAAAGACTTCTTGTGTCCTCGGACTTCTTTTCCTCCCTACGCATTCCTCACAGAAGGAGCCATGCCTGCATTTCTGTGAGAGCTGAGAGTGCCGCAGTCTTCCCAGTTGCTGTGTGTGAGCCTGCTACTCTGCTGCTAGTTGGCAATCTGCTGGGTTCCCTCTACCACAGTATAGAGGGCCCCCCACACCCCCCAACTATTGTTCTCAGCAACAGGATGCAGGGATCTTGTTGCCTCGTGTGCTCCCTGAGGCATCTGGTGGGCCACTGTGAGATACAGGAAGCTGGACTATGTGGGCCTTTGGCCTGGTCCAACGGTGCTCTTCTTGGGATTATTTCCAGTACTGCAATCCTATGCATTTTACTCTGAAGGAGTTCCACTGTGTTCAGATGGAGTTTGCGTCTGCAGTCTGGGACATATACGTGGTCCGCTGGAGAAGGAAATGGCAACCCACTCCAGTACTCTTGCCAAGAAACCCCCATGGATTACAGTACAAAAAGGCTAAATGATATGACGCTGGAAGATGAGACCCTCAGGTCGGAAGGCATCCATTATGCTACTGGCTATTATGCATAATAGCATCCATTATGCTATGAGCAGAACACGAGTACTAACAGCTCCAGAAAGAGTGAAGTAGCTGGGCCAAAACCGAAAGGAAGCTCAGCTGTGGAGGTATCTGGAAGTGAAAGGAAAGTACGATGCTGCAAAGAACAATACTGCATAGGAACCTGGAACGTCAGATCTATGAATCAAGGTAAGCTAGATGTGGTCAAACGCGAGATGTCAAGGCTGAACATCGACATCATGGGAGTTAGTGAACTAAAATGGACAGGAATGGGAGAATTTAATTCAGATGACCATCACATCTACTATTGTGGGCAGGAATCCCTTAGAAGAAATGGAGTAGCCTTCATCGTGAGCAAGAGAGTGAGAACAGCAGTACTGGGGTATAACCTCAAAAATGATAGGATGATTTCAATTCGATTCCAAGGCAAACCTTTCAACATCACAGTAATCCAAGTCTACGCCCCAACCACTGATGCTGATGAGGAAGAAGTTGACTGTTTCTATGAAGACCTACAACACCTTCTAGAATTAACACTCAAAAAAGATGTCCTTCTCATCATAGGGGATTGGAATGCTAAATTAGGCAGTCAAGAGGTAATAGGAATAACAGGCAAGTTTGGTCTTGGCGTACAAAATGAAGCAGGGCAAAGACTGATAGAGTTTTGTCAGGAGAACACACTAGTCATAGCAAACACCCTTTTCCAGCAACACAAACGGCAACTGTACACATGGACTTCACCAGATGGTCTACACCGAAATAAGATTGATTACATTCTGTGCAGCCAAAGATGGAGAAGTTCTATACAGGCAGTCAAAACAAGACCTGGAGCTGATTGTGGCTCAGATCATGAGCTTCTTATTGCAAAATTCAGGCTTAAACTTAAAAAAGTAGGGAAAACTACTAGGCCCTCCATGTATGACCTAAATCAGATCCCATATGAATATACAGTGGAGGTGACAAATAGATTTAGGGGCTTAGATTTGGTAGACAGAGTACCTGAAGAACTTTGGATGGAGGTGTGTAACATTGTACAGGAAGCAGCAACTAGAACCATCCCAAAGAGAAAGAAATGCAAGAAGGCAAAGTGGCTGTCTGACGAGGCTTTACAAATAGCTGAGGGAAGAAGGGAAGCAAAAAGCAAGGGAAAAAGGGAAAGATGAATGCAGATTTCCAGAGAACAGCAAGGAGAGATAGGAAGGCCTTCCTAAATGCAAAGAAATAGAGGAAAACAACAGAATGGGAAAGATCTTTTCAAGAAAATTGGAGATGTCAAAGGACAATTTCATGCTAAGGTAGGCACAATAAATGACAAGAACGGCAAGGACCTAACAGAAGCAGATGAGATTAAGAAGAGGTAGCAAGAATACGCAGAGGAACTCTATAAGGCCGATCTCAATGTTCCTGATAACCACAATGGTGCGGTCACTGAGCTCGAACCTGACATCCTGGAGTGTGAAGTCAAGTGGGCTTTAGAAAGCATCACTAACAACAAAGCTAGTGGAGGTGACAGCATCCCAGCTGAGTTACTCAAAATCTTAAAAGATGATGCTATCAAAGTGCTGCACTCCATATGCCAACAAATTTGGAAAACCCAGCAGTGGCCACAAGACTGGAAAAGATCAGTTCTCCAGCAGTTCCAGTCAGGGTCAGCATGGCACATCTGGGAAGCTCCTCCCTCTCCGACAGGCAGGTCAGATGTCAAAAGACTTGCAGAGGTGGGAGGGGCTCCTGGATCTGCCCAGTTTGGCCTAGCCTCTCGGCTAAGCAGGTCACAATCCTTTGTTGCTCCCTTAAAAAAAGAAAAAAAAAGGGGGGGTCATTTTAAAACGCAGCGGAGGAAGTCAGAAGAGAAGAAAGAAGGAATCAAAAGCCCTTCTAAGGGTGGAGGGAATCTAAAGCCCCAGGCTAGTGCCAGTCAGGGCAGCCCTGTTTTTTCAGCTTTGCGAGGCCCGCAGCAAGTGCGGACCTTGCTGTAGGATCACAGCGGCCATTTTGGTTTTGGCACGAAGTGCCCCAGCCATGCCTGAGCCTCCGCTTTTCTGAGCTCGGGGACGGGCTCCCACCATTGCCCAGCACCAGCGGAGAGCTCCTACCTGATCCTCCCCTCACTCTGAGGCAGGGAGAAGGTGGTTTAGCTGCTCCCAACCACGGCTTGTGCTCTACCATCACCCCGACGGAGAGCCTCTGCCTGTCTCCAGTCGGGCACGGGGACGGCAGCCATTTTGGGCTTGCAGCAGCCTTGTGGACTGAGAACAGTGCTTCAGCCACGACTACCCCACGTTCGGTTGCGGACGCCTTTTGGAGCGCAAAAAAGCTAAGAAAATGCACCTGGGCGCTCCCCAGGGACAGGGATGGGCAGCGCCAGCCCTATTCCTCCGACCTCCTTCCCCTCGGGGCTGGGGACGGCAGCCATCTTGGTCGAGCCACCGCGGGCCCTCGGCAGCAAGCAGCAGGTGCCGGCAGCGGTGGGTGTGGTGCCTCAGTCACTATCCCGGCCATGACTACCCCAGAGGGCACCCCCGACAGACCCTAGCCCCAGAGGCCACCATTACCCTGCCAGTAGGGGATACTGAAGCCACACTGCGGCCTTCAACAAGTTACGGCGGGCCTTCAGGGCTATGCAGACGAGGCGCCCGGCACATCGGAGCAGTCGGGGGGGGCACAGGGCCAACAGCCCCAGGGCAGCCAGACGCACCCTCAGGGGAGCAGCAGCCGTCCAGCTCGCCCCCCCCGCCCAGGCGCAGCCAGCAACATCTGCGGCCTAAGGAGCAAACAACGTGCCTCCTCGCCATAAACGGGCAAGGTCTCATCACACCTGCGCAGCGCCCCAAATTTGGCGATCCAGCAGACAAAGCAGAGGAGGCATCCCCTGCTTTCCTGGAAGGTAGGGGGACTCTCTGAGGAGGAGAACATCACTACACAGAGTCCCAGAGCACCAGGCTCTTCAAAAAGAATTGTTGCCACCCATGCAGCGGCGGCATTCAGCCGGTACGCTGGGCGGGACATACCTTTGACCGGCAGTCCGCCCGTTGCGTAACGGCATGTTCCGCCGCTTTCCCGCCTGCCTCGGAACGCGCCGTTATGCAACGGGTGGACTGCCGGTCAAAGGTATGTCCCGCCCAGCGTACCGGCTGAATGCTGCCGCTGCACCCATGGTGCCAAGGGTGCTCAGAATTCCCAAGTTGACAAGGGAGCAGGACCCGACCCCCAGTATGAACCTTCTTGCTTTAATTTGGGGCACGCTGTCACATATGTCAAATCCTTGGGAGGATACAGTTTTGGCGGGAATCGCCTGTGCTGCCAGCTGACCTTCCCTTCAGCTGAGGGGACGGACAGCTGTGCGATCAGGAGCTTTGACACTGCTCCCAACCCCCCTCCCTGGCCCCAGGTTTCCCCCTCAGGCCCCTCAGCCTTGTTTTAAAATGGCGTCTGCTGTACAGCAGAGTGGAGTTGCCACGGTAACGGCTCCACAGTGCTCCGCAAGGGGTCTCCCTCTGGCAAGGGGAATTGGCTCCTGCAAACGGAGAATTCAGACCCTCAGCCTCAAGCAAGGAGGGCCAGTTATCGGAGGAGGTGCCTGCTAATGCACACAATCGCCTCAAAAGGCTGCTCCCTGTAGAGTTTTGTCCTAGGCTATCGTTCAAGGCAATTAGGTCTCTGCTTCTCACCACAGAGACTGAGGCAGCTTCATCTTCTACCACTCTAACAGGGCAAGGGGCCCAAGTGTTGTTTTTTTCCTCAGGGCCCCGTCAAGCCCGCTGAGGTCCGTTTCCTGAGGTTTTTAAATCAATTACGGATTTGGAGTGAGTGACACCAATGCAGAAGCAGCACACGTCTAGACTGCTCGGTAAGCTGTGTTCATTGCACACATTGCAAACCCTGAAGGTGTTAAGGATAAATTTCTGGATACCAAATGTATGGTTCAAAAGAAAGGTTTATTGTCATATTTGCAAATATGGGTGGTAAGCAATGCCAAAAACAGAACAAGCTGCGCACCACACTTTGCACAAAATGGGTACAACAATTTATACTACTGAGGCGGAGCTTCTTATTGTATTTTCATTGGTTATTGTTCAGCCACCTGGTAGAACTTATGCAGAATAATTTACTTCCCCCTCCCTTCCTTCTTCACATGTACACCCCTCCTTTGCACATGCTTTTATCCAGGATGCATAGGGATGGCTATCACGCTGACTCAATGCAAGTTTCACCCAAGGTTACAGCTGTGTTTTGGTTCTGGGAACTAAACTGAATGTATCAGTTTAGGAATACACACACTTTTACCAGTCAGGCCTTCTCTGTGCCTAAAACACCATTAACCACCTCTTTGCTCTTTGCTCTAGAGAGAGAACAGTAGGCCTTATATTTTAGTGTTGAGGTTCAAAGTCACCATGGGTTTATATTACGATTGATTCATATCCTACAAAGGTTCCCATGGTAAATGCTCCCAGGGGCTGCCTTATCCTTGCACTCGATCATTCCCTTCAAGAGGGAAGGAGGGCCTACAGACCCATGTTATAAGAGGTGAGAGTGGTCACTCAAACAATGCGCTTACACTTCAGAGAGTGTCAAGTGAGATAAATATGAGGAGCTGTGGTATGACACACAGCCACTTCAGCTCAAAAGGAAATATTGCAAATTTCCCTGTTCCTCAGGATGTTGGATTACTGATTTAAAAAAAATGGGTTGATCCTTACAAGGACATAGTTGAGTGGGCTACTAAATTTTACACCTTAGCCAAGGAAGATATGCAGCAGCTAAAGCTGCCCTTTAGATGCCACAGTAGCAGCCCTGGGGTCACTCTCTGTCCTAGCTTCTGATAGTGAGGGTCATCCCAAGGATCCAGTAGATCAAAAGATCAACATGGTGTTGAAGAAGACGTTAGAGGCCTCAGCTGCGCACTTGAGAGCAACTGTTGCTGCTTTGCTGTTCATAAGGGCATCTATTTCGTGGATTTAGAAGGTAATGGACCTTTAGGAAATTCCACATTGATCAAGAAAGGATCACAGTTTTCATCTGCAGCTTCCTTTGTGACTGATGCCACTGCTGATTCTATTCAGTTCACTGCTAGGGCCGTGGCAGCAGTCTTAGCTGGGCGCCAAGGTTCCTGACTACGCAATCGGGACATAGATATTGTGTCCCATCCTAAAGTGGTTGGTGCCCCCTTTAAAGGGGAGAATTTCTTGGAGAGGGCCTCTTTCCTTTCTTCAAGCCATAAGACGGGGAGACTACCTAGCCTTGCTAGACCTCCAAGAAACTTACCTGCGAGTCAGGTTTTCCTCGGCAACAAGAGCCGTCACCCAGGTGCTAGTAGTATTGACAGCCCAGTTGAGGTCACAGGGCACTCCAGCCCTTTTTCCCTACAGGGACTATATTCTCCTGAGAGCAAGGTGTCTAGAAATAGGGAGAACCTCATAAGAACATAAGAACATAAGAAGAGCCCTGCTGGATCAGGCCAAAGGCCCATCTAGTCCAGCTTCCTGTATCTCACAGCGGCCCACCAGGTGCCCCAGGGAGGCATGTAACAACAAGATGCTTACATCCTGTTGCCACTCCCTTGCACCCGGTACCAGTAGCCCACCACCTTTGTAAGGAGGTTGCACAATCCATCATTGCCTATAGCCCATGATGGACCTTTCCTCCAGAAATCTGTCCAATCCCCTCTTAAAGGCATCAAGACCAGATGCCATCACCACCTCCTGTGGCAAGGAGTTCCACAGATTAACTACCCGCTGGGTAAAAAAGTACTTCCTTTTATCTGTTTTAACTCTCCCAACCCTCAGCTTTAGTGGATGCCCCCTGGTTCTGGTGTTTTGAGAGAGGGAAAAGAACATCCCTCTATCGACTTTATCCCTTCCATGCATAATTTTGTATGTCTCAATCATGTCCCCCCTCAGGCGCCTTTTTTCTAGACTGAAGAGCCCCAAACGCTGCAGTCTTTCTTCATAAGGGAGGTGCCCCAGCCCCGTAATCATTTTTGTCGCTCTCTTCTGCACCTTTTCCAACTCCACTATGTCCTTTTTGAGATGCGGCGACCAGAACTGGACACAATATTCCAGGTGTGGCCTTACCATTGATTTGTACAATGGCATGATAATATTGGCTGTTTTATTCTCAATCCCTTTTTTAATGACCCCAAGCATGGAATTGGCCTTCTTAATTGCTGACGCACACTGGGTCGATACCTTCATTGAATTGTCCACCAGCACCCCAAGATCTCTCTCCTGAGCTGTCACAGACAGCTCAGAACCCATTAGCCTATAGGTAAAGTTTTGGTTTTTGGCCCCAACGTGCATCACTTTACATTTGTCTATGTTGAAACGCATCTGCCATTTGGTTGCCCATTCCCCCAACTGGGAGAGATCCTTCTGGAGCTCTTCACAGTCGTCTCTGGTTGACCCAACAGTCCCAAAACCCCAGAGCAGCTCATTTTTCAGTGGCAAGGCAAGGGGAGGCTCCGCTCGCTGCCTGCCTGGCTCTGAGAACATGCAGGCAACTCAAACATGCAGGAAATTCAAACGTTGCGGGGGGCGGAGTCGACGAGTGGGCGGGCGAATGGGCGGGGCCAGCCATAATCCTAGAAACCGGTACTCGCATACCCCCGCGTACCCCCTGCATGACATCACTGCATACGCAGTGTCAGTAGATTCTGTTCAGGATGGGGAAGAGGAATTACCATCATGTGACCAGGAAGCCAAAATTCTGTGGCCAGAGAATTATGCAGACAAAATATTTACATATTATTCCATCATTTGTTTTGGTGCTGTTTTCAAATTGTATCAGGTTTAGGAAGAAAGTGAGAAGCGACTGAGGGAAGCACTGAGAGGTCCTCTGTGCTTTCCCAGTTTTCTTGCGTTCATCACCA
>JAJKFI010000025.1:12103089-12125334 GCA_029204185.1 Lerista edwardsae | reverse complement strand
AGAGTTCTGCAGGTGGCATTACACCAATATTCCAACAGGTTCAAACCATAGAGTTATTATACATAGAGAGGGCATGACGTCACATACTTGAAGCTTCCGGGTATAACCCCGCCCCTTCCCCCCCTTCCCGTTTACACTTTTTTTCCCCGCCTTCCATTTTCTACTGTAATATTTTCGAAATTCCGAACATTAATAGGGTTTGTTTGGGGGGGGGGGTGAGTGTAGAAGTTTAAAAAAATACTCTTAATAGCCTAGAAGTGAAAAAGAACTACTCTCCTATTGACAACTGCTTGTGTTATACATTGAGAGATTTTAATGTAATTTTCCTACATATTTATCTAATTTTTGCCCACCCTCCCCTTTTTTTCTTTCCTTCCTGTTCACACTTTATTTCTGCTTGTGTAGATTTCAAAAAATAAGCCTGTCAAAGCAGTGCAATCCGAGTTTACATAGGCAGCAAGGGGCATTTCGTCCGGTATGTTCAGTAATATAATTACGCGGAATTAAACCTTGGAATTGCATATTAACTCATAATTAGGTTACCACTGATGTTTCTCCACAATCACACGTTATTTTGGTAAGTTTTTACTTCTGTAGTACACAAATAAGCCCTAAACATCATGCGAAAACCCATTGGAAATAATTGGAATCAGAATTGTTTTGAGTATATTTACGTCCCCGCTAACCCCGCCCCCTGGATTCACTCGCTGCCCTATCTAGATAATAAGGATGGCCACCTCTTGGTTCAAACCTTTGAGAGGTGACCCTAGATCAGGGGTCACCTCTGATTGTTTTAGCACCAGGAACTCACTTTTTTGAAGGACAGTCTGTCCAGGACCCACCAGAACTGATGTCATGGCCCAAAGTGCTGCCATTGTGACGCCAGAGCCTGCTGCTTTCCTGAGAATGCAGCCATCAGTTGGGGTATTTCTCAGTCATTTTCCAATCACAAAGTGAATCAGAAAGGAAAAAAAGCCTATTTACAACCTTGACACAAGCAAAACTCAGCAAAGACACAGCAAAGACACAGTCCTCCCCCTTTCCAGCATCCCATCTTCCCATATTTCAAATATGGCTGCTCTAGGTGCTTCGCGACCCATTGAAGTTGGCTTGTGACCCACCGGTGGATCCCGACCCACAGTTTGGGAGCCACTGCTGTAGTGTGTTTCCCATAATAGCAGGACCCGGATCTTGCTGACCAGCCCATTGCCTCTGCAGCCGGCCGCAGTGCCTCGACGACAGCTGTCTCCAGACCCAGCTGCAAGAGGTTTTGTTACTGGACTGACCCACCCAGGACACCTGCCAAAAGGCTTTGGAGCCGGGGGCCCAGGGAACTGGCCGGGGAGCCCTGCTGGCCAAGGGGGTTCTGGGCAAGCAGAGTGATCAGCAGGAGAACCCAAAGCCTGTGGGAAATTATTACATCCCCCCCAAGCCAGGTTGCTGCTATTATCAAAAACTTACCAGAGCAGCAGGGGCAGTATGTTGCAGTTTCACACCACACACTCCAGAACTGGTTGAAACTGGCATTCCGTCTCTCCGTCTTCAAATCAGATAGAGCACCTGCGTGTCCTTGGGGTGCTCAGCTTCCCAGCTTGTTAGTGCAACCTGCTACACAGTAGCTGAACTCCCTTTAGTTAGTGTAACATAAGCAGGCAAAGTTTCTCACGGGAAGCGCTGGCTAGCAAACATCCACTTTCTCATGAGATCATGATGTTCAAAGGGACACCCCATTGGGTAACATGGGGCACAAGGGTCTTCAGGTACCCACCTACCAGATATACTCTAGCTGCACCCTTTGTTCTTGTGTCTGTATCAGGTCTTTACCATGTGTGCGCACTGAGACTGAGAATGTAACTACATGCGTTGAAAAGCCGCTTGTACGCGGCAAGCCTTCGCCGGCTTTCGCTGACCGGCAAACTTCTTGCTTTTTGACTATCGCTACTGTAACCAATAAAAGACTTTGTTATGGAAATGTAGCGATCTCGTCGTTTCTCCGCTCCGCCAGCGCGAGGCAAGCGCTGAATGGGTCCACAAGCCCCCAACTCTGCTACAAACAATCCAAACAAACAACAGGTTATGGAAGATTCAGCCGTAACCCTGCAGGGGTTTGCTGCGGACCCGATCCACGGAGCAGAGACTGAGTTGTGAATGTGGCTGCATCCCTACACTCGCAGACGTCCTGACAGATGTCTGATGAGGAAGGAGCAACCGGTGGAATCAAAGAGGAGACAGAGGAAGACCTCGGAGACGGCGCAGGGGAAGAGGACGTTGGCGACCCAGGAGAACCCGAGCAATCCGGGGAAAGCGAAGAGGGCGAATCGGAAGACGACGATCTCGGACCTCTCTTACCCCCGCCAGGGGGGGTTCTCGACGGCCAAGCACCTGCCCCGCCACCGCCGCCGCTCGTTCCAGGACAAGGTCCTTTCATCCCTCTGATACCACCTCAAGTTCCACCGTTGCAGCCCGCTGCGCCCGGAGCCGGGATGGCGCAGCAACCTCCCGCCGCCCCGACGGCGCCTTTCAACATTGTCATTCCGCTTCTCAACGACAGCAACTATGTGCAATGGGCACACAAGATGCGGTTGCTGCTGGAAAAGGATGACCTTTGGCAGCGCACTCAAGCGCTCCCCACGAGCCCTGCAGAAGAAGCAGCTGACAGGAAGGCAAAAGCGACCATCGGTCTTGCAATCTCTGAAGATCTCTTAGTCTATTGTCGCGATCTTGAACATGCTATGGACTATTGGAACACGTTAAGGGAGCTGTTTGCACGCGCATCCCTAACTTCCAGCATGGTTCTGACACGCAAGTTGTGGCGATCGCGTCTTGAACCGGGAGGAGACTTACGAGTCCACCTAAGAGCAATGCAGCAAAACCTCAAAGACCTTGAGGCAATCGGGGAACGTGTTGAGGAAAGGCTCAAAGTTTTTGCGATCCTCAATTCCCTGGATGAATCGTGGGACATGTTTACCCTGACTTTGGAATCTATCCCTGCAGCACAACTGACTGTCACCCATGTTGTCGCACGGCTTCTCGAGGAAGCGGACAAAAGGAAAGACAACCAGAGAGAGCGTGAATTCCGAAAGGGGAAAAACAACATTCCTGGGAAAAAGCAGCAGCAGCTGCCCAAGAATGAGTCCCAGGCGCAAGTGTGCGCCAGTGTGAGACAGTGCTATGTATGCGGGTCAAATCAACATCTCGCATACCAGTGTGCCAAGAAGAAAGGAGGCTCCAAAAAGGAGAAAAAGCCCCAAGGTAAGCAGGGCACGGGGCAAGGACAGTTTCCAAAGCCCCATGCACAGCAACCCAAAGCGAGCATCGCTTTCGTGGGTTCAGCGGAAGGTAGGCGGACGCGAGGATCCTGGTTGTTGGACTCGGGAGCAAGCCACCATATTGTGACTTCCGCTGACTTACTCACGAGTAGGTGCGAGACGGATCGTGAAACTGTCGCACTCGCAAATGGAACAACAGCGCCCGTGATTTGCGCTGGAGAGGTTTTCCTGCCACAACTGCAGACTACCTTGAGAAATGTGCTGTGTGTGCCAACAATGTCGAGAAATCTGCTCAGCCTTGGCACCCTTCAAGAAGATGGATTTAAAGTGACTTTCCAAGACGACGTCTGCACACTTGAGAGGGGGAATCTTTGTGTGACTATCCCCCGAGTGTATCGGCTGTTCGTGCTTGGAGCGCAGGCAACAGGAAGTCAACAGGCAACTGTGTGCTTCAATCAACCAAAGCACCGATCCTGTGGGCACGAGTGGCACCTGCGACTAGGACATCTAAATCATGACTATGTGAGGAAGACAGCTGAACTTGTGCACGGAATGGACTTAAAAGATTGCGATGCTTTTGTGGACTGTGATGTGTGCAAACTTGCCAAATCGCATCGAGCATCCATCCCGAAGTTCAGCAGCCGTCAGACTCAAACCCCCTTACAGCTGGTGCATATGGACTTAATTGGCCCTATGAAGAAGACAGCAGGGGGGGCGCAGTATGTTCTTACGCTCGTGGACGATGCTACGAGGTATAGTTTTGCATTTTTAATGCGCCAGAAATCTGAGGCGTTTAATAAAATCCGCAATTGGGTCAGGTGGGCGGAAAGGCGGTTTGGCCATCGCATAGTGGCGATCCAGACCGACCGGGGAGGTGAATTTCTGAGCAGGGAGATGTCTCAATGGTTGGAAAAGCAGGGCATCACCCACAGACTCACCGCTCCCCGCACCCCAGAGCACAATGGGGTTGCGGAGAGGAAAAACGGTGAGCTACAGAGCATGGTAAGAGCGCTGATGGAGCAGTCAAAGCTACCCAAAGGGTTGTGGGGAGAGGCGATGAAATATTCTGTATTCATTTCAAATAGAGTTTACCACCGTTCAATTGACGGGGTCCCCTACACCAAGCTATTCGGCAAACCCCCCAATCTTGCATTTCTAAAGACGTTTGGATCACACGCCTTTGTACATGCAGATCGGGAAACACGCAGAAAAGATGACCCGCGTGCTAGGCGGCTGCAGTTCATTGGGTTTGAACCGAATTGCAAAGCGCTCAAATTCCTCAATCCTGACCACAAAACTGTCACAATATCCAACTCTTATGATTTCTCTGAGCAAGGTTTGCTGCCAGATCATGCTGACAGAACAGTCAGCATCCCCACACAAGCTGCAGAAAGTGGGGGGGAGGCAAGATTAGAAAGCATCCCCGATCAACCAGCATCCACACCAACTCCTGCCACACCAGCACGTCCTGACAGGCTGCTGGAAGAGGGGGGGGGCCACTCCGGGGTTGGATACAAGCACGTCTTCAGAGGAAGCTACACCGGAACAAGCTGTTCCGACCAGACGCATCCTTCCTCCAAGGGCTTTGCGTGGGGTTCCACCCCAAAGATTAACCTACCAAGTAGAGGTAGGAAAGGTACCTCAGACATTCCAAGATGTAATGGAGTTACCGCAAGCCCAGAAGGAAGAATGGCTAGAAGCTATTCGGACTGAATTGAGGGCAATGCACGACTTAAGGGTCTTTGAGCCAGCAACATTACCAGCTGGAAAACATGCGATTGATTCCAGATGGGTGTTTGTTCTCAAGGATAGGGAAGGTGCTGAGCCATTAAAGAAAGCCCGATTAGTGATCCGTGGCTGTAAACAAATTCCAGGTGTGGATTTCGAGGAAATCTATGCACCCACACTCTCAGCCACCACGCTACGCGCAGCGCTTGCCGTAGCCGCCAGCAAAGGTTTCCAGGTCCACCATTTTGATGTTGGGACGGCTTACTTGCACGCAGACCTGCAAGAGGAAGTGTACATCACAATACCTCCAGGGGTGCAAAGCGATTACTCACATTTTCGCCTCAGAAAAGCTGTTTATGGGTTGCGGCAAAGTGGGAGGAGCTGGCACTTATGCCTTAAAGAGCAGCTGCAAAAATTGGGGTTCACCCCATCCGCAGCTGATCCATGCCTTTTCAGAAGGGGAAAAGGGGAGAAATTATGTGTTCTGTTATGTTTTGTTGATGATTTGCTGGTCCTCGCAAAGACAACACAACAGATCAATCAGATCACTCTACAACTTCAAAAGGCACAAGTAATCACAAGTACCACATCACCCCAAAAGGAGCACTGCAATTGGAAGTTTTTGCAGACAGTGACTTTGGGGGGGATGACACAAGGAGATCTACCACAGGCTATGCCATACGCCTTGGGAGTTGCGTAATAGATTGGGGCTCACATAAACAAAAGACTGTCGCTTGTTCTACTCTAGAGAGTGAGTACACAGCCCTGAGTCATGTGACCAACTACCTGCACATGCTCAGGCAATTGATGTCGGATTTGGATACTCCACAAACAAATCCAATCCGGATCTGGATGGACAACCAGTCCGCAATCCAGATTGCTGGGTCAGAACGAATCCGGATGCACTCTAAGCATGTTGACATAAAGCATAGACATGTCAGAAAGGCAGTCCAAAACAGGGACATTGACGTGCTTTACTGTCCATCGCAAGAGAACATCGCAGATATCCTGACCAAAGCACTTCCTGCGCCACAATTCAAACAGGCAGTTCAAATGTTAAATTTGGCGCCAAAGGATGACTTCCGAGACGTAATGGGGGGGTGTTGCAGTTTCACACCACACACTCCAGAACTGGTTGAAACTGGCATTCCGTCTCTCCGTCTTCAAATCAGATAGAGCACCTGCGTGTCCTTGGGGTGCTCAGCTTCCCAGCTTGTTAGTGCAATCTGCTACACAGTAGCTGAACTCCCTTTAGTTAGTGTAACATAAGCAGGCAAAGTTTCTCACGGGAAGCGCTGGCTAGCAAACATCCACTTTCTCATGAGATCATGATGTTCAAAGGGACACCCCATTGGGTAACATGGGGCACAAGGGTCTTCAGGTACCCACCTACCAGATATACTCTAGCTGCACCCTTTGTTCTTGTGTCTGTATCAGGTCTTTACCATGTGTGCGCACTGGTTATGGGTTCCATAACTTCAACACAGTACAGGGAAGGTTTCAAAAGAAATGCACACAGGACAACAAGATGCCTTCATCCTGTGGCCACTCCCTTGCATATGGCATTCTGAGGTAAATTTCTGAGGTGAATAAAAGAGAATTTGCTATCCTGAGAAGAGCCCCACAGGATCAGGCCAAAGGTCCATCTAGTCCAGCTTCCTGTATCCCACAATGGCCCACCAGAGGCCTCAGGGAGGCATGAGACAACAAGATGCTTACATCCTGCTGCCACTCCCCTGCATCTGGCCTTTCAAAGTAGACCATTACCCTTGCACCACCCCCAAGGAAGACACCCAAGGAAGGTTGGGGTTTAACTTTATTAAGCACAAGTAAATATTGTGAAACCTGCTGAACATCTGTCCCTCCCTCGCCAGTCTGGGGTAGGCAAAAACCTGCCATCCATGGCTGATTTGGATGACAGAAAAAAATTCCTACCCGGCCCTCATGATGAGCAACCAGCTAATCCCAGACTGGATGTGCCGGTCATAGCTTGTGTAACCTGTGATGGAGTTTTCCTCCATAAATTTGTCCAATCCCCTTTTAAAGGCATCCAGGCCCAATGCCATCACCACATCTTGTGGCAAGGAGTTCTGCAGACTAATCACATGCTGGATAACTACTTCCTTTTGTTTGTTCTAACTCTCCTAACGCTCAGCTTTAGAGGATGTCCCCTGGTTCTGGTATTGTGTGAGAGGGAGAAGAGATTCCCTTTATCTACTCTATCCACCCCCTGCATAATTTTGTATGTCTCAATCATGTCCCCCCTCAGGCGCCTTCTTTCTAGACGGAAGAGCCCCAAACGCTGTGACCTTTCCTTGTAAGGGAGGTGCCCCAGCCCAGTAATCATTTTGGTTGCTCTCTTCTGTACTTTTTCTAATTCCACTGTGTCCTTCTGCTGATTCCACTATGTCATTGATCCTCCCCCCCCCGCGTAAGAATCCTGCAGGTGGTGTTGCACACAGTGGTGTAATCCAAATGATTTAGGAACAGGTACTCACTTTTGATTGGCACTTGTCGGGGTCCGCCCACCGAAAGTGATGTCGTAAGCCGGAAGTGAGGTCATGATTGTGGCCATGGATGTGATCATGTTTGTAATAACTTCAGCTTGTGGTTAGTGTTGATTTAACTTGTATTGCTTTGCTTTCTAGAGATGCGTATAGACATATTTTGCTTCAACTGTTCCCTGGTTAAATAGCAGGGGCCAGCTTCGAGTGGGCGGGGCCAGCTCAACTTCTAGGAACCGGTACTCGCGTAGTGGTGCGTAGTGGGTGCATGACATCACTGGTTGCACCCAAATTCCAGCATGCCCTGCACCTTGAGCCTGCCTGGCACCCACCACTAGCCCGCTGCTGTCTGAGTCGGCTCTGACCCTGCGTGCCGAGTGGCAGTGGGAAGATGGGGCCACCAGCAGCGATGCTGGAGGAGGAACGGGGTGGGGTGGGGCTGCTGCTGCTCCCAGTGCTGCCTCCTGGCCCACAGCTGGCCGCTTCAGAAAGGGGGTCCGGGAATCTGGAGCCTGCTCCCAGGACACGCTGCTCTTCCTTTCAGGTGAACAACTGGAGGGAGACAGAAGGGCTGAGCGCAAGGACACGCAACCCTTATTTGGATGATCTTGCCCAGATACTGTAGCTGTGCCTTGTCCGTACCAAGCAAGGAGGACAGCCCCGCACGGGGGGGGGGCATGGAGGGGCAGCAGAATCAGGCCGCCTCAGGCAGTGGGTGAGCTTCAGCTGACCCTTCTCACAGGTGCAGGTTCTTTGGTGCCCCCCCAAATGCCGAGCTGCCCATGGAGGGGCCTGGCTGTGGCTGACCCTGCAGCCCACTGGCCTCTTGGCATCCCTTAGCCTGAAAGGTATCAGTGCTGAGGGGTTTTCTTTTTCTGGTGGACCAACTGCAGGTCCTCAAAATACCCACAAGAGGGCACCAAAGGTCCACAGTGCTGCACCAGAGCTCTTCCGGGCGGCTGGTTTTAGTAGACTAGGCACAGAAGGCATCCGAAGGGTTTGGCATTTCGTGCTGCAACTCCTTTGATTTGCAGAGCTCTCCTGTGAAGGACCTTCTCTCCACAGACCAGAGGAATCCCAGAGAGTTGCAGTGGGCTCTGGGGCGGAGTCTGGGCCGCTCAGGTGGGGTGTTGGTTGAGCTGCTCAGGTCCTGCGATGGTGCTGTGTGAACGGCAAGCGTGACCTGGGCGCTGCCCAACACTCAGCATGCCGGCTGGTCGCGGGTGAGCTTTCCGCAAGGGCAGGGCCCCTGGCTGATTTGGGGGAGCCCTGGGGGCCCCCTCAAAAGCAGCCCGACTTAAGAGCTGCTGCACAGAACCAAAGCCCCACAGACGGGGTGGAGGGGGGGGGTGAAGTGTGCTTGCATTTTAGCAGCTGCCCCTGGCATCCTGTGCTTGTGCAATGGGGGTGGGCAGGTGGAAACGAAGGCTGGACGAGGCGGCCGCTCTCCTGGTCCAGGGCCTGCTGACCCGGCGATGCTCCGGATGGGCCTGATGCCCCCTTGAAGGAGCAGCTCTGGGGGTGTGTGTGTTGTCAGCTGGCAGTGGTGGTTGCTCAGTGGCAGCCCCCCGTGGTGGGTTCCCTGCCTTCCTTCTTTCCACCAGAGGTGACGCTCCAGCCGCTTGCACAGACCTCCTTCTGGCGTGCGCTGGGTGTGCTTTGTCTCAGTGGCTGTGGCTGGTAGTGGCACTGCTGTGGCCACACTCTTCCCATTGCTCTTGTAAGCCACGCCGAGACCCTCAGGCGGAGGCAGGAGCCTGCAGGGAAAGGAGAGCACCCCGCCTGCTGCTTGGGCTTTCCTCCGGAGCCCAGTCGCTCCGCAGTCCCGCCATGGCGTGGCTGCCCCCCCCCAGCCCAGCAGCTCCGGACCGAGAGCGCCGTTTTGCAGCTCCTGACAGCCGCCTCCCGCCGCAACCCTCCCTGCCCTGCCCCAAGCACAGCGGCTGTCCCCACCGAGGCGGGGCCTGCGGCTGCTCCTCAGGCGCCAGAGCTGCTGCAAGCTGCGGTGGAGGGTGCAGCCGGGGGAGGGGCTGCTTCAGGCGAGCTCTGCTGGGAGGCTTGGAGCGGCAGCTGAGTGTGCGTGTGTGTGCGTGTGTGAACATTCCGCTCCGTGGCTGCCAGGGCTGGACTCGGCCAGGATCCGTCCTGTCCCCTGCAGCGCCAGGAAGGGGTGGGCCTGCATTGCAGTCCGGTCTGGGCTGGCCTGGCCCACCTTGGCCTCTCCACCGGCCCCACCCTGGGCTGCTGCCCCCCCCCCCCGCTGGGCCCTGCGGCGCCACCTCCACCCGCCCCAGTGGCGTCCAGGCCGCTGCCTCTGCCGCCGGCCCCAGTGCCACAGCCTGGCCCTCGAGGCAGCCGCGGCGGCTCCCAGGCCAGGAGCCCCCCCCCCGCCCAGGCGCTGCCAGCTGCCATCCATCACGGGGGCTTTTAGGGCCGTGAATCTATAATCAGTGCATAATTAATTACCAGATGTTTTCAGCACTAATGAAACATTAATAAGTGATGAGGCCGTGTAGTCTGGTAATGGGGCGTTTAAGGAGGCAGCCTTCAAGAGGCCGGCTAATTGCCTGGAGCCCGGGAGGCCCCCGCTCGCCCGGGGGGTCCGCAGCCCTGCCAGGGAGGAGGCGCAGAGGCAGAGAAGCAGAGGGGGGGAGGCGGGGGGGGCACCCGAGCCAGAGATGGCGATGAGGAGTCAGCGCTGGAGCCTGCGGGCGCTCTCCGGTCCCAGCAGCCCTCCTTCAGCCCAGGACCAGCCACCCCTCCACTCAGGCTCCCAGGTTGCCACAGGGAAGCTGCCCCTCCGCCCCTCCTGAGCCTCTGACGCTGGGGCTGCTGAGTCCCAGCACAGCTTTGGGCGAGGCCTTGGGCAAAAGCTCTCCCCAAAGCCAGAGGTGCGGGTCAGGGGCCTGACTTCTGGCCCCAGCTTGTGGGCGCTGGAGGTTAGTGAGGAAGGACTTGCCTTCGCTCTCCTTCCGCAAGGCTCCTCCTGCCCCCTGCTGAATCGTGCGATCACGGATCGTGTTTCCCACCAAGTCACCCAGAACAGATGCTAATCTCAGCGGCCTGCAATCACTCCCGGACCACTTTGAGAATGGCTGTTCCACGGCTGTTTTTCCAGTCCCCTGACAGGATGGCCGGTTTAAGGGACGGGCTGCTGATCTGGGTTAGAAGACCTGCAGTTTCACATTTGAATTCCTGGAGATCTCTCAGCTGGATGCCGTCCGGAGTGGACCGATCACTGACTTGCCAATAAGCCCTAGAACAGGAGTGTCAAACCGGCTTCATACGGTGGGCTGAACGGCACGTCTGAGGCCTGCTGAGGGCCAAAGTGATGCTGTGGGCCACAAACCAGCCCCGTTTCCTCACTGAGCAACTTATGAGCTGCAAATGACAGAAGAGAAAATTCACAGATCTTGACCGTATTTTGAAGATAAGGGGAGAGCGCAAATAGCAGCACAGCTCAGCAGCTCGTGGTGGTGCTGGGAGAGTCCAAGGGCCAAGCAAAGCTTCCGAAGGCCCCCTCTGGCCCCTGGGCCTTCTGTTAACTCCCCTGCCCTGGAGCACCATCTCCCATTGCATGCAGTCAGGCCCCATCACAAATGCCCTAAACGCATGGAGTTATTATACACTGGAAAAGGCATGACGTCATTTTCTTGAAGCCGTGGGTATAAAAAGATGGCTGACTCAGATCATTGCCGCAAAGGAGGAGGCTTGCCGCAAATTCACGAATAAAAATCTCCCTGCACGTGTGTAAAACCTTTTAATCATGCCTGCGTGTTCTGCATACGGGTGTGCGAATTGCTGTACGAAAAATGGGACTTAATTTCCGCGGAAAGATTCATGTATTCTCATTACATCGGTTCAATAAAACTACAGTTCAGTGAGTACATTATTTTTGAAGCTGTGTAATTTCTTGTGTGTATAATAATGTTTCTACACGATCACACGTTTTTATTTTCGTAAGTTTTTACTTCAGGAGTAAACTATTCAGTCCCAAACAGTACGCGCAAAGCAATGTGAAATGCTTGGAATCAGCATTGTTTTGAGTACGAAAACATGGCCGCTAAGCCCGCCCCCTGGCTTCAATTCGGCAGCATTACTTCTTAAGGCAGGGCCATGGGTTGCCTAAACGCATAATGTGGCCGCTGTTTTTCTGTTTCTGACTGGAAGCAGCACAAGGCTCTGGGGGTTGGTCCTGAGCTGGGTTTGCCTCCAATTGTGCCTGTGCTGGGGGCTTTAAAAGGCTGTGTCGAGGGACAGGCGACAACTCCTCCTGAGGGACAACTCCTCCTCGGCCATCCGCTGTGCCCTGCAAGTAATGGCGGTGATGTCATCGCGCCACTGCAATCACTGCCGCTGGGAGCCTCCGCTAGATGGAGGAAGGTTGCGCTCTACAAGGCTGCAGGCGCATGGGATTCCTGCATGTGTCGGAGGGACGGGTGCGGCTTCTAACGCTGTGCAGCCAAGCGACTGGGCCAAGCAGTGTTAGGAGGTGCCCTCGGAGCCCCCGCTAGATGGAGGAATGTCGTGCTCATGCAATCTTGCAGGCGGGTGAGATTCCTCCGTGCAGTGGAGGGCAGCGAGGCTGATCTGGGACGTGGCCTCGTGCAGGTGCAAGACTGCTTCCCAGAGCCACGAGGCTGCCCAGCGCTGCCTGCCATAAGAACATAAGAAGAGCCCTGCTGGATTAGGCCAAAGGCCCATCTAGTCCAGCTTCTATTCCTGTATCTCACAGCGGCCCACCAGGTGCCCCAGGGAGGCATGAGACAACAAGATGCTTGGGTCCTGTTGCCACTCCCTTGCACCCGGTACTCTGAAGTAGCCTACTACTAGTGTAAGGAGGCTACAACCCATCATTGCCTATAGCCCACAATGGACTTTTCTTCCAGAAATCCATCCAATCCTCTCTTAAAGGCATCTAGGCCAGATGCCATCACCACCTCCTGTGGCAAAGAGTTCCGCAGATTAACTACCCGCTGGATTAAAAAGTACTTCTTTTATCTGTTTTAACTCTCCCAACCCTCAGTTTTAGCAGATGCCCCCTGGTTCTGGTGTTTTGAGAGAGGGAAAAGAACATCCCTTTATCGACTCTATCCTTTCCATGCATAATTTTGTATGTCTCAAACATGTCCCCCCTCAGGCGCCTTTTTTCTAGGCTGAAGAGCCCCAAACGCTGCAGTCTTTCTTCATAAGGGAGCCCCAGCCGTGTAATCATTTTTGTCGCTCTCTTCTGCACCTTTTCCAGCTCCACTATGCCATTTTTGAGGTGCAGCGACCAGAACTGGACACAATATTCCAGGTACGGCCTTACCATAGATTTGTACAATGGCATGATAAAATTGGCTGTTTTATTCTCAACCCCTTTTTTAATGACCCCAAGCATGGAATTGGCCTTCTTAATTGCTGCCGCACACTGGGTCGATACCTTCAAGGAATTGTCCACCAGCACCCCAAGATCTCTCTCCTGAGCTGTCACAGACAGCTCAGAACCCATTAGCCTATAGGTGAAGTCCGTTGAAACGCATCTGCCATTTGGCTGCCCATTCCCCCAACTTGGAGAGATCTGGAGCTCTTCACAATCCTTTCTGGTCTTCGCCACCCGGAAAAGTTTTGTGTCATCCGCAAACCTGGCCACCTCACTGCTTATCCCTGTCTCCAGGTCATTTATGAACAAGTTGAAAAGCACCGGCCCCAAGACAGATCCCTGGGGCACTCCGCTTTTCACCTCTCTCCATTGTGAAAATTGCCCATTGACCCCCACTCTCTGTTTCCTGGCCTTCAACCAGTTCTGAATCCATAAGAGGACCTGCCCAGTGGTGTCATCTAAATGATTTAAGAACAGGTACTCACTTTTGATTGGCACATGTCGGGACCCGCCCACCAGAAGTGATGTCATAAGCCGGAAGTGATGTCGTGGCAGGAAGTGACATGGAAAAAGCCCTTTTTGAGGCCTCAGACGATTTTAAACTGACCCAACAGTTGCAATAGTATTCCACAGCACCCCCAGAACATGTTAAGGAGGCCTGGCATCATGTTAAAGTGACCCAACAGTCCCAAAACCCCAGAGCAGCTCATTTTTCAGTGGCAAGGCAAGGAAAGGCTCCGCTCGCTGCCTGCCTGCCTGCCTGGCTCTGAGAACGTGCAGGCAACTCAAACATGCAGCAAGTTCAAACGTTGCAGGGGGCGGAGTCGACGAGTGGGCAGGCGAATGGGCAGGGCCAGCCATAATCCTAGAAACCGGTACTCGCGTACCCCCGCGTACCCCCTGCATGACATCACTGGACCTGCTCTCTTATTCCCTGACTGTGAAGTTTCTTCAGTAGCCTTTGGTAGATACTGTCAAAGGCCTTCTGAAAATTCAGGTATATGATATCCACAGGTTCACCCACATCCATGTGCCGGTTGACCTTTTCAAAGAATTCCAAAAGGTTCGTGAGGCAAGACTTACCCTTACAGAAGCCATGCTGACTTTCCTTTAGCAGTACTTGTTCCTCTAGGTGTTTTAGGATTTTATCTATGAAACAGGAGGCAGCTCCCAGCCACAGGTGCAGGTGCTCCTATACGAAGGGGGGCGGGGGCAGCAGCTGTGGGCCTGGAGGAGGCGCCTGGCTGGTTGCAGCAGGATCCCATGGATGTGTGTGTGTGTGTGTGTGTGTGTGTGTGTGTGTGTGTGTTCTTGCCATGACAGTCCCCCCCTTTGGGCCTGCAGTGCGCATGCAGTGCTCCGGGCCAGTTTGAGGGGGTGTGGACTTCTGAGGCTGCTGATTCTGTTCAGGCTGTTGCCTCAGAGGGTTCTGCAGCCGCACCCCAGCAGCCTGGCCGGGGGGGCGCTGCCTTCTCCTGAGCCCCACCCTTGGTCGCGCCAGCCTCGGCTCTCCAGGGGAGGGGAGCCAGCCCAGGACTGCTGGCTCAGAGCCCTTCCTCGTTTGGAGTGCAGCACCTCCGTCTCCGCCTCTGCGACCGGCTCCCGCCACAAGTCCGTCCGGGCCGTCAGGGTGGGCTGCGCTCTCCTTCCAAGGGCCGGCGCATGAGTTGCGCTCAGGGAGCCTGCAGCTGCGCCAGGCGCCCCCTTGTCCCTGCCCGTCTCCTGCAAGGAGCACAGCGAGGGCCCCTCCTTCTCTGGGGACAGGGAGGCTCGGAGGGAGGGACAGGGGCTGGGGCAGCCCGAGGAGGGGTCCACTGGCCTCCTCCGCAGCCCCGCTTGCTCCCCCTTTCAGCGGGAGACAGGAGGATTCTGGAGGGGCCTTCTGCGCCTGGCACCCGGCTCTGCCCCCTCCTTGTGGGTCGCGCATGAGCCTGGCAGGACGTGGCCTCAAAGCCCGCAGGAACCTGCCCTGACAAGCCCAGCTCCGTTTGCCTGTTCCAAGGTCTCCAAGACGGAAAGCATGACTGTGCTCACAAAAGCCATAATGAAATGGTCACATTTAATGGACAGCCTCTTCCCTGCGTGGGCTTGCGGCAGCAGATGCACGCGGCCAAGTTTTAAAACGTTTTTATATACATCTATAAAAAGTTCAAATACAGCATGTCGTCGTCATCATCATTTGGAATCAACAGGATGTACGGTATTAAATACTGCACTTGTAACGGGGGGGGGAAAGGGAGACGGTGGTGGGGAAAACGGGGCCGTTACAAAACCGGACTGGGGGGCGGAAGGAATGGGGATGCTCTCGGGCTTGTCAGCTCCAGTCCCGGGGGGGGGGGGCTGCATCCCCAATACTCCCCAATAAGAAGACCAGGACACACACTGAGGTGCTTCTTTGTATAAACAGACACAGATACAAACGGGGAGGGAGGGGCCGGGTTCTCGGCAGTCCCCCCCCCTTGTTCAGGTGGGGAGGAGAGGCGCTCTGACGTCAGGAGGCAGGTGGCTTCTGTGGATGGTTCTTGTTAAAAAAAATAACCAGACACTGCCCCCCCCCAGGATGCCGAAGTCTTGTGGCTGCCTGAGCTTTTTTTTTGGGGGGGGTAGAGTATGACACCTTGGGTGTCTCCCCCCTCCTCCTTGTCTTGCCCGGCTGAGAACACGCAGTCCATTTCATTCTCATAGGCGCACGGAGGAGCTGCAGTGGGGCGGACCCCTGGCCCCGTGGGGCAGGTCTGGGGCCTCCCTCTCTGGCGCCCCCCACTTTTGCAGGCTCTGCTGTCCAGGAGTTGGCTGCTAAGGGCCAGCGGGGTGGAGCAGGTTCTGTGGAGCATCTTTGGCACGATGGTTTAGCTGTATGATCCGAACCTGAGGCCAGGGTGGCTGGGGCTCCCCCCATGCCCGCCCCCCCGCCCACCGTGCCCCGCCCCCCGCCCACTCTGGCACCCAGGTCTCTGCGTGCGGGAGGAGCTTCCCAAGGCCTCCCGAGGGCTCCTTCAGTCCGCCTCTCGACGCGGGGGGGGCTGGGGGGCAGCAGCTCCCAGAGGATGGGTCCTTCACGGAGGTGGCGCGATGGCAGGGAGGGAGGTGGCGCGTCCGTCAGCCCATGTGCAAAACAGAAGCAAAGGCAGACCCTCCGGCCAGGCTCCGCAGCTGCGTCTGGGGAAGGAAAGGGGCGGGTCAGAGCAGGGGGCGGCTTCGGGGCGGCTTCATGAGGCTGCCAGGAGTCCCCACAGGCCCAGCGGGACATCCTCCCGACCCCACTGACGCTGGACTGGGCCGTGGAGCATTGCACCTCCCCACCCAGGAGTCTGGAGGCTGGATGGAGAGGAGCACCGTGCCCAAGGCGCTTGGGGGGGGCCCTTTCCAGCCCTTGGACAGTCCCTGCGGAGAGCCCTCAAGCCGGGCCAGGCCTTGCCCAGCCTTCCAGGGTGCTCCAGTCCACACGGCTGGTTCGAGGACCCCAAAGTGGGACCCTCCACGGCCACTTTCCTGCTGCTCTCTGAAATACGTCTGCAGAGTGAAGGAAGGTGCTGGGCTCTCCCCAGAAGGGGGGGCGCGTGCCTTACGCAGGCTCAGCAGGGGAAATGGCTCACAAAATGGCGGCACCCCAGCAAAGCACTGAACCTGGGAACCTGGGGTCCTTGGGAGTCCCACCAGAGATGTCTACTCCTGTGTAAAGGCAGGGATGGGAGCAGGCCCATTGCGCTGGCTTCCAACGCTGGGGTGGGAGTGCGGCAAGGCGCAGAGGCAGGGCTCAGCGCCGTGGGGCCCCAGGGCTCGCCTCCTGCCCTCCTTGCAATGCATTTGCCGGGCCTCCTACTCTTGTTCTTTGGCCCCTTGGATTTTCACCCCTGCTCCCTCCTCCCAACCCCAGCAGCAGAGCCCCACTTTGAGGGGACCCCCCCCCCGGGGCTGAGAGCGCTCAGGGTACTCACTAAATAAAGTGAATGCTGAACGCCACTGAGACCAGGACCCCCACCCGGGACAGCGCCGTGGCTCCGTTGCCGCTTCGTTCCTCCGGGTCGTAGATCTTGGTGGTGGGGGGCACCACGAACGCGGTGGTGGTGGCAGTGGTCGTGTCTGCAGGAGAGGAGGACAGAGTCATGCCAAGGGTGATGCCACGGCTGCCCTCCCGACTCCACCCTGCGGACGCTTTGCTTGCCCCGGCTGTGCACGAGAACGCCCTCCCCGCCCCCTTCGGTGCAGCCAAAGCCTTGAGTGGGTGAGGCTGCAGAGCCCCTGGCTGGGGGTGGGCTCCTGACTGCCTTTCTGTGGGAGAAGCAGAAGGCACAACAACGCCCCTAGGTGCTCCTTGCATCCTGTGGCCACTTTCCGTTTCCTCCAGGGGCACGGCCTGGGCCCGCCCACTCTCTCCCCCGCCTGCCTTTCCGGCCTCTGAAGCAGAGGGCAGGCCCCACAAAACCGTAAGAACGTTTCACCGCACCATGAAGCCGGTTGCAATTTATCACTGATCGCTGCAGCCGGCAGGCATCCCGCCATGTTTGCTGTCTGGGTAGGCTTTACGTGTATTTGTGGTACTTATTTTTAGAAAACTGTCATCGTGTCCGCAAGTGCTCAAGTCGGTGAACAAATTAAACACAATAAACAGTGTTTGTGGAAAGGGAGCAGCACACTGGTGTTTGGCATTGGTGTGCGCGAGGCGTCTGTTCCTGTGCGCACTTTGAAAAGCACCCTCCCCATCTATGCCCAGCATGCAAAAGCGGAGTGAGGACAAGCCTTTCCCAAGGACGGGCGTTCGAAAACAGGGCTGTCCCTGCAAGCAGGAACAGGCAGAGACGGGCCTGGACGGGGGACGTGCGCCTGGCGCAACCCCGATGGGCGCAAAAATGCCAAAGGGAAGGTCAGGGAGGTTGCCTGACAGAGAGACCCAGAGAGTCAATTCCTGCTCTTTTTGCAATGGGCTCAATGCATCTTTAACAATATATAGTTTGGCACACCATGACTGGTGCCAGCTGCCCAAATCTGCATACAATTGGCGGGGGAGAAGAAGCGGTAAAATCTTTGTGCCTTTACAGTGGCCAAAAGACTGATATAACAAAATTGGAAGGAGAAGTCCCCTCCCACTATTAGTCAATAGGCTGAAGACTTTTGGACTTGATGGACTTCTGAGCAAATGGCTTACAGATGACAACTACAAGCAGATACATGTGTGGACATTTGGAAGCCTTTCCCAGACATATTCATGAAATATGGAATGCTATAGAAAAGTAGTTTCCAAACTGTTGGTTGGGATCCACCAGGAGGCTGATTTTGGGTGGGTCATGAAATGTTTTTGAAACATTAAACACACACACACACACACACACACACACACACAGAGAGAGAGAGAGAGAGAGAGAGAGAGAGAGAGAGAGAGAGAGAGAGAGAACTTCGCAAGCAACTTGAGGTTAACCCAGTTTCAGCCATTTGTCTAGCCTGGAAGTCCTTAACTGCACATCTTGCTCTCCAGTTCAGCCTTCTGGGTACCCTGGAAGGACTGAAAAGGTTTGGGGGAACCGTCCTTGTTCTCCATTTCTAGGGTTGTTGTTCAGTCGCTAAGTCGTGTCCGACTCTTCGCGACCCCCTGGACCACAGCACGCCAGGCCTCCCTGTCCTTCTCTAGCTTCTGGAGTTCGCCCAATTTCATGTTCATTGCTTCGGTGACACTGTCTAACCATCTCATCCTCTGCCGCCCCCTCCTCCTTTTGCCTTCCATCTTTCCCAGCATGAGGGTCTTTTCTAAAGAGTCCTCTCTTCTCATGAGGTGGCCAAAGTATTTCAGCATCAGGATTTGTCCTTCCAGGGAGCAATCAGGCTTGACTTCCCATAGGATTGCCCTATTTGGTCTCCCTGCAGTCCAGGGAACTCTCAAGAGTCTTCTCCAACACGATAGCAAATGTATAGACACACACACACACACTATATGTAAGGTCTCTAGTAGCTTTGGGAGCACAGGACCCTGATTATTGTTATTAATGTATAACAACATTTCATTTCTAGATCTCTTTTTCTGTCTAGCGGGTCATGATTATCATTTTAAAAATTGGGCCCTGGGGGTAAAAGTTTTTGGGAAGCCCTGCTATAGATTGCTTGGGGGCGCGTGCCTAAACTCAGGGCGCAATCCTGTACTGTGCTAGAATGTTGAGGCCGGCCAGCCAACGCCATAACCTAGCGCAGTGTAGGTGAGGCTGGAGCCTCCCCACGGCAAGGGAGTGTGCGCTCCCTCACCGTAGAAGATCCCCCCCATCTCCTGCCTGGCTGCACGTCCAATCTCAAGGCCAGCAGAGGGCAGCATCTGTCCACAGAAGAGACTGAGGAAGCCCATTTCCTGCTCCTCCTCGATTCAGAACTAACCACACGATTTTTTTCGTGGAAGCACCGCAAACGAGGACTTGTTCCACAGGTGACCCCCCACCCCGTTCGGCTTGGTCATCATTTATGCAGAATGCTCAGTGTGCTGAGCTGAAAGGAGGAGGGATCCTTTTGCAGTGGCTCTTTTGTGAGGAGGTGCGTGGCGACTGGGGAGCGTGGTTTGCTCCTGCAGGGCGAGGGCAGGAAGAGAGCACTGAGCAGGTGGCACTTGGTTTGGCGCATCCTGATTGGCTGAGATTGTGTAATTGGCGCAAAGGTTAAAAACGTGTTAATTTCGCCGTGTGTTCGTTCTGTGACAGTCCACACAACTGGTGCCACAGTCGCAGGCTGGGACACTCTGCAGCCAGGCACAGCTGGAGAAGGGGCTGCTAACTGGCCCCCCCTGGCCCCTGAGCCTCTTTTGCAGAGCACCGACGACTCCTCCGCCACCGGGCAGTCCGGAGGGCATTTCCAGCAGACCCCAGCAGGGCGGCGCACGCCTGGCCCTGAGGTCCGTGGTCTCTTCTGGCCTGGCAGTGCCGGTGCCACAGCTTCTGCATGGGCTGCAGCGTGCCACTGCACACTGCCCCACGGCCACCAATGCCGGTCCCTTCCCGCGTGCCTGGCACCTCTGGCTCGCCTCCCAGCCCTTTCCCAGTAGCGCACGCCTCTCTGCTCGGTTTCCCTCCCCCCCCCAGGAGCTGCGGTGCCGGCGGAGGGAGCACACGCCTGGGCGCTGCGCGGCTCCTTCTGGGAAGCCAGAGGCCGGCATCACATTATGCACTTGGACGCCGCCCAGCCCTTTCCTAGAAACGGAGAGCTGTCAGCTTGGCGGCCTTCCTTGCTAACAGGCTCCCTCCTGTGCTGCTGCTGCAACCCGGAGGCCTGCGGAGCCCAGCATCTGAAGGCTGCTCAGCACTGGCTGCCCTGGCTGCCCCCCCCCCCAGTTCCAGAAACCCCACAGCCTCGGGCAGGGGCAAGGAGGTCTCCAGCCAGCAAGGCGGACTGCTTGGCCAAGCACAGCGTCTGCTTCCTACAGCAGCCTCTGGGAGCAAGGATGGGCCACTTGGCTCTCTCGGTGGACCGCGGACCTGCCTGGTCCCCCCCCCGGAAGCCATCTCAGCCAGGGGCCAGGCCACAACTTGAACCAGCGCATCAGAGCACAGGGGCCACCCCACAGGACTCCTGCTCCTACGGACCGCCCTGCTGCAGGCCCCCTTCAAGGCGTCTCCGCCCCCCCGACTCGCTGCTGTGTGAAGCGGAGGCTCTGGGAGAGGAGCAGGGCTGGGGCTGGGGGGCCACAAGTCGGCTTTGCCTGTCAGGCCCTCCCAGGTCTGGAGCTGGATGCATGCAAGGGGGGAGAAGCAGGCGAGCCCCTTCCCTGCGGAGGCATGTCCAGCAACGCGAGGAGGGGCCGGGGGTGCACGGGATGGGTGCGCAATGGGGACGCTGCAAGGACGACAGGCGCGCAGCAGACGCTGCTCCAGCTGCGCACGCTGGAGGGCTCCGAGAGCACTGCTCTGAGTGCGTCTGGCGCCTTCCGAGTGGGGCGCATGCGTCGTGCAGACGGTTTTGACGCTGTCCGGATGGGGGTGGAGTAAATAAGGTGCGTGGTGGCCAAATATTGCCCGCCCCCGTTGGAGCTGGGGAGAATTGGGGATTCCTACGGCCGCGGTCTTGGCGGGGGCAGGCTGCAGCAGGGCACCTCCGAGCCACCGGACTAAGGGACCACTGGAAGGAACACAGGGGCCGGGGTCCTGACTCAGAAGGCTGCGTGGAGGGCTGGGAGGCGGCACCCTGGATGCCTGCCCAGGTGACCCCACCCCAGCCTGAGCCTGGAGGAGCCCCCGAGAGCCCCCCCGGCCACGGCCTGCTTCCAAGCCAGCCTCCCCTTGCAGCAGCTGGCCAAGGGCCTCGGACTGCAGCCGCCAGCCTCCGCCTCCCTCCCGCCCTCTGGCTGCTTCTCGCGTGGCTGCCTTGACTGTGAGCCACTCGGGGCAGGGCCCTGCCCTCCCGCTCTGCGCGGAGCACCACACGTGCGGATGGCAAACCGCGTCACCGTCACACCGTGCCCAGTCCCAACCGCCCGCCCGGAGAGGCACCCCCTGACTGACGCACTCCAGCCCCACGGCAAGGAACAGTGGGGTGGGGGCGGGGCGGTTCGGACTGGCTGCGGCCCGCCCTTCCCCCCGCCTCGGCTGCTGCTCCCGCCCCGGGATGCCTCACCTGCCCCCTGGGCCTCGGTGGTGAGGTGCTTGGGCTCCTCGGTCCAGGGCGTGGCGTGCACGGCCACGCTCCAGTCGCTCCACGTGCCGATGTCGTTGTCCTTGGCCGCCACCTGGATGATGTACTCCTTGCCCGCGTAGGCGTCAGTGATGACGTGGGACGTCCCGTCCGAAAGCTCCACCTGCGTGGACAGGAAGCGGGAGGTGGGTGGGCTGGGCAGCAGGGCAGGCAGGCTGGGAGCAGGAGCCCACTCGGCCGCCCCCCTGCCAGTGCCACCAGCCCCCCACCAGGCCCTGGAGCTGGGCAGGGCAGGGGCTGCCGACTGGATGCTCTTCCTGGGACCTGCTGCAGGGGCCCTTCCCGGGGCGCTCCAGCCCTCAGAAGGGAGGTGGGGAGGGAGCTTCCTCGGGGTGTGTGTGTGTGTGCTTCCGGAGACCAGTTTGCCTGGCGCCTCCTCTGCTCCCCCTCCAACGCCAGGCAAACGTGTCCTCGCTCTCAGGCCTTCAAAGGCCTCAAGCAGCATTCGCCCCCCCCCCTCCTTGGAATGGCCCTTCCACGGCCATTTTATGGTTTTATGCTGCTGGTTTTATGTTTTCCCTGTGCTTCTATTTGTGGAAACACGTCCGTCGGCACCCCAGTGGCTGACGGGCATCAAACTGCACATTCACACATTTGCACAGTGCACTGATCACAAGGGCCCAAAGCTCTAGGGGACCCCCCCCCCCCCGGGGGGGGCGGGGGGGGGGTGAGGGTCGCACCCTGAGAGAGAGAGAGAGAGAGAGAGAGAGAGAGAGAGAGA
>JAJKFI010000025.1:12078091-12094622 GCA_029204185.1 Lerista edwardsae | reverse complement strand
ACACACACACACACACACACACACACACACACACACACACACACACACAGGGCACCGAGCACTGGAGTCACACCTGGAGTGCACTGAATTTCGCGTGAGAAAATTATGCATGGGAGGGATAGAGTCGATAGATGTTCTTTTCCCTCCCTCACAACACCAGAACCAGGGGGCATCCCCTGAAATTGAGTGCTGGGAGAGTTAAAACAGATAAAAGGAAATACAGGAAATAAAGGAAGTACCCGGCAGGTACTTAAGCTATGGAACTCCTTGCCACAGGAGGTGGTGATGGCATCTGGCCAAGGTGCCTTTAAAAGGGGATTGGACAGATTTCTGGAGGAAAAGTCCATCGTGGGCTGTAGGCCATGATGGGTTGTGCAACCTCCTTACATTAAAAGTAGACTACTTCAGAATGCCAGGTGCAAGGGAGTGGCCACAGGATGCAGGCATCTTGTTGTCTCGTGTGCCCCCTGAGGCACCTGGTGGGCCACTGTGGGATACAGGAAGGTGGACTAGGTGGGCTTTTGGCCTGTTCCAGCACAGGGGCTCTTCTTATGTTCTTACTTCCCCAAAGAGCCCTCCCCTCCCCCCCGTTATTCCTGGGGTTCCTTATGGGAATGAAAAGCACAGCCGTGTACTCCGTTTAACGTTAGAGAACGAGACACTCCAAGGGGCCCAGGAACAGGACCACTCCCCACCACCACCAGCACCACCACCAGGCTGAGATGCTTTTGTGCTGTGGCTGAACGGTCAGCAGGATTTCCTCGCGTGATGCACAGGGGTGGGGTGGGGGGCTTCTTGGTCACACTGGGGAGAGAACTGGATGCCCCCTGGTAACACTTTTCACTTGCACTTCTCAGGTGTCACAAACATATAGAAGGAAAGTGCATGGGGGAGGGGGCGTGGGAGTAGACCATGGAGTTATTATACACTGGAGAAGCCATGACATCACATTCTTGAAGCCATGGACGGAACAATATGGCTGACTCACAAGGAGGAGGATTGCCGCGAATTCTCGAATAAAAATCTCCCTGCACGTGTGTAAAAGTTAATTTCAACCTCTTTAAGCATGCCTGCGTGTTCTGCATACGGGTGTGCGAATCGCTGTACGAAAAATGGGACTTAATTTCCACGGAAAGATTCATGTATTCACATTACATCGGCTCAATAAAACGACTGTTCAGTGAGTACTGAACATTAACAGAATTTGTTTTTTTTTCTTTGGGGGGTGAGTGTAGAAGTTAAAAAAATACTCTTAATAGTCTAGAAGTAAAAAAAATTACTCTCATATTGACAACTACTTGTGTCATGAAGAGATTTTAATGTAATTTTCCTTCGCGGCGATGATCTGAGTCAGCCATATTGTTCCGTCCATGGCTTCAATTCGTGCCTATTAATTGTTAAGGCAGGGCCAGGGGTTGGAGTAGACTCTGCTCCACCTGCTCAGGCTCATGAGCGTGCCAAGGAGGAAGCCGCGAGGGCTGCTGCGTGGGTGGGCGTGGAGGGCTCCCGCCGCAGCGCTGCAGCGTTTCTGACTGCGCGGACACAGCGATGCCCCGAGGGCTCTGCTCAGGCGCTTGAACGGGTGCACGGGATCAAGCCCTGCCCAGGGGGTTCTGCCGGCCCCTCCCAAGCGCTGTCTTGCAGCACTGGAAAGAGCCGCACTCACTCTCTTGCTCTTGCCCTGCTCTCTCCCTGCTGTACCCCAAGTGGGCCCATGTTCACTTGGGCCAGTCATTTGGCCCCGGAGCCTCGGGCATGGTCTGAACGCGTCTGTTCCGGGAAGCAGCCAGCCCCCCACACAGCCCCGCCAGAGCCCGACCGCACAGCCCCACGTCCCGAAGGAGAGAAAGCAGACGGGGCCACTCACATGCTGCCATTGGTCAATGATGAGTGGCCGGTACCTCAGGAAGAACTTGAGGGGGAAGGACTCCGGATCCGGCCACGAGGAAGGGTTTTGCCACGTCACCAGCAGCCTCCGGGCGTTGTTGGGGATCGGCTTGGCCACCACGTTCTCCGGAGGGTCGGGCTTTACTGTGCGTGAAACAAGGCAGGGGGAGGAGAGAAGAAGTCTTGGTGAGAGCAGCATTTCTCCGCAAACACGACTGCCTCTTCGAGGTGAGACTCTGCACCGCCGGCAGGAACACAGCAAGACTCAGCCGCAGGGGGCTTTGGAAGCCACATTTCCCAGGGATCCCGGGGCCCAGCATGCAGCGTTCAAGGCCAGGGTGGAGGCCGTGGTGCCGAACTTCCTGGGCGCCCTGACAGGCGAATGTCAGTCAGCAAAGAAGTGGGGAGACCCTGCCGTGTCTTGAAACCTGCACCTTCACTAAAAGAAGCCTCTAGCAAGCCCCCCACAATGCCCGGCTGATGGCCCCACTGCAAGGGCTCTCAGATAAGTACCCGGAGGATAGACGGAGGACCAAAACCCACTGCCTGGAAGGAGAAAGTCCCGTGGGGAAGGGATGCAAAATTTCAGGCCACTGTAATAGAGGCGCAGCTGAAGTGTACCCCACAAATGGGGAAGGGGTCAGCTGGGTCCAGGAGGTGCCAACATGGCTGACCAGCAGAATTAGAGAGGCTATAAAGGGCAGGGAGGCTTCTTTCTGACAATGGAGGTCTTCCCCTAATGAGGAGAATGAAAAGGAACACAAATCACCCAAATAAGGGCCCTTTACGGCTGTCACAAAACACAGCGCCCCATTCACTATGGGCTGGCTGCCACTACAAGCTGCGAGCGGCCAGCCCATGCACTAGTGGCCGGAGGACGCCTGTTGGCCTTTGGGGCTCTTAAGTCTAGAAAGAAGGGGGCTGAGAGGGGACAGGATCAAAGCAGATAAAATGATGCAAGGGATGGACAGAATGGATAGAGGAATGTTCTTTTCCATCTTGCACACCACCAGGACAGGGGACATCCACTGCAATTCAGTGGCAGGTGAGTGTTTCTTTGCCCGGTATGTAATTAGTCTGTGGGACTCCTTGCCACAGGATGTGGTGATGACCTAGATGCCTTCAAAATGTGGATTGGATGGATTGATGGAAGAAAAGTCCATCACAGGTTACAAGCCAGGATGACTGCATGCAACCTGCGGCAGGCAATCCCTGAAGGATATTGTAGAGCCGGAAAAGAATGGCAGCTGAAATTGCGAGAGGGTTGGAGCACCTTCCATTGAGCCTCGCCTAACGACTCCTAGCTGGGAGTTTGCTGTCTTCACTGTGGCTGCACACCGGGTTGACGTTGGCAGTGAGCTCTCCACCTGGACAGAAAGATCTCTTTCCTGATACGTCCCTGGCAGCTCAGACTCCAGCATACATATTATATGTGAAGTTGGGATTTTTGCCTCCAAGTTTACACAAATTGGCCCTGAGCTGCAGGTGCCATTTGGCTCCCTGTTCACCCAGGCTGAAGACACCCTTTGGGAGCTCCCTGCAATCCATTTTGATTTGGACCATCCTGAGCAGGTGGTATCATCCGCCAGCTCGGCTGCCTCACTGTTTACATCTAACTCTGGAGCATTTATGAATAAGAAGCACCAGCCCCGAGAGAGGTCTTTGCGCTTGCTTGCTGTGCTCCAAGTGCATGGATGAAGCGGACTGGACGGCAAGCGCTAACAAGTGCGCGCAACCAGGAAGCAGGCTGGAGCAAGAGGAAGTTTAGGGTTCGCTGCTACCTGCAGTTTCAGGTATCTGCGGTAGAAGCAGGATTGTGTCCCCTGAGGATACAGAGGAATGACTGTACTCACTCTAGTATTATGAAGGGCTACTGAAAACGTAAACAAATACCATGTTAGTAGACCATTTCAGGTTGTGGGTGAAAGTGGCCGTATTTCCCAGGATTCAAAGCCCCTTCCTTCCCCCCCCCCCCCCCGATCTGTCACTGAAAGGTAGAAAAGCGAACCTCTTGCGTGCAAATGCCTTCTGGGCTGTCCTGGCGCCTGATGAGCCCAGATCAGACCCTCCCCTGTTCGCCTCTGCGGGAAGCTTCGTTCCTCGTTAACTTCAGCTCACCGCAATCAGGCGAGGGCAGCGTCTCCTGACGGCTCTCATCAAAGGCATTGTTCTGTCACTCATCTTTCATTATCAGGTTTTGCATAAATCCACCCAACACACCTTGCTGTTTTGGTAGTTGTGGGGGAGGGAAGGGGGTCTGCCTGATTTTGCACAACTATTTCATGAGCTCAAAGAGACAAACACATGCACAACGCGGCCGCCTCTTTGTACGCACTGCATCGAAGTACCTGGTGCTAAGACAGGGGTCACTGGGTAAATTCTGCATTTTTTTTTTAAAGCCAAGCTAATCCTTTCCAACTTTCCAGCACTGATGCAGTTATACCGATGGGGCATACACTGCATCTCACTGTGGCGGGGCGCAGCCAAGAGGCCTCCTCAAATCAAGGGAGCATTTGCTCCCTTATTTCAGGGCTGCACCGTGGCTGCAGCAGCGCTGGAAAGTTGTCCTCCCGACTCTGAGCACCGGTCCTTCTACTCCCTATCACAGCCAGATTCCCCCCACCCTGGGTGCAGTGGTGTCATTCAAATGATTTAGGAACAGGAACTCACTTTTGATTGGCACTTGTCGGGAACCCGGAACCAGCCACGGAGCCCGTTAAGATCCGGAACGCCCGTTCTGGTCCGTTCCCCCTGAATGACGTCACTGCCTTTGCCCCCCTAGGAATCCGGAGTCGCTCCCTTTGACCCTCTGAGTGCCGGCCAACCAAGAAGAAAAGCTCTTTGCAGAGGAATTGGGAGGGGGGAGGAGGGAGAGTGAAGTGGGCGGAGTCAGCCCTAATTTTGACTAGTGGAACTGAGCTCCCCTGCGTTCCCCCTGCATGACATCACTGCCCGGGTGCCCAAGATCCTTCTGGTGGAAACAAACCCTGTTGCGATGGCACCTGGCCTAGAGGCCTTCAAAAGAGGAGCAGGCAGATTGCGGGCCAGGACAACGGCACGCAGCCTGGTTCCAGCCGCAGGCCAGCTCAGCAGGCCAGGAGTGAGGGAGCGGGACAGGAGGCAGATTTCTGTGGCCGTGTGTCGGCACCTGGTGAAATACAGAAGGCTGGACTAGACGGGCCTCTGATCCACTGGGCTCCCCTGATGCACTCACCACCCACTACGTGCAAAACAGGGGCTCTGCCACTGAGCTGCGGGGCAGGATGTGGCCAAGGAGCCGCCAGTCACCTGGCGCAACCTGCCGATTGTGGGGGCGGCCGTGACATGGGGTGCGATTCCCGAGTCTCTGTCTGACCTCCAGTCACCCTGCTGGGGTGGGTGGCCCTCTGAGCCCCCTCCCCGCCAGGGTTACCCATGCAGGCCTAGCCAAGAGGCTGCTGGACCCCTCCCCCCTAGCAGCCCTGCTCCAAGGCCTCCTCCGGGCTCTGTCCTGCGGGATGGAGAGCCCCAGCCCCCCAGCCCTCCCCAGCCCTCATCATCAGGTGCTGTGCCTGCCCCACATGATAATTAGAACCGTCAGAGTGCAGCGCTCCTAATGCCGTGTGCGCACTTCCCACCCCCTGCCCAGGGCTCCCACTAGGTCGGAGGACGAGGGCTGAGGTGTGCGCTCCCTCCCGCTGGCGCCGTGGTTGTCGTTCCTCCTCCTGTGCACGGAGAATGCAAACGCCACCTGCCAAGGCTGTGGGGTCCACGGAAAAGCCACTCTGGCCCCAGCCCTGTGACTGTGTGCAGCCCCCGGCTCAGGCCCACCCTCCGCGCCTCGCAAGGCAGCCAAGACCTCCTCGTGACCTCGGCTGCACAACGCAGAGCCGGCACCAGCCCCTGGGAGCACTCTGTGCCTGGAGCAGGGCCAGGGCGCGCCGACCCCCTCTCCTGGAGCCGGAGCCGGGAGCTCACGGGGGCAAAACTCCCTCCGGGCAGAGCCTGGCTTGGAGCGCGGCCCCCCCCCGGCGGGACTGTCAAGGCGCTCACAGGCGCACAGCAGAAAGAGGCCTTGCTGGAGTTAGAGCTCGCCCTGCCCCTCGGCCCGCAGGTGCCTGGGAGTCCGGGTGGGGTGGACTGGGGTGCTAGTCCCCCCCACACTCACACACACCGCCATGCCGAGCCTCGCTTCCCCAGCAGGGCCGGCCAGCAGCAAGCGTCTCCAGGAAGGCGCGGCTCAGTCCGCAGCCCGCCTGGAGGGTTCAGGAGCGCCGCCCGCCGCTTGGGGCGCCTCAGGGCAGGTGGAGCAGAGCAGAGCAAAGGCCAAGCAGGGCAGGGAGGCCTCAGGAGTGCCAGGAAAGGGCCCCGAGGCCTCGCAGTCCGAGAGGGGGGAGTGGGGCCAGACCTGCAGCTCGCCCGAGGGCACAGCAGCCGGCCAGGGTGCTGCTGCCAGGCCCTGGCCAATCTGCTGGACTCGCCGGCTGCCTGGAGGCTGACTCTGGGAGGGGAGGGAACATTGGAAGGAACCCCGACACCGGGCCGGGGCCGGCCGGGGGGGGTGGCGGAGGAGGAACGGTGGGCAGAAGGAGCAGGAAGAGCAGAGAAAGCAGAAGCAGCTGGGAGGAGATAGGGGGCGACAAGCGGACAAGGCTGGGGGGCCTGAGGCAGAGGAAAGCAGCCAGGGCGGGGCACGGAGGCTGGGGCTGGGGCGGAAAAGGCAGCCGGCTCACGGCCAGGCCGAGGCAAGGGGCCACCCACTTCAGCTTCAGCTTCAGGCCCTGCTGGGGCTGGTCTCCCCCATGTGACGAGGAGGGTCCTGCCGACAGAGATCAGCGGGGGGGGGGCTGGGCTGGGCACTGTGGACCCCTTGCTGCCCACTCCCCAGAGCAGCCCAGGGAGCCTCCCTGTGAAGGGCTGGAGGGGGCAGAGCAGCCAGAAGGCAGGCAGGGCATCGCCCAAGGGGATACGGGGGCAGGAACTCAGGCCATGCCCGGACAGCCCACCTCTTTTCCACGTGCCCCTTCCTTGCCCCCTTCTGTTGTGGGGCACTGAGGAAGCTACGCCCTCCTCTCTGGCTCCTGCTGGCCAAGACCCGGCGGAGGGAGGGAGGCTGAAGAGGCTCCGATTCGCTGCTTCCGGAGGATGGCCGGAGCCCCTGGGGGAGGCACTCCTGTCGCTTCGGCATCCAAACCGGGGCCTCTTCCAGCCCTCCTGCTTGCGCAGCTGGCGTGGGAAGCCTCCCTCCCTCCCTCCGCCGGCCGGCCCCCCTCCGAGCCCAGAACAAGTGGCACTCGGCTCCTGCGCTCGCCCGGGCCCTCTCTGCTTGCTGGCAAGGCGCCCACCCCGGCTGTCTCAGCAGCAGGCCTCGTTAAGCCCGCGACGGTGCTGGGCCGGCTCTCCTGCTGCTGCGCGATGGGCCGGCGACGTCGGAAAACCCACACCTCCCAGCCATCGTTTAAAATGGAAATGCGGCGCGACTCCGCACAGCTGGCTGCTAATCGCTGCTGGGGCGCAGCTGCGGCGCAGGCTAGGCAAAGAGGCCCCCCTCGCTGTCCCCTTGCTTAGCGCTCCACGGGACCTCTGCGCCGGATCTCCCGAGCAGGGAGCCGTGCTGGAGGAGGTCGGGTGACCCCAGGGACTGCTCTCTGGGGAGAAGCCCAGCCCCAGTACTGGGTGGTCCGGCCAGGAAAGGCCAGGGCAGGGCCCAGGGTGGTGCCCGCCTGCCCACGACCCCAGCCTCGCCTGAATGCTGCCTCTGGGCAGGCACACATCTGCACCTCCCGTGGAGGGGGGAGGGAGGGTGTGCCCCCCCCGCTTACGGCAAGCCCAAAGCAGTCGCGCAGCTCCACGCCGTTCCTCTTGGGGCCGCGCAGGAGCAGGGGGCACTGGGAGCCCAGCATCCTGGCAAACCCACAGGCCAGTAAAGGGGAGCAGGGAAAGGGAGGGGCAGCACCACATCTCCCTGCTGTGCCCAGCTGTGCCCTGCTGCTGCCCTCAGCAGGTCGGAAGAGGATTGGCGCCCCCAGGAGAGTGGCAGGCAGGACAAGGCAGGGCAGGGCAGTGGACAGGGGGCTGAGGGCTGGTCTGCTCACCACCCCGGCTGCAAGGGAGCTGCTCCACCCCGCGCTGCATGCCGAAGCCAGCGCTGGCAGGCAGGCAGGAGGACCAGGGGGCGCCACAGCAGAGCCGCCTTCAGCACCACAGGCCAGAGCCACCCATCGCCTCGAGTCACCATGGCCAGTGGTGTCATTCAAATGATTTAGGAACAGGAACTCACTTTTGATTGGCACTTGTCGGGAACCCGGAACCAGCCACGGAGCCCGTTAGGATCCGGAACGCCCGTTCTGGTCCGTTCCCCCTGAATGACATCACTGCCTTCGCCCCCCTAGGAATCCGGAGTCGCTCCCTTTAACCCTCCAAGTGCCGGCCAACCAAGAAGAAAAGCTCTTTGCAGAGGAATTGGGAGGGGGGAGGAGGGAGAGTGAAGTGGGCGGAGTCAGCCCTAATTTTAACTAGTGGAATTGAGTTCCCCCACGTTCCCCCTGCATGACATCACTGACCATGGCCAACGCGAGACGCAGCAGACATCGCAGGGTCGCCTGGCTGCAGATTGGCCCTGCTGTAGATGCATTATGAGGCCGGGGGGGGGGGAATCAGTCCCAGAGGCTCACCCCCAACTGCAACGCTGGGCGGGCAAGGGAGGGTTGAGACGGTGGAAGAGGCATAGCCTGCTCCATGGGGTGGGGCTGGAAGCACAAATCCCGTGCAGACGAGGAAGCGTTTTGCAAGCCTAAAGCTGGTGACCTCAGCGACAGGCCTCGCCGACATTGCTCCCCAGGGGCTCTGCCCAGCGCACCCCAATCCCGTGCATGCTTACCTGGAAGCAAGTGCTGCTTAGCTAGTGCACCCTGCTTCCTAGCAGCAAAGTCCTCTGCATCTGCACTGAGCTCAGTGGGGCTTCCTCCCAAGGAAGTGTGTACAGGAGTGCAGGCTAAGTGCGCACACCCACCCTCCTGCCTGTGCAGGGGACCCTCTTGTTCTGCTCTGCTCTGCCACTGTGACTGGCGTATGGACCAACTGACGCAGACATGTTTTGTTCTGGACAGAACCACCCCACCCCACCCCGATTTTCCCAGGGACACGCCTTGTCATGGATTCCTCCCAAGAAAGATCACATTTGGAGTTTGGTTCCCCCCCCCCTTTGCAGTTTCTTTTTGCAGAAAAGGGCCAGCTTGTTCTGTGAGCATGAAATGTCACCTGGGAAGAGATGGGGGGGGCACAACCACCTCTACACACTCCACCCCACCCACCTTTGCACTAGGGGCAAGGCCTGCTCCTGGGTCCCCGAATGGCTGCCACTCTGGCCCCAGAGACCTGCGCATTGCAGCTTTGGAGCGGAGAGCCTGGCCTGCCCCTCTGGCGGGGGTCCCTGTCCCAGTACTCACCTATTGCAAACTCGTCAAAGGAGGTGGAGGTGGAGCTGCTCCCCAGGGCGTTTGTGACCGTCAAGGTCACCTTGTACTTCTTGGAGGAGAAGAGGTGGAAGTAGCGGATGTAGCACCTGTTCTTGGGGGGCACGTCTTTCTCGCACCCGATGTCCTTGGAGTCGTGCCTGGAAGCAGAAAAGGAGACGTCGGCCAGGAGGACCAGGGAGGACTATGGGGGGGGGGCCCTGTGGGGAGCTCAGTGGGAGGGGCAGGCTGGGGGGCTTCTCCCACCCTGGCTGGAGCGTCTCAGGTGGCTGGGCTGGGAGGGACTCCGCCCGACAGCCGCCAAATCAGGGGAGACACTGCGGGCCCGGAGGAGGCGGGGGCAGGCGCAGGGGGTGGCAGCTTCCTCTGACCAGGGGTGTGGGCAGGGCAGCCCCCCCCACCCAATTACTGCTCGTGTTCCATGTTCAGTTTCTAAATGGAAATGTAGTGACGCTTCGCCCAGCTTGCAATGTGCCCCCTCCCAATAATGGCAGTGGCTGTTCTGCAGGGAGCTAAAGATGCTCTGCGCATGCTCAGAAGCATTTTCTCATGCCAAGGCTTGACATGGTCCAGGGTCAAGGCCTGGTTCCAAAGTAGGGCTGCAGAGGCAGGGCTGGCACCAGGAAACATATTTGTGTGGGGGTGGGGTGGGGGAGAAAGGACAAAAGATCCAGAGGCAGAGGCAAGCTGATTAGATCTCGCACGTTAAATCCTGCCTGCTCGTCCGGTTATCGGTTCTTCCCAAATTGTGCAGCCTGAGGAGGTGGACGGATTCGGGGAGGTGAGAGGCTGCGCACTCTTGCCCAGCGTGGCTGATGAGATCTGCGCGGGGAGGGGGGGGGATAAGCCTTTCTTTGGAGGAGGGAGCAGCGCCTGCCTGCCTTGAAATGGGGGTGGGTCTACCCTGTCCTGAAGCAGCTTGATCCTTACCTAGTCTGCGGGGAATTACTGGCTGGGCTCCACCCCCCATTTCTGGGCAGGGCAGCTGCGACCCACCTTCAGGGGTCTCTGGATGAGGGCTGAGGGCTCCCACTGCTCCCACTCTCGGAAGAGGGCAGGGGGGGCATGTCCTTTTGACTAGTCTGGGGAAACAGCGGGGCAGCCCCTCCCCCTACTGCACACAAGGGGTGCTCAGAGGGCGGCTCCATCGCTGTTCTCCAACGTTTCCTTCCTCACCACTATGGCACTGCCCACTCCAGCACCCAATTCCGATTTCCCGTTTACAGTGGGATGGAAGGAAGCCCACCTGCAAGGTCAAGACGGCCTCCCGAGCGCTGCCTTCTGCTTTGGTGTGTTTACCAGCAGCCGAGAGAGCTCTGGCTCCCAGGGCACTCCCCCCCCCTCTGGTCTACACGCTTGGCTCTGCCCCAGCCATCCTGCCACTCACGCACTCACTCACTCACGCACTCACTCACTCACTCGCAGAGAAGCCAACCTGTGGGCTGCCGGCCCAGCCGATGTGGGGCTCTCTGCACTGCCCCCCATGCGCACTCTTTCTTTCCTTTTGTTCTCTGACGTTGCTTGGGCATGCGTGGCAGGGGCAGGCCTGGCTCAGCGTGACTGGGCAGTGGGTGCCCTGGGTTGGCACCGCTGCCCCGGCTCCCCTCCTCCCCCCGCCCAACGTACGTCACGGTGATGTTGAAGGTGTCGGGAATGTGGGTCGGGCTGGGCAGGTGCCAACTGCAGTAGAAGCCGTTGGGGTAGTTGTTGGAGCGGCACATCAAGACGGGCTCCTTCGGAGGGGCTGTGGGGAGAGACAAAGAGGTCGCTTGGCTCCGGGCTCGGCTGTCTCCCTGCCGGCCTGGACCCCTGGAGCTGGGGGAACGAGGACTCCACTGTGCGCTCCAGGCTGAGACGCAGACCTGCCTGAGGATCACCCTCCCCCTTTCCCAGCCATGGGGGCCACACTCACGCGTGCCGGGGTTCCGAGTCAGCACCACTGACAGCACCACAGCACCCAGCCTTGGCTGACCTTGGCCCCTCTCTCCACCCGCCACGGCCTGCTCCTTCCCCTTCAAGGCTGCTCCACTGCACCAGGCCTGTGGGATGTGGAGACTGCACAGTCTCCACTTGGAGACTGAGGCAGGTTCTTCAGGACGCCTGGCAGGCAACCCCAGAGTCTCCACACTGACAGCTTCAGCCCCTGCTCGGCACAGGTTCACCCAAGCTGAAAATCGCAGGTGTAATTCAGAGGAAGGCGAAGACACGGCCCCAGGCACACTCAAGGCAGCGAGGACGGACAGGCCTGAAGGGCCCGGGTTCAAGTCCTCCGACTCAGAATCGGACCTCTTGCCCCAGAGACAAGCCTTGCAGAGACCCAAGAGCCAGCCCTGTGGGGAGCGCACTGCTAGGCGCACTCAGCCAGGAGTCCATGGCTGGCCTTTGCAAGCGCCCTGTGAAGAAGACTTCCATACAACTGGCAACCTTGTGGCCCTGACAGCTGAAAATGCCACACGAGCCTCCGAGTCTGTTTTATTCTATTATGGAGACTGACACAGATGCTAAATTCCTTAAAAAGACTCCAGGTCCTTTAATTAATTTAAAGCCCCAAACTAATGAATGGATTTACTTGCAAATTCCCAGAAAATCCATTTTGCATGCAAGGACTAAGTGCCGTGTGGGGAGGAGCAGACGGGCGGCACATGACCGAGCGACGGAATTAAGAGCACGAGAAGACGCGCTCGGCACTATCGACAGATCGGAGACTGCTGCCTCCGCAGAAATCCGCACAGGATCGTTTAGCAGAGCCCTCGGATTCCCGGCAGGTAGCGGGGGCTGAGCGGGGCCCACCTCGGCCTCGGAACAACCCAATGAGCACTGCTGAACGGGTGCCGGGTGGAAAGAGGGGACGGTTCCAGGCGCGGTTTTAGGAAATCCTGCCGGCTTTTTCCTTTCTCCAGTAAGCAGCAAACGGAGGGTGCTGTGGTGGTTGCAAGAAGAAAAAAAACTTCAGAGACGAAATACGATGCATTCTGCTGGACCACCAAAGCGTCGTGTGGAAGTCAAAAGCCTGCACAGTCTGAACGAAGGACAGCCAGGTCAGCCCTAAGGCTGTGCAAGCAGATGCTGGAGGAGCTGCCTGGCTTGGGATCCTCCTCGGTCTACAGCGAAAGAGCGGCTTCCTCTCCTCTCCCACCGTGGTCGCGGCCCCCCCCTGCCTGCTCCAGCACAGAATGAGCACCTCCGCTAATGGCTGCTTCAGCCTCCAGACGCCAGGCGAAGGCCAGGGCCTGGATAATGGGTCTGAAGGGCAGATGACTCAACCGGCGGGGGGGGGGAGGCAATGAGGGAGAGGGAGGGGGCTGGTGACACACCTGCCAGGCTCAAAGCAGCCTCCCCTCCTTCCAGGTTTCCCTGCCCAGGCACCAGGAGGGCAGGACAGAGGGGCAGTCTGCTCGAGGACAGCCGTGTTTTGGTGTGAAGAGAGACCCAGCATCTCCCTGGCTCACGGGACCCCTCCCCACTTCTTTGCTGACCAGCGTTCGCCAGGAAGGGAGACGTGCTGGGCCTGGAAACCTGGTGTGTGTTTCACGGAGGCCACACGATGGCAGCACTGCACAGGGTTCGGGGCCACGGCTAAGAGCATCAGCAGCGTCACCTGTATGTCTCAGGTTCCGTTTCCAGGCAGTGGCCAGCCAGATGCCCCCTGCAGCAGCTCCTCACCAGAGGGCAGAGTCTGAGCTTTCTGTGCCAAAAGCCCCAGGCGGAGCGGGTGGCAAGGGAGCGATGGAGCCCGCGTCAAGGACAGGTGGCCCCCTCCAGCCCTCAAGAGTGCCCCCCTCACCCACAGCCACAGCCATCTTCCCCAGCATCTTCCCCGGACCGCTTCCCTCTCCCAGGACAGAGGTGGACCAATCAGTGCGCCTCCAAAAGGGCCCGTTGAAGTCCTTCTGGGCATCTCCGTGGCGCCCTTTGGCACTCTGCCACCCTCGGCTCCTCCAGGGTTGGCGGCTGCGTGATTAATATTAAATGAGGACAATAAAAATAAATTGCTTAATAAAAATGTGGTACACACAGACATGCTGCGAGGCCCTTTTAGAAACAGATGGTGGAGAGGGGGCTCTTTGGAAGAAGACCTTCCAGGCTGACAGGCTGAGCCACTGCAGAGACTGGACTGTCTTGAGGCAGAGGAGGGAACCGGGGCCTGTTTTCGAAGAGAGGTGCTGGGGCTCAGGTCTGCCTGAAGCACTGAAATGCCAAATGCCTGCAAGCTGCAGCCAAGAAAAGGCCCTCTCTGCGTGCTCAGGTTACTTGTCTTTTTTCACAGGTTCACAAATTTTCAGGGTTTTAGTTCAGGCACTACAAATAGTTCGGGTTTTTTTTTTCCCCAGCCCAGGCCATTCCGGCTCAAGCCAAGCCAGGCAGGCTCCCCAAACACGCCGCGGTCCAGTCTCCAGGATCAGGCCTCTCCGCTGCTCAGGGCCAGGCCCGGGCCAGCTTGGGCTCTGCGTATTTGGAAGCACCGTCTCCGCAGCCCTCCTCCACCCCCAGTTGGCCCCTAGACACCCCCCCCCCCACACACACACATGCACTCTGAAAGCTCCTTCCCAGCTCTGGGACGGCAGACCTTTAATTGGCACATCTCAAGATCCTTTAATCTCCTTTGTACTGTTAATTAGAGCTGGCTGCCAGCCATGTTTGTCAATCCCGGCCCTGAGAGGGCTGGCAGGAGACTCGCAGCGCGGCGTTTGTTCTGCCTGCGCAACGGAGGCTGGGCTGCCTCAGAGGCCGCTTTGTCCCTGGGCTTCTGCTCAGTGGCCGAGAGGGGGGAGCCCCCCCCCCAGCAGAGACCCTGAGCTGCAGCCTGCTTTTAAGCGCACGGAAAGCGCCTGCTCCTCCAGGGCAGATCCACTGGCCAGCAGGAGGCTGTGCCCAGCCTTCTTGGCCGGCCAAGGGACAGAATTTGCACCCGGAAACTGGCACTCCCCTTGCCCGGTCTTAGTCTGCTCGTTTCGCAGGGAGCGGCGAGGTGGCGGGTGCTCTGAGTTGGGAGCCAGTTGCTTTCAAGCGTGCAGGTGCTCAGACTTGCTTTAAGTCAGCCCTCAGCAAGTGAGCCTGGGACCCGCCCCTCCCTTCTCTGTCCAGCACGACTGGCCAGGAGGACACTGTCCCTGAAGTCCCCCACATCTACCGCCATTTGGAGGTTTGCAAGTTGGGCTCCGAGAGCAGCTCTGGGCCTGGGACAGCTGGAGTCTTGCTCTCTCCGCCACAGAGTCATGGCAGGGCAGCAGGGGAGTCTCAGCTTCTCACCAGTGACACAGGAATCACCTCACAGGCTCCTTAGGACAGCAAACAACCACGCAGGTGGCATGGCACAAGCTGGCAGCAGCAGTCACGTGCCAGCCCCGTCCAGAATCCTGCTCGCTGCAGCTTCCTCCTCTCCTACAACACATCATCTTTGCTGCATGTGGGGGGGGGCAGAGGCGGCCCTGGAACGCCAAGTTCCCAGATTTGAAAAGACCAGCTGGGCAATTCATGGTGTTACTGCGACACCAGATCGAAGGGTGGGGAGGGGGCAGAGCTTCCCCTCGCCAGTCTGTCCCTTGCCGAATGCTGCAGTCCGAACCGGGCCTGGGTAGCATTTTTGGAGGCTCCTTCGTTAAATTATGTTGTCTGTTTAATATTACATCATAAATATGACTATTTGCCACTTTTGGGAGGGGAGCACCCTACACAAATATAAGCAACATGCATTCTGTGTGTGTGTGTGTGTGTGTGTGTGTGTGTGCATAATACATATGCATGCATTACATTATTATCACAAAGGTGATCAAGGGAGACATGGCTGAGACTTGGAAATGTAGAGAGGGGTCCCCCACCTTACAATGCTACAGCAAGGGTGGGGTCACCCACAGAAACTGATTCAGGGTGCAATCCTCACCTGGAGTGAGGCCAGCACAGTTAGGCCAGCAAAGTTTGGCTGGCACAAGGGACGCTAAAGCGCTTTTGGATCACTCTCGGAGTCAGGGAGGATGGTGCACATCCTTGTGGTCCAAACATACCAGTATTATATGGTGTCCTTTATGCTGGCAAAATTTTGCTGGGCTAACTGCGCTGGCCTCACTCCAGGTGAGGATTGCGCCTCCAGGTGGACAAGAGGAGAGACGTCCTCCTCACTCACAGCCTGACTGTGGCATTCGTGGCCTGGGCGTGGGGAAGGTCACCACCTCCGGTGGCTTTGGAAGGAGCTGCACAAGCTGAGGCCTGTCCCTGTCTGCTGGTTGCGATGGCTCGGTGCTACCCCAGATCCACCAGCAGTGTGCCTCTGCATGGCAGCTGTAGGGGAGCAGTGGCGAGCGGCGGTGCCCAGCCTTCTCCCCTGCTGGTGGGCTTCTCAGAGACAGCTGTGGGGAGCGAATGCTGGACTCGAGGCCTTTGCTCAGATCCAGCAGGCGACGCTTACGAAGGAGAGCAGAATCGACAGCGCGGCACTAACGGCTACAGGATCTCTGGGCTGCAGCCTGGCAGCCCTACAGAGCAGAGGTTTCAACCCAGGGCTCCTAGACCGAAGGGCACCACCACCGCGCACCCTCTTCTGGGCTGAGCAGCCCCTTCCCTCTTCACGGCTCCTGATCCTTCCTGCTCACTTGCCAAGGCTGTTGCTTCCCTGCACTGTGTGGAAATAAACCTCACCTGCCCAGATTGCCCGGGAGATGTGGGCACAACCCACGAGGGCCTTCCTCTCCCCCCCCCTTCTGCCCATGTAAATGGGGACAAGGGTAGGACTGGCAGCTCAGAGCTGGTGTGTGTGTGTGGGGGGGGGTCATCTTGCTGAGGAAATTAAAAATCAGCCTGTAAAAGATGCAGACATCTTGTGGTGGTTCCTGAGGCACCTGCTGGGCCACTGTGAGATGCAGGAAGCTGGACTAGACGGGCCCCCCTTTGGCCTGATCCAGTGGGGCTCGTCTTCAGTTCTTAAAGCGTAGGCCCCGGGGGTCACTTCCTGTGATATGCTTCACACGCTACGAACTCTGCATGAATCTCTGTATCTGCACAATCCCCCCCCCCCCAACGGGGCCCCTGCTAACCTTTGCTGGTCTGAGTGGAGGCGGCTGGGAGTAGCTGCGTCCAGCGTCTCCTTTGGGCCTGATATCAGGTGGGGCTTTTGCTATCCAGAGAGCGCTCAATGATCTGGGGGGGGGGTCAATCAATCAATCAATCAATCAATCAATCAATCAATCAATCAATCA
>JAJKFI010000025.1:12058349-12078081 GCA_029204185.1 Lerista edwardsae | reverse complement strand
TCAATCAATCAATCAATCAATCAATCAATCAATCAATCAATCAATCAATCAATCACTAGTATTTATATACCGCTTTTCCACACAAAGTTCACAAAGCGGTTTACAGGCAAATAATAACATTAAAGTTAAATGGCTCCCTGTCCCAAAAGGGCTCACAATCTAAAAGAATGGAGAACACCCCCAGCAACAGCCACGAGAAAGACACTGTGCTGGGGTGAAGAGGGACAATTGCTCTCCCCCTGCTAAATATAAGAGGACACCACTTGAAAAAGTGCCTCTTGCCCAGCTAGCAGGGGTCTATGGTGCGGAGAAGCCCAGCTCGGCCCAGCCCAGCCGGCTGCCATCACTGGGCTGAAACGCTCCCCCGCCAGGCCTTGGGGCTTGGCTTCCCAGGTGGGGCTAAGGAGAAGTGCCCCCCCAGCGTCCGGCAAGGGCTGCTTCAGCTGCCAGAACAGCAAGAAATCAGCCACGTGACCCCGAGTGCTCTCAAGCCACCTCCCGCGGAATTTTCAACGCAGTCGCCCCAGCCCGGGGAGCTCAGAGCGGCAGGAGGCGGAGGAGGCCCACTTTTACGGCTCCCCGGAAGAGCGCCCGTCCTGTCCTGCTCAGGGGCAGCCGGCTGTGCACCTCTCCTGCTCTGCAGCCAACGCCGGCCTCTGGACAGCGGTGGAGGTGCTTTCCCTGGGACCCTGGACTGGGCTTGCCTGTCCCGCCTGCCAGAACGCGAGAGCGCCGGAAGTGGCCTCCGACTGAGCTACGCGCAGGAGTTGGGCAGCCCAATCCTAACCGGTGCCGAAACAGCCAGGCCGGCGCAAACGGGCTGCCCCCTAAGCACATGAGGAGGCAGCAGCAGCAGCAGCAGCAGCAGCAGCAGCAGCAGCTCAGGGCGGGGCAAGGGGGTGTTTTCCCCTTGCCCCGGGGTAAGCCCCAGCCAGCCCCATTGGGCTGCTCGGATCTGCGCCCACAAAATAGCGGGCGCAGGTCCACGTGTTCAGGAGGGGCCCAGGGCTGGGGGCTGGGATGTGTGCCATCTCTGCCCCGGTCTCTGCCCACGGTGCCGCTCCATTATGGCACGCCCTCTGGCACGCCCTTGGCGCAGTCCTGTGCTGGCAGAGTGGCCCTGGAGCTCGACCAGTGGAACTGGCCGGCATGGGGGTGCCCGTGTGTGAGGGCTGCTGCTTGCTCCGGCCCGGCAACCAACTCTATAGTGCAGGTGCCCCTGAGGGCACGTTGGCAGCAGCACTGACCCAGCACAAGAGCGCTGGACCAGCGCAACTCCAGGTTAGATTTGCACTCTGTGTATGTTTAGGCAAAGTAGTGCTGCCAACTGATCCAAAATGGTGATCCTGGCCTGCTCTTGTGCAACAGCAGGAATCAACGTTTCACGGGCACGGAGCTACGCACTCTCACCCGCTCGTGCCTGCAGGAGAGGCCACCGTTAACCACACAGCACTGCAGCCCAGCTGGAAAGTTGGCAGCCCTCATGCCAACTCAGCAGTTCTCCTGACGGGAGCCTCGCTACCTTTCCTGACCCTCCCCCTGCCTTGCCAATGTTGAGCTTTGCATTAGGAAGGAAGGATCAAATAGCAAAGGCCAATCGATAAGGGGGGGGGGGCAGCTTAATGCGGTTTTTGGAGACCTGCCAGACGACTAAGAAGGAAGAGGAGAGAGAGGAGTGGCGAGCGAGACAGAGGGAAGGAGCTCCTCTGCCCGGAAGCCCAGGCTGCGGCCGCCTCTCGCTGGACCCCAAGCAGAGCAGCTGATCCGTCCAGCCGGCTCTGTGGACCAGGGCTGCAGTGGCCAGCAGTGGCCAGCGCTGAGCTGCTGCACGAGGGAGGGCAGAGCCCGGCCACCGAGCTCTCCAGGGCCCAGATGGGGTCTGGCCGCCCACATTTCAGCTCCAGGAGGCTGCCGTGGGTGGCCCGGAGCAAAGCCCCTTCCTTCCATGGGAGGACTCGGGGGCAGGTGCCTGGCCCAGTTGCCTCGGCCCTGAACGCAGCTTTGGGGGCGACTTGGGGCAAGGCCAGGCTCCCCGTCTTCCTGGCCCTGGCGGTGCAGCGATGGGAGAACCAAAGCGCTTGTCAGACATGGAAGCTGCAGCCTGCCCCCCCCCCCCAGGCCAGAGAACCTGCTGCTGACCCCCCAGGCTCCCCCCCCAGGCTGCAGCTCTGCCACAGCTTTCCCCCACCTGCTGCCAGGAAGAGGGGGGGGCTGCCTCTGCTGCACACATCCCTCCCTCTGCGGGGCCAACCAAAGCCCTGCCCCGCCCCCTCCTGCCACAGCCCGCCTCCCTGGCCCCACACGCCCCCTGCCCTGCTCCCCTTTCCCTGGTTCACGCCACTCGGGCAGGCCAGCCAGGGCCTGCCACACTTCCCAGGCTTGGCGCTGCCTCTGCCCTCAAGGCAACAGCTTCGGCTGCCTTGGGTGAGGGGGAGTTGTGCCAAAGTTCAGCCGCTTCTCTGGTGGGAGCAGGGATGCTGCTTATCAGCCAGCAAGAAGACAAACGGGTGGCCAGAAAGAAGGACTAAATCCAGAAAGATCCATCTATATGTGTGTAGTTCTTGAAAGATAGAACATTTCTGTATAAATTGTAAAAACCTTCGGGTTTCTGAATAAAGTCTGCCTATGTAAACCGCCTTGAGTTATAGTCATTAGAGAAATCTGGTGACCTAAGAAAGGCGGTATAGAAATCCAAGTATCATCATCATCATCATCATCATCATCATCTAGTTTGGACTGCAGCCCCACAGGGACGTCTGAGCCAGGCTCATTGGGGCTCAGGCCAGTGAGCTGCCAGCTCAGACCTGGAACCTGTTTTCAGAGTCATTAGAGAACATGAAATAATAAAGACGCTTCTGAGCATGTGCCGAGTACATTTCAGCCAGCCCCCTCTCCCCCATCCATCAGTTCAGCAAGGGCGCCCTTCAGGTTGGCTTGAGCCCTGGCACTGCCGCCTGTGCAAGTTGCACAGCGGTGTTCAAATTACCCCTGCCAAAGCAGTGCGGCCTCATCCAGCCACGACAGAGGAGGCTTGGCGACAGCTCCCGGCTTTGTGCGCAGCTCCTTCCATGACAGACTGGCCTCAGCAGGCTCCGTCAGCTCCAAACCAATCACTAAACATGATCCACAGTCACTCTCCAAGCCCTCCTGCCGGGTCACCCGGTAATGGCCCTGGAAATGGCGACATCCGTCTCCCAGGGAGGAGGCTTCGGGCCACGTGGAAGAGGCTCCTGAAACAGAGGAGGAGTCGTCTGCCTTGATGCACCGAGAGCCCAGATTTGCTGCTCTGCAATGGCCGGCCAGCCGTGCGCAGGGTGGGGCCGGGGGCCCAGGGGGAGATGTGAACAGGACCTCTCAGAGCCGATCCAGCAGCCGTCGGGCTGGAGGAAGCCCTGAGGGATTTGCAAGACCTTCCTAGAAGCCCTGAGACGAGGCCACGGCTGGCATCTCTGGCGTGAGAAATGGAGAGCGAAAGAATCGCAGCAGTCCATTCAGAGCCCCCCCCCCAGATCCCTCCTCCTTTCAGCTGGAGAGGAGTTGCAGCCTCCAGAGAATCACCTCCGGATCTCGGCCAAGCAAAGGAGCCCTGGACAGCCGAAGAGGGGTGGGCCGGGGGGCGCAACTCCCCAGGAAGGAGGCCAAGGACTCCACAGGCAGTCCTGCTCCAGGGGCTGGAGGAGCCCTTCTGCCCGCACCGCACATTGCCCAGAGCCTTGGATTATGCGCAGCCCCCCCCCCCGCCTCAAGCTCCAGCAAGTGCTGTGATTTATTCCCCTTGCTGGCCTTGCTGTCCCACCGCCGTTGCCTTCCTCTGGCTTCCAAGGAGACCATCAATCCCCCCCCCTATCTCTCCGGATGGATATGACAAGGGGGGAATGGAGGGACAATCAGGCCCAACAGGGGCCCATCAGCCAGTCATGTGCCCTCGGCAAAGCTGTCCCTCCAGCGCTCCCGGAAGCGGGAGATTTATCCGCGGAGGGGGGGGGGTGTCTCCGGAGAGGCCAGGCCAGCTGCTTGCCATTCCGAGCGCAGACCCATGCCGTCAGGGATACATTTCCAAACGCTCCCCCTGCGGAGGACATCAGGCGCTGAAGGCACGAGCTGTGCGCTCCCCTCAGGACACTCTGCCCCCAGATGGACTTGCAGAGTGTGTGCGTGTGTGCGCGTGGCGGAAGAAATGCCCTTTGCTTCTCCGTCCAGGGGGAGAATCAGTGATGGAGATGCCCGTCTGTCTGGCCCAGCCAGGGCTGCTCACTTGCTGAGGAAGAGAACAGCCACAGAGACTTGTTCTCCAATCCAGGGTGCCGCATGCCTGGCACCCACCAGGTGCTGCTGCCCCCCCCCCACAGGGCCCCCAGAGGGCTCTCGGTCACCTGCTCTTCAGGGCCGCTTCAGGCCTTGTTCTGCACCAGCGCTGCTTCGGTGTCTGCCAAGGGAGTCTCGCCACCCCTGTGGGCACTGCCTCAGGCCTCAGAGGCTGGCTGTGGGCACGAGCCCCTGGCCAGTGCTGGAGTGGGCCACCCCCTGACACGGCCCTCCCATGAACTGTTCTCAACCTGCTCCCCCCCTAAGCTCACACACGCTGGGACTCGGACGATTACTCAGCGCTGAGAGAAAGGCTTCTGCTGCACGTGTGCGATGGGACCGGATGCGCTCTGTTTCAGAATGCAACCGCATGCACATGCGTCCTCAGGGCTCCACTGCAGGAAGACCATGACTGGAGCCGGGGACACCCCACATTAGATCCACTGCCTGATGCTGCCCCCGACTTCCCGCTGCCAACTTTGCCCTCCCCAAAAGCCCCTGACCTCCTCCCCAGACCCAGAGGATGAAGGGAGCAGGCCAAGCTCTTTGGCTTTCAATGGTGTCTGAGGATGAAGCGAGGAGAGAGGGTGGCCAAGTGCCCTTGAGCCAGGGGACAGCAACCTTCTTCTGCGGAGGGGCCATGCAAGAATGAATATGCATGCTCAGTGTGCCTGCGCAAGCCTCCCAATTAGGTCGTGGAGCTAAGAAAAGAGATGCTCCCGGCACAGAGAGGTGCACAACCAGACAGGGAATGAAGCTTCTGCCCTTGGTCTGCTCACACTGCAGCCTCACAGAGACAGGAGTACAACGAATTCTTTCATCGGGACCACCGCAGGCCAGGTGGGTGGATCTTTTGGGGACGATGGGCCCAGTTTCAGGTGGCAGCCAGATCTGGCCCATGTGCCGAAGGTTGCTTACCCCACGTTAAACCCTGCGCAAGGATGGAGAGAAACCGATGGTCCAGTTCCCGCTGGCTCTTGGCCAATGCAGCTCCGGTCTGTGGCGGCTGGGGGGAGGGGGCAGCACTCGCTGTGGGCACCCCGTGCCTGCCCCCCCTCACCATCCACCACTGAAGCAAACGGCATCGGCCCACCTCATGGCTGGGCCAGGCCTGGCGTGAGCCCCTGGAGGTGACCCCCTTCCTTCAGCAGCAAAGGGTCACCCCCCCCCACAGCCCCGGCTCCTTCCTCAGGCCTCCTCACGTCCCCTTCCAGGCAGAGGACAAGGCCACGCCCCGGTGCCCTCGCCTCAGTCGTCGGAAGGGTGGGAGGGGCCTCTCCAGCAGCCTGGGGGGGGGGGGGCAGAGCGCAGCAGCGAGACATCCAGGAAGCCTGCCAAGGACTCCAGATGTTTAATTAAAAACCCCTCCAGCATCACCTCTGTTCACCTGCTCCACAGAAAGGGAGCAGCAGTGCCTGGGAAGGAAGGACCTGCTGCCAGGTCTCCGCTGGCTGGCCCGGCCCCCTCCCCGGCCTGCAAGGGGCTCTTCCCTTCCCACAGCTGCCACCCAAGGGTGGGCGCAAGAATCTCAGCTCCACCCAGGACCTGCTTCCCTGGGCAAGGAATTTCCCCCACTTCCAGCTGGGCTCCGACGACACCCTCCCCTTCCCCCCCCCAACAGGGCCGGGCTCTGCTGTCACCTTCTGGCCGAGAACACTGTGGGGTTGCCAATCCCTGCCTGACCCCCTCCTGCTGCTGTGCTGCTGTCTCCCCTGGGCCAACCTGGGGCCAGAGAGAGCTGATGCTGGCACTGTCCGTGCACGGCCATTCTGCCGCGGCATGTGTGGCCCCCCTTCCTGCTGGCCAGCGAGCATCCCCCGCTTTGCCCTGGACTCTCCTGCAGCCTAATGAAATGGAGGAAGAAACGACCTTTCGCCTGCCAGGACGGAGGAATCCAAGCCTTCCTCTCCCCACGGGGGCGTTCAGCAAGGGAAACGAAGAGCACTCTGTGCGGCGCCTCGTTTCCGGATGCCGCGTGACGAGGAGCTGAAGGTCTGGCTGGCCCAGAGACCTGAGGTCGGAGGGAGAACAATTCTGCGCTCTGCTCAGTGGTGTCATTCAAATGATTTAGGAACAGGAACTCACTTTTGATTGGCACTTGTCGGGAACCCGGAACCAGCCACGGAGCCCGTTAGGATCCGGAACGCCCGTTCTGGTCCGTTCCCCCTGAATGACATCACTGGCTCTGCTCCCATTTGCCATGGCGGCAGGAGAAGAAATAGCTCTGGGGGCAATCTTCAGAGAGGCCCTCCCAGTTGTACTTGCACCCAGTACTCTGAAGTAGCCTACTACTAATGTAAGGAGGTTGCACAATCCATCATGGCCTATAGCCCACGATGGACCTTTCCTCCAGAAATCCATCCAATCCCCTCTTAAAGGCATCTAGACCAGATGCCATTACCACCTCCTGTGGCAAAGAGTTCCACAGATTAACTACCCACTGGGTAAAAAAGTACTTCCTTTTATCTGTTTTAACTCTCCCAACCCTCAGTTTTAGTGGATGCCCCCTGGTTCTGGTGTTTTGAGAGAGGGAAAAGAACATCCCTCTATCGACTTTATCCCTTCCATGCATAATTTTGTATGTCTCAATCATGTCCCCCCTCAGGCGCCTTTTTTCTAGGCTGAAGAGCCCCAAACGCTGCAGTCGTTCTTCATAAGTTTGGGGCAAGCTGACGGCTCTCTCCCACGCCAGGCCTCCTGGCTCCGTAGGGGGCTCTTCCCACCTGACCCCAGGGAGAGTGTCACAGGCCCATAGCTGGGGGGGGGGGTCAGGGGGGCATTGCTCACTCTGAGTCAGCAGGTCGTTTACCCACCCTCACATTTTTGAAAAACCAGTATATATACGCGACATCATTGCCCACCCTGAAAGAACAGTGGAGGTGGTTGGGAATTAAAGAGGGGATTGGACGGATTTCTGGAGGAAAGGTCCATCGTGGGCTATAGGCAATGATGGATTGTGCAACCTCCTTACAAAGGTGGTGGGCTACTGGTACTGGGTGCAAGGGAGTGGCAACAGGATGCAAGCATCTTGTTGTCTCGTGCCTCCCTGGGGCACCTGGTGGGCCTCTGTGAGATACAGGAAGCTGGACTAGATGGGCCTTGGCCTGATCCAGCAGGGCTCTTCTTATGTTATGTTCTTAACTGAAATTAAATCTGTACACAACGTCCCATGACTAAGGTGCTCCCACAAGAACCGCCCCATTGCTGGAGGTCAACCAAAGACATCCCCCATGGGTGCCACCTTGATTGAAGTCAGGTTGGTGGCGATGAGGGGTCACCTCTCCAGTCAAAAATCCCTCCCAGTCGAACGACACCATTTTGGGGGTTGCCCTTCCCTCCTCATTTTTGGTTCCAGAACTGCCTGACCTTCTGTGTTGGTTGGTTCTATTTTGGTTACTTTATCTGGGGCAGTTATGCTGTCATTTTTCACATGGTTTTATTAGTATTATTACGACGGCATTTTAGGCTAAAATGCAATTACTTATATTTTATGTTATATTTTAATTATAATTATATTTTAATGATATTAATGGCCTTTACTTGTTATATTTTAATGAATAATATAATAAGCGGTCCTGAATGCCCCATTAATTTGGGGGGGGATGAGTAGGGCAGACTGTAACCATTTAAATGAACAAGGATAGAAGCCTGTTCTAAGTGCTGCTGGGCATTTAGCCTCCCACCACTTTCACCACCTGGGGAACAGGGGTTGAGGGCTGGCTGTACCCAGAGGACTGGTGCTGAGAGGTGGCACAGCTGCCTGGCAAAGGGGTGAGCGGAACAGAGCAGAGACTGCACAGGACAGGCTGAAGCTGGCCGAGGGGAGGCAGGGCTGGGTGAGGAAGAAGACAAGCAAGTTCTGTTTGGGGGAGGAAGCAGAGGAGACAACTCAGAGGGGTGGGGTGTGGGAACAATGGAAAAAGAAACTCATTTCGGAGAATGCAATGGGAAATGAATTTTGGGGAGGGGAAGTTACTTGGGGATAAAGCAGTGAAGGAAATGAAACTAAAAAGAGAGGAGGGGCTTGGGGTGTAAGTGGGGCAGAGGAACAGCAGCAGGCAGGCTGATGGCCAGAGACGACACCCGCTGGACCAGAGCAAAGCTCTGTGGAGCCCCACAGTGTCTCCGTGAAGGGGGTGGCTGCCCCTCCTGGTCCCTGTGGCTGGGCATTCCCAGGCATGCCGCCCCTGAACACAGCCTGGTCTTCAGGCTCCAGGGTGAGGCCTGCCTGCCTTCCGGTCGGTCGGTCGGTGGACTTGGTGCCCTGTGCCCCGTTGCCTCTCACAGGGGCGGCAGCAGGAGCTTCCGTGGGCACAGCAGAGGGAAGGTGTGGTGGGCCTGGCAGGCTGGGTGGGTTGGAGGCAGCCCAGCTGGTGACGAGAGCAGCCCCCCTTCCCTGGGGGGGGTCAGCCCCTAGAAAGCTGCGGGCCGGCCACCTTCTGCAGCCCCTGGCACAGGAGGGCAGCTGGCCCAAGAGCCAGGCCACGTGTGCAGGGCCCCCCCCCAGCTCCGAGGGGATGCAGCAGCCCTGCATGGACCGCAATCCCTTTCCCGGCTGAGCTTTTTCGCCTCAGTGACAAGTTTACAGGGCTCAGGAACTTTGGGGAAAAAACTCGAGGCCTGGAAGGTTTGGACACCCTTCAAGGGCTGGTGAGCAGCCAGCGGCTCGTTGGCTCCGGGACAGGAGCGGGGAGATGAATACCTCGGAGCGGATTAGAGGGAGTGCAGCGTCCCCCGCTAGCCCGGCCGGAGCGTCCAAAGACAGACACGCCCACGCACATGCCCCCCAGGCAGCCCCGCTCCTCCCCCTGCCACGGACGCTTGGGGGGCTCGTTCCCGGCCCAGGCAGGCCCCCAAACAGCAGACTCCACCGGGCGGAGCCTCCAGGCTCCTGGCCGGGCCACACTCGCATCTTTCACGCTTTGCGGAGCAGGCGCAGGCTCCCTTCCAGGGGGAGGGGCAGCAGTGGCGGTGGCCAGGGACCCCTTGAGCAGGCAGGCTGCTTCCCACCCTCAGGGCAAGCCTGGCACCTCCACGCCGAGCACTTTGGGGTGGGAAAAACGGCACATCTGGCGAGCGCCGATCCGCAGGTACGCACCCGCTGGGACAACCGGCATCTGCACCGGGCTGGGGGAGGGGGTGTGGGCGGCACTTGCAGACCCACAGGCTGCCCAGCTCAGCATCTGGCTTCCAGCTAGGAGACCCCCGGCAGGGGCTTCAAGGCCTTCAATGGAACAGGCCCACAGGTGCCGAGGGCACGGTCCCCCCCCGCCTTCCAAACACCCCTTTCCCCAAGTGCTGGCTTCAACCAGCAGCTCCCCTCTCTACGGCCAGAAGGCTCTTTTTCTGCCTTTGCAACGCCCTTGCGCAACGCTCAGGCTGGGGACGGGGAGTTCCTGTGTGCAAACGGTACTCCAGTGGCCACCAACCAGCTGCCTCGCCTGGACCTGCAAAGGCTGTGCAGGCAAGGCCTGCGCGGGTTAAATCCAAGGGTGGGGCAGGACCGAAAAGGCGCTGGGGAGACAAGACTGGGCCAGTGGAGCAGTGGTCTGACCCCAAAGGATGGGGCGCATCACGGGCCAGTGGCGGGCACTCAGGCAGTCCAGGGCTCCATCCTCAGCAGGCCCAGTCACCAATGGAACGACACAGATTCTGTGCCTGAGACCCACAACACGCCGGGCCCAGGGAGAGACGGCTCAAGGGAGCTTCTTCACACCTCCTTCCCCCTCCCCTCCCCTGCTCCCAACTGCTCCCTTTCCATCCCAAATGCCAAACCACAAGTGACACTGAGCGGCGGCCTTCCTAAGGCAGAGGGGGAATGCGAAGTCTTGCAGGAGCCTGAGCTCCTGGATAAAGCACCCCCTCACCTTCACAGCCATTCATGGCTCGGAGAGTTGACTTGGAGACTTTGCTCTCCACGCCATGAATGGCTGTGAAGACAAGAGGGAGGGGCTGCCTTACCCAGGAGCTGAGGCCCCTGCAAAACTTAGCCTTTTGCCCCCCCTCTAGGAACACCGCTGATGCTAAGAGTTTCAGCTTGTCACTGTGCTTCATATGCCACTGTGTATGCAGCCAGTCCTTATTCTGCCTTCTACATACCACACTTCCAGCCAGGCACCTGAGGTGGCTTACAAGAACGAACACCTAATAAGTTCAGTAAAATGACGCTATTAAAAATACTCTGATAAAATGTCGACTGGGACTGCAGCACAGAGGCAGGTGGGGGCATATGTAGGTAAGGGGCATTTTCCCCATGGAGAACCACCGCTGCCAAGCATCTGTTTATCCCTACCGTGTCCTGGCAGCAACTGGGCACCTGAGAGTCACCCCAGCCCCCCAGCCAGCACAGGCAGAGAGACTGCACTGGGGGCTCAGCTGGTTCTGCAGCCCTCTCAGGTGACTTTGGCCAAAAAGTGGGTGATCAGACGCACAACCGCCTACGTCCCAAATACAGACATGTCAATGTTTCAGGATGAGGGAAGGGAGAGGGCAAGATATACCTCACTAACTGACTGACTGACTGACGGAACCTTTATGGGCATAATGACGAGAGATGCCAGCAGATGACGCTGAAAGGTGAACCTTGACAGCTTTGGCCAGAGCCTCCTTTCCCATCCTCATTTCCATTCCAGGATCTCTTTGTGTACCCAACAGGAGCACACAGCTCCTTCCTCACATCTCGAAGCACATGCAGCCGCGGAGGCCCTTCTGGGAACCCTCCCGTGGGGCTCCCAGGCACTGCCAGGCTACGCTGATGCCAGGACCACCTCAGAAGACGCCCCCCTAGGAGGCCCCCTGTGGCCCTCGCCCGTAGGAAGCGGCACAAGTGGCCTCTCTCTGCTCCTGCTGACCACTGGAGCTTCCCCCCCCCCGAGGCCCAGGAGTTTGCCCCTGTCCTCCCCTCTGTTCAGCCAGCCACCCACACACACGCTGAAGAGAGCAGTGGGCCAAACCCTGAGTCAGAATCTCACCTTGACCACTCCACAGCCAAGACATTCACCTGAGGGGGGGGGCAACTTTCAGAAATGCGCCAGGTCGTTCCTCCGAAGGACCTCCAATGGGATCGACGGGCAACCCAACGGCCAACGTGCCTCGCCCTCAGTAAGTGGGAGGTGATGGCAACAGGAAAGAGTCCTTGGGGTGGTGGAGACCCCGTTGGAGCCTCTCACCCCGATGCAGGGGCAGGGAAGCAGGGAAGTCCCGCCAGGAAACGGGTCGGGAAGCACGGCCAGACCCGACCCTGCAGGGCACTGGCACGCAGGGCTGTCGAGGCAGAGCGGGCGGCATGCAAGGGGGGCTGGAGCGACGCATGGAGGCCCAGAGGTCTGCCGCGAGTCAGGGTGGCTTCCAGCAGCAGAGCCAGCAGCAGCCTGCCCCTGATGCGAGACAGAGGGGTCTGTCCGCCGTCCTGTTGGTGGAGAGGAGGCTGGGAGGCCAAAAGGCACAGATGTGGGAAGCGATGCAAACGGCGCAGAAAACAAACCCTCCTTCGGAACCAGCACCTCATTTCCAAGACCCGTTCAGGTTCCATCAGGAATCAACAGAAGGTTGGAGTTTTCTGAGCATGCACAAAGTGCCGCCTGCTCTTTGCCCGATTCTCAGGGAGGACCTTTGTAGGGGGAAGCAGCAAGCCTGGCTGTCCCTCCCCAGCTCCTGCAACTTCACGAGGATTTCGGAAAGCTTCCGCTAAGCCTGTGGAGTGGGGGGGGGGAAGAAACCTGACCGGACTGAGAAGGAGGCATTATCAGGGGCTCAAAAGGATTTCGCGGCTCTCTCGGAAGGATTTCACAGGAAATTACGATTAGACGCAGGGGAGAGCAGAGGAGGGGGCAGAAAAAGGACACCATCTCCCCTCCCTCTTGACATTTAGCTGCAATCGCTCTCTGCTCGGGCATCGGCAGGGCCAGGCTTGCTGTGGGGGGAGGGAGCCGGCTTTCTGGGCATGCAGGACCCCATAGCCCTTTTGCTGGGCTCAAGGTCCACTGCACGGCCTCAGGCAGGGACTCGTCTCTGCTCTCTGTGCAGGGCACCAGGCAGGCTGCTAGTGCAGCGTGATGCCCACCTCGTGCAGCTACTGAGAGCAGAAGCCCCTGGATTTGGTCCACAGGGTCGCGGAAGAGCTTCTCTGCCCTTCCCGACCTCCTCCCCCCACCCGAAAGGGCAGGTCTCTGTGCAGGTCAGGCAAGGAGCAGCAGCGATGATGCGGCGGCTGCAGTTCCCCGCCTGCTGGGTCTGGACCTGAGCAGAGGCCCTGCGAGCAAGAGGGTGGGGGCTGCCGACCGGGAAGAGAGGTCAGAGCCACAGCACCCTGGACAGCGCCAAGGCAGCCCGTTGAGGAGGTGCAGAGGGAGCCGGGAGGCCTCCTGTTCTGGCCCACCCACCCACCCTCGTTGGCTTCCCCCCTCCTCCCTTGCTGGTGTGCACAGGCTGGTTCTTCAGGAGGTTTGGGGGCTCAGGCTCCAAGGACTCTGCTTTGGAGGGCTGCTGTTCAAGGGGCTTTCCTGGCTCTGAGCTCTGCTCGTGACTGCATTCACCCCTGGCCTGAACGGTTCTGCCTGACCCTGGGGGCTCTTTCCTCAGAGCAGCAACTGCATGGCGGGGATCTGGCCTGTGCCAGGGAAGACCCTAACCCTTTGCCCTCTCCAGGGCTGCTGTTGGAATGGGGAGGGAAACTCCCACCAACGGCCACGTGCAGCCTCCAGGGCCCCCTGATGCAACCACCCAAGGCATGGGGGGGGTAGAAGCAGGGGGAGCCTGCAAGGAACAGGCAAGAGCCCTGGAGCAGACACAAGGAGCAGCAGCACCACCGGTGGGCCGAGGTGGGATAAGCCAAGCAGATGCCCACCACTCCAGGTCCCCGGGGCTTACAGACGTTTGCCACTGGCCTGTGTGAGCTCAGAGCTTTCCACTTGCTCGCTCAAGGCTGGGCCGGGAAACCTGGGAACGGACTTCAAACCGCTGTGATGCGTCTGTTGCAACAGAGTCCAGAGTCGGGGCGCCACTGCCCTCACCGCTACGGGTCCAGCATGTGGCAGGGAATGGCAATTCCAAAGACTCCGCAGGCTGATGAGGCAACATTCCCGGGGTTGTAATACCCATTTCCTACCAACGATGTGCTGGAGAGCCCATTTCTACCAGTGTTGCTCTAATGCATCATTTGAAGAAAATGGTTTAAGCAAAATATTCAGAGGCAATACAAGGGTGAGCAAATGGACACAGGGCGCTGTGCATGTGTGCATGCCAAGCCCACCTGGCAGCAAAGGTTTTTTGTGGGGTGGTGGCGGTGGCAGGCATTGCTTCCCCATGTTGAACTTGCAAATGAGCAAGAGGTAAATCCAGGAGAGTTGCCAAATGCCTAAACGGAAAAAGAATCTCTCACAGGTTCCAGGCCAGTTTCATGACTGTGCCCTAGAGCAGCAAACACACTGTGTAATGTTTGAATGTGGCACCCGTAACAGGGTAAGAGTTTTGCATTTGTATTCCTGCCATTGGTTGTGTTTATTCATATTGACCTGGAGTTTGGACACTTTCTCTTTCATCCTGTGAAATTTCATTTCACTTTCACTTCATTTTCACTTTCATTTCATTTCACTTTCACTACCCCTGCTAACTGGGCAAGAAGCACTTTTCACGTGGTGCTCCTCTTATATTTAGCAGGAGGAGAGTAACTGTCCCTCTTCACCCCCACACAGTGTCTTTTCTAGTGGCTGCTGCTGCTGGTGGGGTTCTGCATTTTTATTTTTATTTTTTAGATTGTGAGCCCTTTTGGGACAGGGAGCCATTTGAGTTTATTATTACTGTTCGCCTGTAAACCGCTTTGTGAACTTTGTGTTGAAAAGTGGTATATAAGTAGTTTGATTGATTGATTGTGCTGTAAACTCACTTTGGCATGCCCTTGAGGCGCAGAACGCAAGTTTCAAAAATGCATAAATAAAAGGGACCGCGGCAGCCATTTGAGTCGTTTGCACAAGGACCCTGCCGTCATTCTGGCTTGGCCAGGCCAATTCCCCCCTCTAGGTGGACAAAAGACAACTGGGCTAGATGGAATTTGCAGGGGGCCTCTCTGCCTCGGGGCTCCAGGGGAAGAGCTCCATGGGGGGGGTTCTGCACCCTGGGCAACACTGAAGCGTTCAGTCCAAATGCTGGCTCTGTGCTCCCCTCCCCGCCCCACCTGCGCTGGGCACAAATGGAGGCAGATCCAGACGCCACCTCATGCGACTTGTTTGGAGACATGCACTCCTTTCCAATGCTGCCCTGGCCACGGAGAATTCCCGGGGTGGGGAGGGGAAAACGAAGCCACTTGCTTTGGCTGATGGGTCACCAGCCCCCCCCAGCACCACCAAGCCCTCCCTCCGCCCGCTGCAAAGCTGCTGCTGCTGCTGCGTTTCCCTGCATCCTGAGCAGATGTTCAGGGGTCTGCTGGGGGACAGTTTCCCCTCCTTGATTTATGACTGGATGTGACTGCTGGAGCCTCTCGGCAAAGTGCACCCCCCCCCGCCCCCGCTCAACCTCCTTTCCTATCTGCTGCTGTGGTCACTCTGCAGAACCCCTGATGATTCCCCACAGTGCACAGGGCCACTCCTTGCCAGCACTCAGCACCACGGCTTGAGCCTGCTGAGCCCCACAGACCTCCATTCTCCCCCTCTCCCCCCACCACACCCCCAGCCTTCATTTCCTTCCTCCTCTCTGCTCTCTGGGAAAGGGGTTCCTGCCCCGTCCCTCCGCCTCTCCCGCACATTTTCCTCAAGATTTATAATGTGTTGGTCCTAGCCGCAGTGGCCTCTCCTGCTCCACATCACGTACGCGCCGTTAAAAGCAACTCCAGCGATATATCCCCACAAGCAGAGCCACACAGGAACACACACACACACACACACACACACACACACACACACACACACACCTCATCCATAACACACACCAAGGAGCAGAGACGAGATCCACCAGATCCACCGTGATCAGCCCCTTCTCCTGGGAACACTCTGTCTGGGGCAGCCCCAAATGCCTGCCTGAAGGGTCCTCGGCATCGATGGCGTTTGGCCACGAGGACCACCCTCCGCTTCGCACACCGCGAGCCACAGAAGACCAGCTGCTGGGGCCAGAGAACCGGGAGACGGCTGGGGCACCAACTGGCCGGCCCCCGCGCAGAGCAGGGTGCTGCACAAGGGGCACCCACCACCTGACCCAGCTGGGAGCTCTGCAGGTTTTTTATCCTTAGCACCCAACAATTTGGAGACAACAATTCCACTGCCCGGTGCAGGAGGGGGCAGCACTCATTGTGCACATGCGGGGGGGGGGGGGAAACCTGCTGGGGTCAGATCCCCCCTCTCCCATGAACTACTCACTAGAAGCAAGTGAGTAAGCCTCAGCCCTAGGCAAGCCTCAGCCCCCCCCCCCGCCTCAGTATTGATACGAAGGCTCCCTTATGTTATGGCAGAGACTCCTGAGCTTTTTCAGCTGGTGACCCCCTTGACCTACTGAGCCATTGGCTACAATCCTATAACAGGGGCATTGTACAGGTGGCAGGATCCTGCAGCTCTCCTGGCTACTTTCTGCTGCTTACTGGGGAGCTGCAGCTCCCAGCTGGGGAACCAGTGTGTTATGGAGCATCTGGAAGGACCACCTCCAGATCAGGCAGGTGAAGAGCTCTTCAGCCGCAGAAAGCAGGACACCAGCGTTATGGGTCATTGTTGGGTTATGGCTCCACAAAGAATACTTGGGGCATGTAAAAGGCTATGAGGGGAACCCCCCCTCAAAAAAAAAGAGTGAGATCTCCTTCTCCTTCTTGTGCTTCTGATGTCAGCTACTGGCAGCACCAGGCTCAGAAGAGCCCCAGGCAATCTCAGATGGTGCCAGTATTGCGTAGAAAGAGGCAGATGGAACAGCAACCACCAGGTTCAAGACTGGCCATGTAATGGAACTCACAGGGCAGCAAGCTGGGCATTCTTTCCATGCAAGATGAAGACCTTGGCATTCGCCCGAGCCTCTCAGGAGGTTTTTGTGAGCTCAATTTAATCCAACATAAGAACATTAGAAGAGCCCCACTGGATCAAGCCAAAGGCCCATCTAGTCCAGCTTCCTGGATCTCACAGTGGCCCACCAGGTGCCTCAGGGAGCACACGAGGCAAGAAGATGCTTGCATCCTGTTGCCACTCCCTTGCACCCGGTACTCTGAAGTAGCCTACTACTAATATAAGGGGGTTGCACAATCCATCATTGCCTATAGCCCATGATGGGACTTTTCTTCCAGAAATCCATCCAATCCCCTCTTAAAGGCATCTAGACCAGATGCCGTCACCACCTCCTGTGGCAAAGAGTTCCACAGCTTAATTACCCACTAGGTAAAAAAGTACTTCCTTTTATCTGTTTTAACTCTCCCAACCCTCAGTTTTAGTGGATGCCCCCTGGTTCTGGTATTGTGAGAGAGGGAAAAGAACATCCCTCTATCGACTCTATTCCTTCCATGCATAATTTTGTATGTCTCAATCATGTCCCCCCTCAGGCGCCTTTTTTCTAGACTGAAGAGCCCCAAATGCTGCAGCCTTTCTTCATAAGGGAGGTGCCCCGGCCCCGTAACCATTCAGCTTCAGCTGTGCCTGGTGAGGATCGACCAGCTGCCCTCACAAGCAAGCAGAGCCTCGCAGTGAGAACTGGCAGGCAGGCAGGCAGGCGGCACCCCAGACCAGGACCGTTCTGAAGGAAGCCTGCAGTGGTTCTGGAGTCCTGCTTTGTGGCTTGAAGATGGTGGGTGCCGGGAGGGGGGAGGGTGCAAAGTTCAGATTAGTCCCCTCACAACCCAAACCAGCCACCCCTTTTCACAACAGTGGGAGGTGGTCCTGCTGCCGTCAGAGGTCCAGCACTGCCATGAAGAGTGCGCTGCTGCTGGACCCGCCGGCGTCGCCACCGCAGAGCAGAGGCAGCCTCAGCGTCCTGCGTTCGTGGCTGGGGGCCCAGGCCAGAGCCAGCAGGTTGGCTTGGCGGGAGTTTTGTGGGTGGGGAGAGGAAGGGCTGGGGGAGTTTCTGGGCTACTCAGAGGAAGGCAGGAGGTTCTCCCCACCTGATTTCCGCCAGCCTGGCCTCCTCACCCTCCTCGGACTTCCACCCGCTAAGGAGCTGGCACGGGTCCCAGGAGACTTTGGGTCCAGCAGAGGGCTGCCTGGAGGCGAGGAAGCAGAAGTTCCCTTACGCTGGGGAGGCCTCCTGATCACCCACCACCACTGGCTGCAGCTCAGGCCTCCATGGCAAGGCTGCGTGGACAGGACTGAGACGCAGGGATGTTTTGGTTAAAAACTCATAGAAGCACAACACACACACCCACATTCAGGTTGGACAGCGCAATCCTGTTGCGCCCGTTGCATCGACACCGCGTCATAGCACCGACGCAAGGGGTGGAGCACCGACGCGGGGGCGCCAGTCAGAACCCCCACTCGGTGCTCGAGCGACGGGACTGGCGCTGCAGGCAGTGCTGCTCCCGTTGCCCCTGCGCCGACCCTCTCTGGCGTTGGCTGCAGGCAGCAAGGGAGGCTCCGCGTGGAGGCGGCAGCAGGACTGGTGGCGGGAGGGAGGCTGTGGGCGGGATTTGGGCCGGGCGGTCGCCTCAGACCTGCGCCTGCAGGCGCAGATCCGAGGAGCGCATAGGGGCAGCTGGAGCCTCCCCTACGGTAAGGCAGCGCATGTTTGAGACATGATTGAGACATACAAAATTATGCATGGAAGGGATGGAGTCGATAGAGGGATGTTCTTTTCCCTCTCTCAAAACACCAGAGCCAGGGGGCATCCGCTGAAACTGAGGGTTGGGAGAGTTAAAACAGATAAAAGGAAGTACTTTTTTACCCACCGGGTAGTTAATCTGTGGAACTCCTTGCCACAGGAGGTGGTGATGGCATCTGGTCTTGATGTCTTTAAGAGAGGATTAGACCGATTTCTGGAGGAAAGATCCATCATGGGCTATAGGCAATGATGGGTTGTAGCCTCCTTATATTAGTAGTAGGCTATTTCAGAGTACTGGGTGCAAGGGAGTGGCAACAGGATGCAAGCATCTTGTTGTCTCATGCCTCCCTGGGGCACCTGGTGGGCCGCTGTGAGATGCAGGAAGCTGGACTAGATGGGCCTTTGGCCTGATCCAGCAGGGCTCTTTTTATGTTCTTATGTTCCTTTGCCACGGGGCAGCTCCAGCCTCCACTATACTGCGTTAGGATATGGCGTTGGCCGGCTGGCCTCAACATGCCAGTGCAGAATAGGACTGCACTCTAAGATATTTTCCAGAAATTGACATAGATGATTTTTCCAGTTAGAAATAATACTGTGGCTGCATCTGCTACTATATCACCTGTATGACCTGCCTAGTATACTTTAAAAGCATTTAAAATTGCTAAAAAGGAGAACTTGGAATGGGAACTTGGAATAAAAACACGTAACACCGATTTCTGCCTTTCAAATCACGAAACCTGCAACACACACACACACACACACACTTTCAAACACCCTTAGGCACAAGGCATTCCTTGAGGGATTGGTGGGGGCTGTCTGGATCAATGAATGCACCTCAAAAGAGTTTTGAAGGGAGGAGGGTGCACACCTCCCCCCCCCCGCACTGCCCAGTCTGCGGAGGCAATGGCTGCTGCGTCCTCCGCCAAAAGGCCCCTCAGTCTGGGGTGAGCCCAGCTCCATGGAGAGACCTGCTTGACATGCAGAGGCACCAACTCAGTCCTGAGCGGGGAAGGGCTGGTCTTGGGAAGGAGGTCCGGGAAGGCCTTGCTCGAAACCCCCAATTGCCGATGCGGGTCAGAGTCGTGGGGTCTCGGCGAGCAGATGTCCCGCCTCAGCTCCCCTCATTCCCCCTTCCTCCCAATTCCACATTATTATTATTATTATTATTATTATTATTATTATTATTATTATTATTATTATTATTATTATTGTCATTGTCATTGTCATTGTCATTGTCATTGTCATTGTCATTGTGTTACACAACGAAATTCACTGACACCCGGAGACCAAACCAATACACACACTAAGTTCCCGACACTCCCCCCAACCCCCCATACCATCCACCCCCTAAAATTCCTCATCACTCAAGAGGGACTGTGGACCTTTCTGGGATACAACTAATAAGCAAGAAACTGTTATCCAGAGACAGCCCTGCTGAGAACCTTCGGTTTTGGCACAATTCCACGCGCAACATCAAGCCCAAGTGCAACTTTGATAAGGACAACAAAGATCAAGGAGGACCAACAGGCAAGAAGGATCGCTTCGCATCACATCACACGTCCCAGAAGAGGCATTTGACGGTCTCGGTTGAATGAACAGAATATTTGCAACTAAGACACGGGAGGATAATCCACAGGGAAGAGGAGCTTTGCGTCTCACTCCTGGGGTGCGCCTGCCTGCCTGCCTGCCTGCCTGCCTGCCTGCCTGCCTGCCTGCC
>JAJKFI010000025.1:12024593-12058339 GCA_029204185.1 Lerista edwardsae | reverse complement strand
GCCTGCCTGCCTGCCTGCCTGCCTGCCTGCCTGCCTGCCTGCCTGCCTGCCTGCCATCCCTCTGGAAGGGGGGCACAGCGGTCCTTGCTCTTGGGAAGCCTGAGCTCGTCTTCACATCATCAGGGGACAGGAGGCCATCAGCACACTGCGTGTCAGGCTGGTTCTGCAAGTGCATTTTAAGACAGTGGAAAAAGAATTGGGTGCAACAGACGGGACCCCACAGCACAGGCCGGAGTGCCACGTGCCGGCGGGGGGGGGTCATCTGGGTGCCCTCTGAAACGGAGCCAGTGGAGGACTGCAGTCCACGTGTGACGATACGGAGGGCGTGGAAGCAGCCCCAGGCACTTCCCAGCGGGCCATGCGCAGCCCTCCACAGCACTGGACGCTCGGAGCGGATCCACCCGGGCAAAGCAGTCCCGCGTCGCAGCAGGGCAACTGTGCCTGCCTCTCCTCAGAGTGCAGGTGAAAGGCACGGAGCAGCGTGTGGGAACCTCCATCGAGGGGCTGAGGGGGCCTGTGGTCAGACCGCACTCCACAGGGCCTGGCAGCGGAGCGAGGAAGCTGCCGACATGCAGTGGCAGTCGCTCCGCCAGCCCACTCAGATGCCTTTCCTAAGGAGGAAAAAACTGTATCCAAGTGTTTGGAGCGCATCCCCCTCCCCTCAGTCGTTTGTATGAACGTACAAGCTGCTTTTCACCCACAGTCTAACACTGCACTAAAACTCTGTAAAAAAAATAAAACTGATTTTTAAAACAGAAAAATGGAAGCGGGTGGAAAGGTGCACTTTGGAGAGAATGTAATGATCAAAATAGTTGCCCTGAAAATAATGCAAGAACATAAGAACAGAGTTAATAACAATGACAGGAATCGTCTTCGTTTGTTTTAAAAAGCCCTCTGGATTAATGGATATCACCATATCCTGTGGCCATGAGTTCCATACCCACAGCCCTTATCTCATGCTCGAGGCCATGTTTTCGATTGACATAGGGAAGGCGGTAGGATCAGAACCACCGATGCTGCTGCCCCCATCCCTCCATGAGCTGGCCAAAACGTCAGAGCAGGATGCGGGCAAGCCATACTTCTAGCCTGGCCCTGCCAGGGCCCCCAGGAACACAGAGCTTCCGTCCCAAGCATGGAGCAGAACTCCTTATCTTCTGTCCCAAGCATGGAGGTTTAGGAGTGGGGCTAGCAGAAGCCGCCCTTCCACTCCTCTCCCCCAACTGAATGAGCTCAAGAACGGGAGTGCAAGAAGCGGGTGTCTTGTTCCCGTCTGCAACTCCCCTTCCAGGGCTCTTGCCCCAGGGGAGCCTCTGTTTCTGCCCAGAGCAGCACAGTAGTGAAGTGTCAGAGCCACAGGGTGGTCATTTGGTGTGGTGGATACGCCGTTTCTCCTCATGCCCCTGCACGCTGCTTTCTCCTCTATGGCAGGACTCACTTCTACTGGGGCTTCCAGTGGTGTTCCTAGAGGGGGGCCAAGATAGGTTTTTCAGGCTCCAGAACACCCGTGTAAAGCGGACCCTCCCCCTTGCCTTCAGAGCCATTTGCGGCTGCAAAAGCACAGCAGAGGAGACGCTGCTGCTTTCACAGCCATGAGTGGCTCTGACTGACAGCAATGGGGAGGGTCCGCTTTCCACGGGTGTTCGGGAGCCTGAAAAACCTAGCGTTTCGCCCCCTGTAGGACTGCCACGGGGTGGGTGGGTTTCTGCTGAGCCTGAGCCAAAGGACCCCCACTGCCGATCTGCAGGCTGTGGGAGGCGACACGTTGCGCATGGAGACCAGCACACCCAGAGCAAGTCTTCCCATCCTGAGTCCCAGCAAGAGCAGGCAGTCAGGGGGGCTGGGGGGGGGGAGAGACACACCCGGGAAAATGTGGCCTCTCCTGCTTGGGCTCAATGATATGGGCGGACGGAACATTTTCTGCTGAGATGATTGACTTTTTAAAGCATTGTTTATAAAGTCTTTTTAAAAGTGCCTTTTTATTTACTTTAAGTACTGCACAAGGAAACCTCATAAAATGATTTAGCCCAGGACAAAATATTGAGCAACTCACATCCGATGGATGGGCCAGGCGTGATCTTGCACGTAAACCCTCTCAAACAGAGCCAAGCCAGGTTCCGCTGGCGTTCCTACCGGGTGGGGGGAGGCGAATGCTATTTTTTGCAGGAGCCTGAAGGGGAGGGGAGGGGCAGCAATACATAGGAGCTCAAGCTCCTGCAAAACCTAGTGTTTGGCACCCCCTGTAGGAACACCACTAACCTCTGGCCTGCCTCATTCTGACAGGCAGTGACTCTCCAAAGCCCCAGGCAGAGAGAGTGAACGGGAGAGAGAGTGTGTGTGTGTGGGGGGGGGGGAAAGACCTTTCCCAGCCCTGACACTGGAGATCCTTTAAACCAAAGAGGTGAAGGGCTGAATCTGGGCAAGAGAAGCCTGCGTACTTCCACAGGGTTGGAGGCACTCCCTAGGCAAGATCTGTCAGGGAGCAGATGGGGTCTCTCTCTCTCTCTCTCTCTCCCTCCCTCCCTCCCTGGACCCTGCGGCATTTTTCCCTTTGCATTTTTGCCCAAGAACAAATTCCCAGGGATTAGCTGCGGTCATGTCCCAGCATGAAGGCTCTGTACTGAGAGGGATGTGAGATTAGACATGCCGTTTTAATGGGATCCTAGTCCTTATCTGATTCCCTGCAGATGACAGCAACCGGAAAGCATCTCTTTTGCAGTATCAACCTTGATGTCTTGACAAATGTGACCTTTTTTGGGGGGGGGGGAGAGGAGGAAGAGAATGGCAGGGAGGGTTTTCCTGCAGTTGCCAGCTGACCAGATTTGCTGATGTGCCTTTGCCCGCAGTTTGACTTGCAGAAGTGAGGTTTTCAACGCTAGCTGATAAACCTGATCACCTGCTACTGCCTGCAGATCTGGTGGCTGCTAAAAGCACAGCAGGAGGGGCTAACAAGTATTTGGCAATCCCAGGCAGTCCCCAGCCTAAGACCATGAAAGCAGAGCTCAGCTCAGCCCAGCCCAGACGTCGCCGGGCACCCCTGCACTGCTACTGCTGAAAGAGCACCACGTGGAAAACGGGAGGCCCAAGGGGCGAGGAGCCTGCCAGGGAGCCAAAGGCCGTTCAGGCCACCCTCCTGCTGCCGAGGGCACCTGCACAATCCCAGGGGCAGTTTGTCCCAGAGAGCACAGCGGCCACCAGAGTGACCTACTCCTGGCGAGTCAGCCCGCCAAAGGAAGGGGGCCCACACGAGGACTTCCAGGGCAGGCCCTGCCAGGCAGCCTGGGCAGCACTGAGAAGCAGAAGGGCTCCCTTCCGCCCCCCGCCCCCGGCTGCCCTGCCCTGCCCTGCCGAGAAGACTCGAGTTGGGAAACCTGTTCCCCGAATGGGGCATGCTGTTTCAGCTCAGGCGGACAACCTGCCCAGGCCAAAGCAGCTCAGGTCAGGGAAGAGCCACACATCAAAGACATTAATTACCTAGAAGCAGCAGCAGCATTTAGTATGCACTCAAAGTAACCTTTGGCGCATTCCTGGCCTCAAAACGTCTGAGGAATTAAGCCGTCTTCTGAGCCTCGCTTACGAGTCTTCTGAGCCCAGACTCCAGTGCCTCTTAGGGTAGGGAACTAGGGTAGCAGCCCCAAAAGCACTCTGTTGGCTTCTCTGCCGCCTGTTCCTCCCTCCCTCCCTCCCTCCCTCCGCGGTTTGGCCATGCTGCCCCCCCTCCCTTGCCGAGTTGCAAAGTCTCTTGCCTGTCTCCACACTGTGCTTCGTGTTCATTTGGTGGAACCAGACGAGAGAGAGAGACAGTGTGACCCCGAGAGGGCAGACTGTTGTCAAGGTGTCTGCAGCAGGCAGATGGGGGGCAAGTGGGGGGTGACAAAATAATGAGCACCATTCCCAGTCGGGAGACGAGACTCTCCTGATCGGCTGCTAATGAGCAAATTGACTGAGGATGCTTCAGTGTGGCGCAGGCGCCTTCAAAGGGCAGCTCCACGGAAACGGAGGAAGTTCCCATCAAGAGATGCTGCAGGCGAAGCTTCCCCCCCCCCCGTTCCTCAGGCACTGTGGCTGGTAGACAGCCCTCCAGACCCTGTGGTGTTCCTAGGGGCGGCAAAACGCTCGGTTGTTCAGGCTCCCAAATGCCAGCATTAAGCGGCCCCTCGCCTTCAGAGCCATTCCTGTCTGCGAGAGCAAAGGGAGGAGGCACCTCCACATTGCTGTCACAGCCACAAATGGCTCTGAAGGCGGAGGCTGGAAGGGCTTCAGGGCATACATTGGCTGCTGGCTGCCCCTTACAATTTCTCTTCTTGGTCACCGGGGGGGGAGGGCTCCTGCCTGGAGGCTATGTGGGGAGACGCATTTGCAGACTCCCACTTCTGGGCCTGGGGGGCAGCCATCCACTTCCAGCCTCATCCAGCAGCGGGCTTTCCTTCTTAGGAAACCACGATATGCGCTTTTGCACCATGATATGCGCTTTTGTCTCTGGGAGGATGTGCTGCGCACTGTCAGTGGACGCCCCGACACCTCAGGGCCGTGCTGGCCTTTGAAGACTCCCAGCCGGCCAAGCACCGGGGCTAGCCCGGAATTAAAATGGAATTAAAAGGCAGCAGAGAGCAGAACCCGCCTGTAAACAAAAGTGATAGTTTTATTATAACAGCTGCCTTGAATTTATGTGTGTGTCATGTGCTAGAGCAGCTTGTGGCGCCCTGTGATGTGCGACTCTTTAAGCGACCACAGTGGATCATCGATACGGCACTTTTAATTGGCAGTGTGTGTGTGTGTGTGTGTGTGTGTGTGTGAGGACCCTCGCTGCGTTCCCTGGACAACGGCGTCCCAGGCAAAAGCATCCTGATCACGGGGGCCCCTGGACATTTGCACCCGTTTTTTGGCCTCCCAGAAATTGGTGTCCCAACGTACTTCATTTTTGGGATGTCAAGGTGGGGTCAGGGCAGGGCTTGGGTTCGCTCGGCACATGCACCAAGGGGTCGTTGCCCAGCTAGAGTGGGCTGGAAGTGACCGGGGGCTGCGGCTTCAAACTGCCCAGGCGTTTTTGCCCAGCTGTGTGTCCAAACAAAGGGAAGGGGGGGCAGGAGGGGATGAGCTGCTTGGTCCGCTGCCCAGCTGGCCAGCAAGACCGCACGTGCCACCTCCCAGCCAGCGGGTGGGTCTGCCCCCTCTCCCCACTGCCCCGCCAGGCTTCCCAGTGTGGTTGGGACTTTTCCCCCCAATGCCATTGGACTGTGTTGGCAACTAAACTGAACTGTGTCACCCACTTTGGAGAGGTGCTTGTGCCCCCCCCCCGATCCTGGGCTCAGTGGCATGACACAGGTTTGGGGTCTGCTTCAGGAACACTGCAAGGGGAAAAGGCAGGGTGGGCTGGAGAGGGGCCAGGCATGCCAACCTATGACTACTCATCAAGCATGCCCCCCTTGCCCCCTCTGCTGCCAAGACAGCCGGTCGGAGAACCAGGATGACCCAGTAAGGATGCCGGACACCAGTCGAGGAGAACCTGGTCCCAGCCCGCCAGCAGCAGCAGGCCTTGGAAAGCCACTTGGCCGAACTCCCTCCAGCCCCAGCCTGGAAAGCGAGCAACGGGATTCCTCGGAGGAGAAGCCGGAGGCGAAGTGCTCTCAAAACTGCGGCCCAACTGAGAAACAACCCCCTGAAATGAGGAGGGGGGCTTGCGTCCCGGGGTCCCCGGCCACCCTCGCCTTTCCCTTCCAGGGACCCGTCACTGGGGGGGGGGAGTCTGGAGGCCTCCCCCAGGGGAGTGAAGGCTTACTGAAGCTGCTTTATGAGCTCGTTAATGACCTGGACAGGGTTCAGCGGCATCTGATGATTAAATGAAACGCTCAGTTTCCTCCAACACCCCAGACCGACCCCCCCCCACCAGGAGCGCTGAGCTGGCACCTGCAGCCAGTGTCCTGTGGCATCCCCCTCCGTGCCTGTGCCCATGCTGGCACCTGCTGCGACCTTGCCTGAAGGTGAGATCCCACCTCGCCTACGGGCAGGCAGCACCTGCTTCCCCCCCCGCACGTGGCAGCCCTTGTGCCGTGGGCCCCAGGAGCTCACCAGCCCCCAGCGAGGAGGCGAGGGCTGGAGACTCTGCGCCACAAGCCACACTGAGCAAGGAGCGGGTCCTCCGCTTCTCGGACCCAAGAGGGTGGGGCTTCCGGCTTCGTTGACAGGGCCTGTGCGGATGACGGAGCCCCACACTTCTGGGGCGCGCTGGAGCCTACTGAGGGGCTTTCTGCCTCTCTCTCCCCCCCCCCAGAGCACTGTGGTGTTGGGCAGCATCCCAGGTGGCCCCACCCTGGCCCAAGGTCAAGGGAGGGAGGAGATGGAGGGCAGCCGAGACCCTAAAATATTCCAGCCCAGGTGCAAAGTGGTCCTAACTGGTCAGCCCCTGAGCGCACCCAGAGGGCACCCTTGCCCTGCTCCTTCGGCCCCCTCTTGCCACCTGGGTTTTGGAGATCCTGGAGGAAATGCCTGCTTGGAAGGACTTCCTTCCAGGGCATAAATAAAAGGACAGTCAAGCGGTTCCACCCTTCCTGGCAGGGCTGCCGGAAGGACCAATGCCAGCCTGCCGATGCCTCCTGCAGTGCTGCCACCCAGCCACCTGGCTCCTGAACCCTGGCAAGCAGGCAGGGATGGCCGATGTCTGTTGTCTTCATCCTCCAGACACGGCCTTGGGCCCGGAACGGCACTTGCGCCCCACCAGCTGCTCTCCTGGGCTGCTCTCTGCGCGGGGGGGGGCACTGCCACTCCTCCCGCCCCCACCCACTGCCAGCTGCCGGGCCCCACGCAGACCCCGAGGTTGCAGCCGGCGCACGACGCGTGTGGTGGTTCTCACTAGGCCACTAGGCGTGCGGTGGTTCTCACTTCGGCGGGGCAGGAAGGAGACGGGAGCGGAGAGGTCGCCCGGGGTGACGAGCAGGGCCAGACCCGCCCTGCCCACCAGCTGCCAACGGTGTCCCGGCCTGCCCTGGCTTGAACAAGTCGAATCAGGCGGTAACGCGAGAGGCCGGGATGAGCTGCAGCGGAGGAACGCGAGCGTCCCCCGGGAGGGCCTAATGAGGGGGAATTGGCTGGGCCAGGACCTCCGCCGGCTTCTGGCTCGGCGCCTGGGACAGCTAATTCCCGGGAAGTGGGATCGGCCGGCCCGAGGGTGACGCAGCAGATCGCCCTGGCAGGGGCAGGAGGGGGGTGGCGTGGAGCAGCCAGGCGGGGGGAGCCGCCTCTGCCGCCCGCTCCGGCTCCAAGGCTGCCTGGACCCCCACACCCGCTTCCCTGACCCCTCTGGCCTCTCCTGGCCAGGCTGGGCCAGGGCGATCGTGGGCCTGGGGAGCCTGGCAGCGGCCACGACTCGCCGGCTGAGCCCTGCGCCTGCCCACGGCCCCAGCGCCAGGCCCAGTGGCGACTCCACCCACGGGAGGGGAGCCGAGGAGGGCAGGTCGTCCTCCTTGCCAAGACCCCAAAGCGCTTCTGCCAGCGAGACCAAACCGCACTGGGCAAGATGGGCGGACAGCGCCTGCCCCACAGGCTCCTGTGCCAAGGATGCCAGCCTTCACTGCTCGCCCGCCTCCCTGACAGCCGGTTGCGCAAGTGTTTCCTCCCCCAGCCTGGAAACACCCTCCTGCCCTGCTCCCAGGCCCTCCCCCTCCCCGCATCCTGGGGTGTGCCCAGGCCTCGTTACAGCGACACAGCTGGGAAGGGAGGGCGGCCCGGCCCGGCCTGGCCTGGCGCTTGATCCTGGTCCAGTTCCCGAGAATTTAAAGCCTTGTTGTTATTGTTGCTGCCAAGCTAAACTGCCCCTAATTATGTGTGTTCATTTGCAATCTTCTGAGTGGCTCTCCTGCAGTCAAGTGAATGCGGCTTGTGCAAGAAAACCTCCCAAGGAGTTTGTGCCGTTTCTAGGCCAGGCAGGTTTTCTTGCTACGCACACAGTTCAGGGCAAAACTTGAAATGCACAGGACAATCTACAGGACTACAGTCTAAAGGCCTACAGTTGAAATGCACAGGACAATCAGCCAGATGCTCAAAGCACGCTGAAAATCACTGCTTCTTATTGCACACCTTGCAAGGAGAAATTCCCTTCTCAAAATATGAAATGTTCCCTGCTGATTCCCAACAGGGGGGGGGAGTGGTATTTGCACCATGATGGTAAGCCAGGAGCTTTTCACACACACGCACACGCACAGATGCAGGTCCAGCAACTCCTGCTGTCTCTTTTGCATGGCAACTCCAGCCTGCACCAGAGAGGGAACACCTAAGAACAGCCTGCTGTGAGGGGGAAGGGCCAGCCACAATGTCAAGAAACAGTGCAGAGGAAGGAAGGAAGGAAGGAAGGCAGAGACTCTGCTTGGAGCTGCAAGGAAGGCGGAAGGGTTAAGGTGCTGCTGGCAGAAAGGGGTGTGTGTGTGTGTGTGTTTGTAGGTCAGGGAGTTGTGGGCCAAGAGAGTGGAGAAGCCAGTGCAGGCTGGGAGGGGCCGAGTGCCACACACTCCCCCGAACAAATCCGCCTGCATTTCTGGGCTGCTGCTGGCTCCGAGCGTCCCGGGACTGCGGTTGTTCTGTTTCCACATTTGGTCTATTTCACTTTTGCTTTCCGCCTGCGTGTCCTTCCTCAGGACAATCAGGAGACGGAGGACGGGGGGGGGGGGACGGACGGATGAGGCGCCTCTGCCCGCTCCCTTTGGCAGCTCCTGCAGATGAAGCCGCGCCTCGCCCGCCGGGAGGGCAGAGGGGGCTCCGCCGCCCGGCTCCGCCAGATGTTTCCCCCTGCAGCAAGTGACCTCCTGCCCGGCTGCCTGGGATGCAGCTCCCTCCCGGGGGGGGGGGGTGTTTGCCCCCCGCTGCTAATCACATTAGCAGTGCAGAGTGCAGACCTGCCTCTGGGCTCCCAGCCAGACCTCTTCTGCGCTCCTCTCTGCAGCAGCCCAGAACGCGGGCCCCGAGCAGGGCCACGTGGAAGGGGCGCCTGCTCACAGCCACGGAAGCCCAGGCCCAGGGGCAGGAGGGGGCCCTTCCCCCACACTTGCCAACGCTGCCAGCCTGAGGAAGGCGCCATCCCAGCAAGTCCCCAGCGCAGCCGAGGGGTGGGAGGCTGGCGGCAGAAGTCTCCGGGGACGCCTTGGGGCGCTCCAGATGGAACGACGCCTTCCTGCCTGTGACTGCTCAGCACGGAGGACCCTCTTGGGGCACTCCCAGACCTGAAAGGGCAGCAGCAGCAGCTGAGGTTACCTCTCCCCCTGCCCAGGGAGGGGGGTCAGCAGGAAAGGTCCCTTGCAGGCAGGAGGCCTGGAAGCACGTCAGAGCTGCTGGCGCTTCTGAGCGGGAGGTGAGTGCTGAGAAGGCTCCACTGCCCCGCCCATCTCATCGGACGCACACGAGGGGGGGGCAGCGGGGAAGGGCAGGAAGCGGCCAGGCTCAGGGGGCGCCTCCTCCGGCGAAGAGCCTCTCACCACCAAACACGTCTATGCACTCAACGGTCCGTCCCTCTCTCCAGGACACCCCCTGGGAGCTGGGACTTGCCAGGAGACCATCCCCCCAGTTCTTGGGGGGAGCCCCTGGGATGGGTGCAGACCAGTCGAGCAGGTGTGCCCCAAGAGGAGGGGCTGTGGAATATCTTGACTGGGGAGTTTCTGACACCCCAAAACCAGTGGTGAAATTCAGCCAGTTCTCACCAGTTCTGCAGAACCGGTTGCTAATTTTAGGTTGGGAGAGGGAAGAAAGGCAGCGGATGGCCCTGAAGGCCGCCCTGGAGGACATAGAACCGGTTGTTAATTTATTTGAATCCCACCACTGCCCAAAATTTATTTATTATAAATAAATAAAATAAAATATTAATTTATTTGAGTCCTAACACCCCCGCAGTAAATCAGACGGGACGAGTGGAACCAACAGCCCAGAAGGACAGAAAGGATGTTCAGGATGATGCACGACACGGACATCTGCATCGGAAGCCAAATCTCCCAGGTTGCCACAGCATCCCCTCCTGTGGGCCTCTGGTGATCCGACCCAGGACAAAGTGAGTGAGAATCGTGTCCCGAGGAACGGCTTCATCTGCTTTCCTGGTGCTGTTGGAATTCCGCTTTTAGCAGAGAGAGAGAGAGAGAGAGAGAGAGAGAGAGAGAGAGAGAGAGAGAGAGAGAGAGAGAGAGAGTCACTAGTGTTTTGTGCTGTTAATTCCTCACTGGTGAAAAAACTGCCCACCTGCAGCCTGCTGTAGTCAGTGCTGCCTCTCCTTCACCCCCGAAGCAGAACAACCCAGTTGCCCATATTCATGGCAACAACATGCCAGCAGCATCGTCCAGGGCACCCACTTTGCTTGCCGAAGGTCCCAAGTTTAACCACCGGCAGCGTCTCCAGTTGAGAGGATTTCAGGGAGCAGGGCTGGGAAAGGAGCCACAGGCTGCCCAGGCAGATGGGCCAGGGAGCCAGGAAAGCCCCTCGCAGACCCTGCTGTGGCCTGGACCAGTCTTCCAACAGCGACTGGATGGCGGTTTATCCTGGCGAAAGGCAAACGGCCTGCAAGGCAAGCAGGAGCAGCCTCCAGCCCAACAGTGTCCACTTTATCCAGTCCGTTCTCAGAACTGGCCCCCGAGTCACCCCCTCTGGCCTCTGCTTCTGACTGCAGACCCAGCGGTCCTTCATCGCAGTCCTCGGTCACGAAGGGGCTGCAGCCACAGGGAGCCGGGCCAGCTGCAGCCTCAGCCCAGAGCCACCCTGGCGACACTTTCTCCGGTCCGAGCGAAGCAGGGGGGCTTGTGGGAGGATCTCCTGGGAGCTGGAGCTCTGGAGCACCTGCTGCTGCTGCGCTGGGGGCCCCCCCGGCTGCAGAGCCCTGGGGGGGGGCTGCTCTTGCGACTGCCGGATCAGGCACTGGCCCAGCGGGGTGGGCTGTCAGTCCCAGGTGGTCTGAAGGCCACAGGGGGCCAAGTGGTCTCAAGCGTGGAATCCGTGGAGCTGGTGCCAGACTGACACAGGAGCCACACTCGTCCTTGGCACTGAGGCTGCTGAAGGGCACAGCAAACCCCCCACCCCCCCACCTCCCACAAGCTGGGCAAACGGCACCTCTTGTGTTGGGCAGAAAGAGGGCACCGGCCCCGCTTCCCCCCAGCAGAACATCCCTCCAGCGGCTCTGCTGGTGTCTCCTGTCAGTTCATTCTCAGAGGGGCCTTTGCCGGGGGGGGGGCTGCCCTTGCACCAGGAGGTGAGGCGGGCTCCTTCCTCACTTTCGTTCTGCTGCTTGCTAGAAGCATTTCTTCCGAGGCTAAATTTAACTCTGGAGATTTCTGGCTTAGCTGTTCCATTTGGTTCAGATTCTTGTTGGGATTTTTTTTTTTTTTGAGGTCTTTGCGGGATTTGTTGAGGTCTGTTGTGATCATTGTGATTGTGTTTCTATCTTGTCTTGTGTCAGATTGTGCACCGCCTTGGGCACCTCCCACTCAGGAGAGGAAAGGCGAGATGCACGTATCTGGAAGGAAAGGCGAGCAGAGAACTCTGACCGGCAGGTGCATCGCTCAAGTGTTGGCGCGCTGACAGGTGCTGTTCAGGTGCAACGCTGGCCCGACTTCCAATGGGGCAGTCTAGGACGGGTGAATCAAGTGGGGTGGGTGGGTGGGTGGAGCTCGGCCTTTCCAAAGACCCCAGTTCTAACTGCAGTCGGTGGAGGGGGGGGGAAAGCGGCTGCCAGTCACTGCTGCAAGAAAGGAATCTTGTACATGCTCAGTGATGCTCTTTCACGATGTCACCCATTCCAGGCAGCTGTGTGCCACTAGATCATTGGAGTCCAGGGTAAATGCTGCCAAATGCTGTCAGGGTAAATCTTCCTGGTCCTCAGGAAGGTGAAGAACTTGAGGTGGTTCAAGGCAGTTCCTCCTGGCAAATGGACCATTTTGGGGGACCAGCTACAAGATGCTGGGAGCCCTGGAGGGACTGGTGGCTCTGCAGCCTCGGCCCAATGACCAACTGAGGGGAGAGCTGCGACGTTTTGCAGCTCCCTGGGAGGGAGCAGAAGTGGACCATACTGGAAAAACACGTGTGTGTGTGTGTGTGTGTGTGTGTGTGTGTGTGTGTGTGTGAGAGAGAGAGAGAGAGAGAGAGAGAGAGAGAGAGAGAGAGAGAGCAGTTGGGCCCCAGGACTACTATCTGGAGCCACTTGCAGGAGGGCCCCCTTCCTGCCTCGCTGCCCTTCGCTCCACGGCCGGCTCCTCGGCATCCCCCCCACCCGAGTGAGGCCGCCTTGTTTTGTTGGCAGGCAGCGGAGCCCCGAGGGAGCCGGGCGAGAGAAAAGGGGCATGTGTTTAGAGCGTTTCCACTCTGTTCCGCTCTCCTGGGCTATTTCTATCTCTTCTTGTCAAAATTTATCAAGTGCGTAATTGTTTAAACAGCACTGAAGTGCCAGGAGCCACAGCGGCTGGGAATTGTCCCACATCTGCCTGTGCGACTCATGCTGGCAGCTCAGGGAAGGGGAGGGGCCACTGCATCAGCCGCCGGGCCTCGGGGCGCAAGGGCAGAGGGGCCTGGGGAAAAGACGGCAACCCCAAACCCCTTCCACCTTCTGCCGTGCTGGGCTGCAGGTACGGCACATGATAATCCCGCCGACTACTTCTGGGATGCGCGCGGGGTCAGGAAGCCACAGTTGACGGCTCTGCTGAATTAAGCAATGCTGTGAGTTTGCTCCAGTTTGTCACCTGGATAAGTGGCTGCAGTGTTCTATGTGATGCTTGTGGCCCATGGGAGCAGCTTGGAGAACGGGATAGTTGGGATGAGAGCCCCTCAGTGGCAATTGGGGAAAAGAGGGCCCAGAACGGGAGGTGGGGTGAAGGCCCCGAGGTGGATCTGGGGTTCCAGGCGGCTTCATCTGAGGTGCTTGGCTGGCTGGGCTGCTTGTGTGGCAATGCTGAGCCCGGCTTCCAGGGCGGAGAAAGAGAACTGAGGTTGCCTTCTGGTCTCCTGGGAGAAATGGTGACGGAACTTCAGAGAATCCTCAGTGGCTTCCCCTGGTTTGAGTTCTCCACTAAGGAGTCTTTTTTCTGATGTCCAAACGTCACCTGGATGGACAGACAACCCTGAACCTTAAGTCTTCTACGACACGGTGATCTTGCTTAGCAGAGGACAGAAAGTTAGGAGGAGGAAGGGAACCAGTCAATGAACGCAAGCAGGTTTGACCTCATCCGTGGCGTTCCTATAGGGGGGAAGCTAAGTGTTGCAGGAGCCTGAGCTCCTGTGTAATGTGGCTCCTCCCCCTCGCCTACAGAGCCATTTGCAGCTTGGAGAGCAAAGCCTCAGAGACAGCTGTCTGAGCAGCAAATCACTCTGAAGGCGAGAGGGAGGGGACGTGTTATGCAGGAGCTCAGGCTCCTGCAACACTTAGTGTTTGGCACACACACAAGCACCCGCCCCGTAAGCCACTGGACCTCATCAGCCCAACAGCACTTGCAACGGCCAACTCCAGGGAGCCTCTTCACAGGTCATCCTGGGCCAACTCGAGGGAGCCACGGCGGTGACTGAGCATTTGGAGCGCAGGACTCTGAGCCGCAACACACTTTGCGGTCTCCAAGGGACGTTCAACCACCGAGAGCGGACGTGGGCCTGCAAGCACCTCCCATGCGTTGGCGCCTGTGCTGAGCTTTTCACAAGTCTCCTCATGTGTGACTGGATTTAATTCAGATTATTCCAGATGGCGTGTCTAAGTGCTGACCAGCCGACACGCTGAGATCTGCCGTATTTGAACAAGGCCTGGCGGGGACCAAGCGGGTTCCCTGCTCCTGCATCTCAACTCTCTGAAACTCATCTCAGTTTCCAGGGGACCAAAGTGTGGCTGCTGCAGCAATGCTGGACACACTCACATCATCCCAGGAAAGGGGAACTGCCCGGACTGTGTTCCGATGGAAAGGAAAACATGCGCTCTCAGCACAGCGGAAAGGCACCCGGAGGAGGAGTGAGGAAAGGGGGGGGGGCTGGAGGACATGAAGGAGAGCCTCTGCACTCATCACGCCTGGATGTTGTACTTCTTTCAGCAAAGGCAAGTCTGTTGGGCAACAGAGGACCAGGCAGTTGCAAGGCAGGGGATTGGCCTGTGGCACTCCGGCCCCTCACCCTGGAGCACTGCAAGCAGATAAGAATGAAGCTGGACTCCCTGAGGTGACCTATTTGCCCTGGGAGAAGGAGGAGCCCTAGAACGGAGTTCAAAGCCATCTTCAGCACAAAACGCTTAAAACCCCCTGCAATTTACACGCAGAGGGAAACCAACCAGCCGCGAGGAATCTGGCAGGAACATAAACAGCAGCCAACACAACGTTACTCCACCGCTCTGCTGAAGTCAAGCTGAGACAGCTCTCCAACCACGACACTCTTCTCCAGCAAGAGCCGCCTGGGCTGTTCCTGCAAGGTTCTCCGCTTTTCAAGATCCCTCAAGGGCAAGGGAGCAGGGCAGCCGCCGCCAAGGCAGCCTCTGGAGGTGGCCCTGTGTGGAGTCACCCCAGCAACGGCGCTCTTGGGTGGACCTACAGGCCAAGGCAGCACCAGGGGAGGAGGGCAGCTCAGCTGTTCACGCGGGTGTCAGCTGGGGCCCCCGGCACCTGCCGAGGGAGTGCTCTTTTGGGGGTTCTTTTACAGAAACTGCATGCCCATCGCTGGCCCGCCACCCAGCCGAGCTCCTGCTTATTCTGAGGAGTTGCAGCACAGCACCACCTCCACTACCACTGAATGGCAGCAGGTCTCCAAGCTCCCAGGCAGAGGAAGGCCTTTCCCAGCCCCACGACCTACTGAACGTAAGAACATAAGAAGAGCCCCTATGCTGGATCAGGCCAAGGCCCATCCAGTCCAGCTTCCTGTATCTCACAGCGGCCCCACCAGGTGCCCCAGGGAGGCACGAGACAGCAAGATGCTTGCATCCTGTTGCCACTCCCTTGCACCCGGCACTCTGAAGTAGCCTACTACTAATGTAAGGAGGTTGCCCAACCCATCATGGCCTATCATTGCCCACGATGGACTTTTCTTCCAGAAATCCGTCCAATCCCCTCTTAAAGACATCTAGACCAGAGGCCATCATCTGGCATCCTTGCCTCCTGTGGCAAAGAGTTCCACAGATTAACTACTGTGCAGATGCCAAGGGCTGCCCTGGGAATGGCACCTGCCAAGCAGAGGTCTGCCACTGCTACGGAGACCTCCTGGGCTACACTTTGCAAGGATACCATGAGGCACGTGTTGGAAGGCACCCAGATCCCCCCCCCCCCGGAAATGGAGGGAGGAGAGGAAGAAGCCCCAATCCCAGAAAGGAGCAAGGCTTGATGACGGTTGGGTGTGAAATGAACCCCCCCCCCACACACACACACACACTTGCTATCATGTACGGAACATTAAGCCAGAATTTCCAAATGCTTCCTGGTTTTTATTGCACTTGCCCTTTCAGCCTCCAGCACGGGGAGGGAAACTGAGGCAGAGCATGGCATGCCCAGGGAAATGCAGATGTATGCAGGGGAGTGCAGGGGGGGGGGATGTAAATCCACATCTTGCCGCTTCAACTACAAGGTTCCAGCCATCAGTCCATGGCAGCTCTTTAGAAAGCATGAATCACATTGGCAGTGCCATTAGTCATACAGGGGGGAGGGAGAGCGCTAAATTAAAATCCCGCCAATTAAATTAATTACCCTAAAAGCACCTCACCTGATTAGCAGCATGCATACTTAATTGCATTAACACCACCAGGAGGTCACTTGCTTCTGTCCCGAACATCTCAGCGCATTGTTCTTGGCGCCTTCTCAAGGCCTCCCCCATCCCCCATTGCCCTTGGGAGGTTCCAGACAAAGGCTCTTCTCAGCGGACCCAGCAGGACTCCAGCCCGAACAGCAAGGACTGCCCTGCCGGGGGCTCCTCTCTGAGCGGTGGACTTCCCTCAAGGAAGGCAGGGGCGGAGCAGAGACACACCAGCACACTCCCCCCTCCCTGTGGGCTTTCCTGGGCTTGCAAACGGGCCTGACTCACTGGGAGCAGGAGAATTTCGCTGGGCTCCTGCTTTCATCCCACAGGGAATGCAATGCAGAAGAGAGCAGCCAAAATGATTCCTGGGCTGGGGGGCCTCCCTTAGGGGGGCTCTTCAGTCTAGGAAAAAAGGCTCTCTGAGTGGGGACATGACTGAGACGTGCAAAATCATGCATGGGAGGGACAGAGTGGATTGATATGCTCTTTTCCCTCTCACACAACACCAGAACCAGGGGACATCCGCTAAAATCAAGGGTCAGGAAAATGAGAAACCAACAAAAGGAAATATTCCTTCACTCAGCGTGTAATTGGCGGGTGAGAAGAAACCTCACTGAGAAGGATCAATAGCACAGCCGCCCTCTTTGGGGCGGCCGTTCAGCACTTGTGAGTGGTCTAAGGCCCAGACCTAGGACTGGAGGGGGCTCGGGGGGGGGGGGGGTTGCGCCCTGCCCACACCCCCCCCACCAGCTGCACAGGGCGATGCATCCAGCATGTTGCTTCCTGCCGCCGCCGCACCCTATGCCTGACTCCTCCCCAACTCCAGAGGCGCACAGGAAGCTGCCTGATCCCAAGCCAGCCCATCGGCCTTTCCCAGCACCCCCCCTTCCCCCAGGAGTGTCAGAGACTGAGGGCAACAGGCGCTGGGGCCACCGAGCCACGGTCCCTCCCCCTCCCTTCCCCGGGAGCTCTGCACCGACTTTCATTTAGGGTGGGGAGTCTAGGCTGAAATGCGTCTTTCCTGCCTTCTGCCCTAGTGCGGCTCCACGCTGCATCAGTGGGGTGCTTCTCCTCCTCTGGGGGAAGGCCCTCCTTCAGTCTGTGGTCCTGGTGTGGGCCCTCGTGGCCTGCCCGTTGGTTTCTCTCTGCCCCACCTCCAAAACAAGAGTGCCGCCGGCGAGTCAGCAAGCCAAGAGTTGCCTTCTTGGAGGGAGGAGACCCAAGAGTGCCGCCCCCGAGACTCTTCCACAAGCAGGAACTCTGTTGTGCATCCCTGGTGACCGGCTGGCTCCCCACCCCACACCCGGCCTTTGGCTGCCTTTCACCACCAGAGCTGGGGCAGCCGAGTGCTCAGTTCCTCTGCTCCACACACACACCCCCACAGGCCCCCGCGTGGCACCCCCCCCTTGCACACCCAGAGGGAGCCGCCTCGACAGGCAGAGGGGAAGCAGCTCTTCCTCTGAGAAAGGGCCTTGGACTGGGTCAAGAAACCAGCCCCACTGGGCCGCCAGGGCTCCTCCTCCCACCCCACTCTGAGGGCGCAATCCTGAACTGAGTTAGGCCGGCATAAGCTAAGCCAGCAGAGTTTGGCCGGCACAAGAACCACCATAAAGCATGTCTGGACCACTCTCGGAGTCTGAGGCCGGCACACAGACGTGAGCCACCCTCCCTGACTCCGAGGGCAGTCCAAACACGCTTGATGGCGGCCCTTGTGCTGGCCAAACTTGGCTGCCTTAGCTTATGCCGGCCTAGTTCCAGTTTAGGATTGCACTCTGAAAGTTGCAGCTTCTTGCAGCCTGACTGCTGCTGTGCGTGGCATTTCCTGCGCAATGCTGCTTGGGAGCGTGACTGAGACGCTTTCAGTTTAATTGCAAATTGCTAATTTGAGAGCCTTTTAAAATGGTGCGGCTGTTTTGTTTGCTGCCGAGAGAGCGAGAGTTTTCGGAGAAGGTGGGACCGTCGTGCTGCAGCGGACTCGGATGGCAAAACGGACGTCGCGCACGGCCTTGCCTCGCAGGCCCCCCAGCCCCAGCCCCGGCGCCCGCCCCCCGCGGCGTACTCACTTCCGACCCGGAGGCTGACCCGGTGCTTGAGGTGCCAGGAGGAGCCCTCGTAGCAGGAGTACTGGCCGCTGTGCGCAAGGTCCACGCTGGGCAGGACGAGCCGCGAGCCGTTGAGGTGGGAGGCGTCGAGGTCCGTGCTGTTGACGGTCCAGGTGACTGGCGCATCCCGGTCCACAGAGCCGCACTGGAGCGTCACACTGGTGCCCAGCTGGGCGTACTGGACGTGGGATTCTGGAGTGCCGAGAAGACAAGGAGGGCGTTGGTAAGGGGCAGACACAGGACGGAGCCCAAGACAGGCATGCAAGGCAGCAACGTGCGCCGAACCTGCCCCCTGCTGCGTGCCGTTTTTCTGCTCCTGGTCGTGGACAACCCACATTTGCAACAGGGGCGCTTAAGTGGAACCCCGACTCCCACCCCACACAGGGGCCCTCCACTGCAGTCAATGGACTTCCGGCTCAGGCTCTGGGGCTGGGCCCAGTGAGAGGTCCTCTCAGACCAGCACCTCCCCATTGGCTTCCTTTGGGGAGGTCCTGGAGGCAACAGCAACCCTGACGGCCAACTCCCCCCCCCCAATGATCCCCTGGAGAGAGGGCAGGAAGCCAAGCGATGTGCAGCGGTGCCCTGGCTCCGAATGACGCCTGATGACGCCACCTGGCTCTGCCACCTCTGCACCGTCCAAAACACCAAGTAGCTGCTTCCTGCACTCCTCGCATGTTCGCTTCCATCGCACACGTGCAGGGGTGATGCAAAGGGACCGGCAAATGCAGGAGCCCCTTTGTTGTCACTGTGCCTGTCAATCCAACCCGACAGCTTGCGTTTCTGGGTTGGAAGAAACGTCCAGCAGGGTCAGGAGGCAGGTGAGCCACCCTCTGCCTAAAGTGGGTCAACGCAAATTGCATCCACCGTGATGGGAGGTGGTTGTGACAGACGTGGGGTGAAGGACACCCTGAATCCACCTCCCTCTTCCTCCCTACAATTGTTCCCCGATGCAACCCACATTGAATGGACCACCCCGAAAGATGTGTCGTCATTCTGAAGCTAAACGAAGTGAGAGCCACATATTTCTGCCCCCACGCCAAGAAATCAGGGGCTACAAATGGACTCCTGGAAACTGATACTAGTCCTAGAGGCAAAGCCTGTCAGTTGTGCCCCTTAAAGGTTCCTGAAACAACCCCTCGACTTTGCACCCTGCAAATGGAGCAGGATTTCAGCTCAGCCCTCCTTTCAGCAGCAGAATGGGGCTGAGGCCCACGCCTCTTGACTGGAGCTCCATCCCTAGTCTTTAAACCTCTGGCTAGTTTGTGCATCTAGTCACTTTCTCCCCCCCCCCCGCAATGAACAGGAGAATTGCACCAGGAGAGGCAGCAGAGGGGGAAGGGGGCACTGTGCACAAGCAGCTCTACAGCCCAGCCTGCCAAAGTCCTGAAAATCTGTCAGAGGTGCATCTGTGCTGGTGCCAACTGGCTCCATCAGTTCAGTGAAAACACCAGAACTGCTTTCCAAAAAGGGAAGACACAGAAGGAGCGGCTGGACAAGTTGTGCATCCAAAGCCCCCAACTTCTGTGTCGGTCCCCGCAGAGGCTCCGCTGACCCATCTTGATCCTGGCTTTGCGGTCAGACATTTCCCCCCCACAAAAGACAGTGAAGCATACTCTGTTGTACTGCGGGAATGAGAGTTTAAAATGCATAAACTGCAGGACACGCTGGCCCAACATAAATCTGCATTAACTCTCCTGGTTGCTGACGGAGAACATTAGCTAAACGAGCCCCTGCAGCCACTGAGCTGCTTGTTTTACTCGGGCTGCTGGTTAGTAAGGAAAGATCTGCTGTGTGCCAGGACTGAGCGTTAAAAGGAGCTTAAGACGGATGGTCTCCTGCATACTCTTAAAATGATGCATTTCTAAGCAGGGGCTACTGCTGTCTGGGGGGGGGGGAGCGGCAAATGCCCCAGGCACTGCCCCTGTCTAGCCCAATGATGGTGAACGTTTTGGGGTTACGGTGCTTAACTTGATTCTCTTGGCGTGTCACTCCCCATCTCCAATAAAAGAGAAACAATTATTTACATATTCATTTCTTTTTTAAAAAAAAATACTGTCCAATCAGTCATGTGTGGGGCTATTCATTATATTTTAAAAATCAAATCATATAAAAATAATTACAAAAAATGAAATCATTGCAAAGAAATCCTCAGTTGACATTTGACATCACCTAAAACGTCATGGTGTGTCGCCTTTGACACGCGTGCCGTAGATTCGCCACCACTGGTCTAGCCCATTAAGGGTGGCACAACCCTCTCCCCAGCCATTGCTCTGCCCTCTGAGGAACTGGAACTATGGGGTAAATGCTGTCCAGAGGCACGACAATGCTTTCGGACAGCAGCAGCATATTGTGTGATGCTCCACAACATTCTGGTAGGTCAGAAGGGGTCGGTGGCAGCCGGAGGGGGCGGCAGTCCACGGATCTGGTCCCAGGGCAGCCACAGGGGCCACAGACACGACTGTTTCTAAGAAGAAGAGGAAGCGGGGCCCATGTTTAGCATCTTCATGCACTGCGAACAAGGAGCTGAGAACGGTCTCAGACTACAGGGGGTTAAATGTGAGGGCGAGCAAGAGCTGTCCCGACTACGGACAAGGACGGATCCGGGTCTCCACCCTTGTGGTTCTGCGTGGGCTGCAGGCGGCCTCATGGTTTGTCAGAAGGAATCCGTGTAATAAGTGCAAAATTATTAGGGCCAGCTATTTATTACAAATAGTAATAAAAAAGAAGGATTTGTGTAGTGCTTTTTTCTCTAAACAAACAACCACCACCACCCTCCCTTTCTTGGACCTGATTATTCCCTTCCCCAGAGGAGATCTCAGCAACTGCCCTCTTGCAACAGGATAAAGCACTAGCCATTGCGGGGGGGGGGGGTTGGGTTGGGCCATGAGAATCCCATCCATTCCTTTCCCTGGAAGGGAAGCATTATGTATCCCCCCAAAGTAAATCCCGCTCCATCCCATGGACACAGCAGATCACAGCATTTTTTAGACACTTGTTAGTAAGTCTTGAGCCTAAGGGCCACCATCCAAGTACTGTGACCCCATTTCACAGAGGGGGAAGACTGAGGCCTTGTCTCCCAGGGAGTAGTTCTGGGCTCAGACCTGGGGACAGCACTGCTCTTCATGAGGCAGGACGAGGGCGTAAGTCAGGTCTGGGAAGAGAAAAAAGGCCTCCCAGGCAAATATGGGGGCTGATGAGGAAGCCCTGCAAAGAGCTCCAGACTCCGCTCGCTTCTCTGGGGCAGTGCCGTCGGGCCCCTCTGAAGACCGCAAGGCCTGGCCTCTGACGGGTGTGCCTGTGTCCCGAACCAGGGCGAGGGGGGGGAGCCACAGGGCCCACGCAACCCGGCAATGCATGAGCCCGTCAAATGGCCAGGCGGGAGCGGAGCAGCCTCCCTGCAGAGCAAGCTCCTCGGAGCATTCCTGGGGGCACGCAAAGGCCCCCCACCAGCGTGGCGAGGAGTCACCTCCCTTTCCACACTGGCTGTGTTTATCTACACAACTCGTAAATCTGCATCCCTGACTGCAGCCGCCGCCAACTTGTGGCTCCTTCCAGCCGTGGAGCCTCCGTGCCGTTCACGCCAGAGGAGTCCTGGCTAGACAGGGGGGAGGCCGGCTGGAGCCCCCCAGAAAGCCAGCCCAGGCAGGCCGTGGGCCTTTGCGTGGCCTGGAATTAAACCTGAACACTCCCCCGCCCCTTACTGGGGCCAAATCAGACATTATTCTGGCCGACTTGTGCTCCCAGCCCACTTTCGCCAAGAAAACGTAACCCCTTGACTGCCAGTCAGTGCCAGCAATCCTGCTGCCACAGGCTTCCTCCCAGCTGGGCTGTTTCTGCTTTGGAGGGGGAAATTAAGGCGCGCGAGGCAGGCTCTGGGCGCCCTGGGAGTGTTTGCATCAAGGCAGTGGGCCGGGGGGGGCCCATCTGGGACCGCGGGTGCTTCCCTGAGCTACTGCAGAGATCCCCGCTGGGGAAAAGGCCGGCGGCAGCCAAGCAGGGGGTTCAGCGGCTCATCCCTGTTCCGGGAGGAGCGTAACAAGGAAGCATAGTGGTTGCTAAAAATGAACATGACAACCAGGCTGCTGACAGCCCCGCAAGGGGAGCTTGGCTGTGATCTGCCGCCATCTCCTTTGTCGCTTCTGTGCCGCTCGACCGAGGACGGGAGCCGTGTGATGCCGCTCACTTCTGAGGGCTGAGCAGGCGGGATGTGCAGCTTCCGCAAACGGCAGCGAGACTCCGCGTCTGCCTGACGGGCGCGAGCGTGATTACAGCCTGCCAGCTCGGGCCGTGACAACGTTGGCAGAATGGGACGCTGGCAGCCCAGCCTGGAAGACCCCGAAGGCCTTTCCCGGGACCCAGGCAGGCCCTCCCAGTTGGGTCCAAAATGACAAGCGAGTCCAGAAACAGGAAGTCAGCAAAGAGCAAATAAACTTTGGCCATGAGATTCCAGGGAGCAGTGACAGCATTTGACACCCACGGAAGCATTCAAAGGCTTTCCAAGGGCAGCCCCAACCTGGACAACAGCAGCACTTTCTACCTGGAGGTAAGTGGGGGGCAGAGGTGCCCCCCCGACCAGACGTCTTCGCCAGGAACGGAGGCTGTCACTGTTCGGTCTGCAAATCTGACTCTTACAGACTTCCCTGCAGCCCCCTTCAAAGTTCCTCTGTGCCTGATAGTTTTGGTCTGTTTTATTCCTTTGCATAAAACCCCACCCCTACCCCCAGCCCTCCCCATCTCCCACCATTTTCACAGACTGTAAACCTATTGTGGAAGCAACCCATCTTCTCCGCCTTTCTTGCTTATTAAAATAGTTGTGCTCCACTTTTTCTTCCAAAGTAGCTCTAAACTGCTATGCACACCAAACGTTTTGCAAAAATAATAACAATCATTAATAACAAAGCGTCATTACAAAACTGATCTTGGATAAAAAGCACCATCTAGAAGAAAAAGCAAGGGAAAACGGCTTGTTTGTCAGCAACCTTGATGTTGCTTAGTCCTGGGGAAAAATGAATAAATAAAGTTGAATTTGAAATTTATCGCTGCAAAGAGAGGAATGTACAATTTTAGAAAGAAATCCTTTTCCAGTGTTTCATACAGGAGCTTGGCCATTTCAGCATGGATTTCAACCCCAATGTCTGAGAGAAAACTGTGAAAATTTTGTTTCAGGACTGAAGCAGCTTTTTCAGTAAAAAATCTGAAATTTTGGAGGGTTCTGAGCAATCACTTTTATGTCCAGATTTGATCATTAAGCATAACATCTGTCCAATTTCAAATGTGACATTTTTGAGCTTTATTTTAGCACTAGTTGGGATCTGCTTCAGCCGCACTATGCTTACAATAACAGCTCAATGTCAACACAGTTGTGTTTTCATGCTAAAATTGTGCTTTATATCTCCCCAGATAAATTATTAAGCAGCAGAAATCAGGAACCCTTGGAATTTTGGGGTGGAGATTGCCATTTGTGGTTTTTTTTTTTTCAAAGATCACTTTTAGTGATCATATTATCACTATCACATTTTAGTTATCATGTTATAACATTCCCAAAATAGTGATTATTTTTCAAAGCTATGTCACAACATGCTAGCAGTCAGAGGAGAGAACCACACTGGGAAGGCTACATCTGGGACTCAGGAGTTGGTGAATCACAGAATACGGTATATGTGTTAAAAAAAAAAAAAACACCAATGAAAAATGGTGGGTTAGACTAGCCTGCCCATTTAAGCTGCCTTGGGCATAGGCATGGGGAAAGTGGGGTATAAATTCTTCAAATAAATAAATTCTATAACGTATCGAAAGCACATATGTAATGAAACTTCATCATGGACCACGTTTTTCCGTAAGTTATAAACATGCACCTATTTCTAAAAAAGGATTACTAGTTTGTCCAACCAATCACAGCTTTGCTTCAATGCTCGGCTTTCCCACAACGGCTAATTTATGCGAAGTACCTTCTCTCTCCATCTAAGAGCACAATCATAAGAACATAAGAAGAGCCCTGCTGGATCAGGCCAAAGGCCCATCCATTCCAGCTTCCTGTATCTCACAGCGGCCCACCAGGTGCCCCAGGGAGGCACAAGACAACAAGATGCTTGCATCCTGTGGCCACTCCCTTGCACCCGGTACTCTGAAGTAGCCCTCCACCTTTGTAAGGAGGTTGCACAATCCATCATTGCCTGTAGCCCACGATGGACCTTTCCTCCAGAAATCCGCCCAATCCCCTCTTAAAGGCATCCAGGCCAGATGCAATCCTGAACTGCGCTGGAATAGCGAGGCCGCCGGGCCTGCACTAAACCCAGCGCAGCTTTGGAGTGCTGGGGATCCTCCCTGGGGCAAGGGCAAGTTTGTGCTCTGGCTCCAGCCTCCTCTATGCGCTCCTCGGATCTATATAGCAGACGCAGAGCTGAGGAAGTTGTGCGGCCCAAATTGGGGCCGCGCGGCCTGGGAACGGAGGCTCGAATGTGGCTTGCCGTCTGTATCCCAACCCCCACCCCCACCCCAGGCCAGCATGCCTCCCGCCCGCCCCCCCTTGCCCAGTGCCTCCCTCCCTCCCCCTGCCCAGAAGTGCTCTTGCACAAGCCGAGTTCAGCTGGTGCAGGCCTGGTGCCCCTTGGGCCAACACTGCTGCTAGCATCAGCCCAACAGCTCCAGTGCCAACATGCAGGGTGGGTGGGGGTGGGGCTGGTCAGCAACCCCACATTGGCACTAGCGACGTTGAGCCAATGCAAGCATGCTGCGTCCGCCCAAGCGCCACTGCAGGAATGTGCCCTGAGAGACACGAGTCGCTTTTCGGGTTCTGGCATATCCTCATCCAGTAGCACAAAGCATATAGGAAAACATTTCTTTGAGTTGTCAACCTATTTTATATATGTCAACCAAACGACCTCTGGTTCCAAGTCAATGCCAACTCTTAGCCTATGAGCCATCACACTGCAACCCACCATTCAGCCCTGGGCCCGCCTGTGTCCCCGAGTCACGCCTGAGTCATCGGCGGGACCTGCCTCCCCCTCTCCTGCCCTGGGCATTTCTGGCTGTCCTGCAAAAGGCGAGTGCTTGACTGGCTGGGGAGAGCCACTTACTGCGGGTGGGCTGCAGTGCGCCCTGCCTGGCTCCCGGCCTGCGCCTCTGTGAAGCGCCCCACCAGCCACCTGCTTGCCTGCGGGCGCTGAGCCTCCTCCTCCCCCGGCCAAAGGGTCCTTCCCCGCTGGACGTGAGCCCTTGCCGCGGAGGGGCCTGTGTGTTGCCTGCCCTCTGCCACGGGAGCCGTCTTCGTTCTCAAGGTGTTCCTTGGATGTGTGGATCAGCTTAAGCCCAGGGTGCAGGTCCTGGCAGGCATCGGCTCCCGCCCCTTTGCTGCCCCCTGTAGGGTGTGGCTTGCTGTGCTTGGGGGTGTGTGCGGTGCCTGGCTCCTGGCACATCACACCAACAACCCCCAGATGATGTGCAGACATCACAGTGCTGCTCCATGAGGGGTGATGATGACCGAGCTGGGATTTCCATGGACTCCGTCGGCGTGGCTAGGAAGGGCTGTGCTGGCTCAGGATGTGACCGACAGTGCGCCGTTCAATGTTGGCACAGTGCCCGAGTGGGACTGGATTGGTAAGAAGGCAAAAAAAAATATTGCTGTATCATCATTACGTAGGCAGTTAATTATGTCTGTGCTGCATTGTGCAGTGGCGTTTCTACAGGGATGGCAAAGCTCTAAGTTTTGCAAAAAGCCTTACCTTGCAGTGGAAATCACTCCTCTCCTGCACCGTTTTAGCCAATCTTGGCATTGCTTACTGGCTACAGCAGCAAGGGAGAGGAGGGATTTACATGACAGGGTAAGGCTTCTTGCAAAACTTAGAGCTTTGCCATCCCTATAGAAACGCCTCTGGCATTGTGTGGTCTGTTCAGTGGTGTTTGTTATGAGGTTCTCATTGCAGGAAATAATTTGGTCCAAAAGGCAAAAAATATCGTAAGTTTGCAGACGTCAAGTCAACACAGAAGCTCACATGGAACTGCAGAAGAAGTTCAAACTTGCTGGGCTCCTTCCTGGGGTGATTCTGTGAGGAGGCCTGGGTGGCAGGGTGTGTGTGTGTGTGTGTACACCTTGCAAAAACTGCACCAGTTGCTGCAGCTGTGATTTAAAAGGACACCTTTTGCAAGGAGGAAACAGGTGTGACAAAGTGATGTCAGTGTAGCCAGAGATATGGACCGTTCCAGCTTTAATTTGTTCCTTAATGAAGAACTGTAGTGAGCAAAGCCTCCATTTGTTTGCTGAAATCTCCCGAGTCAGCAGTCCCGTTCTCTTGACAAGGAAAAATAATTAGCAGGGAACTTTAATTAAGAGATAACAGATGAGCGCTAAAGGACTTGCACTTAATCACTGCAAGACAGTTGGCGGCTCCGTTTCTATGTACTGCAGCACCCAGGCCAGAGTCGCCCGACGTTGGGGATGCCTTTCAGGATGGAGCCAAGCAGCCACTCGCCCTTCCGTCTACCGCTCAGTCCCTAATGAGCTTGCAAGCGTCCACCAACAACCCTCCTTCTCATGGGCACACCACACTCGGCAGGCGTCTCCATGCTCTGGACCACATGTAAATTGCTGCAGGGAACTGAAAGGTCACCCCTCAGAGTCGCTTTGTTGTCACTTTTCAGCGGTTTCCCAGGTGTCTACCCTGCGCATCTCAGGCTTGCTTCTCTGCAATGATACTTTTCATTTTGAAGTTTGTGCTGCTCAGTTATTTGCATCAGATGCTTAAAACTGACATTGTTTATATTAAGCACTGACTTTTCTATGCTAAATTATCCTTCACTTTTATGCTTCCTAGATGCTTGACTTCCTAGATGCTTACAAGGATACAGAGACGTTTTTGTCCTTCACTCACAATACAGAGCGTTCATCTGTTAAGCTATGTTGTTTATAGATGCTTTTGCACCACTGACAGTGCTGTGACAGTCTGTTTATGGACATATTGTGATGTTGGCTGAAGTGTTGTGTTTGATGCTTTGTTTTTGCTTTGTTCTGCTTTGAGCTCAGTTTCGTTGGGAAAGCAGCATACAAATGGGTTGTCGGTTTTGATTTGATATCCTTTACAAATAAAGGACAGAGTATCTGCTTTAGCTAGAGCTTGTCTAGCTAAAAGAAGTGTTTTGTGTGCAGCAGTTTCACAACTGCCACAGACTTCTACTAGGCAGTCCACAAGTCTTCACTGATAAGCAGAGTGATATCTTGTCCTGGATGCTGGTCCAACATTCAAATTTGGTTTAAAAATAAATTCCAGTGTTAACAGGCTAGGCCATCTAAAAACCAAGCTTTATCTCACTCTCTTCCATGGTCACGGTGCCAGCCAAGCCACCTTCCTGCCTCCCTCTAGAATACCACCCCACAGAATCTTTTTCTTGAAGAATGATTTATGGGTAACCACGCGAAGGTCTAGTAAAGGTCACTTCCTTGCTCTACAAAAGGGCGCTGAAATTGACAAGTCTCTACAGCAAGCATACCCAGCTTTTCTAAAAGTCCAGTCCTAAAGCACTCTACAGCGCATACCTCATGATTCCTGTAGGACAGGTGAGTGCTGTTGTCCCAGTATTACGCAGGTGCTTTAGACCTAAGCCTGCCCCATAAATTCGGGGGTCTGCTGCCTCACAGCCCACTCTTCTAGCAACTACAGTATGTAACCCCAGCTCCTGGGTGAATGTGGAGCAAAGCTGGACATTTCTCCATGTCCCGTTTGTTCTGCTCCTGCTTTCCTTGTGCTTCTGATGCAGAACTAGTGCAACGAAGCAGGCACACAGAGAACTCCCACATCAGTGTGTTTTCAGTGCAACTCTGTAAGAGAATGAAGGTAAAGCTACAGAACCAACAGCCCAGCCAGGACCAGTGAGCTGCTGGGTGAGGTAAGGAAAGATAGTACAAGGGAGTCATCTCCGGCTGCCAAACATTTTACCTGCATCCACAGGTGAGGGGGACTCTAATAGTAAGCCTACACTGGTTCCTAGATGTTTACAAGGTAGATACTGTGTAGGATACAGATATGTTTTTGTCCTTCACTCACAATACAGAAACAAAGACCATATAGTGAAATTGACTGAAAGAATACGTAAGACAGGCAAAGATTTTCACAGAGTGAACATTCCATTCCAACCCCTCACTGAACAACGTGAATGCATAAATGCAGACCAGCCCTCTGTGGAAGCCGCCGCTGTTCAAAGCCTGTACGGAGACAAACCTCCAGTCTGGGGCCAGTAAGAGAAGAGGCAAACTTTGTGAGTCTAAATGGCCTCAGCTGAGATATGTGCCTTTACTGGAGATGGTCTGGACTGGTTTCCTCTTGGATGGGAAAGTCAGCAGAGAGCCACTCACCCATCCAGGAAACAAGCAGTAAGAGGTGGTGTCAGTCAGTGCAATTCGGGGAAACCCCCCCCCCCCATCGCTTCAATGCCATGAACTCAGTTGTGGTCTCTCTGAGCCTCAGGCTCCATCTGCAACATGGAGCTAGCAATACAGACCTACCCTACAGGACTGTTGTACTGACAAGATTGCGTATACTGCCATTTGTCTGGCACCATCAACATGCCAGGTGCTTTAGAAAGTATGGAGGCAGACCCCTGCCCCGAGGGGCTTACAAGCAAGAGGGTGACACAGTGACGCCAGGGAGACGGCAGAGGGCAGGAGCAGAGGACGCAGAGCTGCGCAGGGGAACTGGACGCCGTGGTCTCAGCTACAGGTGGAGCCGGCTGGCTTTGTTCTGCTGCTGGGGAGATCGTGGAGGGGGCCTTGTGTGCAGCCGCGGGGCCAGAAGCGCCACCTTCAGAAGTGCCTGGCCGAAAGTCAAAGGCAGGGAATGGGCAGGGAGGGGCAGGAACGGCACACACCAGATTCTGGGCACTCCTCTTCGAAGCGGCCCCCCTCCTCTGTCTTTGTGGACACCTGCCTCCAAGAAGGAGGGTGCCTGTCCGAGGAGTCCCATGGGCGGCCTACTGGGAAGGAAGTACAACACACTCCCCAACTGCTCTTGGGTTGCCCCCCCCCCCCCGCACTGGATAAAGGCGCACACCTTTTTGGCGTGGCTGGCGGTGAATGGGACTGTGCCCTTGATGGCTCGCTGCTTAATTTCTATTGTTGTTTTAATTTTGTTTTATTGTATTGTTTTTTTATATTGTTTTTAAATTGTTTTTAATGTTAAATTATATATTTTTTGTATTGTTGTTGTAATGCTGCCTTGAGTGCCTTTGGGCAAAAAGGCGGGATACAAATTCAATAAATAAATAATAATAATAATAATAATAATAATAATAATTTCCATGAGCACCATGAAAAGTCTCCAGTGGAATGTATCCGGGCCCTGCCTTGGCATCAGCCTTCTCTTTTGCGCAAGGGTCAACAATTCCGTCCCCACTTGCCAGCCTCTCAACCTCCCCCACTGGCAGGCTTGGGCTCCCCCCCTCCACCAGCCCTGACCCTAGGCCTGCTGCACCCCCTGGGCGGCAACACCCCTCCTGGAGCCACTCCGGGGCCCGCTCTGGGCACCCTCTGTCTCTAGAGGCCGCATTCAGAAGGAGCGCAGCCGGCCACATCTGCCATTGTTCCAGGCACATGTCGGGACTGTCCACAGCTATGGCTCTCCTCTGGGGTGCGCATGCGTCATTTTTTTGGAGAAGAACTGCCTTGCTCTGGCCGGAGTGCGGGAGACTGGCCTCGACTGCACTCTCTTTCCTGCATCCAGAGTGCCAGTGAAGGCCCTGAGCTCTCCGGGGAGCTCCGCACAGTGGTGTCATCTAAATGATTTAAGAACAGGTACTTACTTTTGATTGGCACGTGTTGGGACCCGCCCACCGGAAGTGACGTCATAAGCCGGAAGTGAGGTCGTGGCAGGAAGGGACATGAAAAAAGCCCTTTTTGAGGCCTCAGACAATTTTAAACTGACCCAGCAGTGGCGACAGTATTCCACAGCACCCCCAGAACACGTTAAGGAGGCCTGGCATCATGTTAAAACCCGAGAGCAACTCATTTTTCAGTGGCAAGGCAAGGCAAGGCTCCGCTCGCTGCCTGCCTGCCTGCCTGGCTCTGAGAACATGCAGGCAACTCAAACGTGCAGGAAATTCAAACGTTGCAGGGGGCGGAGTCGACGAGTCGGCGGGCGAATGGGCGGGGCCAGCCGTAATCCTAGGAACCGGTACTCGCGTACCCCTGCGTACCCCCTGCATGACATCACTGGCTCCGCACCCTCCTCCGTAGCAGCTCCCAAGCGTCTCGTGGCTTTGAGCTGAAAGCCGCAGCAGCTGCCGTGGGAGGAGGTGTCTCTGCACCCCCCCAGCTGTTCTGCTGGAAGAGGTGGGGCACATCCTGTGAAAGGCAATGCAACATGTGGGGGGATTTTCTCGCCAGGAAGGGACAACTGGGCAGCCAGAGCAACGTGCCGCTGTCGGAAGGGATCAGCCGCTCGCAAGATCCCGCCCGGCAGTGGCTGCAATTACGGCAGGCAGGAGGGGGATTGGAGCTCAGCGTGGAGAACATGAGTGTGTGTGTGCGGGGGGCGGGCAACGGTGCTTGCAAGCCAGGGGGACTCCTGGGGAGTGCTAAGAACGTTGTCAAGACAAGCGCGCTCTGCCTCAGCTTGCCTGTGCTCAGCTCGCTCTGCCCCGTGTGCCGATAGCCACAGCTGTGGGACTCAACCCCGGTCCAGACCCCATTCTGGAGGGCCTCACCTAACGCCCCAACACGACTGGCAGTATCTTCTGCTCGCCTCCAGGTGGCGTCCTGTGGAACACCTCGGAATGTCCTGCGGAACACCTCCTCTGAGGGCCCTCCGTGGATTTCAACCCCCACGGATGTCGGTATCTGTGTGGGGTCTGGGAAGAGATCCCCTGTGGACACCGAGGGCCCCCACCGCTCCCTCCAGGGCTGAGCTCTCCCTCGCCCTCCTTTCTGCCCGAGCTCACCTGCCCCCACCCCCACCCCTTGCCCCCCACGGCCCCCTCTGCCTTGCAGCCCCCTCGCTCTGACCTCCCAGTGGTCCTCTGACAGGGCGCCTGAGCCTTTAGCACCTGCAGGCAGGCAGACATTCCACAGGCAGAGCACCACCCATTGCCGCACGCATGTGCCAGGAGAAGCTTCCCCTGCTGAATGTCCACCTGCTCTGCCGTGGTGAACGGCCACTCCGGTCCCCACCCCCCTCTCCGTCCGCAGAGGCCTCCTCGCTCCTCTTTGCTGCCCCGGTGCTGCTCTTCCCTCCCTTGCTGCTTCCTGGGCAGCTCATCGCCCTTGGCTGGCCCTCGGCCCGTCTCCCGTCATTCAGCACTCGGAGGCCAGGGGGAGCCAAAGCTCTCCCCGGCACCTGCAGGCGGCGGGCGTTTGGGGGCAAAGTTCAGCTGCTTGTGGCTGCCCAGCTGACTCGCCTCCAGAGCCCGGCAGAGGTTGAGAGCGTCACGCGACGGGCCTTGGCACTATACTGGGGCCACCCAGTGACACACGCTGGCCACAGACACAAGGCGGTCCCTCTTCCCACAATGCACCACTGCCTGCCGCAGGATCTGCCGCCAGCCCTGATACCTCCGCAAAGGCGGAAAGGCCTAACAGCGGCTGTTGGCCACAGGGTGTGGACGGTCCTGCAGGCTCCCGGGCAGCAGCGTTGTGAGCGCAAGCCGCTGGGCAGCCATCGCAAGGGGGCGGCTGCTCCGGTCCCGCTCCTGGGCAGCTCCGGACGCCTGGCTGGCCGCTGGGGAGACAGGCTGTGGGTGCCGGCTGGCCCTTTTGTTCCCCCCTCTCCCCCCTGGCCACTCCAGAAGAGGCTGGGGGGGGGAGCCTGCCTGCCTGCCTTTGACGCTGCGCAGCCCTTCCAGGCCTGGGACGCAGGCAGCTGCCTTGCGCCTCATTCCTCCAGGGCCCCGTTTCGGCGTGGCAGGGAGCCCACTTCCCTTCCCAGCCAGGGGAGCTGTAAAGCGGAGGGACGCGGAGCAGAGCAGGTGCAAGGGCTGCCTCCCCTCCCCGCCCTTCCTCACAGACACCTCGCAGGTCCTCGGGATGCCGTCCCCGAGCGGCTGGGATTTTGGACGTGTTGACGGGGCCCCGGCGTCCAATTACTCCTCGGCCGCGAGCGAAGGATGCGGCTTGGAGAGGCCTGGCTGCAGCGGGGGGGGGGGGCGGCCCCAGCACTGCCTAATCCGTCCGTCCGTTCCAGGGAGGGGGTGACCGGCCTCTGCGAGGGCCTCCAGGAGCCCCTTCGCAAGACCCCCCTGGCGCAGCCACAGCTGCCAAGACAGGGCGGGGGAGGAGCTGGGGTGACCCCACAGGTTGCACAGGAGGCCTGAGGAGGTGTCCCAGTCCGGCCCCCTCCCACCGCTCTCCAGTTCCAGAGGCAGTTCTCAGCCCTTTCTCACCTTTCAGGGGCCCCTCACAGAACCAGGCAAGAGGCGTCCGGGTTTCAGTGATGCTCGTTAGCAAGGCAGGGGCCCGGCCTGCTCCCCTTCCCTGCGGGAGGGATGCCTGGGTCCTCGGATTCCGCCTGTCGTGACCCACACAGAAACCCTTGGACGCTTCCCTCTTTACAAGTACAGGTTTTTTTCTCAGAAGCTGAATCAGGGCCCAACCTTACCCAGTTCTGGTACTGATGCAGCTGCGATGCAGCCCCCAGGGAAGTCAGCAAGCGCTCCCTCACTTTGCAGAGGCCTCCAAGATTGCATCGCACCCCCAGACTGCAGCAGCCCTCCCCCCCCCACTGGGGCGGCTCCCCCAGGGCTGGGAAGCTGGATAGGGGTTGGCCCCAAGTCAGCTGCATGTCATGGGCCTGATCGAGATAAGAGGGGCCGGGACAGCCAGCCGGCCTTCCTGGGGGCCACGTTCCCCACCAGCGGACCCCCGGCTGGCCCCTCACTGCAGGCCCCTCCGCCCTTCTGCCAGCACACGAGCCACAGACGTGAGCCCCCCTCCTTGTGGCTGCTGCCTCCGAGTCTGGCCACGGCTGCGTCCAGTGGGGGGGGGCAGTGGCTCCGCAGGGCTTCGGGCAGAGGAAAGCCCTTCTTTCTGGCCCCACCTGGAGACGCTGCCAGGGACAGGACCGGGCCGGCTGCACGCCAAGCAAGGGCCCTTCCACGGAGCGGTGGCTCCCGAGGAGTGCTGGAGGAGTCCAGAGGCTTGGAGGATCTTGGGGTGGGTGCAAGTCCAGCCAGTCGCACGGCACTCTGTGTCACGGAGTGGCTGATGCCCCATCAGGACCGTCCCGTTCAAACCTGAGCTCTGCCGCGGCTCCATTAGGTGGGCTCCAGGCAAGCCCCTCCCCTTTCTGCTTCCACTGCCCCGGCTGCACAATGCACAGGACGGTGCTTGCGGGGGTGTTGCAACTTGCAGTCAAGACAATATCCGCGAAATGCTTTGCAGAGCCAGAAACCCCAATGCGAGGGGGGGGGGGGGGGGGGGGGGAGGCAGGGCCTTGCGGGCTCCCTGGGGCCAAGCCAAAGAGAGGGGAGGTTTGAGGAGCCGTTGAAATAGCAGCCCCCAGCAGAGCCATCTTGTCCTGCCTCTCCAGTCCCCAAACGGACCCAGATCTCTCGTTCCATCAAACCCTCTCGCAGAGCCTGCCCAGCTCAGGCCAAGAGGACGAGGGAGGGGAGCCCCCCCCCCCCGCACAGAGGAAAGCCACACCCATGTCCACAACACAGGGACAGCCAGGCAGTGGGGGGGGCAGGCCGTTTTCGCAGAGCGGAAGTGGAAAGGTTCACAAAGGGCAGGCTGGGGAGCTGCGCAGGACGGCATCTGCCCCACAAGTGACGCCCAGAACCTCTCGTGGTGGCTGCAATTCTGCACAGCATCAGGCACACCCCAGGCGCAAAAGAAATACGATGCAGCATTAGCAGCAACAGCCTACGCAATTGTGTTATTGCTGGGGAGGAGAAATCCTTTGCTTTCAAGACACTTTAAACACACACACACACACACACACACACACACACACACACACACAC
>JAJKFI010000025.1:12004004-12016982 GCA_029204185.1 Lerista edwardsae | reverse complement strand
GGTCCACAAGCCCCCAACTCTGCTATTAACACTCCAAACAAACAACACCCTGCTGCTCTAGCACCGAAGCGGCAGTGCCAATCGGTGCTCCCACGTCAACGCTAGGACCCTCGTGCTGACGCTATGACATAGCATCGGCACAATGGGCAGTGCAGGATTTAAGGCATGTTTTGAATGATTATGTGCTGTAATCATTGTCTTGATAGGTCTACAAAAGCTATCAGCCTGGCTGGCGCAAGGGTGGTCCTGCAAGGAGGGAGGGAGGGTGGGTAGGAGGGAGGAACTGGGCGGTGGGTGGGCAGGCCGGTGGGCGTGCCGTCCCAGGGAGGGGGGCAGGGCGGCTGGGATGCTGCATCCAAGGCTCAGTTGGGAGGCTGTGCAGCCCCAGTTTGGGCCACACAGCTTCCTCAGATCTGCACCTGCTGTTTAGCCGGCGCAGAAGATCCAAGGAACCCATAAGGGAGGCTGGAGCCTCCCCTGGGGTAAGGGCACATTTGCCCAAAGGTGCTTTCCATACGGCACAGGCCTGCTGGCCTCCCCATTCCAGCACAACTTAGGATTGCATTGCGCTCTTCGTCTTGCACAGCTAGGTGGGTCCTGAAAGAGCGTCATTTCAAAAAGTGAGCCCAGGGCTAAACCGTCTGAGAACCCCTGGCCCGGCCCATCTCCAGAAGGTGCCTGTTGAGGCTCTGCTTGAAGAGAATCTCCAGTGAGGGAGAATCCACCACCTCCCGTGGCAAACCGCTCCGTTGCCAAGCGGCCCCGACCGTCGCCAACGTCTCCCTCGAAGAAAGACCGACAAGCAGCTCCTGCAGCTCCCTTGCCCTGTGGACACGTTGCCTGATCGAGTAACTGCTGCACATAACTCAGGCTCTGGGGCTAATCTGGGGGCCCCCCGTGGCCCCCGTTCCTCCACCTGACTCCATCCTGCAAGAGGATTCTAGCAGAGAATCGAACGGCTCACCAATAATCCAGCAATACTCGGTCACACCTGACGGGCTGCTTTGGCTATAGATCCGTCCTTACTGCTCCCAGTGAAGGGCGATCGATGGTAATTAATTAAGGGGGAGACTCCGGCAGGCTCAGGCACAGGGGGTAGCGCTGCACTCTGCCCACACTGAACCTGAGCCGGTCTCGCCAGGTTGTTTTCCCCCCACAGCCTCCACGGTTGGCCCTGAAACACACAAGACCCCAAGGGAGGACGGTCGCATCAATGGCCAGGAAGGGGCTCCTACGCGGAGTCCAGCTTACGGAGTGGCCTTGCACTGACAGGAGTCTCTCTTCGCCCTGCCTGGAGGTGCTGCCAAGGGCTGGAATCCGGCACGCAGTGCTGGGCGAGGGACCCCCCCACTGAACCGGGGCCCTCCCCAGCCTCGTCACTTCAGAGCCCCTCATCTGAAGACAGCACGGCTGCCACGACACCTGCGACCTGCAGAGGAGCTGCGACCCTGGGCTACGTTCCAGCTACCTGCGTTTCTTTCTCCGGGGGGTAGAAACTGGGGGTGGAGGTGGTGGTGCCCGATGAGGACACCCCCCAACACTGCAATGGGAACCTCTCCTGTTAGGAGAAAGGGTGGGCACCCGCTCCTTCCTATTGGACTGAGCAGTGGTGTCATTCAAATGATTTAGGAACAGGAACTCACTTTTGATTGGCACTTGTCAGGAACCCGGAACCAGCCACGGAGCCCGTTAGGATCCATTCTGGTCCGTTCCACTGAATGACATCACTGCCTTTAACCCTCTGAGTGCCGGCCAACCAAGAAGAAAAGCTCTTTGCAGAGGAATCGGGAGGGGGGAGGAGGGAGAGTGAAGTGGGCGGAGTCAGCCCTAATTTTAACTAGTGGAACTGAGTTCCCCCGCGTTCCCCCTGCATGACATCACTGGGTCCAGGTTGCAGCCCCTCCTCCTGGCTCACGAGCAGATGTCAGGCAGCGTGACTCGGGCCAGCCAGGCTGGCGGTTCTTGCTCACGCTGTGTTTGTGCTACTGATGCTCCAGAGTAGCTCCAGGCTGAATAGCTCCCCCCATCTCCCCAGAAGACCCCCCTCCACAGCCCTGATGGCCCTGTCTTTGCTCAGTGCCTTCCCTCAGCACGGCAGCGTCCTTAGTTCAGAGCGTGCAGTGTGAGCTGTGTCTTCTAGGACAGTGTTATTCAAACTGTGGGTTGGGACCCACTTGGTGAGTCACCACCTGATGTCTGTTGGGTCTCAGAAAGATGGGAGCAGCCATCTTGGAAACTGCAGACTTTACTCTTGTTACGTTTCTTTTGTGAATGTTCACAATTTGAATTTTCAAGTGAATTTTTTTTTTTAAAAGAATTTTTAGTTCAGTGCTTTTACATCACATTTTGCCCTAATCTTGCTTTCTGTCAGGGATGTTTCATGGTTGTACATTTGCTGCCGTCCAAGAATGCCAATCTGCAATTCAGGAGTGTCATCTGATTATCTCACAATGACAGCACTTCCGGCTTGATGATGCCACTTCCTGCCATGACATCACTTCCAGGCTAATGACATCACTTCCGGTGGGTCCCGACTTGAGTGCCATTCTAAAAAGTGGGTCCCGGTCTAAAATGTTTGAATATTCAACTGTTCAAGGAAGCAACTCTGCTCACAGCAGAGAACACAAGCACCAAAGCGTTTCCCCATTCAAGATACACCCACGGAAACACCCAAGGGAGGAGCACCAAAGTCACTGGCAGGTGTTTGCAGAATGCTGACTGGCTTGTGGAAGGCGAAGGCAGCAGAGGCCCCCTGGGGGTCCCTGTGAAGAATTAGGGGAAACCAACTTGATTTTTGGATTGCAGGCCTGACTCCATCTTGTGAAGAGGCCAGCAGGGAAAAAATAGAACTCATAAAACAAATGGTGAAGAAGGTGATAACTTTTGGTCGGGCTGTTATCAGTAGTTGGTGGGAAAGTGAGGGGAGGAAGTTTTCCAAGGCCGGATCTCAAGGTACAGATGGCCCGCCCTCAAAATGTCAACCAGCTGCAGTAAATCTTCTGATAAGTCCCTCTTGATGCTAGGCAGAAGAGCAATTAAGAAAACCTGGGGGTGTTTTGTGAGCTATAAGAATCTCCCTGTAACCGATTGAGGTATTCAGTCCCTGGCGGGGGGCTGTTTCAGACATGCTGTCTTTGGAACCGGATTGGGGTTACGCTGACATTGCGCAATGAGGAACATCCAGCTACGTAAAGTATCTTAGTGACAGCCTGTGTTAAATGTTTTGTAAGCTTAGCATGAGTTAGCTTAATTATTGCTATACGGGTATTGCCTAGCGGTTCCTTGTAGCCAAGTTTGGATATGTTTAACCTCTTAGAATAAAGATATTTCTTTTTGGAACAATCTGGGAGTACGTTTGTATTCTGTGTGGGGATAATAAAGGTGCTGGCTAAATCCAGAGGACGCTACCCAATTTGTTTGTCCTCCAGGCGGGCTCTGAGGAAGAGTTGAGAGTCAGGCAAGTGCCTGGACTTCTCGGGTAATTTTTCCCTCCCTCAGGCCTGCCTCTGACAGTCCCCGACACTGAGAGGCTGCCAAGGTCCAAGACATGTTCCTGCTGCTGATCCCTGGAGCCGGAGTCAATGGAAGGGCTGCCCCCCCCCCCGTGTGCAGACACAGCCGCAAGACCCAACAGCCCAGAGCAGAAGCCCCCCGAACTCCCACCCACCCTCTGCCTGTGCACAAGCACCGTTTGTAAGCGGAGACGGCTTGCGAGTCTTGAGTCCTGCGCAATGCCTGGTGGTTCGGAGGAGGAGCTCAGCCGGGGGTTCCCGGAAGGCAGCCAGGACGAGGGTGCTTGGACCGGAGCCTGCAAACAGGGCAGCTTTGGGCGGGAGTCGGGGCAGCGGCACCTGGCAGCCGCTCCAGAGCATGTCCAGAAAGAAGAGGCTGCCCCGTTTTGCGCAGAGCGCGGCAGACGCAGCCGACTGCACGTGCAGAGAGCGCAAGCGGGGGGTCCTTCTGGAGAAGGTGTGTGGCCCGGAGGCACAACTCGCCACCCTCCAGCTTCTCAGGGAGAAGGCGGCACTTCTGGGGAGGACAGTGGAGGTGCCCAGGAACCCGCTGGCTGCCACAGAGAGCTGGCAATTCCGCCGATGCCTCCGTCCCCCGCGGGAATAAGGAGGGGCCTGCCTGGGAGCAAGCGCTCTCCGAGACCTGTGGCAACTCCCACAGCCCAGGCCGCAGTCCCCGGAGCAGAGCCCCACCAAGCGGTCGGGGCGACGGCCAGAGCGCAAATGGCGAGAATCTGACGGCAGACCCGACTGGACGCAGGCTGGAGCCCATGGAGAGAATGGGGTCGGGGAAGGCCGCTTTCTCTCCCACCATCATGCCTGCACAGCACTGGCGGAAGCGGCATCTGGACTGGGAAGACCAACTCCTGCCCTCCCTGGCGTCGACTCCAAGGAAGACGAGACCATTCTGACGGAATCGGAACGGAGCGCAATTCTGTCGGGACGAGGCAGGGCCTTTTCCGCGTTGGCGCCGTGGCTGATGAAAGCACCACTGGAAAGGGATCTGCCAGGACTGCAGCCCCCTCCAGGTGGGGCCCCAATCCCAGGCTCTCCTGCTTTGAGGAGCAAAGAAGCTGCACCCCCCTCCGCCGACACCCGGCTGCTGTTGCGAGGACAGAGCAGCCAGAAAGCCGCACGGAGCAGCAGCAGCAGCAGCGAGGGAAGCCGGCCACCTCTGTCAGCGGGGTCGTGCCCTCTCTGGCCACAAGGCCCTCCGGCTCCAGGGGTTCACTCAGGCCATTGACTCAGCACGGCTTGACAGGAAGGGAGCGAAGGTTCAGAGCCTGGGGGTGGCCCCCATTACTGGACACGGAGAAGTTCCAGGAGCTGCGGCTGTTCTTGTCGCAGATTTTGGCCGCGCACGCCGGAGAGCTCGGCACAGCCACCAGGTCTCGCTCCCATCAGGAAGTCCCGTTCCTCCGTGGGCGATTACGTGAGGGGCCAGCCAAACGTTCTAGTCAGAGGCCTTCCAGCTTGAACTGGGGGGAGGGGGGAGGGAAAGAGACAAAATGGACCCCCCTTTTTCACCACTGTTGCTGGTCTTAATGCAACTGCAGCAGCATTCCGCCCCCGCCCCCATTCCTGAAATTTCCCCCCTTCATTTTCACCACATGAAGAGGGGAGGATGGAAAAAAGGGGGTTCGCTCAGGGTGCAATCCTAAGCAGCCCCGGACTGGAGAGGCCGACGGGCCAGCGCCATATCCAGTGCTGCTGAGGACGGGCTGGAGCCTTGCCGTGGGGGCGGGGAGGCTGTGAGCAGCGTCGGCATCAGAGATGCAGCACCAATGTGGGGGTGCTGCTCGGTGCCCACACGCCAGCGCTCCGACCCTTGCGTCAACGCCGGGGGCCCGCTCGGATTGCGCTGCCCGTCTCAGTCAGTGGGTGCTGCTGATCTCACAAGGCTGGTCAGGAGCAGCCACTAGCTGGGAGTTCCCAACAGACCTCTGTTGTCACACTGAGGGGGCAATCCTAACCTGGAGTTAGGCTGGCATAGCCAGGCCAGCAGAGTTTGGCCGGCACAAGGGGCACCGTAAAGTAGGTTTGGACCACTCTCAGAGCCAGGGAGGATGGCGCACGCCTGTGTCTGGCCTCTCTGTCTCCGAGAGTGGTCCAAACCTACTTTACGGTGCTCCTTGTGCCGGCCAAACTCTGCTGGCCTAACTGTGCTGGCCTAACTCCAGGTTAGGATTGCGCCCTCAGTACATCTCTGCCCCTGATGCCTGGTCGGAACTACCTCTATGGCTCTGATGTCGAACGGCTGCATTGGTGTTTCCTTTTGTCCTTGTAGGCAGGATCTTTCCAAAAACGATCTGGGGACTTCTCTTGGATTCCAGGGAGCATCCCGTGGATGCCATCTCCAGCACCCAGGCATCGGAGGTGAACCTGCTTCACTGGGTTGCAAGGAGCTGGAGACGGTCCCTGATCAGGGTGTGACACCCCCGACTCCTGGTGTCAGAAAGAGCGGGCTGACTTGCCGGACTTGCTGGCTGTGGAGGGACCCCTCCTGCTGAGTGTCTTCCTTTGGGGAAGAACCTCGACTTGTTCCATCGGGCCCTGCGGGGGGGTGCTGTCCATGGGATGAAAGCTGGGCCTCGAAAAAGAGGGGAAGATCTGCCTTTGTGAGCCTCTTTGCAGGCAACCTTTCTCTCGCTGCAGCTTTCAACCAGGAGTGAGTCCGGCCGAAAAGCTTTTGGAGCCAGTGAAGGGGACTGACACAAAGAGAGCTTTGGCGTCCTGGTCCAGCTCCCATTCACGGAGCCCAGAGTTTCTTCTAGCTGCCCCATTGGCTGTCCCTGCCTTCCTAGAGGGGAGGAACATCCCAGGCGCCAGAAATTACACCCTTCCTCTTGCAGAGAACAGTGGGGACCACACACAAAACACCTCCACAAAGAACACCCGTGTGCACGTCCTCCTTGTGCACTGATGCAGTGGAGTGACAAACTGATGCAGTGGAGTGACATCTTGAAGTCCAGGTTCAAGATGTTTTGGAACATTTCACGGTTGCCCTATTTAACTATGTAAGCCACTTTGAGAACAGTCTGTAGAAAGTGGTTTATTAAGAAGGGAATTATGGATCACCGTTTTATGAGCAGTTACTCCTCCCTCCCTTCCTTCATTCCAGCTGACAACAGACAGTTCTACCCACATGTATTTTGAGGTTTGTTTAAGTACTGGTTTTTCTATGCTGTTGTCATGTGGAGTTTGCATTTCTAATATATATTCATTTGACTTGCTGTGTACAAACATTTTAAATTATTAGTTCATGAATACGTTTTCCCAAGATCTACGTCATGTCATCCATTCTCTTTTGTTCACTTGTTTTATTTTAGGCCATAAAATTTGCACATTTTAATTGATTTTTATTGTATTGTAAATGTGATCTATTACTTGCTTTATCGAATAACTTTATAGTGATCACTTATGTACAGTTTCTTATTGCTCTGCAGTGCCCCTGAAGGCATCATTTACCAAAACAAGGTGGGCATTTTGGATTCCCCCCCCCCCAAAAAAAAATCCACATTCATTGCATCTTTCTAAAGTAATGAGTTTTAAATTAAAAGTTGACTGACTTAGAAGATGTTATCTCCACCATTCAGGGCACAGTCTCCATAAAACAGCTTCCAACAACAATTAAAAAACACACACACCAGGTCGTTCAATCAAATACCTCAACAGCAACCCCATCAAATCAGAGTGAACTGAGTGAACTTCCAGTACATGCCTTGTGAAGCAGAAGAGTCTGGACAGCCTGTTAAAGACCAGCAAGGGTGGGGCTCTCAATGCACACAAAAGGAGTCTGAAATGTGGAACAGGGCGGGGGAGAGAGCAGAGAGCAGGAGGAGCTGCCCCTGCACAGGGGTCCTCCAGAGGGAGGGGAGGGGGAGTAATAAAGAATTGGCAAACTAACTTTCTATCTCCTGCGAGGATCAAGGGCTTAAGGAGTCCTGCCCCAGAGCTTTGACCCCCTCGCCAAAGAGTCCTCCGGCCTCAGCAGGCGAAAGGGCTTCAGCCTCATCCTTGGGATTCGGAGGTGGAAGTGACTAGATTCAACTAGAAGTGACACAGAACATTCAGCACCCTTCCTTCTTTTACATAAGAAGAGCCCTGCTGGATCAGGCCAAGGGCCCCTCTACTCATAGTGGCTATGAGTCTCATCTACTCATAGTGGCCTACCAGGTGCCTCAAGGAGGCACGAGACAACAAGATGCTTGCATCCTGTTGCCACTTTCTTGCACCCGGTACTCTGAAGTAGCCTACTACTTACTAATATAAGGAGGTTGCACAACCCATCATGGCCTATAGCCCACGATGAACTATTCTTCCAGAAATCCGTCCAATCCCCTCTTAAAGGCATCCAGACCAGATGCCATCACCACCTCCTATGGCAAAGTTTTCCACAGATTAATCACCCGCTGGGTAAAAAAGTACTTCCGTTTATCTGTTTTAACTCTCCCAACCCTGTTTCAGCAGATTCCCCCTGGTTCTGGTGTTTTGAGAGAGGGAAAAGAACATCCCTTTATCGACTCTATCCCTTCCATGCATAATTTTGTATGTCTCAATCATGTACCCCCTCAGGCGCCTTTTTTCTAGGCTGAAGAGCCCCAAATGCTGCAGTCTTTCTTCGTAAGGGAGGTGCCCCAGCCCCATAATCATTTTTGTCACTCCCTTCTGCACCTTTTCCAGCTCCACTATGTCCTTTTTGAGGTGCGGCGACCAGAACTGCACACAATATTCCAGATGTGGCCTTACCATCGATTTGTACAATGGCATGATAATATTGGCTGTTTTATTCTCAACCCCTTTTTTAATTATCCCAAGCATGGAATTGGCCTTCTTAATTGCTGCTGCACACTGAGTCGATACCTTCATTGAATTGTCCACCAGCTCCCCAAGATCTCTCTCTTGAGCTGTCACAGACAGCTCAGAACCCATTAGCCTATAAGTGAAGTTTGATTTTTTTGCCCCAATGTGCATCACTTTACACTTGTCTACGTTGAAATACATCTGCGATTTGGCTGCCCATTCCCCCAACTTGGAGAGATCCTTCTGGAGCTCTTCACCATCCCTTCTGGTTTTCACCACCCGGAAAAGTTTTGTGTCATCCACAAACCTGGCCACCTCGCTGCTTATCCCTGTCTCCAGGTCATTTATGAACAAGTTGAAAGCACCGGCCCCAAGACAGATCCTTGGGGCACTCCGCTTTTCACCTCTCTCCATTGTGAACATTTCCCATTGACCCCCACTCTCTGTTTCCTGGCCCTCAACCAATTCTGAATCCATAAGAGGACCTGCCCTCTTATTCCCTGACTGTGAAGTTTCTTCAGCAATCTTTGGTGGGGGACTGTGTCAAATGCTTTCTGAAAATCCAGGTATATGATATCCACAGGTTCACCCACATCCACATGCCTGTTGACCTTTTCAAAGAATTCCAAAAGGTTCGAGAGGCAAGACTTACAGAAGCCATGCTGACTTTCCTTCAGCAATACTTGTTCCTCTACGTATTTTAGGATTTTATCTTTGATGAGGCTTTCCACCTCATCAAACATCAGATGTTAGGCTGACCGGCCTGTAGTTTCCAGGGTCCCCCCTTCTCCCTTTCTTAAAGATTGGTGTGACATTGGCTATCCTCCAATCCTCTGGCATCATGGCTATTTGAAGGGACAAGTTGCATACTCTAGTTAAGAGGTCAGCAACTTTGTTCTTTGGTTCCTTAATAACTCTTGGGTGTATACCATCTGTGCCTGGTGACTTATTTATATGTAATTTATCAATTTGATCTAAAACATCTTCTTTAGTAACCACTATCTGATTTAATTCCTTAGGGATGTTCGGGCTGCGGTATCTGCCCAAGTTCCTCTGCTGTGAAGATGGACACAAAGAATTCATTTAATTTCTCTGCAATCTCTAAGTCCCTTTTATCTCCTCTTTCCCTCCCTCACCGTCCAGCGGGCCGACCACCTCTCTGGCAGGTTTCCTGCTTCTAACATATTTGAAGAAGCTTTTATTATTCCCCTTTATGTTGCTAGCCATGCGTTCCTTAAACTCTTTCTTGGCCTCCCATATCACCTTCTTACTTGTCTTTTGCCAAAGTTTATGTTGTTTTTTATTCTCCTCACTGGGGCAAGACTTCCATTTACAGAAAGAAGCTTCCTTGCTCTTTACAGCTTCTCTAACTTTGTTTGTCAGCCATGCAGGCACCCTCCTGGACCTTGTTGAGCCCTTCTTTCTTTGCGGTATACACTTCCGCTGGGCCTCTACTACTGTTATTTTAAACAGCCTCCACGCAGCCTGGACGAACTGGACTCTTTTTACCTTCCCTTTCGATTTCTTTCTAACTAGCCTCCTCATTTGAGGGAAATCTGCCCTTTGAAAGTCAAGGGTTCTTGTGTCAGATTTGCTCTGCACTCTTTCCTGGACATGCATGGTGAAACCAATCGCGGAATGGTCACTGTTCTCCAATGGCTCAGTAACATTGACATCCCTAAGTAGTTCCCGAGTACTACTCAATATTAAGTCCAGAGTCACCTGTCCTCTGGTGGGCTCCATGACTGGCTGCTGTAAGGCACAGTCATTCAGCATGTCAAGGAATCCGGTCTCTCTTTCTTGACCAGAGCACCAGTTGACCCAGTTGATATGGGGATAATTGAAGTCCCCCATGATTACAATCCTGTCTCTCTTGGTCACCGCCCTGATTTGTTTCCTCATTTCAAGGTCCCCTTCAATTTTTTGATCCGGAGGACAATAGCACCCCCCCCCACTATTACATCGCTCTTATGGCCTGGTAGTTTAGCCCACAGTGACTCTATGATGGAGTCCGGTCCACCTTCAGTTTCTACTCTGCTGGATTCTATCCCTTCTCTGACATAGATGGCCACCCCACCGCCAACACGCCCTTCCCTGTCCCTCCTATAGCATTTATGGCCTGGGATTGCGGTATCCCACTGGTTCTCTGCATGCCACCAGGTTTCCGTTATGCCCACTATATCAATGTTTTCCCTAGCCACCAAACATTCCAGTTCCCCCATCTTTGCTCGGAGACTTCGGGCATTTGCATAATAACACCTACATACGGGGTTCCCTAAGGAGGGACTCTTATTTGATCCCCTTTCCCCACCTCTCTTTCTACAGGACAAACTGCCACTTACACTCACTGAGTTTTAACTATTTAACTTTTTGTTAAATAGCCCCAGACAAGACAGTCTGGAAGGACAAGTGCTCCTCTCAAATGCCTGCACTAGCAATGGCAGGGGGAAAGGACTCGGAACCATACGGTCAGGTACGAGAAATGCATATTGTGACCATGGATTATTTTTGTATAACGCTGGTCAGGGGCATCCCAAATGGGGCAAAATCCTAGGAGAAGTGAGGAGACATTGACCCCTGCTAACTGGGCAAGAGGCACTTTTTCAAGTGGTGTCCTCTTATATTTAGCAGGGGGAGAGCAATTGTCCCTCTTCACCCCAGCACAGTGTCTTTCTCGTGGCTGTTGCTGGTGGTGTTCTCCATCCTTTTAGATTGTGAGCCCTTTTGGGACAGGGAGCCATTTAACTTTAATATTATTTTTTGCCTGTAAACCGCTTTGTGAACTTCGTGTTGAAAAGCGGTATATAAATACTAGTGATTGATTGATTGATTAGAGCAGCTATTTTCAGCCAGTGTGCCGTGGCACATTGGTGTGCCGCATATGGCCAGCAGTGGGCCACAGGAGTTGGCCCACTTGTTAGTAAGGTCATTTGTGCATGAGCCCCCACCAACCCCATGATGAGCCTTGTCAATGGTCAAAGAACGGATGGTGTGCCTGGACCATTGTCGCACCTGGTCAATGTGCCATGAGATGAAAAAGGTTGAAAGTGGCTGCATTAGAGTTTTGCCCCCATCACAGTTCTAATTGCACCACCTTGTGTGCTACTTTTGGAAGAAAAAAAAGTTCCTATTCAAAGCCAATTAAAACATTAGTTAAAAGAGCAGGTCAGACAGTCAGTCTCACAAAGCTCCACCTCCACCCCATGATTTTGCCCAGTGGTGTCATCTAAATGATTTAAGAACAGGTACTCACTTTTGATTGGCATGTGTCGGGACCCACCCACCAGAAGTGACGTCATAAGCCGGAAGTGAGGTCGTGGCAGGAAGTGACATGAAAAAAGCCCTTTTTGAGGCCTCAGATGATTTTAAACTGACCCAACAGTTGCAACAGTATTCCACAGCAACCCCAGATCATGTTAAGGAGGCCTGGCATCATGTTAAAACCCCAGAGCAACTCATTTTTCAGTGGCGTGGCAAGGAAAGGCTCCGCTCGCTGCCTGCCTGGCTCTGAGAACATGCAGGCAACTCAAACATGCAGGAAATTCAAGCGTTGCAGAGGGCGGAGTCGACGAGTGGGCGGGCAAATGGGCGGGGGCAGCTGTAATCCTAGAAACCGGTACTCGTGTACCCCCGCGTACCCCCTGCATGACATCACTGATTTCGCCCCTTTGAGGTATTGCTGGATTTTAGGGGGAAAAACATCAGAAAAACAAGCCGAGATTGTGGCTGATCCCCAACCAACTCCCACCTGGAAGTGCTAGAAGCCATTCCATTTGCTTTCTGTCTCTAGCCTCTTCCAGAGCCAAAGGCCCTTTGCTCACTCACCCCACACAAGATACGGCACGAAGGCATTAAAGAGCTTTATAAAGCTCTGTAAAACAATGGCAGAGCCAAGGAAGTTGCACAGATATTGTACCTATTAGCAGATATGAGCAACCTCTGAGAAAACAAAGTATACCATGAACTCAGGATGTAGCTGCGCAGCACAAAGGACACCTCAGCCGCCAAGGCGCTGAAGGGCTTTATGAAACTCCAGAAGACAACAGCAGAGTGGCTAAAGTGATGACGCGCACGACTGAGTAGGGGTCCCAGCATTAGCGCTGAATCATGGAAATGAGAGCTGACTCAGACCAACCCTGCTGAGTCATCACAGCACCTCATTGGCTCTTGGAACAATCCGTTTCATTGGTCAGTTCTGAGTTAAGGAAATCCACTTCTCTCTAGATGCATTTTCTTTTTCTGGTTCTTTGGCTACAACTTTTCAACACAGTTGAATACATTCCAAATTGAGGGAGCAATCCTAATCTGGAGTCAGGCTGGCACAGTTAGGCTAATTTTGGCTGGCACAAGGGACACTATAAAGTATGTTTGGACCACTCTCGGAGTCAGAGGCCAGCACACAGATGTGCGCCATCCTCCCTGACTCCGAGAGTTGCCCAAATGCGCTTTTATGGTGACCCTGGTGCCAGCCAAACTTCGCTGGCCTCACTGTGCCGGCCTAACTCCAGGTTAGGACAGCACCCTGAATTATTGTTCTAATGATATATAACTTTATGGTATTAAAGTTCTCTGCAATTTTGGCCACAAGTGGTGCCACTCCCCCCCCCCCAAAGGGTTGTTGCAGTTTCACACCACACACTCCAGAACTGGTTGAAACTGGCAT
>JAJKFI010000025.1:11984543-12003994 GCA_029204185.1 Lerista edwardsae | reverse complement strand
CTGAATGGGTCCACAAGCCCCCAACTCTGCTATCAACACTCCAAATATACAACAAGGGTGTCACCTGAAGTGGTGCACTCCTTCTTCCCCCACTCCCGGCAACGCCACAGCAATAGGCTGAGCTGAAATTCTCCAACGTGGTCAGAAGTCAGCATTGTTAGAAGGCAGCTGTTTTCCTTCCTGCCTCGATATCTGGTCTGCTGCCTTTTCTCCAGGCAGGCCCACTTCCATTGGCACCTCCTGACCCATGGCAAGCGTTCCAGAAGCAGGAACTCACCAGCAATAAGCCTGGCCTGCTGCAAGAGAGCTCCTCGGCAAGCAGAGGAAAGAAAGCCGAGGAATGTCAGGGCTCTTTGGGGGAACTCAACAACTTTGCAAGTTCGGGAGAATAAGTATGAGTCAGGCAACCAAACTGGAAAAGAAGAGATCAGAATTCACAGGATTTTTTTTTAAACACCTGATTGTTCAGCTACACATGTGACAGTGCAAAGGGGATTTGATTTTGTGCTCTTTACAGCTCTTTTAGAACCATGACCACAAGGATTACAAATCTACGGTTTTCTTGGGTGAAGCTGCCAACTTTTTTTTTCCTGGCAGAGCTGCAGTCCTTTTGAGAGCCACATGAGAGACAGAAATTTAGCAGGTGCAGTTTCTCAACATCACATATGAAGCCTATTTAAGACTTTCATCCCTCAAACCGACTGCCAACAGGGCTCATGACAAATCGAAAACAACACAGAACACACAAGTCCAGCAGCCAAAGACAACAAATAAGCGACAACAACTAACACACACATTTACTCCCAGTCTCAAGTGCTGCCCAAAACCGGGGAAGGAAGAGAGGCTTTTTAACTGGCACCTAAAACTTCACTATGGAGGCACCCATGAATTTGGATGAAGAATAAGAAGGTATTCCAGAGTCTGGGGGCTACCAAAGACAAGGCTCTGACCCCAGTGGCCCCCCACTTTGCCTGCCTTGCCAGGGCACCCAGGAGGTTGAGGCACCAGCTGGTGGCTCCACCAGCTGGTGGAGCACCAGATGCTCCAGTCCCAGACCCTTGCCTTACACGGGAGTCACCCCAAGTCCATCAGTCCCAGCGTTTTAGTCTGGAGGTCCCGGGGATGAAATTTAGTAGCCCCTTCAAGCAAAGCAGGGGCTCTCCTGCCGAGCTGCAGTAGTGCCCTCCCCCCAGCATGAAAACCACCACATATTCCAGCTGGTCTGCCTTCTGTGCCGCAGTCAAAGGCGCAGGAGCCCTGCTGCAGGCCGAGAGGACTGGGCTGAGATCTCCCACCGGAGATTTCCCACGGGAGGTCATCTAGCGGGGCCACAGAGGGAGGTTCCAAGGGCAGGGGAAGGGCCTGATCAGCACCAGTGAGGATTCTCAGGCTGGCCCGTGCGACGTCTGCCTGGTGACCTGCAGCCTGGAAAGGGGACGTGCGGGGGGGGGGGAGGCCTTCTATTATTCAGTGCTGGCAACAGGCGAAGCACAGCAGGGCCCGGGGGCTCTCCCTTCCCTCTGAAATATGCATGTGTGCTCGTGTGCAGGCAGGGACTGGCCAGCCCTTGACGACAAAGCTGCAGTGACAGCGCGGGGGCATGCTCGGGCGGGGGCCGGGCTCTGTGCGCCGCTCAGCTTGGCAGCTGTTTGCAGCCACCTGCCAGGTCCAGGCAGGTCGAAGCGCGTCACAGGGACTGGCCAAGGGCCTGCTCTGAAGTGCGGCTCGTGTGGCTGCTTTACGGGACCATCAGGACACTTTGCAGATTATTGCGCTATTGGATTTGAGTTGTGCTGCTCTCAGGAGCATTTGGGCGAGAGCTGCCCCTGCCCCGTGAAATGGGACCCTCAGACTGACCTCCCCAGCTTGGGCTGGTCCTTTTGGCCTCTCTGGGCAGGAAAGGGTAGAAGAGGCCTCTGGTCTGGTCTGGTCTGGGCAGCCTCTGGCCGGGCTTGTTGTCTCCTCTCCTGAGACCCTCCAGAGGCCCCTCCTTCTGCCTGGGCTTCCGGAGGACGGCCCTGTTTGGGGGCTGCGAATGGTGGCTTCTGCCTTCATTCCTTGTCTACCCAGTAAGGAGAATGAAGCAGCATTTGTTGGAGGAAGGTGCTGTCACTCACTGCCATTCCCCGCCCACCAGCCCCCCGTCCTTCCCTGATGCTCCCAATGCCCATTCCTGACCTGAGCGCTAACCAGGGGCCTCGCTCCTCCCAGGGTGGCGCACCGTCTCAGGGCTGGCCTGGGCAGGGCTGCAGCTGGGGGCTCGCATGACAGAACGCTCCGTGTTACTCCAACACCCTCTTCAGAGATGAGCGGCCTCTCCTCTTGGCGTGGACGAGACTTGAACTGAGCGAATCCATCCCAGCACTCCCTAGCCCTCGAGGTAAGGCCATCACAGTAAGGATCAGAAGCATCCATAAGGCGAAGCCTCCTGCGGGGTCAGACCAACTGGCCCCCCAGCCCAGCCCGGCCTGCTCTGCCTGGAAACCGCTCTCCAGGGTCTCAGGCGGGGGGGGGGCATTTCCCACCCTCTGCTCCTGGATCCCTTGGACTAACATTTGTCCGAGGTTGCCAGTGTTGCAACCTGCCTATTGCAACCTTACAATAGACTGGGCAGCATCTGGGGTCAGCTGCACTCAAGATCTCAGCTATTCATCCTTGTGAAACAGGTGCGAAAGAACATCAGGAAGTTGGTCCTTTTTGGGGACAAAGGGTCCTGCTGGGAACAACGGGCTTGGGATGCGATGCATGTGTTGGATGCGTCTTTGGGTCACAACGATGCTGGGAAAGCTGTTGGCAGAAACCACAATGACATGGCAGGACTTTGGTAGTTGGATAACAAATAATTAAGATAGGTAAAGGGTGTACGACTGTCAACTAAGGCATGTTTTGAATGATTATGCACTGTAAAGGTTTCTACCAAATTACTGTGAATGTGGGTCCTAAAGAACCAAAGATTTAAAACATCATGGGGGGGGGAAACCACATGAAAAACATGAGAGAGTTGCTCAGACTGCAACTAGGACTTCTGAAACATTTACTTCTGACACTTTATTGATGTTGTATAATGTTGTTATTAAATGTTATTCCTTCTATTTTACTGTGTCAGTAAAACTTTTCCTTATGCTCTTAAGGTGATTTTGGGCTGAATTTGGGAGTGGATTTGGAATGATTTAGAATTTTTCCCATTGACATTAATGTAATAATCATGCTCATGATCTGGATTCATTCATTCACTTGATTTCTACACTGCCTTTCTCTGGGCAAGAAGCCTGGAGATGTTCACCGAAAGGGCAGCTTTCAGGAATGGATTCGGCTCGTACGCAGAGGGAAAGGTGTGTCCGGTTTGGGTGAGGAGTAGGGTGGGCCAGGGGTGGCGCAGCTGACTGCTGACAATGGAGAGCAGCCCCCCCCCCCGCTTTGCATCCATAGGAGCCAACTTGCTCTTGAGAAGTCATCCTATCCTTTGCATTCGGCTACTTTCCCCAGGGCCTGCAACACCTTTTGATTGTCCAAGATGAGAGCCAGTCACAGAAGCCAGGAGAAGGGAGAGGCAGAGGGGAAAGTCAGGTCTGGCTGAATAATGATGGAGGCTAATTGCTCATTGCTGGTTACTAAGCTACGGGGTAGCTGCAGCCTGGACCCCCATCACGACACGAAGCTCAGCCTGCAGCCTGGACCGGCTCATTCATTTCCAAGGGTGTTTATCTCCCTCCTTGTCAACCCTCTCGGGAGAAAACATAATTATTATTTAAACGTGAGTTAATTCAGCCAAGGTGTTGATCAATAATGGAGAATTACTCTTTTAAAAAGAGAGAAATCATGAGGCAGGCAGGGAGCCTGCAGAGCTCTGGGAGAACTCAATTATGGGAAGGGGAGAGCCAGGCCAGGCACGGGAGGGGGGGAGCGCACGGGGGGGGGGGAGCCCTGACAGCTCCCTTGGAGACCGGCCAAACGAACGTCCAGCCCTGGCCGAGCCTCAAGATGCTGGGGAACCGTCCGGCAAATGAATAGATTCCCCCTTAGATTTTAGGTTTTCCCCAGGGGGAAAAAGTATTAAGCAGACACTGGCTGAGAAATTTATTATCACCAGGCTTGTCAGCTGGAATATAGTCTTGTCTGACAAAGGTGATGCTGTGGGTGTGGGGGGCATAAATGCAATCAGGAAAGAGAACCAGAGACAGTGGAGAAACCCACCCTTAGCAGGTGGTAGCCAGCACTCTGCCTTTCTGAAACATCGTAGCTCATCATAGCTAGGAGCTGCTGACAGTTGCACACTTTATGAATTTCCCCCTCCCCTCTCTCTTCCCCTCCCTCCCCCTTCCCTCTTTTATGCTAGAAGTCATATGCCACAATGTCTTGTGGTAGTGAGTTCCCCAGGCTGAGGAACAGTTATGTAAGGAACTGCTATGTAATTGCTGACGGAAGCAATTAGCACAAGCAGTGCAGCTGCAACAGCCCTCCCACCTTGCTTGTCCACAAAATTCAAAGGCACGTGTGTGTCCACTAAACATAAAAGGTCCATTCAGCTGTACGCCACTCAAACATGGAGGACTTTGCCCTGTGAGACCCTCTGGACTGCTCCTCCCTCCACAGTGGGGGCCAAACCTCATCCCACTTTCCCTGTATCCTGCAATTGGGGGGGCAGCCCCAGAGGCCTCCTCAAGCTCAGAGAATGCTTGTTGGGGCTGCCCTGCAGCTGCCTCAGCACTGGGGAGTCTCTGGGATGGTCTTTCTGCCCTGGCCTCTGCTGGCTTGGTCTGACTTGCGGTTGGCAGAGGTCACTTCAGTTGCTCCATCAGAAAACAGGCAGTGCTGCATTAGGATGTACACCAAAGATGTACTGATTCGCCACCCTTCTGCCTCCACGGGGGCTACCAGGGGAGCTCACAGCAGTGGTGAAGCAAAGCAGTTCAAAGCCTCCCATTTGCAACACAACAAGGTACAAGCACAATGCAGCCAGGCCCCCTGCGGTCGGTCAGCGGAAGCGCAGGAAGCTGCCCCTGCCCAGAGGCGGCCGTGTTCCCGCAGGTGCCTTGGAGCAGCCAGAGAGGGCCTCCCAGGGGAAGAGTTCCTCCGCGTGGGGGCCACCGCCTGCTCCTTGCTCCCGCCAGCAAGCCTCGCCCAGAGGCAGGGCCAGGAGCGGGGCAGGGCCCCCGGGAGCAAGGCCGTGCGTGGGCAGTCTCAGGGGCATGACGCACTTGGCACAGGGACGGCTTCCCGCAGTGGAGGGAGAACAAGCCTGGCAGTTCTTACTGTAAGTTCACCTTGAGTAGGGGGCTGTGCCACAAAGACGGGGAACGTTTAGGAGTTTGTGAAGGGGTGGAGGGAGGGGGCCGGGGAGAGAGCGCGAGTGATGGGAAACGGGGCGGGGGCCAGCCGTAGCAGCCATGGGAGGGAGGGGGCTGGGAGTCCAGGCTTTCGTGCACCACACACACACACCCCTCACGGCAGCAGGCCGGGCTGACCTGACCATTGTCCAGACACGTCTGCTGGTGCGGAAAGAAAAGTCCACCACAAGGGAGGCGCCTGCCTTCTCCCGGCACTGACAAGCAGCCAGCCACACTTGCTGCCACAGAGCAACCCAGCGGCAGGCGACAGGAGGGCGGAGAGGCGGGCACACAACCAAGCGATTGCACAGCTATGCCGGCCGGTGCCGAGACCTGCAGGGCTCCCGGCAATCCCCAGGGCCGCCCACCGCTGTGGACCCGCCAACTGGCCCGGCCGGATGCCTGGGAGGTCCCGGCTCCTGGGGGCTCTCGGGGAGGGGGGAGCCGCGGCTACTTACCCTGCTGGCTATGCCTCTGAGCCCAGACCGCCACCGCCGCGACCAGCACCGTGCAGCACACGGACGGGATGGGGGGAACCATCTGTGGAGGAAGCACAACAGCACATGGTCAGCAAGAGCTTGCGCACGGGTGTGGAGGGCAGCGCCTCGCGCAGGACGGGTCCCGGCCACAAGGAAGGAGTTTAGCGCAAAGGCTGCTCCTGGAGGGGAGGTCTGGGGCAGGGAAGGTGCTGCCACCCCCCAAAGCCATGCCGGCCTGCATCCTCTGCCCACTCGCCAGGGGAGGAAGCGCAGTCTGGCGGCACCACTCGGCAGTTCCCAGCGCAGGCAGGGCTTGAGCCCGGGGCCTGGAGCTCTGTGCCCCACACAGGGCAGGCCTGTCCCGGAGCACTCAGGCCGCAGGCCAGCCCAGGCGCTCCCTTTCGACAATACAAGCCCTCCTGGCCCAGCACTGCTGATCGCAAGACTCCGGGCAACACAAGCGACCTTCTTCTTAGGATTAACATGGGGGAGTGGGTGGGTTGGATACTGAAACCCAAGTACAGAGGAGAAGGGGGGAGCCTCCAGGCTCAGAGGTGGGCTCATCCACTCCACAGCTCCACTCCAACCAGGCACTTCCAGGGAGCCCCCAGCCTGACGTCCCCCCCACTGCTGGCCAAAGCACAGCTGAGGAAGTCTCCTTCGACCCCCATCCTGCAGTGATCTTCAAAACAGCACCGCTAGTTGTACCCCATGCAACGGTTCTCCACGGTCATGAGAGAGCTGAGCCTGTGCACTGTGCCCCCCACCCCCAATGGGCTCCTCCACCCAGCAGACTCTCCGTGCCGCTGCTGTATCCCTGAACACAAGGCTTGGGAGGAGTGGCGGGGGTGTCCGGGCCAGCCCCGTGTCCACGAGCACGTGCCTGCTTCCCCAGACTAGGCCCTTCCCCCCGCGCAGGCCCACGGCTCTCACTGCAGGGTCTCTGGCCAGCTGGACCTTTCTAGCACACCGTTCTGTGATCCCTTGTGAACCAAGCCCCTCTGCCAAGCCCACGGCAGACCAAGTCACTGGGCAGAGGGCAGCAGTGCTCTGGGAAACAGCCGCACAAGGAAAATTGGCATTCAGGGTGCTCAGGTGCAATTCTGCAGCAGTCCGGGGGGGGGGGCTCTAAAGCCCCCAACTCTGGATTTCGTACTGCATGGGGACTGTGCAGCAGTGCAACAGGGCAGTACAGGCTCAGATTGCCTCAAACAGCCGGGGGGAGGGATTAACTTCCCCAGATACAGCTTGTGGATTCTCCCTGCACCAGATTCCCCCTGCTCTGCCCTGCCTGCCCCCACCCCCCAGCAGGTTCCCTGGCCTCTGCCTGACTCGCACACCTCAGTCCACTCAAGAGCAGGGACTGGGGTGGTGGTTGTGGTGACCCCCACCCCAGACAACAATGGCCTTGACGTGCTAGGAAAGGACAATCGCGCACTCCCATTTTAATCTAGGCACATTTGAAATGACACAGTCTCAGGGGATGTTATGTGGGGCATTGTCCTCCTGCGCACTTGAGCACCCCCATTGGGTGATCCCAAGTTCACAGACGGAGGCCAGCTCTGGTCTTGGGCTGGCCACAATCCCCCTCCCTGGCTCCCCCCCGACTGCGCTCCACAATGCTCCAACCCTGAAATCAACATTTTTGGAAGCGACGCCGCCTTCTAGCTTTGACTAAAAACGTCACCTTGGTTTGGCTCAGAAGCTGAAATGAAACACCTCACGTCTAAATGTTTTGCTTCTTGTCAATTCACGGCACTTTAAATTGCTTTTACAGGCTTGTTTTAAAAATAATCTTTACAACCTTATTCAGAAGAAAGTGACTGTCATCACAATCAAAAGCACGCCTGAGAGCGGGTCCGTGGAAAGAGACGGCACATGTTTCCAAGACACGCACCAGAGATGGGCACAACAGAAACCAGATAAAGCACAGCGAGACCAGCGGAAACCATTCCTGCCCTGGCGGGAAGCGACGCTCACTGCCACGATCCTCCTGCCTCGCCTGGCGCCAGCAGTCCACCAGGCCGGGCAGCTGCCTGGGACCCAGGGATCGTGGGAGGCTCCTGTGGCCAAGCCGGCCAGCCTTGGGGCGATGCAGTCCCAAGTCCCCCCTCTCCACCAGGTGCTTCAAAGGCCAGCAGAGAAGAAGGACCATCCTGCAAGGAACCTATCAACCTTTCTGGGCTCCCACTTGCCTGGCCTCAAGCTGAGCAAATCTAATGACTTGAAGACCTTCAGGCTGGTCTACTCAGCCCTTCAGCCCCGTTGAAGCTCTGCTCCATCCCAAGGTGTCCCTGTGTCTGCCCATGCTTGGCTGCGCACATGTTTCCTGGACTCCACCTGAAAGCCCACCTCCCAGCACATCAAGTGGAGCCACACCAATGTGCTGAGCTGCTGCTCAAGGCTCGGCCAAGACCAAACTCGGCAAGTCTAAGCACTGAAGGGGTGGAAGCAGACCAAGGCCTGAACTGACCGTGTGTTTCCTGAGGACCTGACTGTCTTTGGCTCCACGCCTGCTATACATAGGGGAGGCTGGGGCCTTCCCTGGGGCAAACATGCCCTTGCTCCAGGGAGGCTCCTGAGCGCTCCCAACTTGCTGTTCCAGTGCTCCAGGAGGGTGTGTCAGCAGGCAAACCCAGGAGTTGGTTCTGACCTCAACAGCTTGGCATCAGGACACCGTCCTCCATACCAGCTTCCTCATCTCCTGAGATCTTCCTGGGGGCTCTCTTGCATGTCCCACTGGTGACAAGCGCAAGGGCCTTTACTGTGGTGGCTCCTCCCCCCTATGGAACTCTCTGCCACAGGAGATAAGACTGAGCCTTCTCTGTTGCAGAAAGCAGTTTCTCAGCAGGGCTTTGCTGGCCTGTGTTTCAGCACTTCCACTCCCAGCTGCTTTGGTTTCATGCGTTATTCCTTCCTCTGGTTCTGATCACACTTTCTTTTTCTTACTGCACATAAATCTGCTGGCTGTATTCTGTTGTTATTTTAACCGTTGTTCTTGGCTGCCCGGAGTCTTTCAGGGAGCAAATTGGAACAGGATTCAGGTTTGCCAAATGCTCAGGTGTCTCCTCTCCCTTCCTTCACGCTCTCCTGCCCGCTTGGCCAGGAATTCAACCAAGGCCTCCTTTGACCAGTCCCAACGTCTCCCTCCTCCTGAAATGAACAGATGGGGGGCAACAACCTCAACCAGCCGCCGTGTCTGATTCCCTAATGCCACGAGAGGCACGGAGGGCAGCGCGAGAAGCCCCCAGCCAGCCTCACCGGAGTCCTACGAAGAGGGGCCAGGGCAACCCCACTGTGCCGGTGCTGTTCTCCACTGGTTGCCGCCCTTCTCTTGTTCCCAGGCAGAGGGCTGGCGCTGCCAAGGGACCCGCCACAGAGCCCAGGCTGAGCGCCGACACACCCCACCCTCCTAAGGACCAGGAGCCGACGGTGGCTCTTCCCACCCCACTGCCCAGCCGGGCCTCCTGCTCCATCCCTGATCCTGCACGGCTGAGTCCAGGCACTGAGCCCTGAGCTCCGGGGCACTTGGGACCCCTGCCAGCAGCCTGCCCCACAGCACTGAGCACCCGTCCAAGCCTCGGCCCGGTGCTCATCCCCCCTCCCAGCAAGGGGAGGCAGTGGGGGGGGCAGCAACAGGGAAGCCCCTCCAGGTGGCACCTCCCTCCGTTCCAAAGATCCCAGGATGAAATGGGTGAGAAAGGGGGACGAGGGAGCCCCCAGCTGCTGCTCCCAGAGCCCCCAAGAGCCCCCTCTTGATCAGCCACCGGCAGCCCCAGGCCCCTCCTAAGACCCCATCCGTGGAAGCCAGAGACGAGGCCAGCCTTGCTGGGGGGGGGTGCTTGCTGACTCGCTCGCCCGCCCGTCAGAGAGCCTCCTCTGCAGAGACCGCAGGACGGGGGCCGGGAAGGACATTTCAGGCCTCGACTGTCAGCAGAACAGCTGGAGGAGGACTGGAGGCCTCGCCACGACAAGACGCCCAGGAAGGCGGCCAGACGCCGCAGCTCGCTTGGCTCATTAATAACAACTCATTAGCGGGGTGGGGGTGGGGTGGGGGGTGGCGAAGAGCCACGTTGCCAGGAAGACCCTGTGGCCCAGGAGGAAGGAGCTCACTCCGCACACGGGCAGCGTCACGGCCTGAGGCGGAAGGAGAAGCCGCAACTCCAACAGCAGGTCCGCAACGGTTAACGCTGGGCGGGGCTCACTGGGAGGGGCAACTGGCTCACGCGGGGCAGCCCCGAATAAACCGTGAGAAAGGGAAACGGCCAGCTCTGGAGGGGCAGCCTTCACAGTGGCTTCACGCCGGCAAGCAGCCTGAGTGCCGGGACGCCTTCCAATGCTCAGACACCCCCTGGCAGGGGCTGTGATGCGGCAGCCCCGCAGCTGAGCCACTGCCGGAGTTTCCACCGCATTGAGCAGCAACATCAGTGCACGCCCCACTCTGAAAACCCTCCTTGGGCTCCTGGCACGAGGCCTGCCCGCCCCTCCGCACTGCTGCTCTCCCTCCACCGACTTCCGCTCTCCTCAGCAGGGGCCGTTCATGGCCGAACTGGGGGGGGGGGCTTTTTGGAAGGCGCCACTATGCAAAAGGCCCAAACAGACTAGTCCCTGTGACCAGGAAGCTAAACACCAGCAAGAGGGCTACGCTAAACTTTTTCTCCCTGATGTACTAGTCTTCTGCTTGTAGAGGGTTTCTCATGGGGGGACCTTCAAAAATTGCACTTCCGACATGCAGTCAGATGTGGTGCAGTCTACTTTATGGCCTCCTCCTCCTCCCCGCATCCTTTACAGTGGTGGTTCCCAACCTTCATTCAGGAGCCTGCAGGCCACTGAGGCAAGAACTGGAATCATTGTGGACCACATGAAACCAGTGACGGGATCTGGGAATGAGGAAGCAGAAGGCTGGGCGGCACTTACGCGTGATTGGCTGCCCATCCATTCCGTTCCGTAGCTGCCCTTGCCTCTGAGGGGTGCCTGCTCACCAGGGGGGACAGGTGGCGGGCGCCAGGTGCCTGGGCAAGCAGCGGTGGGGAGCGCCAACTAGGGGCAGCCCCCCCGAGGCCAGGACAGGTGGCGGAACAGAACAGATGGACTGCCAATCACATGTAAGTCCCGCCCAGTGTTCTGCTTCCTCATTCCCAGATCCCATCACTGAATGAAACCCTCCACACTTGCACACAAAAATGCAATTAAACTCGTAATTAGAGATTTATTCAATTTATCATTTATGGAGAGGATTTGTGGGTTGCCACTTTTGTTGTCAGCTGCAGCTGCGGGTGGCCCACACACTCTGCCCTCTCTAGTACCTCACAATGCCAGGTGCGAGGGAGTGGCCACAGGATGCAGGCAGCTGGTTGTCCTGTGTGCTCCCTGAGGCACCTGGTGGGCCACTGTGAGACCTAGGAAAATGAACCAAGTGGGCCTTGGCCTGATTCAGTGGGGCTGTTCCTATGTTCCCAGGAGTCCATGTCTGAAGAGGAGCATCTGATTCTGGTGGTTGTCAAAAAGAAATGCTGTGGAGAATCTTGACTGGCTACCAGTGTGTTTTCCTCAGTAATTTACCTCAGAACGTCAGATACAAAGGAGTGGCAACAGGATGCAGGCATCTTGTTGTCTCATATGCTCCCTGAGGCATCTGGTGGGCCACTGTGAGATACAGGATGCTGGACTAGATGGGCCTTTGGCCTGATCCAGCGGAGCTCTTCTTATACTCCTATGGTGATCCATTGGGGAGCATTTGCTCAGAAAAGGGCACTGGAAGTTATCAAAAGCCATCTTTGTTTCTGAGATCTCACAGATCACTTCTTGAGAGATCATCTGTGGTCTGGGGACCATGGATTGGGAACCAGTGCTATATAGTACCTGGGCGGTAAATGTTTTTTTTTAAAGTGGCCACAAGTAAGGCCTTGGAAACTATAAGAACATCCGGGAGGACAACACAGAAAATGGTGACATCTGGCATCTTGGAAGACCAGTTCAATGGCCCAAGTGCAGTTGTGAATTTGCATTTTAGTGTTGACCAGTTGCATTGCCTTTGTACGTGAGCCCAGCCTCCAACCCAGGAACGTGAGGCGTTCGGGAACTCCTTCGGGAGTTTCTTGGTAGTGGTGATGCAAAGGGCTACAGTAGCTTAAGAGGGGGACTCTTCCAAAACACGCCTACCCTTGAGTGTATCAAGAGAGATCCCGAAGTGGCTGCAAACACCTATTAAAAAGATTCACTTAGAAATCTATTCATTTGGAAAAGGACATTGAGAAAGATCCATCTGCAATTAACCTCTCCGCTTGGAAACAAGGCTTCCTCAACTCTGACCACACAAAAGGAGGCAGGAAGGACAATGCAAGCCCAGAGAAGCCCACAGGCCCCTGCGGAAGAGGCTTCAGAAGAAGGCTCTGCAGCCAAGCTGGAAGTCACAGGCAAGTGCCTCTCTGGAGGAGGAGGAGGAGGAGGAGGAGAAACGACTTGGTCAGCGACGGGAGCCTGACTGCCACATCCTTTTCTTGCTCCGCGTTTACCCAAGTCCTGAAACGGATCACTTCCCACTGCCTGGAACTCACTGACAAGAAAAATTAGCAGCGGTCCAAGCCCAGGCGTCTGCTCTGGCATCAGCAACAGCTGATACGAGGGGCAGAAGACGGAGATGGAGGCTGGGGTAGCTTGGCTCTGAGTTTCAGCAGGGCAAGGGGGTGCTGGAGGAATGGTTGCCAACAAGCGGTGGGGGGGGGAGAAGGTTGGTCAGTCCAAAACCGCTTGTGAGCGGCTGGAGAAGTGCTCCTCGGGGGGGGGGGTCCTTGAAAAGGGTGCTGAAGCTCAGCTTGTGCAAAGGCAGCTGCACAGAGCACATCCCAGCCAGTGGGGGGGGGGCGGCAGGAGCCCTTCTGACCCCATGTGCCGCGCACTGCATCCATACACCGTCTTTGCTGGACTTCTGACCCCCACCTGTCTCCAGCCCCCACAAGCAAACCGGAGAACTCGTTCTCCGGTTGCAAGTGGCAACATGGCTCACAGCAGAATCCTAGGCATGTTTACTCAGAAGTAAACCCCTCTGCAGTCAATGGGGCTTACTTCCAGGAAAGCACGCATAGGATTGCAACCTCAGAATTTCAGAGTCAGCCGGGGACCTTCACACTCCTGAGCCGAAGGCAAACGGAAACGAGTGCCAAGGCTTGGCGGAAGGATCGGGGCTGAGGAGCCCCCCCCCCGGACGTTGTGCGCGTCGGCCGGGAAGGTCCCCTGGGCTGCTGCACCCAGAGGCCTGCCTGGAACCCGGCTCAGGACACTCCACCCTGCCGACTTCTCGAGAGAGGCAGGCACCGAGGTGACAGAAACGGCCTCAGCCAGAGGGAAAAACAACAGAAACCGTCGGCTTCTACAGTCTCATTTTCAAGCCTCTTTCCTTACAATGGTGAACTGGAAAAAATGCCTCCAGCTGGGAGCCTCCAGCCTGCTCAGGAGTTAGCTTCGGAAAGTTCAGGTTTTTCCGTCTTTGCGTCTGGTTGGTTTCTATGGCCTTCCAGCTCCTGCTCTGAGATTCTCACCTATGACGGTGGGCACCTACAGAGTATGCCAAGGGCAGCACAGTCAGCTGGGCCCAGTTTTCCTGCTAATATACACCACTCCCCCCCCCCAAGCAAGGAACTGCTCCAGGACTACTGAGAAGACACAGAGGGACAAACTGGATCCAAAGAGGTCTCAACTGAAGCTTGTGCTTGAGAAATGCTGTTCATTGCAGACACTGAGCACTCATATCCAATTCCTCGGCAAAGGCCACAGAAGGCTGCAGTAAGCAAGGGATTTTGCCAGCCCAGACCGACATTCAGCACAATCCGAATCCAAAACGTTGACAAGCCCAATGTCTATATTTCAATCTTAAGCAACGGAAGCCGAACGCACAAAGGGCACTATCCAAACCTGGAGCTAGGCTGGCACAGGTCTCCTGTGCCGGCCCAGGAGTGTCGCCAGCACTCCGTAAAGCACGTCTGGACCGCGCTTGGAGTCTGGGAGGAATGTGTGCAGCCTTCCCTGATTCCGAGAATGGTCCAAATGTGCTTTATGGCACATTTGCGTCACTCCCGGGTTGGAACAAGGAACTTGTGACAGCCTAACTCCAGGTCAGGATTGCGCCCTAAGGGCGGTGCCAGTGGGGCCTGTGCTGCATCCTGCAGTCGGGGAACTGAAACGGAGGCCTCCTCCATGGGAGGGAACGTTTGCTCCCTTACCGCGAAGCTGCATTGCCCTTACCCTGGCGCGGGGAAGTGGGCTGGGATTGAGCCCTGAGTCTTGGATGCAAAGTATTCAAGCAGCTGCCAAACATGTCGCTTCAGCCCTGTCTGAACGCAGGAGGAGACCCTTTTCCCTTCCTTTGGGAAGTGAGTACAACTGGAGGAAGCCGTCTGAGCAACTTGCTGGGGGCGGGGAAGTGTCCCCTCCCTCCCATCGACTTCAGATGTCCCTCACAGCCATCTCCCCCCTGATCGTCCTGGCCTCAGCATACAGTAGTGCCTCACGGTCCCTGCTACCAACCCCCCCAGCTGTGCCTTTTGCCCCTGCATCTGGACAGCATCACCTCTCAGCTCGTAACTCCGCCTGTCTGGAAGCCAGAAAGCCGCATCCTCCAGCTCCTGCCCTGGCCCGTCCCGGCCCTGCTGCAGCGGCACACCTTGGCGCCATCCTCATAAACGTGTGCACTGCGGCTCCCTGAAGACCCACCACCAAGGCCCAGGAGGACTCGCTGGGGCTTCCCTGAAAGCCTTTGAGCCTCCAGGAGCGCGGCTGAATGGGGCGTGGGGGGGAGGCGATGACCCTGGGGCCCAGGCGGGAGTTCTGCGGGATTGCAGGAAGGCTTCCTGTGAGAACCCACAAAATCTGCTTCCTGAGCTCCGTGCTCTTCCCAGTTGCGTCTCTTGCCCATAACACAGTCCTCACAGCCGGGGGTTGGGGGGGGCACACACACACACCAGACTGTGGCATTTTCCACCAGGGGTCTCTCGGCAATTCTTCCAGCACCATCAATGTGCCAGTTGGATTCCTGTCCCAAGGGCTTTGCAGTCTGTCACTTCGTGCAAGGGAGGACGAGGGAAATCCCACAGAACAGAAGCCCCCCCCCAGCAGAGTACTTTCAGGAGCCAAGGGGCCTGGCTGGTTACTGGCACTACCCCCTTAGGGGTCGTGGGGGACACCCCCATTAAGTGTCTTGGCAAAACGAGGTCCTTGAGGACAAGATCCGCACACAGGCCTTTGCTGAGGAAGCATCAATGCACCACTGCAGGGCAAGTCTTTGCTCGTGTGCCAATCCAGGTCAACGTTTCTTTATCACCTCTTTACACCATGTAATGGGCACTGCTGCGATTGGCTGATAACGTGCGCCTGGCTGAGTCTGCAGAGGTAATGGCCAACAATAACTTGTCCAAGGATTTATTTTGCTACAGAAAGCCTGACTTTTTGATCTCAAACACAAATGCTCTGAAATTCTGCCGCCGCCCTGCTTTGCATTCAGCCTGGATCTCTCGGAAGCTGCGTGCCATTGTCAGCTCGTGCGCAAGATCATTTAATCACCATCAAGCCACGGGCAAGCGGCGGGCCCCCTCCCTCCGTCCTTCAGATGCCCCAGCCAACCAACACCGACCAAAGCCATCAAGGCAAGTGGAAAACACAGATAAGAGAGCTGGCCAGGAACAGCTGGGCAGAAAGCAAAAGGCAGAGAGACTTGAGCTCCCCCTCACAAAGGGAGGCTCTTTATCAAGGACGCGGCACCATCTGTTTCTGCGGACTGTGACCTCATCCAGCCCCCAGCCTGAGACTGCTGCTGTGAAGCCGGCACTTGTGGGGGCCGTTTATGGCAATTGTTGGGTCATGTGAACCAGTTTTGCATCGGAGGGACAAAGAAATGCGGGGGCTTCAAAGACTTTCCGAAGGTGGGCCCACTCTGGCCTCCCAGGCTGGAGAGCTTTTGGAAGGACTTCCAGGGAGGAAGGCGATTGGGCGCTCTCCTCCCCATCATGGCCCTTCTCAATGCCCTCCTCCTCCTCCTCCTCCTCCCCCCCTCCCATGCACGCCTGTCTTGTGCTCCCCCATAATGACTGAGATGCTTATTTATGACTTCCGGAGCACTGACAGAAACTGGGTGCTGTAAACATAACATAAAACAAAAAGAGAGGAGCAGATCTTAAACCGAGATTGAGGACACCCAGAACAGCTGAGCCCTGTTCCCACGACATCCGGGGTCAGGCACAGCACCCAGAGGGGCGGCCTGGCTGTCTTCAGAGGAGCATCTCAATGGCATACAGAGGTGAGCCTAGAGGGGGATCACAGCCCTAAGGGGGCAATCCTAACCCACGTTCCAACACTGACCTAGCTGTGCCAAGGGGGCACGTGCTGCATCCTGCAGCTGGGGGGGGGCAGTCACCTCACATGGGCCTCCTCAAGGTAAGGGAATGCTTGTTCCCTGGCCTCAGAGATGCATTGCCCTGACCCCAGGGCCGGAAAGTTGATGAGGATTGTGCCCTAAGTCTTGCAAGCAGCCGCTCCCCCTCCTCTTAGAAGCCATTTCCCAGCAGCTAGAGCAAAACGGAAGCTACGTTGGCTCCGAACGGCTCCGAAGAAAGGGGCGTGGCTGCTAGCAAAACCCAGTGCTGTGATCCCCCTTCTAGGTACACCACTGGGCAGGTATACAAATGTGTGGGTGTCTCACTGCAGTTGGACCCTGGATCTTGAGTCCCAGATTGTGTAGAAAGAGCCGGACCCGTGAACAGCTGCAACCACTGCAGACAACTGCCTGGACCCACCCAGACGGGGGACGGAGCTTGCCTCTGTGACCCTCTGGAAGGATCTGGCGGGTGGAAAAGAGGGAGGAAACGGGACTTCACATCCCAGTGAGGTGAGGCAGACAAGGGTGCCAGAAGGGGAGACTGGACAGGCCCCCGCCAGAGGCGAGAGATGGGAGGCAGCTCAACCCCCAGGAAAGGCTGCTCGCCCCCACGCCCTCCCACCCGGTGCTCTCCCCCTCCCCCGGGCTCTCTTCCGGCCAGGCTTCAGGTGAACTTGCTTGGGGCAGGTGTGCGCGTTTCTGGTCTGCAATCTATACGGGATATTGATGTGCCGTGCTGTGGATTTCTGCGGTTGTTTATGCTACATCGTCAGGCCATATTTTTGCTATACGATCATGATTGATTGCATAAAGGGTCGTCCCCCCCCCATCCATTATGTCAAGGGCCCCACACATTAGCAGGGCTCTATAAATAACCGGCCGTTCCAGCCTGGCCGAAGCCTGCAGCCGTGGGGGGCTCCCTGAGGCCGCTGCACTCTGCCGCTGAGCAGCCGCCCCCACGTCACGGGAGGGCCTGACGCTTTCTGGATCCCCCACGTGGGGCATCTGAGCCTGAGGGCAAAGTGGGGGCAGGGGCAGGCCTGCCCCTCACAAGCCTCGCCCAGGACTGGCCTCGCCCAGGCCCCCCATGGGGCCAGCACGGCCAAGGCTGCAGTCATGGCCAGGGGCTCCTCCAGGCTGTTCTCCAGCACCACGGCCTTGGCGCAAGGGCAGCACGAGAGCCGGGCACACAGATGGCGCCACAGCAGGGTCCTTGCGGTGGGCCTTGGCAGCCGCCCCCGACCAGGAGCAGGCATGCCAACGGGCAGAGGATGGGCACTGCTCTCCGTGGGAGACAGAAGAGGAGGCCACACTGGGCCTGCGGGAGGCAGAGGATGAGCTCCAGCACGGAGAGGCCGAGGCGAGGAGCACGGCCGGAATTCCCCCGCGGCCGCTCAAGTGCAGGCAACCGGGAAAAGCTCCGTCTGGAAACACCCCTGAAAACGCGGACCAGGAAGGGGCCGACTCCCCCCACTGCCGCCTGACCTCCAGTGGGGGCCCCGGCAATGAGGCCCCCGTCAAAACATGGCGGAGAGCAAGTCCCGCTTCTTGACAAGGCCGACGCGGCTCAGCAGCCGGGCTCCCTGCGGCCGGACAGACCTCGGGAGAGAGCCTCAGGCTGTGCACAGGCCCACAAAGGAGTGTGGTCACAAAGCCTGACGTGCGACACAGGGGAGCACACAGAAGCCAGAGCTTCTCCTCGGCCAGGGAGACCAGTTGCCCTCAGCACCGGCTGGAAGGCAGAAAGATCCCCCCCACAGGTCACTCCTCTGCCCTCTGCCCTCCCAGGCTGCTCTTCCAGCACAGCCCACTTCTGGTTGCCATCCAGGATTCCCCACACACCTTTCCAAGGGGCCCTCAATGCTCCAGGACAGCCCGAGGGCCGCTGGGGCTGCTGAAACCAGAAAGAGCCCTGGGGGTGTTGGCCAGGGAAGCAGCCTCCCTCTCCAGCCTCACCCCAACAGGCGGATCCCACCTGCAAATGCGGCACATCCAGTGGTGCCATCTAAATGATTTAAGAACAGGTACTCACTTTTGATCGGCACGTGTCGGGACCCGCCCACCGGAAGTGACGTCATAAGCCGGAAGTGAGGTCGTGGCAGGAAGGGACATGAAAAAAGCCCTTTTTGAGGCCTCAGACCATTTTAAACTGACCCAACAGTGGCAACAGTATTCCACAGCACCCCCAGAACATATTAAGGAGGCCTGGCATCAAGTTAAAACCCCAGAGCAGCTCATTTTTCAGTGGCAAGGAAAGGAAAGGCTCCGCTCGCTGCCTGCCTGGCTCTGAGAACATGCAGGCAACTCAAACATGCAGGAAATTCAAACGTTGCAGAGGGCGGAGTCGACGAGTGGGCGGGCGAGTGGGCGGGGCCAGCTGTAATCCTAGGAACCGGTACTCGCGTACCCCCGCGTACCCCCTGCATGACATCACTGGGCACATCCCTTCACAGGACTGACTCCAGCGCAAGGAAAAGAGCCAGGCGTCACCCATGCAGGCTAGCACGGCACTCCACACGCTCAGACTCCCAGGGCCTGTCTTCACAACACTGCGCATGGATCACCCCACAGTCGGTCCACCACATCGTCTGCCTTCAGAGCTCCCCTGGATCCAAGCATAAATATTGGGGCTTTCACCAGTGATGTGCTTAAGGGCTCAGTCCTGACCTGGAGTGAGGCCGGCACAGTTAGCCCAGCAAAGTTTGGCCGGCACAAGGGCCACCGTAAAGCGCGTTTGGACCACTCCCAGAGTCAGGGAGGACGGCGCACGCCTGTGTTCCGGCCTGTCTGACTCCGAGAGTGGTCCAGACATACTTTACGGTGTCCCTCGTGCTGGCGATACTTTGCTGGGCTAACTGTGCCAGCCTCACTCCAGGTCAGGATTGTGCCCTCAATCAGCATGGTGAATTTCTGCACAATAAATGTCAGACCGGCCTCTGTTTCAGACATCAATATTTATTTCTCTTGCTACGCAAACCCCTGTGTGAACTTTTCAACAAAAAGAGAGATACAAATAAATAAATATTCTCACACCCTTGCAAATACCATGCCAGCAAGGAGAGATTGGCTGAATATTGCCCAAGGACCCAACACTAAAAAAAGAAAGAAAAGCCAGCTGGCCAACAGGGAGATCAACAACGGAAAAGGCCCCTCTTGTGGGCCGCTGTGAGATGCCACCCTCCGACCTGGGCTGCCCTCCCCCGCCCCCCCTGACGGAAGCAAAGGAGTGCTCCGTTTTAAAGCAGAGCAGCCCCCACTTCCCTGCCCCCCCCCACACAC
>JAJKFI010000025.1:11972182-11984443 GCA_029204185.1 Lerista edwardsae | reverse complement strand
CCCCTTTGCGCCTTTCCTCTGCCCCCCCCATTTTGTTTCCCTTCCTGCCTCACTTCAGATTTTGACAGCACCATTAGAAACCTATTCCCTCCGGCTCAGCCCTTTCAGACCATATTAGTCAGACAATCCATTAGAGGCGGCTCCTTCTTTCGCTAATCCCCTTCTGCAAAATTAAAGGGGGGGGAATATTCCATCAAAGTCACCCACATCCCCTTTGACGAGTTACTGTAACTGCACATCTTGGCCAGCCAAGGAGAAGGGGGTGGGGGAGGGGAGGGGGAGGGGGCCGGGGGAGGGGAGGCAGGTATCGGCTCTTCCGCCACCAGCGGCCAAGAACGGAGCGCAGGGGGAGCTGGGGCCGGGGGACCAGAGCGGGGGGCCAGGCAGCACGGAGCCGTGGCGAGGGGGGGCTCCTCAAAATTCAGGTCGCAAGTGGGGGGGGGAGCTGCCAAGGAGCTGCTTCTGCTCCTGCTGTCGCTCAGACGACGCTCACAGGAGGCCGCTTGACCACTCTGGCCCTGGCGACTGTGCTGCGGGCTGCTGTGGGCTCCCGAGGCCAGGCCTTCAGCCCTCCTGCCCAGCACGGTCTGCCCCGACGGGCGGCCCTTCCTCAGCCCGGCCACCGGCTCCCTCCCTGGCTAGAGCGGCGGCCCAGGAACTCCAGCGGCAAAGAGGTGCTCGGCCCCTGGGCTGCAGGCCTACGTTGGGGGGGGGGACTGAGGGAGCCCCTCCGCGCCAGCGGGGGGGAGGGCGTCGCCATCCCTGCGCACATCGATATCGGAGCTCTCTCTTGTGCAGCCGTCCCAGGAGACTGCGCTCCCGGCTCCCAGCAGCCTCCTCCCCTCGGGGGGGGCAGTCCCCCCCTCTCACTCTACGGTTTTGCTGCAGTGTCTTGATCTGCTGCAGCCAGACCTGGAGGTCCAGGGGCTGCCATCAGCTCACTTGGGGGCCCAGAGCTGGGCAGGCTTTCCTCACTGTCCCGGGCTGTGGGAGCCACGACCAGCCTCGAAAGGCGGCTTCCCGGGGCCAACAAGGGAACAGCAGATCCCAAGCCCCGCCGGGCGTTGGCCGATGCACACTCAGGCCTGCCTGGTTCAGCCTCCTCCTGGCCTTCCAGGAGCTCACAAGTCCACTCTGGGCTTGGCTGCTGAGACCGGCCCCTGACCCCCCCCCACGCATAACTCCTGTGTCAGAAGGGAAGGGCAGGGGAGTGTCGTGGCTGAAGGCAGGAACACCAAGCCGTCAGCCACTATGGCCCCAAGTGACGGCCCTCCTGAAGCTGCCGTCTATGCCCACAGCAACGGAGGGGGGCAGGCGAGCAGCAAGGGGGCAGTTTGCAAATCTCTGCCAGGCTCCCAGAAGGAAGAAGTGGAGCCTCTGCAGAAGAACAGGTGGGAGGGAAAAGAGGCAGCGCACCTGTGAGTTGTGTGCAGGTGTGGGGCAGCACCGTCACAGAGGCACCTCTGAAGAGCAGCAGAACTGCCCGGACAGAGCAGGCAGCGGAGTCCAGCCCTCCCTGCGCAACACCAGCCCGTTCGATGCCCCAGGAGGGTGGCCTGAAGGTAGATGGGGCGGGGGGGGGGGGGGGGCGACACTAGATCGGGAAGCCCCGCCTCCGCGAGCACACTGTGGGGCTGTCATCCAATTAAAGAAGCCTTAATTGAGCAAAACGTACCTGGATAAGTAATCAGTCGACCTCAAATATGCAGGCATTTACTTGGAAATAAAAGCCAAAAGTTCTGCCACAAGTTCTGCAAGGAAAAGTCTCTTTCTGCTGCTGTCAGAAGAGCCCCCCCCCAGGGCTCTCTCTGGGGGCACGCAGGCGCCTGCAGCCAGGCATGCGGTGGGCTTCCCTGCCAAGCTGGCCATGCGGAGGGAGTGGCAACAGGATACAGGTGTGCCGCCTCGGGCTGCTGTGAGATGCAGGAGGCTGCACTTGGCCTGGTCCAGCAGGGCTCTTCTGAGGTTCCGGTGGCATTTTACTTACTACACCAACTCTGATGCCAGCCTAGAATGTTGTCGACCCTCGGGGCACGCCAGTTGTGCGGAGGAAGTTCAGGATGTGGCGCACACAACGACTCCTCGTCTTGCCCACACCCCTCCCGTGTTTCCAGCCTGTTTGGGGATTAACCCTGGTGGCCGTCATGCCAGCACCGGAGGTGCGCTGGGGCAGTGCTCTGCGGCCATTCGTGGCATGCCGGTGGGCAGAAGCAGGGCTGCGAAGGCAGGACATGCAGCATCCTTGCGCTGCTCAGAGCGGCACCTGAGAAGCACAGGAGTTCCTCTCCAGCAAGCCAGGAGTCGGGGCCAGGACGGGCACGTTCCCTCTGGCTCAGTCCGTTCCCTGGCTCAGGAGAGGTGGGGATTCTCACCAGCTCTTGCTTGCATCCCGGGTCTATGGCGAAGCACACGGGAGGGGGCAGAAGGTCTGCAACTGTGGATTTGCGGCATGTTTGCATGTGTGCAAACCTTCACGCCACCTAAGGCTAGCAACAGAACCGTGCGCTTCCCAGGTCATGTGCTCAGTGCCACAGGAGTCGGGCCGCCCCAGTCTTGCTTGTGCAGAGCTCCCCGGCTGCTCCAGCTGCTCGCCTGGTCCACAGGACTGCTCTTCCCAGAGGGCTCAAGCTGGCACGTGCTGAATTATTAACCCATCGATAAAAGAAGGAAGGAAGGAAGGAAGAAGAAGCCCACCTCCGGGATGCTGAACGTGTGCCCAGCTTGGTCAGCCCCACAGGGGGAAAGAAGGCAGGGGAAGGAAAGGAGGAGGGAAGGCTCAACGTGTGACAGCGGATGAGCAGGACTGGGGCAGAGGCAGCCCACTCCTGGAAAGGCGAAACCCACGGACGGGAGATGGGCAGACAGAGCAAAGCCAGACAGAGGCGTTTCTACAGGGATGGCAAAGCTCTAAGTTTTGCAAGAAGCCTTACCTTGCAGTGGAAATCCCTCCTCTCCTGCCCCGTTTTAGCCAATCTTGGCATTGCTTACTGGCTACAGCAGCAAGGGAGAGCAGGGATTTACACGACAGGGTAAGGCTTCTTGCAACACTTAGAGATTTGCCATCCCTGTAGAAACGCCCCTGAAGCCAGAGCACTTCGGGCGAGGAGCCCCCCAGCCCCCCTGTGACACCAGGCCCTCTTTACAGCCAGGTCAAGCCACCGTCTCGAGCTGGGCTAGCAGTCGAATGCACAGGCTGGTTTGGCGGCTCTGTGTCTCCGACAGCCCAGTCCAGTCCTGCCCCCCGCTGGTCCACAGACTGCAGTGATGCCCCTGGAGCAGGAGTCGCATGCTATTGGGGGGGGGGCGACCAGACAGCCAGCGAGAGAGAAGGACAGGCATTTCATTACCTCCTGGGAGGCTGCCCGGTCCTAGGGCAGGGGCCAGCTGGTCTGCTGGTGGACGTTTGAGCAGAGGAAGCGGGCAGGATTATGCTGGGACGGGGAGGTGAGATCCAGCGCGCCCTGCAGCCGCCAAAATTCCAGCCCTGGCTCCTCTCCAGAACTGCCCACGGCCCATCCCTGCCCCCACCCTGCCTGCCCCAGTGTGGCCTGGGGGGGCTGTCGGGGGGAGCACGGAGCCTCGGTGCTAGTGGCTGTGGACCGTCCAATAGTGGCCTTTTGCATTGCTGTGACGGCAGCAGACGATAGACCAGGATAGGGCCAAAAGTGCCCTTGCATCCTGCAGACTAATCTGCCACCGTGCTCTGTGGGGCAACATCTGCTCGCGTGCGACGGGCAAGTTGCTTAATTGTTGTTGGGAGGGCAGGGAACTCAAGCGACACCCGTGTACACAACTATGCCCCAAATACCTGTCATTTCCACACCGCAGATGACACTGGCCTGTCTGGACCTTCAGGATCGGGCTCGTAGCCAGAATGCCCATCACGTGACCTGGATGACGAACGCAAAGCTGTGTTGGCCCAGCCCTGAACGCCCCCGGAGTGGCGGGGGGCTGCTGCTGACACAACGCCCTCGGCCACCGGCCCTTCCGGAGGCGTCACTGCCGGCCTTTCCAGCCACCGGTGCTCAGGGCCTGCGGAACCGTTGTTGAGCCAACGCTGTCTAACAGGCTGCCGTTAACGGCACGGTGGCAGTCGAGAGGCGCGCTTCGCTCTCGGAGCGGCACATAAAGTTTGATAGCCGAGCAGCTATAAATGTTCCTGGAGGCTGACAACTTGCGGAGGACGAGGGAGCCCACGGTGAAGGGGGCCGGGGCCAACTCACTCTGCTCCCGCAAGCCAGCGCGACTTCCACTCTCATAAAACCCTGTTTATATTGGGTGTGCGAATGCGCACGCCACACAAGCAGGCCTGTTTATGGGGCTGGGTGTGATGCTGCGAAAATGTCGTTAAACCTCTACGAGTCTTCCTGGGAGCAGCACTGAGGTGCCTGTAAATCAAAACCACAGCTCTGTGGCCAAGTATCCACCAAACGCGCGGCTTCTCTTCTGGCCACTTGCGCTGGTTTTCACGGCAAGGTTCACATAAGGACATAAGAAGAGCCCTGCTGGATCAGGCCAAAGGCCCATCTAGCCCAGCTTCCTGTATCTTACAGCGGCCCACCAGGTGCCCCAGGGAGGCAGGAGACAACAAGATGCTTGCATCCTGTGGCCACTCCCTTGCACCCGGTACTCTGAAGTAGCCCACCACCTTTGTAAGGAGGTTGCACAATCCATCACTGCCTATAGCCCAGGATGGACCTTTCCTCCAGAAATCCGTCCAACAGCCGATGAAGGAAGAGCCCCACACTGCAGATCCAGGGAACTGGTGTGGCTCGCACAGGCAGAGGGGAAGGACCTCGCCTAAGCCAACCACAAGCCTGCTGGGAGCTCCAACCATGTCCCCCTGGCCTCAAGTGCCTGGATCTGCAAGCAGGAATGAGCAGGGGCCTCTGGGGGGGGGATGAGGCAAGAAGGGCCCAGAGCGTGGGGCACAGTCCCCAAAAGACACCCATTCCACTCCAAGCCTCATGGAAGGACCGACCTGTGCCTGCACCAAACCCCTTCAGGCTCCAGGGGGGGGGGCTTGCCTGGGGAGTGGGGGAAAGGCCCTGCCCCAGGCTCCTCCCAGACAGTAAGCGCTTTACGTGCAGGGAAATGTTTGACAGGAACGCGCAGTTGGGTGCCCCCACCACCACCCAGGGTGACCGCCTCGGTGAGGTGGAGATTCTGGACAGTGGGGTGGATGAGTGGCCAACTGGCCATGAAAGGCAAGTGGTCCAGCCTGTGTCCTTTCCATGCAGAGCTCAAACATCAGCCAGAGACGTCCAGTGACCACAAATAGCTCTGCCTTGCACTGCCTTGCAAGAAGGCCAACAGGTAGGAGGATCGGAATGTGACATGGGAGGGAACAGGGGCTGCTGTCTGCCAAGGGCTACCAGCCACTCCCGACACAGCATGTGCTTGCTAAACAACATCGCCAGCATCATCCGCAAAGCCCACACAGAGGAAAAAGAAGCGGCAGGGCTCTGATTGATCCCAGCATTCCAGGGGCAAGAGTTAAGTGCTCTGCAAATAGCCAGCCAGCCGCAATCCAAAGCCAGCCCACAAGCACTTCCAAGCAGAGCTGCAGAGCAGCCTTCCGCCAGCAACGCTGGAAACCGGGAGGTCAGCACGAAGGGCAGAAGCAAAGTGCTGCTGAAGGCCCTGCAGCTCTGACTCAGGGAAGCCCCCTACCCTGCATCAAAAGGGCGTCTCCAAGGTCGCCCCAGATCCTGCTGCTCTCTTGACTGTCGACTCTGATCTTAGTGCCAGCCTCACTTGCACACATCCCAAACCGAGGCTCTTCTTCACTCTGCCCTTGTCAGGGTCCTCTGCAGGGAAGGACTCGTGCAAAAAGCAAGGCAAAGAGCAAAGAATCAAAGCCTTGGGGAAAAAAGTCCGAGAGCAGCAGAAGCCAACTAAATTTAGGTTTGGGTTTTCAGCCAAGCTTTGCTGGCTGTGATTGTTGTTTATTACTCCCTCCGCTTCCTACTTGAATATTCAAATTGTACCCAGGAAAGACACAAACACAAACAACTGTGCATGCAAAAGCCATGGAGGGCATCAGACCTCAAGTGCAAGCCACACAATGCTGGCTGATAATGGATTTTTGGATTTGATAGGATGCTGTGATTTGGGTACCGATTTTCTTCAAGGCATCTTTTAAAATTCTGGCACTAATCTGTTTATGGCCATCACTCCTGGAGTCATTTTAAGCTTACGTATATAACAAATAAGGAAATGAATAAAAACAAACAAAAAAGCCTACCCAACATACTTCTCTTGTTACAATATTTCCTTTTCCTGAAGCTAGTAAAAGTCTTATATCAGCGGTTCTCAAACCTTTTAGACCGAGAACCACTTAGAATGGCGCTCATGTGGGGACCCATGTGGGGGGTAATGTCATTAACCTGGATGTTACATCATAGCCGAAAGTGACATCATCAAGCAGGAAGTGCCATCAGTGTGACATAATCAAATGACACTCCTGGAATGCAAACTGGTATTTGTGAACTGCAGCAATTGCACAACCAGGAAACATCCCTGACAGAAAGCAAGACTGGGACAAAACTTTATATAAAAGCACTGAACTAGAAACAATTTTTTTAAAAATTGAAAAATTCACTCACTTGAAAATTCAAACTTTTAACATTCACAAAAGTAATATAGCAAGAGCAAAGTCTGCCGCTGCCAAGATGGCTGTTCCCAGCTTTCTGTGACCCACCTGACATCAGCCCATGACCCACTAAGTGGGTCCAGACCCACAGTTTGGGAAACACTGCCTATATAATAACATAGGAAGAGTTCCGCTGGATCATGCCTAGGGCCTGTCTCAGTGATGGCGAACCTATGACACGCGTGTCAAAGGAGACACACGACGTTTGGGGTGACACACCAGTGTTCACCAACATCTGGCAAAATCTGAAAGCATTTTACCCAATTTTACTCAAAAAACAATGTTTTGCAATTATTTTTATGTTTCTTTATAGAATACATAGCACCACATATGATTGGACTGTATTTTTTGTTTAAATAAATGAATATTAAAAACTGTTTCAGAGAGGGATTGACATACCAGCAGAGTCAAGTTAATTTTGACACACTGAGCCCAAAAGGTTTGCCATCACTGGCCTATCTAGTCCAGCTTCCTGAATCTCACAGTGGCCCATCAGATGCCCCAGGGAAAGGCAATATGAAAGGCAACACGACACTCATATCCTATCACCTTGCACCTGACGTTCTACCTCTAAAACCCAAAGGCTTGGAACCTGTGATGGATTTCTCTTCCCTCAGTTGGTCCAGTCCCCTTTTAAAGGCATCCAGGCCGGGCAGAGACATCACTAGAGTTTGCGTCACCTGGTTCGAGAGCTCATTACTTCACCCCCATGACGGACCTCCTCCTGTACCAGACCATGCAGAATAAATTATCATACTCACAACCTAAATGCATTTAGCATCACTAGGGTTTGTTTCACCCCCCATTAACTTTATTTTACTATGGAACAGTACAGTCTCCCAACAAATCAATAACCAACAACAACAAAAACCAGTGGCCAACTTGATGACAAACAATTGAATAAAAGTTCTAGTATAAGCTCTGATCCATGGAAATGAGAGCTGACTCATTCAAACACCTTATTGGTTCTCTGCTGTGTCATAACACCTCATTGGCTCTCAGAACAATCTGTTCCATGGGCCAGTTTTGAGTTAAGGAAATGCACTTTTTGTTACAGAAGGCAGTTTTGTTTTCTTTTTCTGGTTTTCATTCCATTCTGCATTACATTATGCATCTAATGATGTATAACATTATAGTATTATTCAAAAATAGCAAGATTTTCACAATTTGAAGTTTTTTCTCTCCAAATGGTGGTTTTGTATGAATTTGGAGTGCTGATTCAAAAAATGACATCAGCTTTGCCCCATGGCATCACAGAACTTCACACTTCATTTCATTCCAAGCTCTCAGATTCCAAGGACAGATGGGGGAGTCAGGTCCACCTGTGGCTCCAAGGCACATTCTCTCTCTCTCTCTCTCTCTCTCTCTCTCTCTCTCTCTCTCACACACACACACACACACACACACACACACACACACACACAAGAAGAGTTTGTGCTATGCCTGTTTCATGAGCTTCCAGGAAGTGTGTGGCAGAAACATGAACACAGCTATACTGCGAATGAATCTGGGAGCCAGCTCAAACGTCAGCTCGCCTGTGCTCAGAGATGAGGCTGTCTGGTCTTCAACAGACTGATTGCCAACAGGACAGTCAAGCAATGGCCACCTGTCCTCCGCCCACCCTTAGAACGAAGTCGGAACTTTGCTGGCATCACCCTGTACCAATTTCTGGGAGAGTGGCATTCCGACGGGAATGCTAGGTGTTGCAAGATCCTGCGCTCCTGTGCAATCCCCTTCTTCAGAGCCATTCCCAGCTCAGAGAAGTGGCTTGGAGGCTTTGCTCTCCAAGCTGTGAATGGTTCTGGAGGTGAGGGAGGTCACACTACACAGGAGCTCAAGCTCCTGCAGCACTTAGTGTTCCCCCGCTCCCTGTAGGAACCCGATAGGAACGCCACTGCCTGGGGGATACAGGCCAATCTGGCTCACAAACCCATCTGCCAAGCACTTCCTGTTGCAGGCTCCCTTCTCCACTCCTGTGCCATGCTGGCAGGGGAGGAGGCCTTCCGCTCCCGAGCCAAAAGGGGATTGTGTCATCTGCACCAAAGATTGGGGAGAAAAATAACTGAAACTCACCGCGCAGTCCTAAACTGCCAGTCCTAAACTGGCAGCCCTGTGCCAAGTGGGGGGGGGAGGCTGGACGTGTTTTCTCCTTTCCTCATATAATACTCCAGCCTGCCCAAAGGGGCTACTCATATCTGAGTCAGCTAAATTGCTGGTGCCAATCCGAGCAGCCCGGTTACCCCTCCCAGCCCCCACCTCCCTCCCTGCCTCTTCTCCACCCTTGTGCCACCCTCCCCGGCCCGCCAAAGCTCGGCAGGGAATTCCCTTCCACTGCTGGCCCTCAGTGTCAATGAGGCAGAACCCCCTTTCCCTCAGTGCCGCTCACACTAGTTGCAAATAAGCTTCATGGCACGTTTGTGACACTCTAGGCTGGCACAGCTGCCACTGCGGCTGTGGAAGGATTGTGCAGTCTGGGCCCCCAGCGTAAGAGGCAGCATATGGGCAGCCCCGAGCCCCACCGCCTTGCTCACGTGGGGCCCCACACAGAGGCCATTGCTCATCTCTGCAGGATCAATGACTGATGATCATGCGAGAAATTGGTGCCATTTTTCACAACTGGCTGTTCTTTGCTTCTTTCCAGCTTGCACAGACAGTGCAACAAAATCAACAAAATAAAAGGAATTAGGAAAAAACACACACACACAGCAGCAGGCTACACCCTAAAACCAACAGCAGAGACACCTTTAATTACCCTCTATACTCATATATGAGTCCAAAAATTTAAGAACATAAGAACATAAGAAGAGCCCTGCTGGATCAGGCCAAAGGCCCATCTAGTCCAGCTTCCTGTTTCTTCCTGTAATTAGCTTCTTGTAATTAGTGCACAAATTTATGCCTAAACACAGACCCTGAAAACATGTATCAACTTATACACAGGTCAATATGGTTAAGAAAACTTCCAGAGGCAGCTGGGGGGTGGGCGGGGTGGACCATTTCACCCCCCCCCCCAAGTTTACCTAGACTTATACATGGGTCATAGCAAATTCTATGACTTTTTGCTTAAAACGTTTCTCGACTTATACACAAGTATATACAGTAAAACTCATTACAGGGCGCAATCCTAAACAGCGCCGGACTGGCGAGGCTGACGGGGCAGCTCCATATCCAACTAAAGAGTGGGCGCAGATCCGAGGAGAACGTGCAGCCTGAATCAGCCACTTCCCAAGCCAGCCCAGGTCCCGCCCGCCTCCCCTCTCCCACCAATCCCCGTCCCAATATGGGACAGAGAATCCCTTGCGCCGGTTGGTTTCGGCCTACGTGAGGAAAGCGCTACGCAGGTGCAACAGTGCCGACTGTTGCTTTAGTGCCGATGCGGGGGTGCTGCTAGGTGCTCTTGCACCGGCGCTAATGGCGGAGCACCAGCGCTAATGGCGGAGCGCCGACGTAACAACGTTGCGTCAGTGCTCCACCCCCTCTAGGATTGCGCTGCCCTTCATAGTTGGGAAATGTTTGGGGGGCAGCCGGAGCTCAACAGAAGAAATGCACTTCGCTTGAAAAACATCCTTTGCAAGCTGAACGGCCCAGTGATGAACATGGGACTCCAGATCAGACCTTACCTCTAGTAATTAGTGCACAACTTATTTCAAGGGCACTTGAGCAGAAGTTACCAGCAGAATCTGTTTCTTGGATTTCTCCTACCTTTGTCTCATCTGCTGCAAAGGAGGAGCGGAGCGAAAGAGACACAACATTCCTTTGAATGTATTCCAGCACCGAAGCATCTGCAAATCTGATCTGGAAACTTTCTGGTCATGAATGGTCCCCAAAGATTTCTGATGCTTCCTCCCTATCTGAGTTGCATCTGGAAATTCTGCAAACCCGGGAAACCCACTTGAGCCATGGAACCAGAGGGCTTCCTCCAGGCGGTGACGGAGCATTTGGACTGGGGGTGCAAGTTCAGGCCAGGTCCCCTGGCCCTCTTCTACAGCTGTGCAGTTCCATCTCAGATGGCTTCCGAGCACATCTGCCTTTCTACCACCACTTTTCCAAATGTGATGCTTTTCATCCATAGACAGGGACTGAGGAATCTGTGTGGCCCCAAATGTGCCATAAATCAGACATTTTCTAAGGAAAGAGCTGGAAACTCTTTGAGAACCTGCACACTGGTTCACAAAGTTGACCTAGTTTGTAGTCTCCGGTCATTCAGTATAAAAACTGAATTCACACAAACATGTTGACCCTTGTTTTGTTCTCATGGTGCAGTTCAGGATGAGCAAAGCGGAGGCACCCAACCAGGGCCAAAGACTCCTGGGGGCTCCCTGGCAGTACAAGGCTGAAGGCTGGCTGGTCTCTGCCTGACCTTGAAAAACTGCTGCAGCAGCAGGTAGCTTGCCAGGTCCAGCAGAAGCCTGGAGTCAGGGTCTCTGAGGTGCTCCCAAGCCCTGCCTGCTACAGGCTCCCGGCAGGCAGAGCCACACGCTCCCCCTGCCTTCCCACTGGCCTCAGTCCTGCCTGCAGCAGCTGACTGGTTGTTTCGCATGATTGTGCATTTCCCATTTATGTTACGAACTGCAAGTCCCAGAAGAAGAAGACGACGACACAAAAGCGCCCTATAAAGCCGACACCCAATGAATAGCTCTGCTCAGCTGTCTCAGCCACAGGCCACCCACAGAACCCTCCCATTCCAGGAACTGGTCTAACCCCGTGTGAAGCCATTTGAGACACTGGCCAATCATCAAGCGAGGCTTCCCTGGTGTGCCATCCCCCTGCTGAGCAGGACATCACCACCATGCCCGCTTGGACGTGGCCACTTGGGAAGCCTCGGGCATATCTGCACGGCAAAGAGGATTCCTCTGGGGAGAAGGAGACACTGCCTGCAGGTGGTCCCAACTCCTGCCAGGACCACCACCTCGAGTGCCCCCCCCCCACAGAGGCATCTGCAGAGGCACCCGGGATCTCAGGGGACCCACTGGCAGCATGGCACAGAGTCCAGGTTCAGGAAAAGCAGGAGTGCTTGCCAGCCACTCATGCTGGCCATGGGTCTACACAGGAGGAGGAGGAGGAGGAGGAGGAGGAGGAAGCAGGCCTGGATGCTGGCTTTGGATCAGGGCCAGTGATGTCATGCACCCACTACGCACCACTACGCGAGTACCGGTTCCTAGAAGTTGAGCTGGCCCCGCCCACTCGAAGCTGGCCCCTGCTACTTAACCAGGGAACAGTTGAAGCAAACTATGTCTATACACATCTCTAGAGAGCAAAGCAATAGAAGTTAAATCAACACTAACCACAAGCTGAAGTTATTACAAACATGATCACATCCATGGCAACAATCATGACGTCACTTCCGGCTTATGACATCACTTCCGGCGAGCAGACCCCAACAAGTGCCAATCAAAAGTGAGTACCTGTTCCTAAATCATTTGGATGACACCACTGATCAGGGCCCGATGACAGGCAGCCTGCCCCCTCCCTCCCTCCCTCCGCAACTCGCCTCTCCCTGGAGCAGCTGCTCCGCTTGAGTGCTGTGCACAAAAGGGTCCCCAGGCCCACTTCGGCTCCCACCACCGGCCCCAGCCACCCATCCCAGCTTCCGGCTTCCCCCTGAACCC
>JAJKFI010000025.1:11952838-11972172 GCA_029204185.1 Lerista edwardsae | reverse complement strand
AGGAGAGTGGCGGTCCTGAATTGGGCCACAGCCTCCAACAGTCCACCTCCAGCGTGAGCCAGCAGGAACCAGGGGGCGGGGGGGGGGGGCACACTGGATCCCTCCCGGGGCCCCACAAAGATGCACTTCTTGGCCAAAAGGAAATGGAGCCCCCAGCTGTCCATGCTGGTTTTGTGTTGTTTTGCACAGCAGAGGCTGACAGCCTGGAGAGAACCGTCTCTCGGTTCCCCTTGCCAAGCAAGGGGGCAAAGAGGCTTGGCCTTCCTCCTGCCAACAAAGCCAACACATGCTCCTTGGCGACCCCCTGGGCTCCGGGCTCCTGCTTTTGAAAGGGGCTGGAAGGGCTGCCAAGCAAAGCTAGCACAGATTTGGGTCAGATTTGGGTCAGGCAGGCCCTTTTCTCGAAAGCAGCATCGCCCTGGGAAACAGGGTCACTTGGAAGCCAGGATCAGAGCTCTGGGACAACCGGGGAGGGGGAGAAGAGCCATTTCCCGCGTCCACAGCATTGCAGAGTTGAATTTTTCAGCCAGCTTACCAGCCGACGGGGATGTAATGCAAAAATAACCATGCCTCGTAATCTGCCCAAGAGCTCTGGACACTGTGATCTCGTTCCTGCCATTCTACAGTTACAAATGTTCTGGGATGAGTGACAAGCATGTGGTGCTTATTCACATTCAGTGTGTGTGTTAAAATGATTCTATGATTTAAGGGTCCCCGACTTGCTGCGTTTCGCTTGGGCTCGGATTGGCCTCCACCAGTTCGCTCTCAGAGCAGGTGGATGCCATGGAAGCAGCTGCCAATTGGGAAGAGCTCAGTTTAGCTCCTTCCTCGCGAGGAGGTGTGCAGAGCTTTGCAGTCTTGCGCTGGTCATTTGGCCAATTAGTGCACAATTGGGGTCTTGAGGGGGTGCCTGCAAACAGTGACAGCGTCTTCCCTGCGAAGCGTTTCATGGCAGTGACTTGGGGAAAGGGAGGGGGTTCCTTTGGCAGCCCCACGTGGGCAAGGCTGTGCCTTCACCCCGAACAGCCTTCCTGAGCCCTGTCCAGATCGCCCTGCAGGCTGGACACTCCAAAGGGCTCCACGGCAGTCACTGGGCGAAGCCTCTCTGCGCAAGCAGCCACCAGATTGCAAGCAGATGTGCCCGCCAATGACCGAGAGGCAGCCTGGAAGGGAACGTGCTGCGCCAAGGACGAGAAGGTGGAAGGGGCGGAACGTCACTGGGGCAGAAAGAGACGCGGCTTCCGGGGAGGAGAGGGAGTAAATCCCATCTAAGCTGCTGCTGCCGCCACCCCACCCCCCACCCCAGGGAAACCTTCCCCCGCTTTGGGGGGGGGCTGTGCTGCGTTTCACAAGAAACCTGTTTTGCTTCAGCCATGGAGTTGGTGTTCTGGAATGTGAGATCTCTCAAGTTTCAAGTCCTGAAGCAAAGCGTGTTGTCTCTGGCAGCCTGTTCAGTGGGGGGCTGCTGTGCCCCTCCATGACCCCGTTCAAGTCCAGCAGGAGGCCTGTCCGGAATCAGCCGTTCCCAGAGTCCTGGGCCTGCAGAAACGTGTAGGATGCCCAACCAGCCAGACTGACCATTTGGCCCCTTGCCTCCAAAACAGCTGGCGGGGGTCGGGGTCCAGCTGTGAGCCTCTCCTGCGCTTGCTCAGCTTTCTTTCAGACAGAGCACATGCAAATCAGCAGCCCCCCATCTCACAACAAGTAAAGGGGTTTAGGTTCCCCCGTCCGCCATTGCCACTGAAGCATCCACACCAAAGGGGGCATGTTGGCGGCCGTACCATCGGAAGATGCTGCGCTGCTTCCGGCACGGCAGACGTCCCTGAAGTCAACCACCGAGTCCGGCTTGCGCTGAGCCAGCCTTACAAGAAGCCCTGCAGAGTTTCCCCCACGCAGAGTCTGCTCAAGTCTTCCTCTTCTCCATACCAGGGTAATCTCAGGACTCGGCACGAAGTGGCAGCAGCTCTAACGCCTCCCAGCAGGCCCCCTGTCCATGGGGAGGTTGTGCTTGCCAAGGCTCAGGCACCTGAGTCACGAAGTGACAAGGTCGGCGGGCATCTCGCAAGAGGCAGGCCAGGCTACTCCAAGCTCCACGGAAGCCCCGGCTATCAGCGGCCGCAGAACCCTCTCAGGCACCTGCCACGTGTCCCCAAGGGTGGGAACGCTGCAGAGTCCCAGCAAGGCCTGTTTGTCAGTCCCTGATAACCCAAGCGCAACACCTGCCTGGCAGAAGACAGGCAGCAACCCAGAAGCCCCCCAGGGAGACGGAGTTCAGGCTCCCCGAGAGGCCACCTCCTTCCACACGTGTCTGGCACTGCGAGAGAGCCCCCCCCCCAGGGCACACGTCTTGGCTTGCTGAGGCAGGGCCCTCTCGAGGCGGGCCCCCAGGCGCCTCCTTGCCTCAAGAGGTTCACTGGGCTTGCGGGTTCCCACTTGGCGCTTCGGCAGGCTGGCCAAGACTCCGAAAAGGCATCAAGGGCTTCCGAAAGAGAGAGGGAGCCGGCGGGCGAGACTGCTGCGGGTTCGCTATGCGCACGGGGCTTCGTCCCAAGTGCGGTCTTACAGCTGCTCCTTTACCAGACTTTTCCAGTCCAACCCTATCCTTCCTCCCCATGGTACAGCCATGCCAATAGACAGGCATTGGGGGGCTGCAAAGGGGAAGGGGTTTTTTTAATCCCATTAATCCCATCTCGCCCTGCAATGGGCCCAGAGGCGGATCTAAGGGGGGCGCAAATCTGTAAGTGTTGCAAGAAGCCTTACCCTGTCATGTAAATCCCTCCCCTCCCTTGCTGCTGTAGCCAGTAAGCAATGCCAAGATGTCGCTGTTCCCTGTGAGGATTGCCTAGAACGGTGCAGGAGAGGAGTGGTTTCCACTGCAAGGTGAGGCTTCTTGCAAAACTTACAGACTTGCCCCCCCTTAGATCCGCCTCTGAATGGGCCTCCTTGGAGCTGTGCTGCCGATTTCACTAGCACAAGTCGGGGGAACGAAGGGGCTGGGGAAGCTGCAGAAAAGGGGGGTAGGATCCGGCACGCCCCATCAGCAGCACCAGGCCCACCCTCTTCCACAGCCTCCCCCCTCCTTTCCACCCCCACGGCCGGCAGCTTCAGGTGTATTTCATGCTGTTGAGGATTTTCTCCCTGCCCAAGATTTCAAAGGCGCAGACAACCCAAAACGGCCCAGCCAGCCTCCCAGAAAGTCCTACAGCAACACCAGAAGGGGCCGCAGGAGAGCTGCAGCTCCACATACTCAGAGATGATTTAATTCAGCAGAGGGGTGTTCAGAAGAGAAACCAGGTGGCTCTTGGGCCCCAGATCAGCGCAGGTCCCCTCAGGGCTTCTGCCCCACCTGTACAGGCTCACCCTATACCCTTCGGAGTGCCAGAAAAAGTGGGGCCAGGAAGGCTGAGCCCTGTGAGGCAGAGAGACCCCACCCTGCTCTCCGTGGCTCGTGGCTTTCCAGGGTCCCTTCCCTCAGCTCCTCCACCACTGCTTGGAGCCTCCCAGTGAGCGGGGCAGGGAGGAGGAGAGGAGTCTCCCACCTGCCCGGTGGTTCTGGTCGAGCTCCGCTTCTCAACGGGGTCTCCTGTGCGTTGCCGCTGGAGCCTTTTCTCCCAGGGACAGAAGAAAGGAGGAGGCAGGAGCACCGCACGGAGCAGTCAGGCACAGCCTTCACCCCAATTCCCTCTCTGACAAGGGTGGGCTTGGGGGTGGCAGCTGCGTTGCGGGGAGTCCAGCCGCTCCCCAGGGCTGTGACAGCCACCCCCTTTCTTTCCCAAAGACTAAGCCCTGGAGGGAGGAGGGGTCCCCACCCGCTTGCAGGTCTCCGTTCCTGGCTGATCTCTCCCAAGATCCAGCTCCAAGCGTTCCTTTGGCCAGCCTCAGTTTAAGTAGCGGAAAGTGCGGGGATTTAACAAGCCCAAACCGACTCCTCCTCGAGGGTAGCCAGAGGTCAGAGCCAAGCCAGCCCCTGAGCAGGACGGAGGCCGCTTCGCAGGGCCTCAGGAACGCAGCGATGGAAAACGGCTGCCTGGCCCTCCCAGGGGCCCGTGCAAGAAGCTCTTCCCCGCTTTCTCATGTCTTGCCCAGTTCAGGGGTCTGTAAAAGTTGCACATCTTGCGTTGGAAAATGCCGCGTGTCAAATAAAACTCTGGCTCTTCTGGGGAGGGTTGGCTGGAAGGGCCTGTTTTGTTCCAGAGCAAAAAAGTGCTTGCAGCTTGGCCGGCGAGATCCAGGAGGCTGCCTGGGCAAGGCACTGCTCCTCCGCTCCAGCCCGTCCCCAGAACTCTCGGATCAGCAGAAACCCCGGCCAACGGAGAGGGGGGGAGCGAGGGAGGGAGGGAGGGGGGGTTCTTTGTGTCACTGACAAATTGAATGCTTTGATTTGAGGCCAGTGACGAGTTGCAATCAGATGGGAACATGTTCCCTTGCTCTCCAAAACTGGGCAGGAGGAGCCCAGCCATTTGTGCTGGGCTGACGGTCTCCCCAAATCTTCACAACACAATTTAAGATGCCGGTTGAACCTGTGATGGCCTTTGGGCCCAATCCTCGTGGCGCCCAGCAGTGCTGGGACAAGCATGAAAGCGGCACGAGGGGCATTGCAGCTGTGGCAAAAGGCTGTCCGCCTGCAGCTACTGGGCACCTGGCAGCACAGGTAAGTGTTCTGTAAGGAGGGAGGAATGGGGTGGAGCAGAACCCGGGGCAAGTCCAGCAGCACCCCCCAAATCCTAACCCCCTCCCCAGCCTCAGTCCCCGATCTAGATCTGCACAGACTTGCACCAGAGATATTGCTGGTGCAGGTCTGAGTAGACCCAGCAGCCTGGCATGAGCTTACCCCGGGGCAATGGAATAAGTGTTCCCTTACCGCAGGGAGACCTCCAGAGGCCAAAACTCCCACCCAGAGTCCAACCGTGCCCTGAGGAGTTTACAATGCAAATCTTAGCTGCAAGGGAGAAACTATATGGCAGGGGTGGGGGGGGAGAGAAGCAAGGGTAAGGAGAAACAAGTGAAAGTGAAACACACCACCACATAGGGCTGGCTCGGATGAGGCCTCTATCGCCCGGCCATCCCCACACGTTAAAAGATGCACGCTCACCTGCGGGGACTCATCCTGGCCCCTCTCCATAGGTTGGATGAGCAGGAGCTGGTTCCTTTCATAGCATGGGGGCCAGTTCAGATGTAGCAGCATCCCGCACGTGGTGAGGGAGCCCAGGGCCACCATGCCAAGAAAAAAGGAGGGGGGCGGCAGGATGTGTGCACAGCTCAAGCACACACGCCTGTGAGGAGGGTGGGCGAGAGAAGCCACAGGCACTGGCCCAGGTCTCCCGTTGCCTCGGCTGGGGGGCCAAGACTAAGGGAGGACTCACAGGAAGTCCTCACAGGGCAGGTGGGCATGAAAGTGGGACTGGAGGAGCTGCCAGGCCCTGTCCATGTTCTGGGACGTAGCGCAGCAGGGCAGCAAGGGGGGAAGCAGCGGAAGATCCGCGGAAACAGAGCTTTGGGCAGCCCGGGACGGTTTCTGGCCTGCCTCAGCCCAGCAAGCAGCGCTGCTGGCCACAACTGCCTTGGCTGGAGAAGCCCCTTGCCACTTGCAGAGCACTTGGCCACTGGGTGTCCGGTCGAAGGCAGCCACTTGGGGGAACGCACATCCTCTTCGCGGCAGGCCTGGAGATCCCACACAGAGCTCAAGCCACTTCCACACCTCCAGAAGGGTCTGCAGAATGGAGTCCGCTCTTCCTGCTCTGCACTTCGCAGCTGCCCCTTTTCTGGATGGAGAGTCACCCCAATATTTCCCCCTCCCCCTCTCTTAAGTCCAGGCATCAGTACTACTCTCCAAACCACCTCTCCAAAGCTTGGGAGAAAAGCAAAATGCCTCCTTTACTTCTGCTGAGCAGGTCGCACTGCAGATGTTCAAAGGCAATGCCTGGGGGGCGTGGTGATTTTTCAGCATCCTGTTATGGACTGCAGTTGGCATGCACCTGGCTTCAGGTGACGTGAACTTCGCGGGATGTCTATGCCATGTCTTACTCCAGGCCAGTATTTTGAACGGCCATAGTCAGTTGCAGACTCACAGTCCAGTCCTGGACTTAGACTAGACCAAGAGGGCAAGATGGGTGCCAAAGGAAGGGGGAGGCTGTTGGTTTGTGGCTGTGCACCAAGAAGGAACCTTGGCAGGCTCTGCCTTCTCTTCAGACCATTCTCCGCTCCCCTGCTCATTTTTGCAGTGTTCCTGCTACACTGATAGGAACAGGCCAGCTCAGGATTGGAAGCCAGAGCTCAGGAGGGACTCCTGCCCGACACCTCCGAAGCACTACGGCCCTCCAAGTGCACCTTTCCTCATACGAGGATCCCGACTGCAAGGCCTGCCCGGCTTGGAGGCAGAGTCCCTGTGTCACGTGCAAGGGGCCCCAGGATCTGTCTCGCACCTCTCGCTCCCCAAGAACCTGCTGGTCAGAGGAGACCCAGGCCAGGGTTTGCAAAGCCGCTTCATAGGCCGACGGTGCTCTTGGCCTGAGTCTGTTTGTTTAGACTAGCTGCGAGTCTAAGCAGCCCAGGGAAGGCAGAGGGTGACGGATTAAAATGGCCAGCACGACTGTCCACCCTGATTTGGGTGCATGAGAAGACCCAAAGACAAAGAGGGAGGGGCGGCAAAAGTCCCAAGGCCAGGGAAGCCCCTACGGGTCCAGATCCCCCAAAGACTGTCCCCGTTTGGCAGCTCAGCTTCGCCCAGCATCATCGGGTCAAAAGATAACACCGGCAGTTCAAACACATGGATGTAAAGCCAGCCACACCGGGCACGCTGGTTTGGGACCCACTCAGAGGCAGACTGGAATGGAGGCTGCATAAGAATATCAGAAGAGCCCTGCTGGATCAGGCCAAAGGCCCACCTAGTCCAACTTCCTGCATCTCACAGTGGCCCACCAGGTGCCTCAGGGAGCACACAAGGCATCCTGTGGCCACTCCCTGGCATTTGCAATAAATTTATGAGGTAAATCTCTGAGGTAAATATGAGGTAAATAAAATAGAATTTGCTGTCCTAAGAACATCAGAAGAGCCCTGCTGGATCAGGCCAAAGGGGGCCCACCTAGCCCAGCTTCCTGTATCTCACAGTGGCCCACCAGAGGCCTCAGGGAGCACACGAGACAACATGATGCCTGCATCCTGTGGCCACTCCCCTGCACCTGGCATTCTGAGGACAGAAGGCATCTCATGTCATCCTGGAGACTCCCAGGTTGTGGGTCAGAAGGAGTGTCTGGCTTTCTCTCCCCACGGCCCTCCAGAGCGTCATCCCAACATGAGGGTCGTAATTCTCCCTAGCAGTTTGCAAAATGGAGGACAGCTGGCCCGAATTCAGCCCCAGCACAGATGAGCAGCAAAGAAACAATCCCCGTCTCTGGGCTGCAGCAGAGAGGAGGAAGACTCCGTGCCACATATTATCAATATTTGCAATGTAAGTATTTCCATCTGCAAGCCGGGATCAAACGGCAGAGGCAGGAGGACCTAACGCAAATGGAACGCGGCTTTCAGGCGGCGGCTTCCAGCCCCAGAAGGTCTTTTCCCCTCAACATCTCCAGTCGCACCACCACATATACTTCAGGAACAGCCTCTTTGGGGGGAGCGTGCGGAGGGAGGTTTATGGGGGAAATGGTGGGAATGTATTTTCAAACTGACAGCGTGTACGAATGTCTACGCAACCCAACTTGAAATCATGTCATAGTGGTCAATTGCCCCAGTGAGAATCCACAGACTCAGGCAGAGCACTCTCCCAGATGTTGGGAAAGGCCGTGGAGAAGTGGGCTTGTGGTGGAAACGCCCCAGAGCGCACAATTTTTGGACCACGGTGCTTGCAAAATGTGGAAACACGTTGCACTCTGCCATTCCCAAGATCCAAAAGGGGCTCTTGGACACCCCTGAGAACCATAAGAACATAAGAACATAAGAAGAGCCCTGCTGGATCAGGCCAAAGGCCCATCTAGTCCAGCTTCCTGTATCTCACAGCGGCCCACCAGGTGCCCCAGGAAGGCATGAGACTACAAGATGCTTGCATCCTGTTGCCACTCCCTTGCACCCGGTACCAGTAGCCCATCACCTATATAAGGAGGTTGCACAATCCATCATTGCCTATAGCCCACGATGGACCTTTCCTCCAGATATCTGTCCAATCCCCTCTTGAAGGCATCAAGACCAGATGCCATCACCACCTCCTGTGGCAAGGAGTTCCACAGATTAACTACCCGCTGGGTAAAAAAGTACTTCCTTTTATCTGTTTTAACTCTCCCAACCCTCAGTTTTAGCGGATGCCCCCTGGTTCTGGTGTTTTGAGAGAGGGAAAAGAACACCCCTCTATCGACTTTATCCCTTCCATGCATAATTTTGTATGTCTCAATCATGTCCCCCCTCAGGCGCCTTTTTTCTAGACTGAAGAGCCCCAAATGCTGCAGTCTTTCTTCATAAGGGAGGTGCCCCAGCCCCGTAATCATTTTTGTCGCTCTCTTTTGCACCTTTTCCAACTCCACTATGTCCTTTTTAAGATGCGGCGACCAGAACTGGACACAATATTCCAGGTGTGGCCTTACCATCGATTTGTACAATGGCATGATAATATTGGCTGTTTTATTCTCAACCCCCTTTTTAATGACCCCAAGCATGGAATTGGCCTTCTTAATTGCTGACGCACACTGGGTCGATACCTTCATTGAATTGTCCACCAGCACCCCAAGATCTCTCTCCTGAGCTGTCACAGACAGCTCAGAACCCATTAGCCTATAGGTAAAGTTTTGGTTTTTTGCCCCAACATGCATCACTTTACATTTGTCTATGTTGAAACGCATCTGCCATTGGGCTGCCCATTCCCCCAACTGGGAGAGATCCTTCTGGAGCTCTTCACAATCCTTTCTGGTTTTTACCACCCGGAAAAGTTTTGTGTCATCTGCAAACTTGGCCACCTCACTGCTTATCCCTGTCTCCAGGTCATTTATGAATAAGTTGAAAAGCACGGGCCCCAAGACAGATCCCTGGGGCACTCCGCTTTTCACCTCTCTCCATTGTGAAAATTGCCCATTGACCCCCACTCTCTGTTTCCTGGCCCTCAACCAATTCTGGATCCATAAGAGGACCTGCCCTCTTATTCCCCGACTGTGAAGTTTCTTTAGCAGTCTTTGGTGGGGGACCGTGTCAAATGCCTTCTGAAAATCTAGGTATATGATATCCATAGGTTCACCCACATCCACGTGCCTGTTGACCTTTTCAAAGAATTCCAAAAGGTTTGTGAGGCAAGACCTACCCTTACAGAAGCCATGCTGACTTTCCTTTAGCAGTACTTGTTCCTCTACGTGTTTTAGGATTTTATCTTTGATGAGGCTTTCCACCATCTTACCCGGAACAGACGTTAGGCTGACCGGCCTGTAGTTTCCAGGGTCCCCCCTTCTCCCTTTTTTAAAGATTGGCGTGACATTGGCTATCCTCCAATCCTCTGGTACCGTGGCCGTTTGAAGGGACAAGTTGCATACTCTAGTTAAGAGGTCAGCAACTTCATTCTTTAGTTCCTTAATTACTCTTGGGTGTATACCATCTGGGCCTGGTGACTTATTTAAATGTAGTTTATCAATTTGATCTAAAACATCTTCTTTATTAACCAGTATCTGATTTAATTCCTTCATTAGGAAGGGCTGTTCGGGCTGTGGTATCTGCCCAAGTTCTTCTGCTGTGAAGACAGATGCAAAGAATTCATTCAATTTCTCTGCAATCTCCAAGTCCCCTTTTATCTCATCTTTCCCTCTCTCACCATCCAGTGGGCCAACCGCCTCTCTGGCAGGTTTTCTGCTTCTAACATATTTGAAGAAGCTTTTATTATTCCCTTTTATGTTGCTAGCCATGCGTTCCTCAAACGCTTTCTTGGCCTCCCGTATCACCTTCTTACTTGTCTTTTGCCAGAGTTTATGTTCCTTTTTATTCTCCTCACTGGGGCAAGACTTCCATTTACGGAAAGAAGCTTCTTTGCTCTTTACAGCTTCTCTAACTTTGTTTGTCAGCCATGCAGGCACCCTCCTGGACCTTGTCGAACCCTTCTTTCTTTGCGGTATACACTTCCGCTGGGCCTCTACTACTGTTTTTTTAAACAGCCTCCATGCAGCCTGGAGGGATTGGACTCTTTTTACCTTCCCTTTCAATTTCTGTCTAACTAGTCTCCTCATCTGAGGGAAATCTGCCCTTCGAAAGTCAAGGGTTCTTGTGTCAGATTTGCTCTGCACTCTATCCTGGACATGCATGGCAAAACCAATCGCAGCATGGTCACTGTTCCCCAATGGCTCAGTAACACTTACATCCCTAACTAGGTCCCGAGTACCACACAATATTAAATCCAGAGTCGCCTGTCCTCTGGTCGGCTCCATGACTAGTTGCTCTAAGGCACAGTCATTCAGCTCGTCAAGGAATCCGGTCTCTCTTTCTTGACCAGAGCAGCAGTTGACCCAGTCAATATGAGGATAATTGAAGTCCCCCATGATTACAATCCTGCCTCTCTTGGTCACTGCTCTGATTTGTTTCAGACAGCCTGGGCAGCATTCCTGAAGCTGCTGTTTGATTCTGGCAGGTGAAGATGTCGGGGCAAGAAATGGAAGGGCTCAGCTCCCTTCCTGACGGAGGCGGGGTTAATAAAGGGGGGGGGGTAAATGGTCACCAGGGCCAAGCTCAGATTTGTGAAGCGAGAAGCCTGAGACCAGCCTTGCGGACCAGGCGGGCATCTGGCTGGGGAGAACTCCAGACTGGCCAGGCTGCGGCCTTATTGATCGCTCTGATTAGGGGAAAGGAGGCTGCATTTTTTTCATCTAAGGTTATAATGCTCTGTGCTATTTTTATACATGAACCAGACGTTGATCTTTTCCAAACAGCAGTCGAGAAAGAAGAGGAAGAGCCACCGCCATGACCTCGTCGTCTTCAACTTAACACTGACGGGTACATGCTGCTGACTGACCCCCCCTCCCCATTCTTACCCCCTCAAAACAGGCGGAGCTGGGACCGCAGGCTTTTGTGCACACGGTTTTGTGGGGAACCCCAGCGTCACCTTTTGCTTCTCAACCAAGGGCTCAATGGTGGGTCCTGAGGAGCTGTTTGGTGGTACGTGTGGGACCCCCCCAGGCCCCCACAACACATCAAGCAGCAGCAGGAGGTCTCGCTCTGCAGGCAGACCTCCAGCATGCACTTTTTGTGCACTCGAAAAGCCCCCCCCCCCGTCAGCCCTGAGCCCCCTCCCCTTGTTCGTTGCGCCGCAGCCGGCCTCCCAATGTGGAAGTAGGTGGAGATGACGTCATTGCCAGTTACTTCCGGTGGCACTTCCAATCGGTGGACCATGCGACGTGGGACGGCCGGGGACAAACGCTGAGGAACACTATGGTGGAGGACAAAGGCCCTCGGCCAGCCCCCCACCACCACCACACAAACTCCATCAGCACCCCAAAGGATATCTGAATGAGGCCTCTGCAGACTGAACTCTTCCCCAAATCGCCACTGCTGGCCAAGTGGCATCAGCCAGATAACGTCCTGCTGAATGTTCCCTGAAGCTGCGTTGGCCTGACGCGCTGCAGCATCACAGTCCTGGGTCTTTCAGGAAGCGACTCTCACCAGCCCTGAAGGTGATTTCTGGAGTGTTCCTGTCTGGTCAATTCGCCTCCTTCATCTTACGCTTGCTCTTACACACTGGGGAAAAACACACCTGATACTTCACAGTTGTCCTTAATTAATTTCACTCTGCTGCGCTGTGCCGGCTCCCCAGTTTACTGCTCAGGCCATCCTGAATTTCATTACTTGTTAGTTTGCACTGTGCACCTTCTGGCAGATCCTCTCCACGGAAACAGAAGAGTTTTACGTCCGCAGAGCTAAAAAGGAGAGACAAATTTCCTTGGCATTTTGCAAAAACTGGAAGGAAAATAAAGCATCTCGCACGGTACACTGCAAACTGGGGATGTGGCAACACACCAAGGCGTTTCATACGCTGCAAAGCTGGACCTCTGGCTGCAGCTGAGTTTGCAAACATGGAGTCTGCCCTGGCTGATGATGTACAGGAGTCAACTGCTGTGCCGGAAACATGACAAGGCAAAGAGGAAGCAGCGGATCCTGTGAGATTGAGAGCGGCAGGGCCCAAGCGTAGGGGCACACTGCACCACCAGAACTTGCGTACTGTTGGTGCAGCTCGTTTTGCAGCTCTTGTGAAAGGTAACAAGCCATCGACAGCAGCTGGTCCACTACCACTAGGGGCACGTGGCCATGGCTGCATGCCAGTGGACCCAGGAAAAGCCCTGGTGCGGGCGGAAAAGCCCTGGAGGCAGGAAGGGGGAGGAAGGGGGAGGAATGGGGCGAGGCCAGGGCAGGGAGGGGAACTGACAGAGGCCGGAAAAGGGCGGTATTGGCAGGAGCAGCACTGCCAATGCTGCACCTCCCTTTCCAGCCCTGATCTACCTTCCCAGGTCCTCTTGGACATGCACCAGCTAAATTGCTGGTGTAGACACAAGTACACCCATTCAGGCAGCAGAGGTTGACTCCTGGGAAAGGGAACAAAGGTTGGCTGACCCTGGGTGCTGATCAGGAAAGCGGCTGACCCTGGATGCCGGCCTGCCCCATCCCCAGCTGGAGATCAGCCCAACCCACCTGGAGGCAAAGACCTCCCACAGAGCTACCTCTGGGACCCTGACCCTCAGCTGTGCCGCTCGCAGGTCCAGGCCCTCTGTGTCCTCCTGGGAGGGTGGGGAGGACACCCTGACTGGGAATGGGCACACACCAGACGTCTCTTCTTCCCTTCTCACTCCATCACAGGTGACAAGCCATGTGGTAGTCTGAGATTGCAGTCTGAGGTTAGCTGGCCACTCATCATGACAGCCTGGGAGGAATTTTTTTATGTCATTCGAATTGGCTGTGGATGGCAGTTTGTTTTTTTGCCTAACCCGGATTGGGGAGAGAGGGATAGTGTGGTTAGTAGGTTTCTTGTTTGTTTTTGTTTCTGTTTTTAAAAAATGGTTACTTAATATAAGAACATAAGAAGAGCCCTGCTGGATCAGGGCAAAGGCCCATCTAGTCCAGCTTCCTGTATCTCAGAGTGGCCCACCAGGCGCCTCAGAGTGCACACAAGAGAACAAGATGCCTGCATCTTGTGGCCACTCCCATGCACCTGGCATTCTGAGGTAAATCTCAGAGGTAAATAAAACAGAATTTGTTATCCTAAGAATGTAAGAGGAGCCCTGCTGGATCAAGCCAAAGGGGGCCCATCTAGTCCAGCTTCCTGCATCTCACAGTGGCCCACCAGGTGCCTCAGGGAGCACAGGAGGCAACCAGATGCCTGCATCCTGTGGCCGCTCCCTTGCACCTGGCATTCTGAAGTACTTGTGTGTAATAAAGCTAAACCCAACCCATAGTCTGGTGTCTTCACTAGGGTTGTGAGGGTAATACTCCGAAAGCCAGATGTAGGGGAGTGGCAGCCGGGGGCAGGTATCTTGTGTGCTCCCTGAGGCATCTGGTGGGCCACTGTAAGTGCACAATCCTAACTTTGCCAGAAGGCCGGCAAGGCCGGCAAGTGGCTAGCGTCAGTCCAAGGGCGCAGTTCGGATTGAGCCCCCAGATACAGGAAGCTGGACCGGATGAGCCTTGGCCTTATCCAGTGGGGCCGTTCCTATGCTCCTCACAACCGCCTTTCAGTTCCAGGGTGCGCTCCAGCACCCCCACAAAGGCATCACAGCCCCCCGTCCTTCCGCCTTCTTCCTCCTCCTCCTCCTCTAGCCCAGCACAAACTGTCTCCAGCAGCCTCAAGCTGCAAAACGAAGCCCTCCTTGAAGGCCACTTGTGATAACGTTGGAGGGAAAATTGACATTCCTCTTGCTTCCCACCAGCACCAGCACCGTTTGTTTGTGAATTAATACACGTGAAGCTCTGTCAAGTTATCGATCGCTCGGCACACAAAGGGAAAATGCAAAATAAATTAATGAGCAGATGATAGCAGAGCTCTAATGAACTCGCCCCGAGTCCAGCGGTCGATGGCAGGGCTCGGAGAGGACGTTGGAGGAAGGAGACAGCAGTGGAGAAGATGCCAGCGTCTGGAGCCATCTGCACGAGGCACTCACGAGTCCGATAAACGTGAGCGACGGGGGGGGGGAGCGGAGGTGGCGCCCTCCGACAGGGGGAAGAGTCCTTTGCTCTTGCCCCTGAAAGAGCTGCTCCTTGGCACAGCGCCATGACGGAGAGCCAGGAAGGCCCTGTTCCAATCGTGCCTCAGCTGGGCACAAGGTGGCCTTAGGATTGCCAGGCCCTCTCGTGGCCTCAGCCCCGTCCCGCAGGCTTAACGTACCCCACAGATTGTAGTAAAGACTCCAAGGGAGTTTCAGAAGTGTTACACTCCCCGGCCGGCCCAGCATCTCCTGTCAATCCAGTTGTTGTTGTTCAGTCGCTAAGTCGTGTCCGAAGCTTCGCGACCCCCTGGACCGCAGCACGCCAGGCCTCCCTGTCCTCCACTAGCTTCCGGAGTTCGCCCAATTTCATGTTCATTGCTCCGGTGACACTATCTAACCATCTCATCCTCTGCCGCCCTCTCCTCCTTTTGCCTTCAGTCTTTCCCAGCATGAGAGTCTTTTCTAAAGAGTCTTCTCTTCTCAAGAGGTGGCCAAAGTATTGGAGCTTCAGCTTCAGGATTCCTGGACAAACTGTGCCCGTTTGCAGCATCCAGGAAATGACTTCTGGGCTCTCCTGCATCCCCCACCTTGCAAGGACCAGGGGCCAGATCTCTCTGCTGGCACTGCTCAAACAGGCCTTTCGGCACTCTGGAAAATATCACTATTACTGTGAATTCGTACGTGCCACGTTTCAACAAGAGTCGTTCATGAAGCAGTTTACACAGTAAAATAAATGGTTTCCGGCCCCACAAAAGAATTAAATACAGAAGGAAACAAAGCAACCTGCAAGGTCTCTCTGACCACTGACTTGCCTCTCACAGAACACCTCTGACTCTCCAACACAATCAGTAGAGTGCGCTGAGGCCAGACAGGGGCCACTCCCAGCTCAGGCCTGGACAACCTGGGAGGCCTTGGGACCCCCCCCCACACACACACAGCCACAGCGCCTCGGGCCCTTAGCACTGATGTCCAGAGGGCTGAGCGGAGGGTAGGATCACTTGCCCTGAGTCATAACACATGGAGTGGGCTCAAAATTAACATAACTTTAAAATGGGAGAGACAGAAAGAGAGCAAAAAAGAGCCAGAGCTTGAGCACCTCCCAGGTTCCCCAAACAGGTTTGCAAAGCACTTTCCCAGCAAGCAGGTCTCCTCCTCTCTCCTCCAATGGCCCTTTTCATCTTATTCACACTTCATCTCTACTAGGGGATTTCCTCTGCCCCTCCTGCAGAATTATTCCGGGGAAGGCGCACTGGCGCACTGCAAACGGGGAAGGCCTTGCCTGGGACTCTCAGCTCCCCCACAGCAATCAAACGGAAACGGGCTGTTACCAGCCCGGCTGAGGAGTTCTCACACCGCCAAGATCTGGGCTGTTAATGCTAAACTGCCCATCTGCAGTGTGCCGGTTCTCTGCCAGAGAGGCTGCAATTATTCTGCCCCAAACAATCCCAGATTCTCTGATTGCAATAAATTATGTGAATTTGGCACAGAGACCTGCTTTGCTGGGAGTTTCTTCTTCTTCTTCAGGGTATAATAGCTGAGAAGGGATGGTGGGGGGAGAAGACTGCCTAGACAGCAGAGAAACCACACGATCTGCAAAACCGTGGAACCAAAGTCCTGCTGGAAAGGACCACAAAGGCCGCGTCATCTGGCTTTTGTCCACCCCTGGCAGGCCACTGCAGAAAGCCCTTGGAGACATGGAGCAGGGGTGTTCAAAATTGGGGCGTCCAAAACTGGGTTGTCCAAAATTTTCCTGCTTTGATGATGTCGCTTCCAGTCATGAATCACTTCTAGGTTAATGTCATCACTTCCTGTGGGTCCCAACAGATTGTCATTCTAAAAAGTGGGTTCTGGGGCTAAAAAGTTTGAGAACCACTGATCTAAGGTGTTTGAAATCTGCCCCTCCCGCATCTCAAAGTGCTTTCCCAAAACAAGCCAAAGTATTCCTAAAACTTCCATTGTTGCTGAACAAACGAACCCTCCAAAACTTCCAAAAACCTGAAGCTTTCTGCAAGTGAAAGGTCTGGTATCCCTGCCCAAGGCGAGAAAGGGACAGCACCCTTGGGACAATTGCAGAGGTTCCCAGAGCAGGACCCAACCCTCCAGCTGCAGGGGGCCCTCTGGGCACAATCTCCCAGTCACACTGGTCTCACGCCCACAGGATGCCGTGGTAAGCGCCAGTGCCTCCAGCAGGGCCCACCTCGGTCACGTGGAGAATCTGGCTCTCTCCATCCTCTTCCAAGACTGATCAAGAGGAGGGCACTGAGACTGCCCTCTGCCCCAAGAGGGCCACATTTATTGCAGTAGTGCACAAGCTGTTGTGTGCCACAATCAGTTAGGTGCCACACAACTCTTGGGTGTTTTCTCTGGGGAGAAAAAAAAGTGCTTTGCTTGGAAAAAAAAAATACACAGCCACCCCCAGTTCTGGACTTTTGAGAGAACATTTTCCCAAAAGAAGAAAGGAGAAGTTCTCTCCAGCTGTTCTCCAGAGTCTCAGGTTGTTTAGAGTCCCCCTCCCGAGTATGAAACATTGAATTTGCAAAATAAATTCTATCCTTTCATCAATAATCTCACAATAGAAGCTAACCACAAAAATCTTTTGGAGAAAGAAACATAAAAATTATCTCAGGCCCCATTAATAAGCGATATTGATTGGTTTAAGTGCAAGTCTATGGGTACGCATAAATTACACACAAAAACCGATCAAATTTTACACTTTTTCTGTTGAATTGCATTATTAAAAAGTCGCTCTGAAATTATAACTATTTGACCAAGCACACCCTCGCCAATTGATAGAGACAATAAGTCATGTTCCCAATAGTCTACTGCAAGAGAATACGGACCTTCAATCAAGTTAACAAAGACAGAACGCAAAGAAACAAATCCTTCGACCAAGATCAGGACTATTGAGCATCACTGAAACATGAATCATTAGAACCGCACAGTTAGAAAGACAGTATGTTGTGGACCTACCCCCACGGGATGAGGCAGTTTTGGGGGACAGGGCAGGAATGTTGCACCTGCCTCACAAGGCTGTTGGAAGGAGAACATGAGTTAAGAATTGCAAAGGTAAGAATTGTTGGCTGGTGCGCAACAAACTCCATATGTGACAACCCCCATTTTGCTTCAGAAAAAGAGGTTCAAAGTATTTTCAGGAAATCACAGCAAAACCCCACATGTTGCCCACCACTTTATCCTCTGTGCTGGTATTGGAGACCCCCCTGTATGGGTCCCAGATGCCAGGCTGGCTGGCTGGCCTTCCAAAGAGCCTGGCACGCTCCAGGCCCCAGGAACAGCGCCAGGAGGTTTGCCCGTTGCCAGCGACCCCATCAGCTGAGCTGCCTTGGCCTGCAAGAGCCTCCGCTGAAAGGTGGGGCGCCAATATTTTGACAAATAAATCAACGGATGCTTTTCCAGGAAGGGTCAATGTTCAAAGGGGGCAGCAGAAAAGATGCCTCTCGCTGCTTAATGCCACAGAGCGATGCGCAGGGCGTGCGTTGGCCACAGATGTGATCTTGGCTTGCCCGGCAGTCATGGCCACACAGACAGCTCTCCTTTATTTCCATGTGACTCATGCAGAAGACTTTCCATCTCAACTGGTGGGTTGGGGAGGGGGGCTGTGTGGACTCTTGTTACTAACCGTAGGGCTGAACCCCGAGAGCCTCCATCTCGCCGTGGCTGGGAACTCCTCCTGCCAATCCATCAGGGAGCGACGACTGAAGCGCTCCTGCCCACGTGCTGACAGCAGCAGGTCTCTGCCCCAAGGATTCCGCTCAGCAGCACAGGCTGCTGAGGCAAACCCACCCGTCCTTTTGCATTTTTTCAACAAGAGTCAAAACAGACCGGGACACGTCCGTGCCACAGCCCTGACTGCTCGCCCAGCCACAGTGCCAACCACTGCCCCAGCCCCCCCCAGTCTTTTCCTGACCCCACAGAGCCACCAAGTGCCAACCTGGGACAGGCATCTTGCTGTCTCGCGTGCTCCCTGAGGCACCTGGTGGGCCCCTGTGAGATGCAAGAAGCTGGACCAGGTGGGCCCCCTTTGGCCTGATCCAGCACAGGGGCTCTTATTGCGTTCTTATGAGAGCAACTCCAGAAGATGCTTCTGGGGAGCTGGAAAGGGGGGTGGCACCACGAGGGCCCCTTGCTGCTGGGCTCAGCCTCGGCACGTGGCTATGGTGGTCCCTGGCTGAGGTGGGTCTCAAGGGGGGGGAGGACCGGGGAGCTGCCTTCTGCCTCCCCCCTCCCAGCGCCACGGCCCGTTCCAGGCCTTCCCAGGCTGACGTCCGCAGGCTGCCCTCGGGGCTTGTATGGCCGAAGCATCCTCCCCGGGAGAGGACTCGGCCCTCCGGCCAGCCCTCGCCTCGCAACAACAGGGAAGAGCTTGGCCAAGTGGTTGCACAATGGTGGGGGTGGGGTGGGGGGGCAGGCTGGCCTCTGCAGCCGGTGCTCTCTGGCTGCCGGCTGTCATGGGAGGAGAGCGGCTCGAAGGCTGGGTGGAAACGCCGTGCGAGGAAGTTCATGACACGAGGCTCTCTGCTCCACAGCCAAGCGCTTCGGCACCGAGACCTGCGCTCATTAACGGAGGCTGGGCAATTTCTGCCCCCCGCACCAAACTTTCAGGTCGCGTCACACGACCCCCCAGCGGGGATCCACGTGGACCCCCTCAGCAATGCCCAGTGGAGCAGACGGCCACGTGCCAGCCCCCCCCGGCCTTCCCGCGACCTCCCTTTCCTCGCTGCCTGGGACCCTCCCCCTTCTCCCGGGAGGCCCAGGTCAGCTGGGTCCTGGGGGGCCACCCCCATCCTTTCGGTTTCAGGCTCATGAGGGGCAGCAGAGTACATTTTTCCTCCACGTCAGTTGCCAGAAATGCAGAGGGGGATCTCCGATGGGGATGGGGATTGGCCAGCGGATGATACAAAGACCCCCTTAAAAGAGGGGGGCGGGGGGGCGTGCTTCTCTCCACTTGTCCTTGCTGGAGAGAGCAGTCCCCATTGCTTGATTCTTATAACTGATTCTTACAGCGTTAAAATGTTCTATTTGGAGCCACCCTGAATCTTAGGAGGAAAGTGATGTGTAATGTTTAAAATTCCAATTGCTCAACTGAGAAATACGAGCGCTTGCAGTTCTCAGCTGAGCAATTGGAATTTTAAACATTATCCGTCCCTCTTCTCAGCACTTCCCACGTCG
>JAJKFI010000025.1:11925193-11952828 GCA_029204185.1 Lerista edwardsae | reverse complement strand
AGAGAGAGAGAGAGAGAGAGAGAGAGAGAGAGAGAGAGAGACTGCACGCTGTGCAAAGCTCTTCAGAGAAAGGCAGCCACATTGCCGGTCCGGACACCATCCAGGCCCACGAGCACTCAGTACTCAGCTGCCCACTCGGACAGGTCACCTGATGAGGCTCTTCTGCACACCCTTTTGCCGCTCAAGAGGGGTAGGAGGGGCCTCTTCTTGTGGGGCACCCTATATGGCGAGCTCCCTTCCCCAGCGCATGCGCTGGCCTCTGCCAGTGCTCTCGCCAGCGAGACTTCCATGCATCTGTTGCAAAGGTTTGATCTTGCCTGTGGCCTTTTGCGTATCCAGTCCTAGTTTTGATCAGTGTCAGTTCGCTGCTGCCTTCAGACCGTCCTGGCTCGGTTGCATCAGCAGCAAAGGAGCACCTCCGTTTTGGAGGTGGATTTTCCACCGTGGGAAGACGAGCTGCAGCGTGGTGGCCCTGACCCGGTTTCTGCTCCCGGCCATTCCACCTCCATCCTCCCAGGCCCAAACACAGGCCACGGCGGCGACTGCAGCTTCAAAGAGCAAAAGAGGGGGGGGGTTGTCCGCCCTCTTTTTCAACCTCTCAGCCACACATTGCCACACCCACCTGCTCCCAGGACACACCTGCAGACCAGCCAGGGACGGCCGTCAAGGGCACCACAACCTCAGCACCGGAGAGAGGCGAGTCCGCTTCCTGCACACGCGAGACTCCACCAGCCGAGCGTCCAGCCTGCCCTCCACTCCAGGGGCTCCGAAGGGCTTTGTGCCCAAGAAGCTCCTTCCACGGCGCTTCCGTCTGCCAGGCCAGCGGTAAGGGCCAGGCCTGGCCACAGTCCTTCTGCAGGTGCAGGTCACCTTCCCGGCTGACGTGCGGCTCCCCACCTGGTGCAAGAGGCCAGGTCACGGCAGGCCACAGCCAGCACAGGTCTGGGGGGGCAGCTGCTCTGCTCCCCCCTCCCCCGCCCCTCCTCACCCTCAGCAACTTTCAGGCTGTGTGAAAATGAAACCTGACAAGAGGGAAGCGACCTCTAGCCTGGGCCAGGAACGGTCCTGGAGGCTGGCTCAGTGGGGAGGGGGGGGGAGGGGAGGGGAGAGGCGAGGCAGCTCCAGCACCTGCTGGTCTGAACTCTGACACTGACCTGCGAGGAGACCACGCAAGGGAGAGGATTCCAGAGCATTCTTGGCAGTGCGCAGGGTCCAGTGTTCTCTTGACGGCTCCTCTGGGTCCTGCGAGAGGCTCAGCGCATTAGATCAGCTTGTGCAACGTGCGAGGCGGGGATGCCGTCATGTGTGCTTGTGTGCGTGCCTGCGCATTCGTGCATGTCTCCTGCTGCTCCCCGAGGCCCAAGCCAACGCGCAGAGAAAACAGGGCTGCGAGGACAGGCTCCCAAAATGCTCCCCAAAAAGGCGTGGACGGTTTTCAAGGGGTGCTGCTGGGGCAAGAGAAATGAGCAGCCAAGAATACCGTGCTCCACCCCCGGAAGCAGCAACGTGAAAATCAGCAAGACATCCTTCCTTGCACGTGAGACGACACCTGTCTGCCTGGCAGAGAGTAAGTCCTAGATGAACTCAGGAGGGGTCACGAACAGGGGACGTTCCCAGGCCTTCTGTCCTGCCGCAGCAGCGTGCACCCCAAAGGTCACTGCTTCAGCCCCCCCCCAACACTCTCGCCAAAGGTTCTCCTGCGCTGCGCGGCTTGGAGCTGCCTCTCCGCGCTGACTGAAAGGCAGAGAGGACGTTTGCTCCTTCAGTAACAAGTAAGAAAAACACCCAACGCTCTGCAACGGCTTGTCAATGGTGCTGGGGAAAGCGCCCCCCCCCACAGCATGCGCACCAGCAGGGTGTCCCCGAGTTTCTGCTCACTGCCAGGCATTTGTGCGAAAGGCAACCCGGTGCGCCCCCCCCTGCCCTGCTGCACCTCAGAAGCCAGAGGGGGCGACAACACGGAAAGACCCGCCCGCCAGAGACCGCAGTCGGAAAACAGGGGCCGCTCCCGGAGCACTGGGTCATCTGCGCTACGTTGCCAAGCACCTCCGCTGCGTGGGGTGGGTGGGGTGGGGTCCACCGGCTGCCAGGGCCCCCGTGTGTGCTCTCAGCCTGGAGACAACCCCAAGGAAAAACGGCAAGGAGGAGTGACCCCCAAGTACAGGCTGCTGTCCTCCTGAAGGAACCCAGTGGCCCCTCGCCAGGTGATGCCAGAGGGGAGACCAGGGTCCCGCCCCCAGTCCTCTCGCCTCTCTGGCACCCCGTGCCTTGCACGGGCCTGGCTGTGGGAGCTGCATTGCTTCCGCCCAGTGTGGGGAGGGGGAGAGGCGGTTTTGTTCCTCTTTCACTTTCCTGATCAGGCATTCCATCCTAAGCTCTTCAGGGGAGGCACGTTGCCCGGGGGGGTGGGGGGTGCCACTCCCAGCAGTGGCGTTGGCCACTTGCTGCTCTGGAGGGCTTGGGCTGGGAGCAGGCGAGAGCAACAGCAGCCCCTTCCGCCTCTCCTTTGCCATCAGACGCGCAGCTGAAGCCCAGCTCAGTGGCTTGCTGGTGATTCTGTTCCTGCTTTGTGTGCAGGGCTCCGCGTTCCAGAATAAATGCTGTTTCAGGCAATCAAAGAAGTCAGTTTCTTTATCATGGTGCCAAACGTAACTGTTGCCCAAATCCTAACCGACTTTCCATGCCTGACCTAGCTGTGCCAAGGGGGCACGTGCGGGGGGGGGGGCAGTCACCGGGGCCTCCTCAAGGTAAGGGAAAGCTTGTTCTCTGACCTCAGAGCTGCATTGCCCGGCGCTGGAAGTTGGTTACTTCTGAGTAGACATGCATAGGCTTGTGATACAAGGGTGGAGTCTAGCAGAGCAAAGGGCTTAGGACTCTTTAACGCCCACATTACTAATTTTTGATGTTGGGAAGGTGCTTTAAGTTATCTTTCATTGTCTCATAAACCTCTTTGACCATGAAAAAGTCTTTATGCATTCTTGGACTGCAGCAATCGCACAGCCGTGAAACATCCCTGACAGAAAGCAAGACCAAGACAGAATATGATGTAAAAGCACTGAACTAAAAAACAACGGTTTTCTTTTAAACCCTTCGCTTGAAAATTCAAACTGTCAACAGGACTATAGCAAGAGTAAGGTCTGCAGCCTCCAAGACGGCTGCTCCCAACTTTCTGTGACTCACCTGATATCAGTGCTGGTTTTGACCTTTAAAGCCCTTTACGGCTCGGGCCCAGGGTATTTGAGGGACCGCCTCCTCCCATATAAGCCTACCCGTGCTCTGAGGTCATCTGGAGGGGCCCTTTTGACTGTGCCGCCACCAGGAGAGGTGAGAGGGGTGGCGGCCAGGAATAGGGCCTTCTCGGTGGTGGCCCCCCAACTTTGGAATACCCTCCCCTTAGAGTTAAGAACTGCTCCCTCTTTGGCGGTATTTCGGCGGGGGCTGAAGACCTTTTTGTTTCAAAAGGCTTTTAGTTGCTGACAGGCTGGCTGGTCTTTGTATTCTTGTATTCTTTTATATTTCTGTTTTTTTTATGATCCATGGGATGACTGTTATTTTTATACTGTATTTTTATATTGTTTTTAATTACTGTTTTTAATTATGATGTATTTTTAACTTTGTTTTTGTAATGCCACCCTGAGTGCCTTCGGGCAGAAAGGCAGGGTAAAAATTTAATAATAAATTTAAATAATAATATCAGGTTGAGACCCACCAAGTGGGTCCCAACCCACAGTTTGAATAACTCTGCGCTACGTGGTCTCCAAGTAGTCTCTGCTGATACCTGCCCACAACACGCTCACCGAGGCCCGATCCCCCCACCTGCCCCATCCTACCCCTCACCACCCACCAGTGGCCTACTGGTTCCACGGCAGCACCCAACACGGCTGCCCTCTTCCGTAGACGCCTCCGCCAGTCAGGACCCGATGCTGAAAGCCTCCCCCATCCTCTCCACAGTGGCTCTCTCTATCCCACCCCGCCTGTTTTTTTACAGCGCCAGAGAGCAAGGACCGCGGTGAGGCCTGCCGCTCCTCCAGGGGAAGCATTATCCTGCTGGGGAACGGCTGCCTCTGGAGCCCCCCTCTCCCCCCCCCAACCAGGTCCACATGCTCAGTCAGTGTGAATTTTCTCCACATTTCAACCTAACGGGCTTCTGGATGAGGCTGGAGCAAATCTCTTGACCCAGCCGACATCAATTTCCCGCCAGCAGGAGCGTGAGGGCGCGATTGCCGCCACCGAAGCTAAGCTGCCTGATGCATAATAAGGGGAGAGATTTGCTGCTCCGGGCTCTGCCCCAGGCCAGGGGCTGGACTGGCACTCCTTGGCGGCACCCCCAACACCAGCACCCTGGCAGTGGTCTGGACGGGTGAAAAGAGGCAGAGGTTTGACGCCAGAGCCGGCTATGTGCAATTAACTCCTTTTGACACTGCAAGGAGACAAATGACTGTAATTTACAAATAGATTTTATCTGAAAACGAGCGCCTGGCCTGACACCTATTGATTTGCACCCCCTTCTTGAGGAGTCAGCCTGCAATTAAATTGTCACATCCTTAACACCCAAGGAAAAAGTCAACAGATACCACATCAGCTGCGATCACAGAAACCCATTTGCCAGGTTCATTTTTATTGCAAAGTCAGCAAGGAATCAGATTTCTCTGATAGGAACTGGGCTTTTATCTGCCTTACCCAGCCTGCCAAGCCAGAAGGCACAGACAGCTCAAGCGATGCCTCTGAACCGCGGTGCTCCAGCCACTTGGCGCGGATGGGCCTGGCTTGTCCAGAAGCAGAAGCAGAAGCAGAGTGGTGGCAAGTGGCTCAGCTGGGATCAGGCAGCTTCAGGGTCAGTACAGTGGCCGAAGTCCACAGAGCCGCCCACTTTTGAAAATCCAGAGAAGAGGTTTGTATTCATGCCTTCCCTGAATTACCGCTAAGGGAACCATGGTGAAAGCAAAACCAGCAGGCACGGGAATTGTCCTCTTATCTGGCTTTTTCTTCTTAATTTGCAAAGACATTTTGCACTAAATTCATTTCCAGACATTCCAATGCCCAAAATTTTCACTAAGGTAAAGGTTTCCCCACAACTGAATGGTCTAGCCGTGACCGACTGTAGGGGGCGGTGCTCATCTCCATTTCTAAGCCTGTAGAGCCAGCGTTTTGTCCGAGGACAAGTTTCCTTGGTCATGTGGCCGGCATGACTCTACACTGTAGCGCACGGAACGCTGTTACCTTCCCACCGAAGTGATCCCTATTTATCTACTCGCATTTAGGTGCTTTTGAACTGCTAGGTTGGCAGGAGCTGGGACAAGCGACGGGAGCTCACTCCGTCACGCAGTCTCGAACTCCCAACCTTCCGGTCCAAAAGCCCAGCAGCAGCGGTTTAACCCGCTGCGCCACCATGTCCCTCAAAAATTTTTCACTACCTGGGTGTAAAATGAAACAATCATACAACCACCTCATCACACACTCACACACACACACATGCACACACACATGCACACACACACACACACACACAGAGAGAGAGATTGAGAGTCAGCTTTCCCACACATCCTGAGCGATGGCCCCCTCTCCACACAGACCCTTTTTCTCCATCCTGGGCCAAGAACGTCAGGGCAGCGCACAGCAGCGAGCGTGTGAAACTTAAGCTGCTTTTCCGCAAGGCAACGTCACAGGAGAGCGAGCAACAGAGGATTAGGCTGGGATATCGAGGGCTTAGCAGACGTTTAGGGGGTCCAGGCATAATTGCATGCCAAAGGGGCTGGGAGATAAGCGTGTGGTTGCAGCAGAGCCGCTGATAGCAAGGAAAAGTTTGGCCATCTTTATTGCTGGGAGAAGTTTCTCCACCACCAGGCTTCAAGCGGAAACCGGGACTGTGCCTCCCCCAGAGCTGCTCCACGGAGGGACGCAGGAGTGTGAGGCAGGAGAGCGAGGCCTCCTGGGAAAGCAGCCTTCGTGGCGACCTCATGCCAGCAACAGGACTGCAACCTGGCATCTGCCCAGCCACAGCGGCCCAAGAAACCGACCTGGAGGTCAGGCCTCCTCATCCCGCCACGCCACTTTCTTCCATTCTCACTTCCACAGCAATCAGCAGCATTCATAAAGTCTTAATTGAGCACATTGTTCCTTGGCCGGAGTTCACCATTTTTGCCCCACCAGTTTTCCTTAGAATTTCTTTAGCACTTTCCCTGAGTAGAAGCCATTTCGAGGCCCCTCCTATGTCGGGCATCCACACGACATCCTTGTGAGTTGTGAGCAGTATTATGCTTTTATGGGGTTGTAGGGGGCCTCTTAAACCTTGCAGGTCCCTCCCCCTGCCTGCCTTGGCCAATCAGGAATGAGCAAAAGGCCCTTTGCAGATGTTCGGAAGCAAGTTTGGTCAGCAGCCTTTGGACCAGACCCCACTCCTTGGCTGTGGCCTGCTGTGAAGATGCTTCCAGGGTGACCCATAAGCCTCATGGCTGAGCAGAGGTCTGGATCTGGGAGATTTGGATCTCCCACCGCCAACGTTTGATCCAATTCCAGCCCACGATGGGATGAACTGGATGGGAATGAAAAGTGGCAAAATGTGTGCTCAGGAAAATGCTGCAGAGGTGTCCATGAAAACTGGATTCTGGCCAATTAATACTGCTGTTATTCCAAGAGCATCCCTGTGTCCACCAGAGTCTCAGCTCCCATCTATCCAATAGTGAGCTCCTTGGGGCAGAGGCATCACTTGTGCTTGTAGAGCTCCATGTACATTTAACGGTGCTAGACCAAGGAGGCAGTGGCGGGGGCCCCTCTTTGCAGGGGTGAGTGTGCGCGTCTGCCAAGTCAGAGCGTTGCTCTGCCCGGCTCCCTGCTGTCCCCACAGTTGTCTGGCAGCAGCTCTCCTGAGTAGAGGGTGGGGTCTTCCCCAGGCATTCCTGCATGTGGCCGCGCAGACTGGGCTCAGGACCCCTTGTGCAGGCACAGCAGGTGCTCCGGCACTGAGCTTTGGCCCCATCCCAATGGGCACTGGGATACCAGCGCCGGTTCCAGGTGCAGCTGGCCAGGCAGCTGGGGGCAGGTGCTGCGGAAAGGGGGAGAAGGTGGGGAGGGCTGGAGGGGGAGGCTGGCGGAAGAAGAAGCACCGTGGAGAGGAGGAGGGGAAGGGGATGGAGCAGCCCGGGCAGGCCCTCGGAACTCACGACCTTTGCCTCCGAGGCCAGGGGAGGACTTTGGGGAAGGGGTCACAGTCCACTCCAGCATCATCTCGCCCGAAGGCTTAGGAAAACCCAAGGCCAAACCAGCTGATCCCAACAGCTCGTGCCTGCCGCAGAAAAGTGCCCTGACAATGCAGCCCAGCAACCTCCCCCGGCAATCCCCGTCGTCTCTGTGTTGTTCCCGGCCCCTTGTGACGTGGCACTCCCCCCCCCCGGATGGGGCAGGGGGAGGAAAGGTCCCTGTTTTCTCGCCCGGCGAATGTCACTGCCAAGGCCCAAGAGAGCCACCGGCACGTGCCGCGGAGGAAGCAGGTCCAGCAGCAGACCTCAGAGCACACGCTTTGCGGTGGCACTGCAGGGACTCTGCCCCTGGCCCAGGTCTCTGTCCAGCCACCAGGAATCTCTGGGCCCCAGGGAGGCCAGGTTGTCTTTCTGGGCTGGTCAGCCTGGGACAAAAGCTCCTCACTTCCACAGCGACGGAATTCCCAAGTGGGCTGTGCTTCAGCCCCTCCGCCAAACCTGCCTTACAAAGGTGGTGGGCTACTGGTACCGGGTGCAAGGGAGTGGCAAGAGGATGCAAGCATCTTGTTGTCTCCTGCCTCCCTGGGGCACCTGGTGGGCCGCTGTGAGATACAGGGAGCTGGACTAGATGGGCCTTTGGCCTGATCCAGCAGGGCTCTTCTTATGTTCTTATGCTCTTATGCCTATTTCTTTTCAGTTCTTTCCACCTCTCAAGAACACGAGTCCAGTGTTCATTCATTTATCTTTAAGCACATGTGCTGCCTTTTGCCATTTTGACCTCAAGGTGCCACTTCTCAGTTTACAAAAAACAATGCACAGTACACCAAATGCACACAGGAAGAATCAAGACTGAAGACCACGGAAGCAGGCAGACTCCCTCCGTGTAGCCCACAGGCACAACAGATGTGGCTTTGAACAGACACCAGAAGGTAGCAATGGATGGAGCAGCCCATACCTGTCAAGGGAGAAGGGACTGGGATCTGGGGGCTCTCACGGAGAAGGCGCTGGTCCAACGCCTCCCCAAGCAGCCTCAGCAGGTAGGGATGTCTCTAACGAACACGACAGGTGGGCAGGACCACGTGAGAACAAGCAAAGGGGGGGGAGCCAAGGAAAAGTGGGGATCCTGCAGCAACCAGCTGGTCCCCGAACTGTGTGCTGTTGTGATCCGCTTCACACCGGGGCACAAGCCAATGCTCAGTTTCGTTTTTCTCCGGTGAAGCCCATCCTTGCACTAGCGGGCCGCGACCTGATGTGTGGTGGGTCACAACCTGATGCTCACTGTCGTGCCACAGATCCTGACTGGGAGCCACCCGAGGCAGCTCCTGGCTCATGCTGAGCCCGCTTCTCCCCAGCGCAGGAGGGGACTCGGCTGGACTTGGGAGCCGCTCAGAGCTCCCTCGGAGGCGGAGAAGGCAGAGCCGCAGGTGGGCTGCCTCTGCGGGAGAACCGGGAACGGCATGTCTGCCGAAGTGCCCACCGAGACTCAGCCGGCCAGAGAAGGCGGCCAGGTGGCCAGGCTGCGGCTCACCCAGCAGAGAAGCTGCCACACGGTGGAAGGGCAAGGCTGCGCTCTGCTTGGCACCGCGACTCACACGCAGCTACACAACGAGAGCCTGTGACTCACGGCACTGCACACACACACACAGACACACACACACACACACCGGCAGCAAGCAGGGAAAGAGGGAGGAGCCGGGGGGGTCCAGCCTCCCTCTCCCTCTCCCCCACGAGTCTCAACAGCCCCAGGAAGCCCCCTCCAGCCCCCTGCGGGTCCCGCTTTCCCCTTCCTCGCCCAGGCCTGGCCACCCAGACGCCCAGGGAGGTCCCCAGGGGCGCTGGCCACCCTCAGGGCAAGGCAGGTGTCTTTCCTGGGCCTGAGCACTGGCCCGCCGGCCTCCCCACAGTCCAGACCAGCCCACCTGGCGGCAGCCCTCCAGGCTTGTGGCCCGGGTGATGACGATGACGATCCTGCCCCACAACAGTGAACGGCGCTGCAGGGAGGCCCACGATGCAGTGCGAGGCTGAGCTCACCCCCCCGTCCATCCCGCCGCAAGGCCAGGCCTCCCTCGTGGCCACTCGCCCCCTGTGACGCGGCCATTTCTGCGCGCTCTCTCCCCACCTGCGTCCACAGGCTCACACGCACCCACCGGGGGCGGGGGGGGAGGGCCTCGAGCCAGGCCCTGCCCCCGCCACAGTCCCCTGGGCTGGACCTGCTGCGGCACAGACGGCCCTTCTGAGAGGCCAGGCCAAGCTGCTGCCTTGCTGGAGGGGAGGGGAGGGGAGGGGAGGGGAGACCCTCGAGGGCTGGCTGCCGAAGCCGTGTCCTCTGCTTGTTTAGGAGTGCCGCTTCCCTGCTCTCTGCCGCAGCCTGGACTCACCTGGTGCCACTCGCCTTCCCGCCTTCCTCCCTTCCTTCCTTCCTCCCTTCCTTCCTTCCTTCCTTCCTTGGCAGGGTGGCGCCTCCTGCTGCGCACAGAGGCCTCCGCCTGCCTCCCAGGGAAGCAGCCCCCAAAGCCCAGCTCACTCCCCCTCCCCCACTTCAAAGAACAGCCTGCAAGAAGAGGCCACGTGGGGAGGGGGCGCGGATCCTCCAGGCTCCCAAGGCAGAGAGTCAGAAGCCCCCCCCCCACACACACACGCTCTGCATCTCGTCAGGGCTGATTCATGGAAGCTGACGCGGCCGCTGACCTCCCCCTGCACTGCCCACCACCTGGGGGGGGGCTTCTTGGCCTGCCTGGGCTTGTGCAAGCGAGGAGGGGGGCCGATGTCTGCCTCGCTGATGCCACCCGGCCTGGAGGGGGGAAGGCCCGCCTGGAGAGCCAGCGGGAGAAAACGCACCCCACGGAAGCACCCCTTCCTCGGGGCCAGCCAGCAGCACGGAGGCCGGTCAAATCAGGGTACCATTCACGCCCTGCAAGACGGGCTTTGGGGGGCGCTCCTGGAGGAAGAGGAGGAGGCTGGACGCAGCCCACATGTTTCCCACAGAGGCCAACAGGAGGCCTCAAGGAAGTCCGCAAGGCAAGGACTGTTCGCACCGTGTCTCCCACCCCCGCATGGCCAGCCCAGAACAGGGAGGTCAGCCGTGATCACCAATGTCCACCAGCAACCCTCTTCCCTCCTCCAGAAGCTTGTCTAATCTGCTGTAAAGTCTGCTTCGGGACCACGCTTGATGCCACATTGCTCAGGTAATCCAGCTGGAGAGCTGCTTTCAAGTACACAGTGACCAGGTTTGACTTGGGATCATGGTGGGGAGAGTGGTTGCATTGAAATATTTTGCCTCCAGGCCACTTTCCTGCCCCGACTCTCCCCAAAGCACGATGGGCCTGTCTTTGGGGCTTGGCCAATGGACACTGCCCGGCTATAAGTGTGGATGGAAGTTGTGTTCGCATGATGTGCGACAATTGGCATCACACCTGCGTAGGTCCTGAGCCAGCACCAGTTGGCACTTCTGGTGGCTCCGAAGGCACTTCCGAATCACGCAAACTTCTGCATTCCACACCCACAGCCAGGCAACATCCTTTGGTCAAACACAAATTCATGCACAGAAGATGTGGCTGCAAATCTGCATGGTGGCGGGAGGAGTTCAGCGTCTCCTGTCCCAGCAAGCTGCAAATACCCTTGTGGGATGTGGGATAGGTTTGTCCTGGGCACTCCTGGATAGCGACCAGGCCATCGCCACACGCATTTCAGATCCTGCCTGCACGCTGCTGCCTCCCCTGACTTCTTCCAGAACCCCGACAATCCCCTCTCTCTCCTGCCCTAGAGCGCACAGTCCTACAATTGACAGCCACCCTTCTTCTTGGCATGGGAAGGCCGTTCCAGAGCAGCCTTCCAGAGCACTGGGGCAAGAGGAGGGCCAACTCCTTGAGAACGAACAGACAGACCCCGGCCCAACTTGCACATTTCCAGTGCACTGAGGTTCCACTGACCCTGCACATGGGTGCAGCTCGGAGCGACCCAAAGAGACCAGAGAAGCAAGACAGCAGGAGAGGGTTGTCCTGGGTTGTCCTGGCCCATGTCTGGAGCATCCTGAAGCTGCGTTGCTCTCCTGCAGCAACCTGGCAGGACCTGGCAGGCAAACCCACTTCCTCAAGCGCATGAAACCTGCGAGCAGCTGCAAGTCACTCTCTGGCAGGCAAGTGCGCATCAGGCAGGGCACTCAGAGGACAGCAGGGGTGGGATGCTCCTCTCCAAGGCAGCAGTGGGTGTCAGCAGCTCTTTTTAACCCCCCCCCCAAATTACACGGCCGCGCAAATCTTCTGTGAGAGCCGCACATGTGGGAGGCTGCTGGTGTTTGGCAGGGGCTCCGTTCCCAGCAGCTCTTCTGTGTTCAGGGGGGGGGGTCCCGGGACAGTTGTTTTGAAGCGCTGTTTACACGCCTTTGATCAGACATGTTTCACTTTTCGGCGGCACGACAGCAGCAAAACAACGCCGATACGTGACTAATGAGACACATTTTCTCCAAGAGTCTCAACAAGGCCTTGCGGTCCCTGGGGCTGAGGGGGGGGGATGAAGGCGCAGGAGGAGGAATGTAGCAAATGCAGCTTGGGAGGCAAGACGACGACGACGACAACAACAACAACAGCAGCAGCAGCAGCAGCAGCAGCAGCACCAAGAAACACCCAGAACAACAAATAAAAGGCCGCCGGCCGCCCAACTCGGGAGCCGCAGCGTCTCCAACCAATTTCGGAGGCTGCCTTTGATCGGACACGGGCGAGAGAGCCAAGCAAAATCCCCCTTTGATTCTGGGGGTTTGTCAGAGCAGAACAAGAAGTCTCCACACTCCGTCCTCAGACCAGGGCAGACCTGGAAAAAAAAATCACACGCACCCCTGGGCAGGATTTGACATGCCAGGCACTTTGACATGCCACAGGAGCTCCGGGCACAGGAATGGCCATACAGGGCTCTAAAAAGAGGGCACCGGGCACCACATGCTGCTCCCCGGGGAAACTCTGCTTTACACACCTCGTTCTCCGAGCTACAGCCATGCCCAGCGGGACAGGCACACTTGCAGAGATCAGAGACTTCCCCATATCGAGAGAGGCGGCATCAACAATGCCACGTTATGAGGGCAACAGGCAGCCTTCCTTGATTTGTGTGATCTGGGCAGCCCAGAGAATCAATCAATCAGTCAGTCAAAAAGTATTTAAGTTCCACTTTTCAACATGAAGTTCCCAAAGCGGTTTACAGGCAAATAATAAAGTTGAATGGCTCCCTGTCCCAAAAGTGCTCACCGTCTAAAAAATGCAGGACGCCCCCAGCAACAGTCACTAGCAAAGACGCTGTGCTGCTAAGCCTAAGAGGAGTACCCCTTGGAAAAGTGCCTCTTGCCCAGTCAGCAGGGGTTAATTCCAGCGTGCTCAGTGCACGATTTCGCGGTGATGGGCGGCCCAACCCTAAAGTCTCCCCACCTGCGTGGCTACAGCAGAGGCCACTGAAGGTGGCTGTACCAGAGCAGGTTAGGACTGGGCCTCAGTTGTTTCCAGTGCAGTGTGAGCACAGCCTGAGCCTGGTGGATCACAGAACTGGTGGAGGGGGGGGTCATGCAACTCCACTCCTGCACGCCTGCTTTGGACACATCCACTGATCTTCTGTTAACTGCATATGGAACAGAGGAACTGGATTTCCACATGCTCCTTGCAGCGAGGCGCACGATCCATTCTAAGGCTTCTCCCGCCACCTGGTTTTAAATGGTAATGGCAATAGGTAGCTTGACGCAACGCGTAGTTCTCAGGTTACCATTCCTTCCTGAGGTCACCAAAGGTACGCCCATTTTTTTTTCTGTAAAAGCCGCATGCTACTCACAATCAACCCAACGGATGGAGACAGAATTCGAGTCAACTCTTGAGCAAGCATGAAGGTCACAGGCCACCAACCCAGCTCCAAAAGGGCTGAACGGAAAATCCCTCTCACACTGTCACTGTGGTGTTATGATGTGGTGGCCCAAGCAGGTCTCCCAAATGGAAAGCGCTTTGGTCTGCATCGGCTGAGCAGATCCGTTTCAGACAAGACCGTTCCTTGCCGCTGTGTCCAAACTGTTCTGGCAGCCTGCGCCTCCTGAGCAAGCACAGAAGAGCTCATGTCAAGCACAGGCCTCCGTTCCTCAGCCCCGTCGTCAGCCTGCTGAGCAGACCTCCTCACACGCCCGGTGCTCCAAGAGCTGAAATGAAGCGTTTGAGACTTCACAAGTGGAGCAGAATTGTAAGCCGCTTTTCTGACCTCAGCATATGGCAAAAGTATACCTGCTCAGGTCACTCGCATAGATAAATGTTGAGTTAATGCAAATGGCTACCAGGGTTTTGTGGCCTTCCTCTGAGGTCAAGCTGTGGTGGCAAGAAGAAGGGGGAAACTCCGTGGCAGGAGCGGAAAGAGCCAGAGAGAATTCTCCTTTGGGGGGTTATCAAAATTTAGAAGCTGTGGAACTGGAACCCAAGGCACACACTGACCCTACGGACAAAGGTCCTCGGACGCCACGGGGGCAAGGCCCTTTCCAGGCACCCCTCTGGGCCTCCCACCCCACTGCTGCTCCAGCCTCGCCCTGGACACACGGAAGGAGCCGACCCTGAGAGGGTCACCCCAAGCCCTTGAGGCTGACCCACAGGAGAGGACCCAGCCAGGCCCACAGTCACAGCCCAGCCGGGCAGCTCCTCCAGCCCACTGTGCGCAGCCTGGGCCTCGGCTCCTGTTGATGCAGCTCAAAAGCAGCCAGGATGGTGCGGGGCGGGGGGGGGAGCAGCTACCTTCCAAAGGCCGGTCCACTCACTTCTTGTGCAACGGACCTGGAACTCCTCCAGGAAACGAACTCCCAGCGGACGGAGGGCTGGTGCAGAGGAGATTGCAAGTGGAAACGCAGAGAGGCTGCGGGAAGGAAGCCTGCCATAAAACCACTGGGGAGGAAAAATGGCTTGTACTCAGTGAAACTTTTTACAATTCCCTTCTTAATTTCCTTTTCATTTAACATCTTTAACGTTTAAGTCCTCTCTTTTTTAAATAAAAGGACTTCTTTTTTTGGCCTTACCTCTTTAAAATCTATGTGGTTAAAGTGGCCCTATTAAAACCCCAGCCCTTGCCAAGTAAATCCTCCCCCAGTAAAACGGCATTAAAGATGGAGGAAATTAGCTGAGAACTGGGATTGATCCCAACCTCCCATAAACAGGAGTGCCTCGGCCCATTAATCAGGCCCGGCCTCCGCGGCGGAGGATGAGCGCCGCACGGCAGGAGCGGCCACCACTAAAAGCATGTGAAATATTTATTGGAGCTGCGCACCAGAGCCCCCTCCCCCTGGAAGGGCCTCCCCTCACCCCCTGGCCACGCGCACTCAGGCAGGGCACACAGGAGGGGAAGAGGCCCACCCTCACCCCCAAGTGTGGGAGGCTGCAAAGCCCACGTTCGCAGTCCCTTTCCTGGTGGGCCTCACGGGTCGAGGGGAAGACGCAGCCCGTGAAATCTGCCACTCGAGGCCCAAAGCACTGGAAGCAGCAGCCCCTCCGGCGTCTTTGAAAAATGATTCAGAGACTGCAAGCCTGGACACAAGAACATAAGAGGAGCCCTGAAAGGATCAGGCCAAAGGCCCTTCTAGTCCAGCTTCCTGTCTCTTACAGTGGCCCCACCAGGTGCCCCAGGGAGGCACGAGACAACAAGATGCTTGCATCCTGTTGCCACTCCCTTGCACCCGGTACTCTGAAGTTGTTGTTCAGTCGCTAAGTCGGGTCCGACTCTTCGCGACCCCCTGGACCGCAGCACGCCAGGCCTCCCTGTCCTCCACTAGCTTCCTGAGTTCGCCCAATTTCATGTTCGTCGCTTCGGTGACACTCTCTAACCATCTCATCCTCTGCCGCCCCCTTCTCCTTCTGCCTTCCATCTTTACCAGCATGAGGGTCTTTTCTAAAGAGTCCTCTCTTCTCATGAGGTGGCCAAAGTACTTGAGCTTCAGCTTCAGGATTTGTCCTTCCAGGGAGCAATCAGGCTTGACTTCCTGTAGGATGGACCGATTGGACCTCCTTGCAGTCCAGGGGACTCTCAAGAGTCTTCTCCAGCACCATAATTCGAAAGCATCTATTCTTCGGCGCTCTGCCTTTCTTATGGTCCAGCTCTCACAGCCATACATTGCTACTGGGAAAACCATAGCTTTGACTATGCGAACCTTTGTTGGCAGGGTGATGTCTCGGCTTTTTATTAAGTTGTCTAGGTTCGCCATAGCTTTCCTCCCAAGAAGTAAACGTCTTTTAATTTCATGGCTGCAGTCACCATCTGCGGTGATCTTGGAACCCAGGAAGATAAAGTCTGTCACTGCTTCCATTTCTTCCCCTTCTATTTGCCAGGAAGTGATGGGAGTGGTTGCCATGATCTTAGTTTTTTTAATGTTGAGCTTCAAGCCAATTTTTGCACTTTCCTCTTTCACCCTCATCAGCCCCTTCGCCACGACAAGGCGAAAGGGGTACTCTGAAGTAGCCTACTACTAATGTAAGGAGGTTGCACAATCCATCATGTGCAACCTACCTTGACCCCTACCTTGACTCCCCCGTATAAACTGGCCCCACCTATAGCAAGGATTTGATTACGTGGCCAAAACCTCTCTGCATTCCACACCCTTTGCACTCAACAGAACGTGGGTGAAATGGATCCCCAGCAGCCAGTCCTATTTTTGCTCCTTTCAGGCGTTTTCCTTTTGTCCAGCCCAATCCTGTGTTTTCTTGTTTGTATTTATTTAAACACACGTGTGTGTAATACGGTCCATACCGCACAACTAAAACTTGGAACGGCAGCTCTTCTGGAGACTGCTCAGAACTCTCCTTCTGCCACAGGAGGTCTAATGCAATGTTCTGACACTAGGTGTCACTATTGAGCTTGTAGGTTTTAGGCTGTGCTCTGTTTTGCTGACCCATATCCATGTATTTAACTTTGCATTTAAAAGCAAAGCTGACTGATTACTCCTCCTGAAACCAGGTAACTGAACCCAGAATATTAATTGCACGCTTTGATTGCGTACATTCAATAAATTCCTAACTTTTGTCTTGTGGCTCCTAAAAGAAGACTGCTTGCTTTTACTTACTGTGGGTGCCCCACTTTGATTATCAGATCTCCATCAATGGGTAAAGCAGGCAGCTTTATCCACTGGCCCTCCCTACAGCATCACAGAAGCAACTTCCCCCATCAGAAGACCTGCTGGATCAGGTGAAAGGCCTGCCTAGTCCAGCTTCCTGTATCTTGCAGTGGCCCATCAGATGCCTCAGGGAGCCCAGAAGGCAACAGGCTGCCTGCATCCTGAGGCCACTCCCATGCACTTGTACCTCACAGTTACCCACCAGGAGCCTCAAGAAGCACTCGAGATACCCATATCATGTGCCACTCTTTTGCACCTGCCACTCAAGGAGCCCCTCCAAATCCTTTGCTTTGTTTCTACCTTTAATGCACCATCTTTAATGTGACTAAATCCTCTGGTGGCATTTTGCTTTAATGAAAATTCTAAGCTCTTCATCACACATGGTCCGTATGAGCACCAAGGGTAGTAAAGACCCTCAAAGTGCCTGCAGGAGGGAGACGGGGGGGGGAGGAAGGGGAGTGGAAGGAGAGAAGGCTGCCAGGGGAGGGGAGGGGAGGGGAACGAAGATGGTGAGCCTGGGCCCTGCAGGGTGAGCTGCAGGAACACCCACTGAGCCACTGAGTTTTGATCAGGTGTCTTATCTGAATGCTGGAAAAACAGGATTCTTCACCCGAGTTTCCAGGGATGCCACAACAAGAGACCAGAGACATAGGTCAGCTCTTTTGGTCCCCTGCCAGCACGCAAATGCGTCACCACCAATCGACACGGACGGAAGGCAAGACCCTTTTGGTCCTTGCCTTTGGAGGCTGGCAGGGCAATCCAACCCCCTCCCTTTTGGGCCACTGCAAGCCACTTGCAGTGGCCCCGCACTGCTGCGCACGTGCCACGAATCCAGCTGCGTCAGTCTTGCTGCGCCGAGGGGCTGCCAGGGTAAGTTGCCTCTGCGCTGGCCAAGTTTGCGCTTAGGCCCCTTCTCACCCCCCACCCCAGGGCCGTGTGGCCCCGATTCAGGCCACTGTGGCCTGCTCAGACTTGCACCTGATAAATAGCCAACGCAGATCTGAGCAGCCCCATAGTGGTGGCTGGCGCCTACCCCGGGGTAAGGGAAGAAACGTTCCCTTGCCCCGTGGAAGCTCCAGCAGCCTCCTAACATGTGCTGGATGCAGCGCAGGTTAGGATTGCGCCCTAAGTGTAAAGACTGCCCTCGCAAGGGGTCAGAGCCTCCGCCCCGAGCTCTGTGGCTACCTAGTACATGGTGCTTCACGAGAGACTAGAGGACGGATTCCCCGCCCCCCCAGGGACTCACAGAACAACTCTAGGCATGTCTACTCAGAAGTAGGTCCCACTGAGTTCAGTGGGGATTCCTCCCAAGCCAGTGTGTAGAGGATTGCAGCCTCGGTCTAGCAACAGATGCGAGGGAGGCCAACAAGAGAGGAAGGGCATTGGAATGGGGACCGGGAGATGGAGCAGGAGTAGGCCACTCTGTCAGGCTTGTAGTGGTTCCCGAACTGTGAGCCGTGGCTCCCCAGGGAGTCGCCGGAACCAGCCAGGGGAGCCGTGGAAAGCCCACCCAGAGCCTGCGGCATCAGCTTCCGGCCCCAGTGAGGATCTGGCCCAGCAGGTCAAGGGCGCTGCCCGTCGAAAAGGTCTGGGAACCACCGCGGGGCTCGGGGGCTGCGCCAGCGTCTGCACTGGAAAGGCGGGTTCAGGAGGAAGCAGGAAAGGAGACTCCCCGCAGGAGAGCCGGAGGGAGGGGAGGGGGAGAGTCCCCCAAAGGGGAAAGGGGTGGGGAGGGATACAGCTCCTCAGGCTTCTCTGCCGGGTATCCTGGAGGTTACCACAGGAGCCTTTCCCGAGCCCAACCCGGTGCCTCTGCCCTGGAGCGTGGCCTGCGAAGAGCCCGGGCAGAGGCGCACCCGGTCCGGCTTTGGCTTTGCCCAGGCCGGGCACCCGGGGCTGGAGTCCCGCTGGCCAGGTGGGGAGCAGCCCCTGCACTGGCCTCTGGAGCCCCGCCTCCTCGTGCGGGCCGGACTCAAGCACCGCCCTCCTCCCGCTTCTCAGCAGCACTTGACACAGGTCCTCTCCACCTCCGGTTTATTTCCACCTCCCACAACGCACCCCTGCTCACGCGCACAGGAGGCAGGCAGGCAGGCAGGCCAGCTTTGGGCTTCAGCCTGTCCAGACGTTGTCCTCGTCTCCTGCTCCTCCTCCACACTGACCGGCCTCACAGTAATTGTCTCCTCACAGCTGCAAACAGAACGGCAGGCCCATCAGCAGCGATTAACCTGCACTGTCCGTGGCAGCCCCCGCCACAGCACTGGAGCAACCGCCGAGCCACAGCTGCCCTTCAGGGAACCGACTGCCACGAGCGGCTTGTGGGACCACAGCTGCAAAGATACAGTCCCGGACCATCCCCTGCCGTGACAGCGGGGGCCCCCTCCTGCCCCCCAGCAGGAACAGCCACCTGGTGAAGCAGGGGCCTGAGGCCTGCATGCCCAAGCGTGGCAGAGGAGAGCCTGCCAGGGCCACGCGGAGGACCACCGTCGGGGGACGGCTGGCAATGGGGGGACGGCTGCTCGGTGTGTGCTGGTGCCGTGCAGCGATCCTGGAGCCCGGCCCCCTGCTGGCCACTCGCGCAGCCAACGTCGCTCAGGGCGCATTCAGGCAGGAAGGGGGGCCGGGCAGCAGGTCTGTCACAGGGAGGCTTTTGGCCAGGCGAGCTAAATGGAGAGAGTGTGCCCAGGAGCAAAATATGGGGGAGGGAGAGCAACTACCCTCAAGCCCTGCTTGTTTGCAGCTGGTTGGCTTTGGTGGGAGGCAAGATGCTGGACTATTTTACCCAGCATGTGATTAATCTGTGGAATTCCTTGCCACAGGATGTGGTGATGGCCCCTAGCCCAGGTGAAACTTGGGCCCCACCCAGCAGTCAGCCTCTGTTTATGAGGTTCCTGGCGGGACACCTTGGCTCAGCGATGGGATGCACTCAACAGCCCCCTTTTTTCCTTGCTCAGCCATCAACTTACATCTGCCAGAGACAGTGGACTCATCCTTTTCTTTCTTGGCTCATTAGCCGTGCTGGCAACCTCTTTGACTTCTTGGTCCCTTCCCTAATCTGTGGTATGTGTTTTAGTTCAGTTTATATGATTGTGGTTTTCAAATAGCTTTCAAGCATCTTGAAGAAACCTGTCCAATCCCCTTTTAAAGGCACCTAGGCTAGACACCATATCACATCCTGTGGCAAAGAGTTCCACAGATTAATTAAAAAAAGGTAAAAGTTTGCCCACGACTGAATGGTTTAGTTGTAACCAACTGTAGGGGGCGGTGCTCATCTCCATTTATAATCCTGTAGAGCTGGCGTTTGTCCGAGGACTATACGCTGTCCGAGGACTATACGTTTGTCCGCATGACTATATGCTGTAACGCACAGAACACCATTAATTACATAATGCGTAAATATTCCTTTTTTCCGGTTCTAACTCACGAAGCTAAATTTTAGTGTTTGCCCCATTTTAATGGAAGGCCAAATACGTTTGCTGGATTTTCTGGACAATGTTCTCTTTATATGTCGAAGATTACATCATTGTGGCCACGATTCCCTCTAAGGTTGAAATCCTGTGTCACCTCCTCTCTAGCCAGCTTCCCTGACAGATTGTTGCAGGGCCCAGTCATTGGGCATATAGAAATAGTCTTTGCTGTGACTCAAACAGTGCAAAAGAATAACAGCCATTAGTCAGCCTTTGTTGACTACAATCCTTTGTTTTTTGGATGCCTTCCGGGTTCTCTTTCTCCACCTTAAGATCACCATCAGAGTTGTCCATATTTCCACAGGACCATATTCCTTGGGGGTGTGGCATCATCAAACCCCCCCCCCCCAGCAATTTGGTGGAAAATGCCAGCATGGCAGCAGCTAAAAGCTCCTTTAAATAAAGAAGCCTTAAGACCCTGCCAAAAGACTGCCAAAGAGGGAGCCGTTCTTAATTCTAAGGGGAGGGTATTCCGCAGTCGTGGGGTCACCAGCGAGAAGGCCCTGTTCCTGCCCCCCTTCAGATGACCTGAGAACACGGGTAGGATTGTATGGAAGGAGGCGGTCCCTCAAATACCCAAGCCATAAAAGCAGTGATGTCATGCAGGGGGTACGCGGGGGTACGCGAGTACCGGTTTCTAGGATTACAGCTGGCCCCACCCATTCACCCGCCCACTCATCGACTCCGCCCCCTGCAACGTTTGAATTTCCTGCACGTTTGAGTTGCCTGCACGTTCTCAGAGCCAGGAAGGCAGCGAGCGGAGCCTTGCCTTGCCTTGCCACTGAAAAATGAGCTGCTCTGGGGTTTTGGAACTGTTGGGTCACTTTAACATGATGCCAGGCCTCCTTAACATGTTCTGGGGGTGCTGTGGAATACTGTTGCAACTGTTGGGTCAGTTTAAAACCGTCCGAGGCCTCAAAAAGGGCTTTTTTCATGTCACTTCCTGCCACGACCTCACTTCCGGCTTATGACGTCACTTCCGGTGGGCAGGTCCCGACACGTGCCAATCAAAAGTGAGTACCTGTTGTTAAATCATTTAGATGACACCACTGCATAAAAGGCTGGAAAAGTCAAAACTAGCACTTTGAATCGGGCCCGGAAAGGAACCGGCAGCCAGTGCAGCCGCCGAAGCAACGGCCCAACTGAGTTGAGCTGATGACGCATGAGAGCAGGTGGTCCGTTAGGCCCCACAGCCTTCTCTTGCGAGGCTCACTGGGCTGCAGAGAGACGGGGGCCCCCGGAAAAGGCTCGACCCCCCTGGCCTGCCAACCCACTTTCATCGATGGTGACTGTCCTGCTGCCCGCGTCCTTTTGGCACTTGCAACGTTCCCTCTGCAAGGGGATCCCAGGGATGTCAAGCCTGTGCACAGATCCTGGCATCACAGGACAGCTGCCACGCAGTGTGCCCTGCTTGTGCCGCAACCTCCGCATGCAGCTGAGGGAGAGCGAATAGCCCAGGCCGGGCGGGGAGCCTCAGCCCCCAGGGCACCTCTCCTGCTGCTGCCGGCTGCCCAGAGGAGCCCACTCAAGCATCGAGCCCCCCCTGAGAAGGACCCGCCACCCTCCATCAAGGTCTGGGGGGGGGGCTGGGGGAAGCTGAAGCAAATAAAGCTGACACGAGCCAGAAACTTTGATGGAGGGGGCTGTTGGTGGCTGGAAGATGCTATTAATGGAGAGCTCCTTCTAATTGCTTTTGTGTAATTGGCGGCTGCAAGGCGGAACTGGGTAATAAATGAAATCCAATTACATTTTCTCTCCGTATTTATTTTATTAAGTAGAATTCATCAAATGAATGAAGGGCTCCCTTCAAGGTAATGGCTCGTGACTGAGAAGGAGACAGTCTGCATTTCTGGGCCTGGCAAAGCACACAGACACTGCCAGACCCCACGCAGGAAGAAGACACCCACTCACAAAACGCCCTTGCACCCCAGGAAGAGGGCCAAGGGACATGCTGGGACCTGCCTGGGGGGGGCAGCGTGCCCGAGTCAGCTGCACCAGCGGAGAGAGAGACCCTGGCAGGCAGCCTCCAGCACATCCGGCCAAATGCTGTGGGGGTGACCTGAACGTCACCCCCTTGAGGACCCCCACTGACGGCCAGGCCATCACGGCCACAGCACAGCGGCCCATGCTGACTCCAGGCCACAATCGGGGAGCTCAGACGCCATCACTGGAGCGCTGGGAAGAAATCTTGGCCGACCCATATGCTCACAGGGCCATTAGGGGCAGCCGTGGAAGGCGGGACCGCTCTGGAACCCACCAGCCAGGGGTCTGCAGGCGCGACACCTCCGGCCCCCAACCTCTGAGGCAACTACGTGCAGGAAACGTGGGCAGGGCTAAGCCCAGCTCCCTCCTCACGCTGCCACGGGAACAGATCCCTCCGGTGGATCGAGAACACGGGCTTGCAGGTCAGAGCGGGAGGAGCGCCTGCCTCAGTTTCCCACTTGTGAGCAGCAGACAGGAACGAGCGGCCCCAACGCACAGGAGGACTGGACATGGCCTACAAACTGAGAAGGCCGGGTTTTCTTTTCCCTTCTGGACCACCTCCAGCCTTTAATCGGGCTCGAGAAAAACAGGAAGTGGCCCCCTGGTCTGAGCCAATGCGAAGGCTCACAGCCAGCTCCAATCGGCTGCACTAGGGCCCCCCCCCCTGCAAGGCTGTGTTGCGTTTGACACAGTCCCCCACCAAAGGCTACTGGTTAAACTTCACAGTCAGGGAATAAGAGGGCAGGTCCTCTTATGGATCCAGAATTGGTTGAGGGCCAGGAAACAGAGAGTGGGGGTCAATGGACAATTTTCACAATGGAGAGAGGTGAAAAGCGGAGTGCCCCAGGGATCTGTCTTGGGGCCTGTGCTTTGCAACTTGTTCATAAATGACCTGGAGACAGGGATAAGCAGCGAGGTGGCCAGGTTTGCAGATGACACAAAAGTTTTCCGGGTGGTGAAAACCAGAAAGGATTGTGAAGAGCTCCAGAAGGATCTCTCCAAGTTGGGGGAATGGGCAGCCAAATGGCAGGTGTGTTTCAACGTAGACAAGTGTAAAGTGGTGCACATAGGGGCAAAAACCCAAAACTTCACCTATAGGCTTATGGGTTCTGAGCTGTCTGTGACAGCTCAAGAGAGAGATCTTAGGGTGTTGGTGGACAATTCAATGAAGAGATCGACCCAGTGTGTGGCAGCAATTAAGAAGGCCAATTCCATGCTTGGGGTAATTAAAAAGGGGGTTGAGAATAAAACAGCCAATATTATCATGCCATTGTACAAAGCGATGGTAAGGCCGCATCTGGAATATTGTGTACAGTTCTGGTCACCGCACCTCAAAAAGGACATAGTGGAGCTGGAAAAGGTGCAGAAGAGAGCGACAAAAATGGTTACGGGGCTGGGGCACCTCCCTTATGAAGAAAGACTGCAGCGTTTGGGGCTCTTCAGCCTAGAAAAAAGGCGCCTGAGAGGGGACATGATTGAGACATACAAAATTATGCACGGAAGGGATAGAGTCGATAGAGGGATGTTCTTTTCCCTCTCTCAAAGCAACAGAACCAGGGGGCATCCGCTGAAACTGAGGGTTGGGAGAGTTAAAACAGATAAAAGGAAGTACTTTTTTACCCAGCGGGTAGTTAATTTGTGGAATTCTTTGCCACAGGAGGTGGTGATGGCATCTGGTCTAGATGCCTTTAAGAGGGGATTGGATGGATTTCTGGAGGAAAGGTCCATCGTGGGCTATAGGCCATGATGGATTGTGCAACCTCCTTACATTAGTAGTAGGCTACTTCAGAGTACCGGGTGCAAGGGAGTGGCAACAGGATGCAAGCATCTTGTTGTCTCATGCCTCCCTGGGGCACCTGGTGGGGCCGCAGTGAGATACAGGAAGCTGGACTAGGTGGGCCTTTGGCCTGACCCAGCAGGGCTCTTCTTATGTTCTTATGCTGCCTGCGAACCCTTGGCAACTTGCCCCAACCCCCAGCACCGGGTAGGGCTGAACGAGAACATCTTCTGATCTGATCAACTGAGTCACTGCCAGGTCAGACCCTCCAGCCTGTATTTGGCCAGTATAAACATGGGGAGAAAAACAGCCAGGTCACCACCACCCTGAACATCCAGTAGTGCTATCCAGCCGGCACGCTGGGTGGGACTTATGTTTGATCGGCAGTCCGCCCGTTGCGTCACGCTGCATTCCGCCGCGTTCCCGTCCTGCTGATCAAATGTAAGTCCCGCCCAGCGCACTGGCTGGATAGCACTACTGCGAACATTGCTAGGACCAAAACAGAGCAGCAGCTGAAGTGCAGAGTCACCTGCAGCCTCCAGGCTTGAGCAGTCTGGTGGTCTAGTTTGCAAGAGAGCTGAAGCGACTCCGGTCTCCCAGGTCTGCTTTGCCAGTGAGAGGCAAACCAGTCTGTGCCCAGTGGGTGGTCTGCTCCAACCTTCCGCAGCCTGTGTGCTTCTTTTGTGCTTCCGTGGGCAGGCAGAGGCAAGAGGAACAGAGCGGACAACACCAACATCCGGATGAGATCCACTGCTTGGCTGGGAGTCGCGAGGCAGAGGGGTGGCACGGGGGGGACGGGGGACACGTGCCCAGTGGAGAGGGATGCTGATGGATGTGGTTTGCAGGCCTGAGGGCGGCCCAGCCTGGCCCAGCTTCATCCACTTTCATCCACCTTGGACATGAGGGGGATGAATTCCACTGTGCACAAGTCTTGTGTGCTCCCTGAGGCATCTGATGGGCCGCTGAGAGAGGCAGGAAGCTGGACTAGATGGGCCCCCTTTGGTCTGACTCAGTGGGGCTCTTCTTAAGTTCTTGCGTAACCGACGCCCGCAGCTGCTGTGCAGAGTTGCGCCCAGTGCCTGGAGAAGAGGCAAAGCCCAGAGCAGATACTGGCACAGCCACCGGCACCCATCAGCTACCCAGCGGCCAGGGTGGACCCTCAAGCAGGCGACATTTCCGCAGACCTGACCCATGTCTTGAGGCAACCTTATACTATGACTTCTCTTTAATCAATGCCTCCGTCATGCCCTTATCAGAGCCCGCATAAAAGTTGCTGCCAGGGAGCACAAGCACCAGCTCCGCACATGGGTGCCAGCCTGGCCTGACGGACTGCTTCACCCGGAAGGCCCACAAGTGAACGGAGCCCAGGACACTGCCTTCAGCCGTCCAGGAGCACTCGGGCGCCAGGGGCACACCCAGGACAGCCTCCGCGGAGGACCTCACTGCCCCAAGGGGGGTGGGGATCGCCCCCCTGAGCAGCCCCGGCCCCTCAGGGCCACTCTCAGTGGGCGTCCCGCACAGCCTCCTCGGGGGACACGCAGCCCTCCCCCCTTTCCCTCCTCATCCGTTCCTGCGACTCCTCTCGACACTCTGAGCCACAGTGAACTGCGCTGCTTAACCAGTGCGCCTGCTGGGTAATTTGTGGCAATGAAGTGTCATGGCAGGGAAAATTTAGAGCACCCCAGGAGCAGGCAAAGCTCTGATCTGCACATTTGCGCAGTCTGCGCACGTCTGCACTCCCTTCCCTTCCCCCCACCCCTTCCCCCCACCGCCAACTTTCTTCTCTCTTTTCATGCAAGTGCCACAATTTAGCAAAAGCGACACAGAGGAGCAAGTGAACAAGAGAGCGCGAGCGGCTGGTGTGATCTCTTGGCAGGCACGGTCTCCGTCAGTTTGCTTGACCCAGTAATGAGTGGAGAGCGGCTCCAGTGGCAGGGGAAGGGGGGCGGCGTTGGCACCGGCTCCTGGCAGCAGCGGGAGGGGGGCCAACATGCTCACTTCCACCTGCCAGAGCCACCCCCAGAAGGCGCAGCAGTGGCAGCCTCGGCCGGGGCAGTCGGCCAGTGGAGCAGGGCTGGGCTGCCAACGGGGGCTTCCCAGGTCAAGGCAGCCGCTGCCCCTCGGTCCCCCCCAGCCCCAACATGGGGATCTTTCTATTTGCTCACCTTGCCGAGTTGTCCCAAGAATAAGAAGGAGAGGGGGCACATGGAGAGTTTTGCACACCCAGGAAGCACCGTGCCAATGTTTGCTCAGAATACTGCCGTCACATGTTGGTTTCTAAGGAGCGCACGCCTGGGATTTTCGCAAGATACCCTGCCAGTGAGCTTCTACGCATGTGCTTCACGCAGCTTCACCAGTCAAGGTACTACGTGACCCAAGGACGTGGGGCTGCCCCCCGCCAAATGACACCCTCTCCATCGCATCACACAGGTTGGCCTATCCATGTCCTCAGCAGTGTCAAAGCGCAACTGTCAGCATCACCGAAGCTCACGACTGCCCTGTTCAGAATCCCGCTTTGTACAGCTTGTGATGTTCAGCAGCGTTTGAAGCAGGCGAACCAGCTCGGGTCTTCTCCAGCTCTGACTGCAAAGTGAAATGGGCTTTGTGCATCCTCAGTTCAGGGCACAAGCAAAACATGCGCAAACTGCCATAATGCTGACCCCTTCTCTTGCTCTTGCCAGAGCTCCCGAGACTCAGCATGGGCCAACAGTACAAGCCGGGGGAATGTTCAGGTTCTTTTTCCCCCAGAACCCTCACACGGAACGCTTGCCATTCAGCCTTTTCCAAACGGGGCAGAGAGGAGTTTCCCATCACTACCTGGCAGTGGGAGCAGCTAGACACATCCCAGTCATACAGGCCTGAGACAAGGCAGGTCTCAGACCCAGAAATTCCACCTCCCGCACAACTGAGAGTACAATCCTAACCTGGAGTTTGGCCGGCATAGTAAGACCAGCAAAGTTTGGCCGGCACAAGGGACACCGTAAAGTATGCTTGGACCACTCTGGGAGTCAAGCACACAGACCTGTGCCCTGACTCCGAGAGTGGTCCAAAGGAGCTTTACAGTGGCCCTTGTGCCAGACCAACTTTGCTGGCCTGCCTAAGCCAGCCTCTCTGCAGGTCAGGATTGTGCCCTCAGTGCATTTTCTGCAGTGACCTCTTGAAGCGGCCCCCGCCCACTGGGCCTTCTGACCTCAGAAGGCTCCCCTTTGCAAAGGCACCTGGGAGTCCTGTCTTCCACTGAATCTGGCCGCCTGGATTGTCCAAGGCCGCAAGGAAGATGGTGGCCGTCCAGCCCCCAGAGTCCAGGAGCCACGAGGGGGGGGGCTGTGCAGAGCCACACAGAAGAGGCAGAGGCAGCACAGAACCAGGACTGGGCAAAAACTCCACCGGAGAGTCGTCCAGCTACGCGCACGCGTGAAGCGGGCTCCTTTTCTCCTGGCTTATGCACACCGGCTGCCCAACCCCAGGCTGCCTGCACAGGGAGCGGATTTCACCTTCCCAGCCAGCTCCCAGCCAAGCCTGCTGCGGCCTCCTAATGCTATTTGCCAGGCACGACAGAGTGCCATCGCTGCTGAGGGATGCGGCTTATCAGGAAAGGCTGTCTGTTTGCATTAGGAGATACAACCCAGCCAATGAGAGCTCCATCAGCTCCACCACACCGCCGTGTTCAGTGCACAGCTCCCTGGGGAGGCCTGTTCCACCTCCGGATCCCGCTTTCCCTGCCTTCCCTATCAATAGCAACAAGAAATGCAACCCTCTGCACTGGGTCAGAGCACTGGGAATGCCTGCCTAGCACAGACCAGGCCGGAGGAAGATTCTAAGTGAAAGATATGAGACGTTCAAAGCTATGCAATGCGTGGATAGAGTGGACAGAGGCTCTTTTCCCTCTCTCACAACCCCAAAACCAGGGGACAACCACTGAAATTGAGTGTCAGGAGGATTAGAACAGACAAGAGAAAAAATTTCTTTACCCAGCAAATAATTAGTCTGTGGAACTCCTTACCACAGGATATGGTGATGGCATCCGGCCTAGACACTCTTTATTATTATTATTATTATTATTATTATTATTATTATTATTATTATTATTATTATTATTATTATTATTATTA
>JAJKFI010000025.1:11873758-11910074 GCA_029204185.1 Lerista edwardsae | reverse complement strand
TATTATTATTATTATTATTATTATTATTATTATTATTATTATTATTAATTGAATTTCTACCCCGCCTTTCTGCCCGAAGGCACTCAAGGCGGCATTACAAAATCAAAGTTAAAACAGAATAAAATACATCATAATTAAAAACAATAATTAAAAACAATTTAAAAATACAATATACAACAATTCTGCTGGTACACCAGCAGAATCCCTATCCTGTCTTCAGAATGCTCTAAGCGCTTCACACAGGACGGCCTTCCTGTAATCACTGCCACATCCTGCAGAGACAGAGCAGCCACTGGCCTCAGGCTCCTGGCGCACAGGCGGAAGGTGCCGCACTTGAACCCAGGAGTTGCCCATCTGCAGGTCAGCTTGAGCCACTGCCTCTGCCAACAGGACATGGGCTGGAGCTCAGGCACCTGCTTGGCTTTCAAACAACCATACAATGCAAGCCAGCTTCAAGCCCTTTTGCGACTCTTGCACGGAACTCAGATGCTCGTCGAACACCAGGCAGCTGCCCTGGACTGAGCCAGGCTATTGGTCCATGGAGTCCACTTGCCACCCATCCCCAACGCCCAGCACTGTCTCTGGAAGAAAGAGAGCCCTCGCCAGCCTTGCTGCTCGTTTCAAGGGCAGGTGCCAGCAGTCGCGGATCTAGGGGGGCCAGGGGGGCACGAGCCCTGGGCGCAATCTTGGGGCCATCTAGGGGGGCGCCAGTGGCCCCCACAACATTGTGCAGGTAGACCTGGGCGCCGGAGCCCAGGTCTACCAATTGGGAACGGCCGCGGGTAGATTATATAGGTTTGCCTATATAACTGGGGGTGGGGGGGTGGGGGGAGTACATGCTAATCTCCCATGCAAATTGGAAGCATTGCATGATGGTCTCTGCTCACATGTGGCTTTTTCAGACATTGACTCAGATTTTTGAAACTGGAGACACAGGGATTTCAAACTGAAGTCAGCAAATGTAAAGAACCAAATACAAAAAAAAAAACTAAGGCTGAGCTCACCATGACCCTAAAAGTTATGAGGATTAAAGATGCTTTGGCACTGGAAAGATGTTTTGAATGGGTGGGGGAAGGTCTGCGCTATGGATGCCTTCCTGACCTGTGGAGCACTGGTCTACCTGTGGCTGGTCCCAATGGGTAGACCTAGGCTCTGCTGCCGTTTCTAATGGGTAGACCTGGGTTCCCTCTAGGTGCACTTCTATTGGGTGCCCCGCGTGCTCTTTGAAGATGGATTCCAGATATGCCATTAAGAGCACCCTGCTCCGTTCCGCAGCTGCCAGGACATGGCACCACTGTGTGCGCTGGTGCAATCAGGGAGCGCCAGGCAGTAGGTGGGGACAACAGAAACAAGGAGCCTGGAAACTGGTGGCAAACGGCCCGAAGCAGCAGTGGGCGGAGCAGAGGGTGGCAGGCCCCGGCCAGGTCTTGAACGAGAAAGAAGACGGCCAAGCCAGACAGACCGGGGCATGCGGGAAGTGGCACAATTTGGCTAGGCAGAAGTTGCAGAAACTAGGAACCTGACAATGAAGCTGGCCTCCTCTGAAGGGAGAAACAGCCATGGGCTTATTTTTATAACCCCACCAGGTTTTTTATATAAAATGCAATAAATGGAGGATTTTGGTTAGGGAGTTGACCCACAGAAGACCCACATATAGGTCACAGATGCAGAATAAAATGCCACCTGCTTCTTACCGGGGCCGCTCAGGCTGCACAGATTTTATGCAGAGCCAAACCCCGAACATTCGCCTCCAACAGGACACCTCCCTGCAGAGATGCCCCCTGCGGTGGCTGCGCCCAGTCCGGCCACCTCGCACTGCAGGGCAACTCTGCTCAGAGGGGCCCAGTCAAAGGGGCTCCTTCCTGCCTTTGGCCTGCATCTGTCGCCAATTGGCAGAGCCCGAGGAGAGGGGGCAGGTCCCTTTCAGAGGGGCTCAGAACAAGGGCTGAGGCTTAGAAATGCCGCCCATCATGGGTAGCAAAGATATGACAACATTGTTTACACCTCTCATGTCACAACAAACCCCACCACCCCAAACCCAGTTCCACTGACAATATCACCAGAGGGTTTTGGTTTTTTCACCCCATGTGAAATTCACAGTGCCACGGGGTGAAAATCCTACCCCAGGCATAATCTGATTTGCAGAAAATAAACCACACGTGTCTCTGGCTGTGCTATCGACCCGGGTAGTCACGACAATCTCCTAAAAGGCTGAAGTCACAGCCCAACTAACTGCCATGTTTTTAACAAAAAACAGGTCCCTGAGGCAGTACAAAGCACTTCGGGTGCAACGGGGGCTTAAAGAAGGAACCTCTTTGGTCTCTCGCTCCCTCTCCAAGCCGAGATTTCAATACAAACCATGAAGTTAGAGCCGTTCTTAGCGCTGAAAAGGCCCCCACTGCACATGACAGGCACTCGGCCTTTCGGACGACACTCTGGAAGGAGCTTGCAAAGTGCCAGGTGTGCAGGTCAAGGCCACCTGACGCCCGGCCACCCCCTGCTGCTGGCCTGCCCTGCCCCCACCTGAGGCTTTGGGCACACTGTCAGCAAGGGCTGCCAACTTGTGGCCTCCTGGCAGCTGTGGGAAGCTGGGGCTGCTGTGCTGCACGGCCAGCCAGGTTCCCTCTGCCATGCCGTCGCCCAACTGGTGCCACTCGGGGTGCTGCAGGTCTGACTCACGCAGCCCAGCATGGCTCGCGGTCACCGGCCAGGTCAAACACCTCATCGGCACTCACTCGGGGGATGACGGCTGGATGCCTGGGGGGGGGGTGCTGTTGCCATCAGCCCGAGTCACACCAGTGCAAGCTCTGAAGAGAAACAAGAGCTGGGAGGCAGAACTGCCCCAGACGCCTCTGCACTGCGCTGGCCGACCTCGATCGCAGCTGCTCGACCCCCGGCTGCGTCTGGTCCAGACCCTGCAGGGGCAGAAGCCAAGCGGCTGCCTACGACACGGCCCCAGGCCTGTCCCTGAGACACGGCCCCGAGGACCAGGCCCGGTGCCAGCCAGAGCGTGCGGAGCACCGGCGGGGGGGGGGGAGCGAGCACCACTGGGGGCAGCCCACGGCAGGACCGGCAGTGCCTTGCGCACCCCCACCTTTGGCAGCCCGACTGTCTGGCCTTGGCCCCAGGTGGGGCTGTGCCCCAGGCCGCCTTCACTTTCCCCGCCTCGACACAGCCGCGCTTCCTGACGCGTGGAAATGGGGAGCGGGGAAGAGATTTTCCAGGAGACCCTCCGGCCCACGGCGGCTGCAGCATTGTGCCTCCCAACGCCCACGTCTCACAGGCGTGTCAGGGCCCTGGGGGGACAGCGGAGGGGGAAGGCACCAGCCCGGGAAACGGGCGAGGCGTGGCAGAGCAGCCTGGCAGAGGTGAAGAGCGCAGCCCGCACACGGCCCTGCCACTGGGAGAGCCCAGGGGGCCCCCAGCCCACCTCCTGGGCTCCAGCAGGCTCCCACCACACCCCACCTGCAGCACTCCCAGCTCCCCCTGTGCTGGGAGAAGGAGGCTCCGCCGGCAAGGCCAGCTGCTCAGGGTGATCCGGAGGCAAGGCAAGACGTGCCCTGCAGGCTGGGGGGGGGTCCTTCCCAGCCTGCCCAAGCCATGCTCAGATCCGCCTCACACAGGAACAAAGGCTTGCTCGGGGAAGCCCTGGGAGGAAGTGAACCATTCGCATCAGGCAGTCGGGAAAGCGAGACCCCCGAGGCCCGAGACTGGCCTGTCACTCAAACACGGAATTACTGAATTGCCGTGTCACTTTCAGTGCAATTTCCCTGCAAAGGTAGCTGAGAAATTCTGGGAAATGGTATGGGCAGCGCTGGTGCCGGTCGTAAGAACAGGAGCCTCTCGGTCGTAACCAGCAGGAGCCTCTCGTCCTAGCCCTGATCACGCTTTGCCTGATGAACACCAAGCCTCCCCCCCTCCCCATTCTCTTGCCTCCAAATCCTGACACGGAGGAACAGCCTCTGGCATCCAGCCCGACTCCGGGCAAAACGGCTCAGAAGCGAGGAAGCGACAGCAGTGTAAACTCTTAGCCGGCTGGGGGGACCCAAACGGTCGCACGGTTCACAACTGATCGCTCATCAAAACTGAAGATTCTCCTCTGAGGTCTCTGTCCCTAAACCTGTTTTCTAGGGTTCTTAATTCTCCTTTGTACTGAAATGCTTGGCGACTTCGAAGAAAACCTGTTAACGTTTTCTTGTATTAGCTTGTAATTCCCTGTCACTACCAGGATGGGCAGAAGAAGGTGGATCCACCTCTTGGGGTCTGGGGAGGGTGTTCCGGCCCACAGCGAACACAGTGGCCACCTGCCAAGCCCCGTTTCCAAGCATAGCTCTCTGATGGAAGCACTTGGGGGGACACCAACGTTCCCTGCCCCCTGGAAGAGCGAGTAGAACACCCAGGCCAATAGCTTCTGATGCTCAGCTTCCTGCACTTGCTTACAACCAGCGGCATAGCTGATGAAAGTGTAGCCCAGTGCCAAGGGCAAAATGATGCCCCGGAAGGGATCTCATCACCCTTCTTCCCAGGAGCTCAAGGCAGTGCATGTGGTTCCTCCCTTTCTCTTGTCCACTTTAAACGTTATCTAAGCCAGCAATTTTTGCATGACAGTTGTATGTTTGTTTTCTGGATTTTTGGCCCCAACGTGTGATAGGGCCAAAAATTGCCCTCCAATTTATTTCATGGCATTCTGCATTAAATTACATTTCCAATGTGGTAGAACATCACGCTATTATTCGTACTTACCAGCAGGGGACCCAACCAAGGAGGCCACCCAGGGACAGCGGAGGAGGTCTGCCCCCTCTGCTGTTCCCCCGTCCCGTGAGCCACTCCCCTCAGCCCCCACGCCAGGCTCCATCTCAGAGCCATAAATGGTGGGGGAGGCGGACCAAAACCGCCTGCCTCCCCAAGAGGGGAGCAGCCTCGTCACTGCCCTTCTCCCACTCCAGGAGCCAGCTTTTGCCCCCTCCACAGAATGGTTTGGACCAGTCCAAACTGGTACTTACCAGTACCAGTAAGTACCAGTACTTACCAGTTTTCACCATTTTGACCACTAGTGTCAAGCTCAGTTTGTAGCCCCGTGAAGCTGGTTGCCCAGTGCAATGGCACCCCCTGCACTTCTTTGGCTACTCCCCTGCTTAAAACGAAGATCCAGACCGAATCTGGTGAGCTGCATCGTCTTTGGCCAAAAGGGGGTTGCCGCCTCCTTCATTGTGGCCAGAAAACCATTGCTCTACCCTCGTTGAGTGGCAGCCTACCTGAATGTCTGCCTGAGCACTGGAAAGTGGCATTTGGGGGAGGACTGTGCCTTGCAGAGATGCTCAGGCAGACTTTGGACACAGAACCGCATCCAAACAGAAATCCAACAGATGGAGCTCCCCCAGTGTTGAAAGACGAACATGGAGCCTCATTTCTGAGCTGGCCAAACATACAGATGCTCTGCTCACATCTGCCACACGGCTAAGAGGAGGTGCCCAGTTTGCATCTGGCTGCCTTTCTACTCCAGCTTGGAACAAGGGGTACCTGTCCATTGCTGACCACCCCTCCAGCTCCCCCTGGAGGGGAGCAAGAACATGACAGCTAGGTGAATACCTCTCTGCCTAGCTAGCCTCATCTGGATTTGCTTAATTGTACACCTCAGACTTTTTAACTCTGGTAGTAAAAGGGAAGATTGGCTATAGCTGCAGGGTGCTCACTTCCCCCCCACCTCCTGCCTTGTTACCGCTGCCAGGTGCCCAGACCTGAAGGGGGAGGAAGGCAGCTTGTGGCCGTTGGACTGAGAGGCCCCTGGCAGTGGTGTCATCTAAATGATTTAACAACAGGTACTCACTTTTGATTGGCGTGTGTCGGGACCCGCCCACCGGAAGTGACGTCATAAGCCGGAAGTGATGTCGTGGCAGGAAGGGACATGAAAAAAGCCCTTTTTGAGGCCTCAGACGATTTTAAACTGACCCAACAGTTGCAACAGTATTCCACAGCACCCCCAGAACATGTGAAGGAGGCCTGGCATCATGCTAAAGTGACCCAATAGTCCCAAAACCCCAGAGCAGCTCATTTTTCAGTGGCAAGGAAAAGAAAGGCTCCGCTCGCTGCCTGCCTGCCTGCCTGGCTCTGAGAACATGCAGGCAACTCAAACATGCAGGAAATTCAAACGTTGCAGAGGGCGGAGTCGACGAGTGGGCAGGCGAATGGGCGGGGCCAGCTGTAATCCTAGAAACTGGTACTCGCGTACCCCCGCGTACCCCCTGCATGACATCACTGGCCCCTGGGCTCTAGCTTCTTCCTTGAAGCTCCCGGCATGGGAGTGGCCACAGGATGCAGGCATCTTGTCACCTTCTGTGCTCTCTGAGGCACCTGATGGGCCAGTGTGAGAGACAGGAAGTGGACTAGATAGGTCTTTGCCTGATCCAGCAGGGCTCTTCTTGTGTCCTTTTTTCTATGGTTTATTGGCAGCTAACATTGGAACCATGTTGATCAAAAAGGTGGTATAGAAATGGCTCCATCAATATCTAGGGCAAGAGTTGGGGCTCAGAAGCTAGAGACCCTAGGTGGGCTGACTTTCTGGACCTCTTGTAGAGCCCAATGGGCATGCCTGGGGGGGGGATGATCAGGCAGCAATTAACTTTCCCCCTTCCAGTTAGGGAGAATGGAAAGGGCTCAGTTCCCAGGCTCTGCACCTCCTTCCCTGAACGTTGGCCCGGTGGGCTGAGAGAGCGCACTGGACCACCACCATTATTTCCCTGTCATACGACTCCAATTTCCAGTGTTCTTGGAGAAAAGCTTACACCAGTTCAACTTCTCTAACTACCTCGTTCTCAAACCTTCTAGCACTGGGACCCACTTTTTAGAATGACAGTCTGTCTGGGACCCACCGGAAGGGATGTCATGGTGGGAAGTGCCATCATTGTGACGCCAGAGCCTTCCCTAAGAATGCAGCCATCAGTTGGGTTATTTCTCAGCCATTTTCCAGTAGCAAAGTGAATCAGAAAGAAAAAAGCCTATTCACAACCTTAGATAGCCACGCTGCCCTCCCCAGTGTCCCAATGATGGCTGCTGGGTGCTATGCGACTCACCTGAAATTGACTTGCAACCCACAGTTTGAGAAACACTGACTTAGTATATAGTCGCGCCCTTAAGGCACCCACATCAACGAGCAAAGGGTGCAAGGCTGCAGCCCCTTCCGTTCTCAGGGACTGTAAATAGCCACTTGCCTCTCCCAGGGCCCACCCGCCAACGCCCCCCTCCCAAGTTGGCTGTGTCTAAATGGTGCACTTCGACGTACACCAGGCCCTGGGCGCAGAAGGCTCTTTGGTGCTTTGGGACATGTCCGACAGGTGTGTCTCAGGCGCAGAAGTGGAAAGTGCATCTTCTCCTCCTCGATTAAGATGTGCCTGGGGGTGGGGGAGGGGGCGAGCAGACATGCAGGGTTCCCAACAAGACAGTCGCAAATGAGGCTTTCCTTCAGTGACTGCAGTGGCTGCGGAAGCTAATAAACACAGACATGCGAGCTAAATTGTCTCTTGAAGTCTTGTATCAGTGCTCACATTACAGAGGCTCCTTCCAGCAATTTCAGCATATTAATAATAAATGCGACATAATTACAGCCGTGCAGCTCGCATCCTCCCCCCCCCCACTATGTCAGCATCTCCTTAAATGGCTGCAGCCGGCAGCTGAACAGTAGTGGCAGGAACCCAGTGCCAAGCCTGAGCTGTGAGCTGCTGGCGCACGGCAGATGCACAGCCAAGTGCCAGGAGGATCGGGCACCTCAGAGCTGAACAGGGCAGCTGTCAGAGCAGAGGACAACGGGGCAGACTCTGGGGCTGGCCCAGAAATACAAAGTTTTCTGCCAGTGTAATTTTCTGGTTTCTAAACATGCTTCCCCCCCCCCCAAACAAACAGCAACATGCATTCAAATTAACTTGATTAGATGACTGAAGCCTGAGAAATGCCTGTGGGCTCTTTGGGCAGACTCATGTTTATGTCGGAATCAAAACAATGCAAAAGAAGCGCATAAGATTCAGTTGTTGCGTCTTCAAGCATTTCACCTACGTAGATGCATTCCAGGCAAAAGACAATCTCAAAGTCAATCTTTTCAATATTCCATTCACACAAAGTGTGCTTTGATTTTCCCTAATCCAGTCTTTCCACTGCTGGAAACTCAAGTTATTGATGTTGCACTTCGTTTATTTAAAATGTGTTTAGGCTGCCTTCTGGGTCCAATGGACAATCCATCGGGGCAGCCGGCAGCAGGTCCTCAAACAATATTGACACCCGTCGGAAGGCATCCCCAGTGCAGGCCCCACTCCTGACCAGAACAGACACAGGAAGCAGCTAGGCAAAGGCAACCGACAGAAGACCAGTGGGAGGCTTTCCTTGTGACATGACTGCCCTGTGTGCCTGCATGTGTGTGTGCATGCACATACGCACGCACGCACGCACGCACACACGCACAGAGGGAAACTCAACGTGTTGTGCAAAGGCAGCTTGCAGTCGTCTCTCACCATCGGCTGACATCAGCCAACAGCACAACCCTAGATGTGGACTCTCATCTCGAGCCCAGAGCAGACCTGCTGGACTCCTCCTCCCTCCTTGAGCTGCCCTTGACATTCATGTGCAGGCCAGCCTTTGGGCTTCTAGATCCCTGGGAAGTGTTTGGCTCCTTTCCGGTGGTCTCTGTGACTGAGCCCCCCCCCAGCAGTCACAGGCTCCCCTTTCATTCCCCCTTCCCCTTTTGTGCAAGGCTGCAGTTCTCTTGTCTTTCAGCCCCTTCCTTCCCCCTTTTCTCTGTCATCACTTTGCTCCGCATTAGCATCTCTGAGAATGTTTGCAGCTGAAACAAATAGCACCTCTTCAAAAGAACACACTTGCGAATCACATTTGCAAGCTGATTATCCTGCAATTCTGGGCTTTTCTCTGGAACAAAACCTAACGCACCCTTTGCCTGAAGGATGTTTGCAAGGTGAAGTAAAGCACTGCATCCAACAAACCAGGCCCAAGCGCTTGCGAGGGGTCTACTGAAGGGGTCTACTGAAACAACCCCGTTGCAAGTAGTCAGAAGTCACGGAACAGGTGCAGGTGGTGGCGCCTTCCATTGGAGCATCAATTATATGCTTTTAAAGGAAAACACGTTGAAAAATAGAAGTGATGCTCTTCAAAAGGAAAGAGCTAAAAGCAAGGTTAAAAGGCGACACTTCAACACACTGCACAAGAAGTGATAAGAGATTAGTCAACTACTTGTGTCAAATTGTGGCAATGAATATTTCTGTTTGAATTTGCACTTCATCAAAATATCCCAAGTTCAAGAAGACAAACCAGACCCTCCAGTTCCACCCACCCTTTTGATCCTGAATCTTGGAAAAGGATGATGGGGAGACAGGGAGGGAGGAGAGGTGCTGGCCCCTGAAGAACTTCTCCCCATGTTTGGGAGGTGGTGCTGGGTCTGTCCCTCCCTTCCAGCTGCCCCCCCATGGTCATAAGAAGCCCCACTGGATCTGGCCAAAGGCCCACCTAGTCCAGCCTCCTGTATCTCGCAGCGGCCCACCAGGTGAGCCCACAAGACCCACCGAGGTAGCCTGACTCTAAAGTAAGGAGGTTGCCCAACCCATCATGGCCTGTATAGAAGTCTGCGATGGACCTTTCCTCCAGAAATCTGTCCAGTCCTCTTGTAAAGGCATCTAGGCCTGAGGCCATCACCAGCTGGATCAGGCGGCAACAGGAGGGCTGAGGAAAGCCGGGTGGCAAGAACGGCTGGCCATAAAAACACAGAGCGGAGTCCTTCAACAGCCACAAGAGATAAAAGCAAAATTAAGAAGCGACACTTCAAAATACTCGGCACAGAGTGACAACAGACTTGTCACCTGCTTTTGCAATAGCTTGCCACAGTGATTCCGGTTTGAATTTGCACTTTGTGAACTCATTAAAATGTGTGGGGCTTCAATCCAAGGAGCCTGCCCCAGACTAACCAGCCCCCAGTGGCTGCTCCATGGGGGAAGATTCAGGACCCACAAGTCATGAGGCTGGTCCAGGCACCACCGCCTCCTGCAGGCTGGGGGGCTGACCCCGCCCCATTCCCTCCCTCGCCAGCGGTAGGAGCAATTCCACAGGCAACCCACAACCTTCCCGGAGACAGAGAAGCTGCTTTCCTGCAAGGTCTTCAGGAGCCGGCACACACAAGGGGGGGCAAGACCAGCCAGCCCGGGGACCCACAGCCACTATCCCACAGCAGGCCGGGGGTTAATGGGCTGCCCCCTTTCTCCAGCAAGACACACCCCACCTTGCTTGGGAAAAGGAGGGAGGAGGCAGGAGGTGAGCGGATGACAGCGAGGACTCGCCTCGCCTGCCTCGTGGGAGTCTTCAGCATCCCCCATCCCCAAGGAGGGCTCTTGGCTGATGGACAGGAGGACGCGGTCCTAGCCCCCCCCCCCCACATGGCCAGTCACTCCCAGGAGATAGCCCTGGGGGGGCAGCAGGAAGGTGAGCCTGCTGCCCAGCCAGCCCCAGGCCAGTCGGAGGGAAAGGGAAGGGGCAGCCGAACTGGGCTGGAGCAGGGAGAGGACCTGTGGAGGGGGGGCAGGTCAGCCACAGTGGACCCCCCTGCAAGCCAGAGGGCTCAGCCAGAGTTCTGCCCCAGCGCCTGCCCCCAGCCTCTCCTCTGCTCACCCAGCATTTCTCGGCCCCTCTCCCGCCAAGCTCAGCCTGCCTCCTGCCTGCAATCGGGCTGGCCTGGCGCACAACCCTCGCCCCCCTGCAGGGCCAAAGCCAACTCCCGCCGTGCCTGCGCTCCGCTCAGAGGTCTCCCCACGCAGAGGGCGCACGTGGCTGCCTCCTCCCCACTCCTGCCTCTTCTGCTGCAGCGACCGCCTGGGCAAAGAGGACACCGGGGAGAGACCTTGGCGCTGGGGGTGGCAGCCCGGCCCCCCCCCCACGGAGCAGGCCCACTCTTCCCTGGACGCAGCGGCCTTCCATGCATCCTCCACAGGACTGGCTGCCCCACAGAGGCCTTCCTGGGAAACCCAACGCACGGCGGAGCAACGCCCTGGACTTGCTCTGCAGACCGAAAGGCCCTCGGACAGGGAGCAAAGCCTCGGCAGCTGGGCAGGGCGATAAGGAGCCTGCTGCGCCCTGAAACACGCAGGCTCACATCTGCCCGCCGGCCTGCCCCTGCGGGGGAGCCGGGGCCAAGGTCATCCGTCTGACCTCTGGCGAAGCACCCGGAACAATGGCCTTCTTTCCTCCGAGAGCCAGGTCAGGAAGCCCACGGCCCACGGCGGGCGGGGGGCACTGATGAGCAGGCACGCCCAACAGAAGAGTCGCGCACCCTGATCAGCACGGTCCCATGTTCTCCTGTGCTGCCGAGGGGAGGCCTCCTCCAATGCCCAGGTCTGCCTTTGCACCACAGGACCACGGGGGGGGGCACTCTCCTGCCCCAGACCAACTGTGGCCTCAGGGTCCAGAGCCAGCCAGCCTCCCCCAGAGGGAGCAACGGCGGCCGATGGGGGCAGCAACACTCCGGGGGGGGCCTCTGGCCAGTAGGAAACTCCTCCAGGGGGAGCCTCTGGCCGCCTGGGGCCACGCGGCTTCTGCTGCGACCCCCTTGGGCTCACTGCCAGCTTCTCTGCTCTCAGTGCGCACCCGCCAGAGAAGCACAGACACACCCCACGCTCTGTGAGAGAGAGAGAGCAGGCCAAGAACTGCCAAGGGGGATCCTGGAGGAGAAGCGACCGGGTGGGAGGGCCTCGTTTTCGCCTGGGACTGCGCCATCCCTTACGCCAGCCCTGCAGGGGAGACCGGAGCTCCCCGGGAGTGGCGCCCTGCTTCTCTGCAGTGCCCACGCTCGGCTCCCAGGCAGCCCCCCCACCTCCCGGGAGGACCCCAGCCCTGGCCGTTTCAAGGGAAGCCATTGTGTGGGGCGAGAAAGGCCTCCGGCAGCCACTGGGGGTAGCGTGACAGCCTCTGCCAACACGGCCAACCTCGAGGCAGGCAGAAAATTGGATTCAGCGTGACCTGCGCCATCCTCCTCGTGACAGAGGGCAGCCTCCCCACCCACCCCACCCCCAGCGAAAGAGCAGCTGGGAGCAGGGGAGCAGCAGTCAGTGGTCGGCCTGCGAGGAAGGAAACCGAGGGCACCAAAACAAGTCGCGAACCCTCAATTGAACAGATCTCGACTCAACCAACTTTGGGCACAACCGACGTCTGCTGTTTCAACAATTAGCCCCATGTTCTGTGCAATTTCATAAATGCATTTGGATGTAATAGATCTCAGCACTAGTACACACCCCTTCCCACCCACACCCCAGTCCACTATATTTCTTGAGATCTTTTTTTAATTAAATTTTTATTGTTTTCATTATAATAGACGGGGGTAGGTAAATTGTATGTTCAGGGTACGGGATGCATTGGGAACACTATAGTTGGGTTACAGCAAGTCTCATTTCTTCAATTTAAACCACCTCATCTTTCCTCGATTATCAACTATTGAGTATCAGTTTCATTCTAGTTTCTATCGTCAGTTTTAATAAAATAAAAAAATAAAATACAAAGAACCAATCTAGTTCCCTACAATCTAAATACATGTTATTTCATTTCAACTTAAACATTAAATTATCTCAACTTCTACATGAATCTGTGATCCAGGTGTAAAAAGGCTCCCGGTATAGTTCAACCTTCTTTACATTTCCTTCATTCAGCGTTTTGCTTTGTGAAAAGTGCTGGTTATAAAAGGAGAATTTCGGAGCAGCCACTTCCAGGTCTGAAGAGTCCTCCAAAAATGCAAGTGCCCTCTTGGGCATGCCCATCTGCTCCCCCCACCCACGTGGAGGGAGACCCTGGAGCGGGGACTGCCCTCCGCACAGCACACTGCCCCACGGAACCGAGCCTGCTCCTCGGCAGCCAGGGGTCAGGGCCCAGGGAAAACAAAGTTCCGGCAGGAGACAGACCTGAACTCCTCAGCTTGCTCCGAAGGCGGTGGGGGGGGGGAGCTGGCTGTGCCTCCCGCCGACCTGACGGAGCAAACATCTCCTGCCGCCAGAGGCACTGCCAAGTGGCCAGAGTTCTCCCCCTGCAAAGGATGCTCACGTCTCCTTCCCAGAGCCTTAAATGTCAGCCATAAACCCAGCTGCACATCACAGAAAATTAAACCGAGGAGGGGGAGAGCGGAGGGCTGCTAACAGGCAGGCAGGAGCCTCCAGTCTCATCTCCAGCGCGTGGGGCTTAATTTAACTTAATGGGCTTGTCAAACACAGAAATGCTGCTGGCACCGCAGGCGCCTGGGAAGCCAACGCGGGAGCACTGGCAGGAAGGGAACAGTGTGCGGGTGGGGGGGGGGGCGCCGAGGCTCCAAACCTCTCCCAGCTCCCCCCTCTCAGGACGGCCAAACCAATGTGCTGTGACTCGGCGGGGAGGCAGGCAGAGGTGCAGCCTTGCGTGCACACTCCGGGGCTGTCGCTTGGGTGGGCCAGTGATGCTGCCCCTCTCCTCCCTACGCTCTTCCGGCGACGGTGCAACAGATGCCCAGGGCTCCTTGCAGAGCAGCCGAAGAGCCCAGGCTGGAGCGCCAGTTCAAGGCTCGCCCTGCCCGGCTCCGTCCACTCTCCTCACTGGAGCGGGCGCTGCCAGCTCCTCCACCTTCTCCAAGTTACCCCAAGCGCTGCTGTGGTGCCGCCCACAGAATCTGGAAGGCAAATTCCGCCACCCACTCACAGCAAAAGGACGTGGAAGCGGCGCTCAGCTTTCCTGCCAGGCATTTGCCATGTTAATTGGAGACTCCTCAGATCCAGGCTCTGACAAACCCTCCTTGCTACTACTTGGCTACACATTTGTTTTTGCCGATTCCCCAGGAGCTCCCTTAGCTGCGAACTGAGCAGGCGAGGCCTGGCTCAGAAGACTCCGAGACACGTTGCCAGCCCACGCACTCGGGGGCCTCGGAAACGGCCTGGCTTTCTGCATCAGCCTGGAGAGATCACTGCCAGCAGGACGCCCGCTTCCCCCACCCCCTTCAAGCGGTGGGGCCGGGAGGCAGGACGTCAAGATCTGGGGAGGAGCCTCGTGTCGGGGGGGGGGGAGCTCTCTAAGGTTGGCCACCATGCACTGGACACCCCTGTCCTGGGGTCCTGGGGGGGGGCTGCTTCATTGTTGGTTTGCCGTGGAGCCCCTTGAAAAGCTAGTTCCCGGCTTGCCCCAGGAAAGCGTAGGCAGCTCAGACCCCCAGACTGCTCTTTGTGAGCCCCCACTGGGGACCTCCAAAAGCCACCTTGAAAAGCTTCCTCCCCCACCCTCTCCTTCCTTCCTTCCTTCCCCCCTCCCCCCTTTAAGCCCTGCATCCCGCATTTGATTCAAGCCCCCAGCGAGGAGGCAGGGTTGAAAGGTCCCTGCCTGGCCCTTGACTCCGCGGTGGGAGTCTCTCCACATCACAAAGCCACCAGACAATTCAGCCTGACTGATGGTCTTTCATCAGGAGAGGCCCTGGGAGAGGGGCCTGGCAGGTCTGGGAGTGCGGGTGTGTGTGTGTGTGTGTGTGTGTGTGTGTGGAGAAGGACAAAAAAGAGAGGTCTCCCGGGCAGAGTGGAGGACGGACTCGCGTTCCGGAATTTGCCTCCCGCAAAACTTCAGCCCTGCAACTTTGCAGAGGCCACGAATCGTCAGACTCCGTCCACGGAACCCAGAGGTGGCAGCAGCAGGCTGCAAGGCTGCTTGGGCACACAAACCCATGCCAGGGCAGGTGGGGCACTCTCTGCAAGTGGGTCCAGAGCCGTCTCAATCACGGTTGCCACGTATATTTGTCAGCGCCTTACTTTTAGTGGGGGGGGGCAGGCCGGACATTCTGACTCCGGGAAGGTCAAAATCCTGGGCACGCAGCGGGGGGGGGGGGGCGACTGGCATAGCCACACGGGTGCTTCTGAGCCACTCGGCCCAAAGTAGAGCTCTCTTGTGGCTTGAAAATGTCGGAAGGACATTCAGTCCATCCCAAACACAACGGCTGGCCTTGTCTGTCTTTCAGCTGCAGTCTGGCTTCCTCTTCCCCAGCCAGCAAAATGTCCCAGCCCCCCCCCCCCCCCCACAGAAGCCTCCGAGTGGAGAAGCAGCACGGCACAGACCCATAGTCCTCCTCGCCAAGCGTCCAGCCCTGCTCTGGAGATCCCCCCCCGCCTGCCAGTGCAGCTCCGAGAGTGGAGCTGGCCCCACACTGCAAAGCAAGGCTCTGTCACCCATGAACGGACCACGGTGAAGGGCCGGCACAGGGACTAGGGCAGTCCGCAGAGCTCCGAGCGGGACACGGGCGTCAGTCGGTCCAAAGCACCACAGGCCTCCGCTCGTCCTGCTACCCCAGACCCGCAGGGCCACCCACTGGAAGGTCTCACAAGCGTTGCGTTCAAAAAGAAGTTCACACCAAACCTTTCCAATGGCAACTTTGATTTTTTTTCTGGCGCGAAAGTGAGGCGTTCAGGGATGCCGTGAGGGGGAAACAGGGTCCCGCCTGGGGCTTCTCCAACAGTGCTCGGGTTCCGCCTATAAAACCTTTTTCAAAGGACAAGAAGCCGCTCCAAATTCGACAGGAGGCAAACTGGGCCATTTGCCTAAGAGCACGATCCTAACCTGGAGTTAAGCCGGCACAGCTAGGCCAGCCAAGTCTGGCCAGCACAGACATGTCTGGACCACTCTGGGAGTCAGAGAGGATGGCGCAGGTCTGTGTGCCGGCCTCCCTGACTCCGAGAGTGGTCCAAACACGCTTCCCAGCGGCCCTTGTGCCAGCCAAACTTTGCTGGCCTAACAGGGTCCACGGAGAAGGCAGGAGAGGCAGGGGGAACAGAGTCGGCTGGGGGGCAAGGGCTGGATAAGGTCCTGGGAGGGGGGCGAGACAGCACTGGGTCCCTGGCCTCGTACTTCTGTTGTTGGGGGTCATGGCACGAAAAAGGCGGAAGGCCACTGGTCTGGGCCACCCCCTTTTCCGAGTCCTGCTTGAGAGCGTGGGCTGCTCGCTCCACAGTCCTGGACGCATCTGCCCGAGAGCAGCTCCCGGAGCACTCGGTGGGACGTCCTTCTCGCGCAGGGACGGTGAGGCTGCCCTGCCAGGTGTGCACATCCGAGCGGACCAGCTGAGCAGCAGCGGAAGGGCAGAGAAGCTGCTGGAGGGAGCGGTGAGGGCCTGACCGTGTCCTCCACCCCCCCAGGAGCTCCCAGAGGCATTTTACTCCCCCCTTGTGAGAGCACCCAGGGTGAGAGCAGAACCCCCCCCCCTCCGCCCCAGTTTGACTCCCTGTTTCTCGAGTCTTCCCCCACACCGCCTGCCCATGTGCCTGCAGGATGAGTTTTGGATTCTCGGCGGGGGGTGGTGGTGGTGGTGGTGTCGGCCCTGAGCAGAGGGGAAGGAAAAGGGAGAGGCTCTCACTTGGCTCCACGTTCCCGGGACGTGGTCGGCACTGCTGCTGCTGCTCTCTTCTCTGCTCCTCTATTCCTCTTTGCCACAGGAGGTGGTGATGGCATCTGGTCTTGATGCCTTTAAGAGGGGATTCGATGGATTTCTGGAGGAAAGGTCCATCGTGGGCTATAAGCAATGATGGATTGTGCAACCTCCTTACAAAGGTGGTGGGCTACTGGTACCGGGTGCAAGGGAGTGGCAACAGGATGCAAGCATCTTGTGTCTCATGCCTCCCTGGGGCAGCTGGTGGGGCCGCTGTGAGATACAGGAAGCTGGACTAGATGGGCCTTTGGCCTGATCCAGCAGGGCTCTTATGTTCTTATGTTCCCCTTCCTGCAGGCCACATGGGCAGCCGCAGGACTTGACAGCGCACAGGCGCACGTTCTGCCCGAGTGCATATTCCTGAGGAGTTGTCATTGCGGTTTTCAAAGCCAGCTGACCTGACGGGGTCACCACGTACTACTTATTTGTTCACTGCAATTCCATCCCGAATTTCTCCCACACTGAAGGGGTCCGAAAGGGGCGACCCGAAGACTCCCCTGACTCTCGGTGGCCCAAGAAAAACCCGGCAGCCCCCGCAAGCCAGGCCAGCCGGGGCGTCCCCTGCAAAGCTGTCCAGGCCAAGGTTCCTTTCCAGCCCTGGGAGGGACGTGCAAAGCTGAACCTCAGCATCCTCCCCCCCCCCGGCTGCTCTAGGTCTGAAACCCGCTCAGTGCGCCCCGACCGCCTCCTTCCCCCTGCAGCCCCTGCCTCTGGACGAAACAGCAGCTGTTACAGAGGCAGGGAAGAGAGGCCAGCGGAAAGGAGCCTGCGCGAAGCCTTAGGGTGGGTCTCCGGCAGGACCCGAACCCGCCTCACAGCGTCACGAGTTCCTGCACTGCCCCTTAGGAACCGGAAGCCCTCCCGGTCCCCCTCTCCCTCCCTCCAGGCAAGGCCCCGGAGAAGGCTGCTTGCAGGCGCCACTGCTGGACCCCTCGCCTCCGTGCCCCCTGCCTGCCCCAAAGCACAAGATGCCCTCAGGAGGCGGAAACCCGTCGGCCGGCCTCTGCAGGCCCCTCCACTTCCCCAACTTGTCAAGGGAGCCATTCATGCCGGACTCCGCTCCTCCACCCCCACATCCTTTGTGTGCTCCCCCCACCCCTTTTGTCCACCCCCAGGACGCAGGGAGCCCTCTCTCAGCCCCACAGCCCCAGAGGGATGGGAAGCACACTGCAAGCAGGGTCCCCTTCAGAAGGCAGATCAAAGCCCCCATTTGCATAGCAGCCTTTTCTGCCTTCCCTTCTCCCTCCCCCCCCCCACTTCACAGCTGCCTTTGTCCTCAGGCCTCAAAAGGAGATTTGCGCTCTGCCTTGAATTACACCTGCCATCCAGCCGCTTGCTCCTGTTTGGAGGGGGAGGGGAGAGAAACCTCAAAAAAGCATCCTAGAGAGTGGGGGGGGCAGCTGCATTGTTGTCAAGTCTAGTTCTAGCAGAGAAGGAAAAGCCTGCAAAAGGAACCCCGTGGCAAATGTGCTCCCTGCCCCCTCCTCCTGGTGGCATCACTGCCCATAGAGGGCATCTCTTGGGGCCAAAAGTCAAGAGGCAAATGAATTTTAAGCCCCGAATACGCAACGTTTCTTCAGGGCTGTCGGTTCACTTCCAGTTTCCAGGCTGCTTTGCACAGAATCCAGCGGTGCAGGCCCCTAGTGACTGCAGGACTGGTGGGCGGGGGCGTTCAGAGCTTGTGGTCCTTTCTCCTCACAGCCGTCCTGAGCACCAGAGGCCTCCGCAGGCCCTGAGCCGCTGCAGAGGGGGGCACTCTGTCCACCCCCAAGGTCCTGGGCAGCCTGAGCAGAGAAGGGGGAGCATCTGGCCTGCCCTGCGGGGGGAGAGGCCAAGCCAAGGGCAAGGCCAGGCTCAGGGGCTTGGCACCCCAAGACAGAGGCCACGAAACACGCGTGGGAGGGAAAACGGCTGTGGGCGAGTAGGCAGAGCCACCCGCACCTGGACACCCAGGGCTCAAGGGGCTGCTGCAGGCTGAGGGTGGGCTGGAGGGGGCGAGGGGGCAGACTGGCCCTGCAGGAGGACTCTCCAAGCATGGCCAGGGCCTTGGCCGAGACGCCACGTGGGAATTTGCGCCTCTCTCTCTCGGCTCTCCTCCTCCATGCGCCTGTCCATCAAGTGGTTAAATCTGGGCTCAGGAGGAAAATGTACACATTTGTGCAGGCTGAAAAAGATCAATTTGATGTACGGTGGAGACGAGCATCACACAGCCCAATCCATTGCAAAACCCAGTTTTTTTTTTATCATTTGTTTGCACATATGCAAAAACGACGCTACTTCCTCACTGTGATTGTTTTATGACATTGTAAGTCAACACGCAGAAACTCAATTTGTTTTATCAGTGGGGGTAAGGTTCACACGGAATAATTATGGTTTGAGGGTCTTAAAGAATATGGCCCAGCTACCACCTGGACACTAGAGATTGCAGGGGCCCCAACTCGGTCAAGTAACATGAGGAAGGAGCCCCCAGAGAGAGCGAGAGAGAGAGAGCGCGCGCGAGAGAGAGAGAGAGAGAGAGAGAGAGAGAGAGCGTCCCCTTCTCCCCCTCAAACACAACACACCAGGATCAGCCGCTTCACAGAGTGGAGCAAACCGGGATGGTGTCTCAGTGGCACAAAGGGGATCCCTCTCCTGGAAGCTCCAAGGCCCCACCCTCCAGAAGCCAGACAAGTGTCTGGTCCCCAGTGAGCAGAACAGCCACCCCGCCAAGTTGCCTTGGCCAGCTGATGCTTCTGCAAAGCCCCCCCCCCGCCCCGGGTAGCCTCCTTGCTGCGACTCCCGAAAGTGGTGGCCACAAAGCAGACACTCACCCGGCAGCCGGCATCCAGAAGCGGCCTGGCCCGGAACAGCCGGCAGGCTCCCCTCCTCGGCAGGCTCCGCACCCACGTTCAGCCGGCCACGCGAGCCATCGGGTGTGCCTCCCAGCCCCACGCGAGCAAGCGCCAGGCCCCCTCAAGGCACACGGGGGCGCCTGCCAGCCCACTGCCCCCAGGCGGAGAGGAGCCAACGTGGGAAGTGCCGGAGCAGCCAGCGAGGCACGGAGCAGATCAGCAGCACGGACAGGCCAGCCGGCCAGCCAGGGAAGGGCATGAGCTGGAGGGTGCGGCATCCTCCCAGTCCTGCAGCGGCAGCTTTCGAGCCTGCGGCGGGGGGAGGGGGTGCTTGGCAGCCTCCGATCGCCATCGTCTCCCTCCCAGCTCATCCCCTCAAAGAGGCCAGGGAGGCCATTCCCGTTGCAAATGATGCTGGGAAGGCACCCAAGTCTGGCAGCCCCTCCGCTGCCGCTGCTCTCAGCCACGCTCAGCCGCTCGGCCCTTCCCAAGGGCACGCTCCGTTTCCCCCACCAGCACTGTGGGGCTGGGTGTAGGCGCCCAGGACGGACAGGCAGGAGCCCCAGCCCAGGCAGCCTCCTCCCCAGGAAGACCTCCTGGCTGGCTCCACCTGCAGCCCTGGGCACTTAACTTGCGTGTCCCCTTCTGGGGTTCCCTTTCTCAGGGTGCCTTGCCGGTGCCTGGCTGTGAGCCTCCCTGGTGCACAGCCCAGTGTCCTCGACTGGCAGGCAGCCCCTCCCCAGAACACCAGCACAAGGACTCTCTGAACACAGGGAGGGGAGATGAATGGCCCCGCTCGGCTTTCCGTCTCTGAACTGTAAATCCTGGGGCAGGCACCTGTCTGCGCACTCAGGTATGCTGAACAGAGCAGTCGGACGCAAGAGGGCTGGTGCTGCGACAAGGTTAGAAGCAAGCAAGGGGCACGCGGTGGGAATTCACTGCAGCCTGGGGTGGTGGTAGAAAGCCGAGCCCACAGCGGACAACCTGCCCTCACCAATGAGAGAGGCACCTCACACACACACACACACCCCACAAAGTATCCCAAGGGAGGGGTACACCCAATGCCAAAATGCCCAGGAGGTCAAACACATCACTGGTCGGCCAGCAGACCTGGATTTCAAGGCGGAGGCCAGGCTCACCCTTTGCTTAGCACAGCCGGCGGCCCCCAGGGGAGGCCAGGCTCTCGGGGCCAGTCTTCCTTTGGCTTCCAGAGGGTGGCCTGGGTGTCAGATAACCAAGACATGCCACTGCTCCAAAGACCATCACAGCGACAGCCCAGAGACTCAGACTCCTGCAGAAGGTGGCATTCCCTTCAGCACATGGACCCCACTCCTCAAAGGCCCCCAGCATTAGCAAGAGAGCCTCCCCAGGACCACCGACACACATGGGGGAGGGGGCACCTGGCACCGGGTGTAGCCTCACCATACAGCAACCAAGTGGTGGCCTCACCACTTAATCACAGGCGGAAAAAAATACGAAACCCAACACGGCCACACTGCAAGACCTCAGTGCTGGGGGTGGGCAGGAAGAGATGCTAACCAGTTGCCCAATTCTATTTATGTATGAATCAGCCCCCCCCCCGCAGCTGTCAAGGGCCGAGGCAACCAAGAGACACCTACACGCCTCTGGTTCCGATGGGATGGCGCTCCTGGGGAGGAGAACGAGCGAGGAGTGCCACCCATGCATGCATGCGCAGGGCTTTCCAAAGGCGCCACAAGGACAGAGAACAAGAGGTGGCCCCTTCCAGCCACCGTCGAGCCCTGACCAGCCGCCACATGCCTCTGCTTCCAGTTCTCCAAGGAGCCCCACCACGTGCCAGGCCCGTCTCCTCCGGTTTCCATCAAGCCCTCTGGATTCTCTTTGGGGGAATACGCAAATTCACTGTAACACCCGCCTTTGTACGAGGACAGCCAACATGACGGTCTTTCGGCAGCCATCCCATTTCCCTTCACGGCAGGAGTTAAACGCTCGGCGAATGGTTCCAATCTTTTGAAATGCCTGGAACGCCACTGGGGGGGGGGCTCCGAGTCTCCAGCAAAGATGCTGCCGAGAGGCACAATCCGGACTTCCTCCTCACTTCCCTGCAAGTTCCGCAAGTTCCTGGTGTGAATTTTTCGGGAGGTTCACAGAAGCTGCTGCCCAAGGACCAGAACACCCAGCCTCTCGAGGGAGGCCCTGATGGCAGCGACAAGCCTCGTATTTCCCCCGCCGTCAAACTCCCCCCCCAACTCACCAGCCTCACCCTCCAAAGCGTTGCCAGCAACTTGCCCAGGAGCCCCAACTGCTTCCCAGAACCGCTCTTCATGCTGCAGGGGGAAACCCCAGAAGGGTCGGGGGCGCCCCCACTCCAACAGCGCTCAGAGGGCCAGCGAAACACAGTCCCCACTGGGAGGAGGGGGAAGGCCCTTGACCCTCAGGTGCCTCCCCCCCACACACACACTCCTGTCAGGATGCCCCTTGCTCTGCCTGGTGGGGAACGGAAGGCAGCTGCTCTGGGGCCGCTTGTGGCATCTCCAGTTGGGGGGATCTTCACACAAACCCCGCCGACTCTCCCAGTGGCAGAAGATCGAGACGCGCCCAGTCCAGTCCAGGATGGCTAAACAGACAGAATGATCAACTGCACTCCCCAAAGGCTGCCTCTGGAAACCGCTGCCCAGTCCGTTCTCCCCCATGTGCCCTCCGCTCATTCCCTACACTGACCGCCAGGAAACTCCCCTTCTGAGTTGCCGTACAATTGACCCAAACCTCCTGCCCCAAATAAGGAAAAAAAAATACTTCCACACAAAGAAGAGTCAGTTTATGGACTTCCCAGCCATTGCCATAGCTTGTGGCCACCCACATTTCTACAATGTTAAAGAAGCACCATAGATAATTCATAGAAAGGGGAGGTTCACCAACCAGGATGACTAGACAGAGCCTCCTTATACAGAGACAGTCAAACCCTAAAGGTATCAGATGATGCAGGCAGCAGAATAGCCATCCCATTTACGCCCTTCTCAAAAGCATCTGATTGGCCACTATGGAGTCACCGGGTCCAATAGAGAAGCCAGTATTTGGAGGCACGTAGGAAGCTCCAGCAGCCATTTCCAGCCTCCTTCCTCCCCCCCCCCATCCTGATTTGCATCAGTTTTCAGGGTCTCTTGCAGCTAAAAGCCACCTTGTGCAGGTTAACTAGAAAGCCAGAGAATAGGCCCGAAGGCCCACAAGTGGTCTCAAGACCAATGCAAACTCATGAGAAACTAGCTCCTTATGAGGAGCACAGTGGAGGACACTCCCCCAAGGTCCATACCCCACCTGCCAGAATGACCACAGAGCTCCTTTGCATGGTGGGAGCACTTTCGCCTGGTTCTTCCCCCACAGACAGAGGAGAAGGCCCTGGAGGGCTGCTGTGCAAAGCTATTCTGCTCCCAGCAAGCAGAGACCCCAACCCACCCATCCACCTCGACACACTCCGAGATTAGATGGTCACCTGAGGGCCCAGGTGGGAAGTTTCACTTTACTCCGCACTGGCATCGGGAGTGGAGATTTTTGTCTACCCCAGATTGTGCCGAAGGGCAGACATCAGCCAAGTAGACCATGATTAGCAGGGGTGGAGCAGAAGAGCAGTGATCCAGTGTCTGCCCTTGGGCTAGCAAGAGTCAGGGGAAATCCAGAGAACCACTGCTTTAATGATCCTGAGCATGGAATTGGCCATGCTCACAGCTGCCGCACACTGGCTCAACTCTTGCATCAAGCTGTCCACCAGCACCCCAAGATCTCTCTCCTGATCCGTCACGGACAGCTCAGAATGCTTATGTGAAGTGTTGACTTCTTGCCCCAATGTTCATCACTTTACATTTACTTACTTTACATTTACTTTACAATACCAGAACCAGGAAACATCCACCAAAATTGAGTGTTGGGAGAGTGAGAACAGATAAAAGGAAATACTTTACCCACTGGGTAATTAAGCTGGGAAACTCCTTGCCACAGGAGGTGGTGATGGCATCTGGCCTAGACGCCTTCAAAAGGGGACTGGACAGATTTCTGGAGGAAAAGTCCACAGGCTATGATGGTTGGTGCAACCTCCTTACTTTAGAGGTAGGCTACCTTAGAGCGCCGGATGCAGGGGAGTGGCCACGAGATGCACGTGTCTTGGTATTCCCTGCGGCACCTGGTGGGCCCTTGCGAGATGCAGGAGACTGGACTAGATGGGCCTTTGGCCCAAGGGCGTACCAGGGCAAAACCGCATCCATGGCACTACGTCATGATGTCAGAGCATCGTGACGTCATGATGTTGCAGCTTCTCTCCACCCTGGTTTGGCCAACTTTGGCCAAGCCATGGCCAGAGAAGGCGCCCCGCCCCCCCTCGGTGAGCAGGGGGGCGGGAGGCTTCCCTCAGCTACTGCTTGGGCGTTTTCTTGGGCGCTGTGCGGGGGGGGGCAAGAGCAATTGGCGTCCCCATTGCCAACGGCGCCCATTGTTCTTGCCCCCCTGCAATACCACTGCGGCCCTGCTTTGGCCTGATCCAGTGGGGCTCTCTTGTGTTCTCATGAAGCTCAACTGCCCAGTCTTTCGCCAGCTTGTGTTCCTTTGTAGTCCCCTCACTAGGGCAAGATTTTCATTTACAGAAAGATGCTTCCTTGCCTTTATATTCTCACTGCTCTGCTCGCTAGGCAATCTGGCACCCTCCTGGACACAGTCAAGCCCTTTGCAGTATAAACTTCAGCTGAGCCTCTATTGCTGTTGTTTTAAACAGCCTCCGTGCACCCTGGAGAGATTTGACCCTTTTTACCTTCCCTTTCTTACTAGTCTTTTCATTCTGGAAGTCCGTCCTTTGACAATCAAGGGTTTTTATGTCAGATTTGCTTGGCACTCTTCCCCCAGACATGCATGTCAAAACGGATCACAGCATGGTCACTCTTACCCAGAGGTTCAGGAACATTTACTTCCCCCACCAGGTCCTGACTGAGTACCAAATCCAAAGTCCCCTGTCCTCTGGTTGGCCCCATGGCTAATGGTCTCAGGCACAGCCATTCAGCAAGTTCAGAATTCAGGTCTGTCACAACCAGAGCAAGACTTGACCCTGGTGATGTGAGGATAGCTGAAGTCCCCCTGGATTAAAACTGTGCCTCTCACTCATTTGTTTCCTCCTTTCAAGGTCCCCTTCAGTTTTTGGCTCTGGAGAAGAACAGCGCGCGTGCGCACACCCCCCCCCATCGCATAGCTCTTTTGGCCTGGTAATTTAACCCACAGTGCTTCTAAGATGGACTCAGACCCGCCTTCAGTCTCTAGATTCTACCCCTTCTTTGACCTAGATGGCCACCCCACCTCCAACACACTCCTCCTATAGAGTTTATGGTCTGGGATTGTGGCATCTCTCTGGTTCTCCATATTCAAGATCTTCGCTCAGAGACTTTGGGCATTTGCATCGAAGCACCTGTACACGGGATGCCCCAAGAAGGGCTGCTTGCTTGTGCCCTTATCCCTGCAGCCGCACAGTCTGCCGGACCAGCCCTCGTGCCTCGGCATGTTTCCACTCCAAAATTCTGCTCTGCCTTTGTACCCCCAGGAAGGAGGAATCCTGAACTGGAAGCCCCCCCCCCCGGCTCCTATCAGTTTTCTCCCGGGGTCGGTTTAAAGGCTGCTCTCCCACCTCTTGGACATTACGTGCCAGCAGTCTGGCTCCACCCAGGTTTAAGTTAGGTCCTTTCCTTTTGTACCTTTCCTAAACATTTCTTGACACCACCATCCCACGAATGCATCAAGACCCCAAAGCGCCACCTGCGTGTGGAATGCTACCTTTGGAGTCCTGGCCTTGAGCCTCCTACCCAGCAGCCTGAAACTGGTCTCCATGATCTTCCTGCAACATTTTTCCATGTCACTGGTACCAACATGCACCGCAACCAGGCCCGCCTCCCAAGCACACTCTTCCAGCCTGTCTAGATGTGATGCCCACAACCTTTGCCCCAGGCAGGACAGTCACCATTCGGTCCTCTCGCCCATCACAGACCCCACTCCGCGTGCCTGTCAATAGAATCCCCCACTGCAAGGAGCCCCCAGCCCCCCTTCACCCGAGGAACATCCTTAGTGCGACTGGATATGGGCCCGTCCCCTGCAGGAGGGATGGCGCTGCCCCACGAGGGGACTGTTGCCTGCTTTTCCATAATGATGTCCTCCCACCTTGAGGCGTCCTTCGCTGGCACTGAGGGTGGGGCAACCCCTTCACAGCCTTGGGCATCTCCTACGGCTCTCCTCTTATCTGCCTTCCTCCGATTCTCTAGGTCAGCTTCTAGGGCTTCATGGGCGCAAACTTGTCCGCTGAGAGCCTGGAGCTCTCTGCACTCACCCACAAGGCTTACAGTGGGGCCCAGCACTCCCTTTCCCCTCAGTGGCCAGCCAGGGGCCCCTGAGAACCCACCAGCAAGGGCCACAGCCCCCCCCCCACGCCCTTTGCCCACACAGCAATTAGTGCCTAGAGGCACCACCTTTCCGATTTTGGAGCACCATTTGGCCGACGTGACCAATCAGAGAGGCGCAGGCAGTAGAACGGGAGGGCCTTTGCATGGGCACAGGGGCCTTCCCTCCTGACTAACCAAATGTCAACTACACTGGCTATTTCCATGGCCTTGAATGCCCCCCCCCACACACACACACTTTATACAAGTTAAGCAATCAGAAAGATCAGTGTTATTCAAACTGTAGGTCAGGACCCACTTGGTGGGTCACAACCTGATGTCAGGTGGGTCGTGGAAAGCTGGGAGCAGTGATCTTGGAAACTGCAGACCTTACTCTTGTTATATTCCTGTGGTGAGTGTTAATAGTTTGAATTTTCAAGTGAGGGTTTTTTAAAAAAAATGTTTTTAATTTAGTACCATCATATTTTGTCCTAATCTTGCTTTCGGTCCAGGATGTTACAATAATGCCAGTTGGCATTCCAGGAGTGTCATTTTATTATGTTACAATGACAGCATGTCCTGCTTGATGATGTCACTTGCTGCCACATCACTTTCATGTTAATGACATCACTTCCTGTGGGTGCCATTCTAAAAAGTGGGTCCCGGTCTGAAAAGTTTGAATACCATTGAGATAGATGATCAAGAACACAGTCGCATGACTCACCATGGAAGGCCTTTGTGATGCCCTGCTAGGGTCAGCGCCTGCCACCCAGAAAGGTGGCCAGGCTCACTGAGTGCCCAGCAGGATGTCGGGGGCTTGCAGGAGTGGGATACGGCATAAGCCCTCCACATCAGCACTGGGCAGCTGCAAGAACCGGCGTCTCCAGCTGTTTCAGGATGAGGGCCACATCCTGTACTTGACACACTTTTGTGGGCCAAAAAACTAAGTTTTATAATGAATGAAATTTCAATGAATGAATTTTACTTGAACAAAAGAGAAATGTGACAATTACAAAGAAACAGTGTCATGCTTCACATTATTATATATACACACACACAGTGATGTCATTCGGGGGAACGGACCAGAACGGGCGTTCCGGATCCTAACGGGCTCCGTGGCTGCTTCCGGGTATTTTTTTGTGTTTTTTTTTCAACATTTGAATTTGAACTCAAAAGTGAGTTCCTGTTCCTAAATCATTTGAATGACACCACTGCACACACACAAACACACACACACATATAAACTATATATACACACACACATATAAATAAATAAGAAGCATATATAATTTATTATACTCAACATATGAGTAAAAAAAAAATCAAACTAACAAATGCTCTGACAAAAACAAACAACCCCCAAGCTGCTGTGAGCCAGATAAAATCTTGTGTGTGTGTGTGGGGGGGGGGGAATGTGACCGCCCAGGCCATAGTTTGGAGACCCCTGTTCTAGAACAAGGGCCATTTAGGCTCACATCCTGATGTCTGACCAGGAGCACCCACATTTTCTCCCTGACTCCAAGGGAGACAAACCAGAGATTCTCATCACATCTTTCAAAGATGCCATAAGACTTGGGGCCAAATCCTGTCCCATTTTCCAGGGGTGGTGCAAACTTGCCAACAGGGCATGTGCCATGTGGGGGGGGGGGCAGTCACAGAGGCCTCCTCCACGTAAGGGGACATTTGTTCCTTTCCCTCAGGGGTGCACATTGTGGCGCTGGGAAGTTGGACAGCACAAAGCAGCAGCTGCCCTCTGGAAGAGGTGGCAGAAGCCTTTGCTTGCCCTGTCCTAAAACTAAGCCCTGGATCCCAGAGAGAGATTCTCAGTGGGTCACCCTAGTGCCAGCCAACAAGCCACCCAGCAGGGAACTGCCTTCCCTTGGCAGAACAACCGTCTTGCCAGCTAAATGGGGTCTAAAAGGCCCCAGCCCCGTCTGCGCTCTCATTCTCCTGCTAGTGATTTATTTATACCACGGCCATCTCTGCAAAATCCAGGTCCATTAGAGAAATTAAAATGAACAATTGCCAGCAACATCAGCCCTTCCCCGCATCTCCAACCAACCACTCAGGAGATAAATGCCCTCTGGCACACGGCCCACCCGGAGCCGGGGAGCACATGAGACGACAATCAGACCATCTTGCAGAGAGCCTCCAAAGACGCTGGAGTCCCGGCTGCGCAGCCTCCGTCGGCCGTCCCACTGGATCGGGCCGGGGCAGACGCCAGAGCGGCAGGAACCCCAGGCCTCCGTGTCACTGGCGTGCTGCACTGGAAGACATGGCTTCAGATGTAAAAGGTCCGCGTGCCCGGAAGCATGCGCAGAGCAATTCCCGCACGGCGGGGGCGGCTAGAACAGACCGCCTGTGCTGAAGTAGGCAGCTGCACGACTCCAGGCAGGTCAACGGCGTCTCTGGAGCGGTGCTGTTGATGGACTGGAGAACCGCCGTGGCCCCTGGCCGCCCAGGCAGTGGGGCAGCAGTGCTGCTGTGGGGCAGCCACGCATGCACGTGCCAAGATTCCTGGCAGTGTCCCAGAAAACGCCCTCGTGTGCAACTCTTCGCCACACTGTTCAGCCCCAGAGGGTGGGCGAGGGGCAGGTTAAGCTTCAATCTAGTCTGAAGGATCAAAGGCTGAACCGGAACCACTGCATGGAATCTGCAGCTCTCCAAGGTTTCAGGCAGAAGAGCCCCCCCCCCCCAGCCAAGGACCAGCCCGGAGACCTCGTGCCTGCAAAGCAGGGGCTCGCCCAGCGAGTTCCCTGCAAAGGCGGGAGAGGCACACGCAGCACGGACGGCTCGCCAAGCCTTGCACGGACCAGACCACAGGAGGCTCCTCAGCTTCCCTCTCCCCAGTGCCAGCAGCAGCAGCAGACGACTGGTGAGGGGGGGCCCTGGGGCTCTGTGCACGTCGCTCTCCCCCCATGGCAGCTAGCTGGGAAGCTGAGCGGGCCCCTGGCGAGCCAGTCCCCAGGCAGACTCGGGGCAGAGCCCAAGGAGGGCCCCCCAAGCAGCCCCAGAGCTGCGCCGGCTCTCCCCAAGGCCAGTCGCCAACTTTGCACTTGGGCTGGGAACAACTGAGGAGAAAGAAAAAGCACCACTTCCGACGAAAGACCTTCCGCCCATTTGCCTGCAGCTCTCGTCACTTAATCAAATCAGGCAGATCTCTCTGAACAGGAGGCACCCATTTTAATTATGGGCCGGGAGAAGGCAGAGAACGCTCAGATTTGACGGGCCCAGGAAAATTACAGCCCCTCTTTCTCCCACTTCAGGGAAGGTCGCTGTTCTCTCTCCACTCCCGTCCACAGGAAGAAGCAGAAAATACCAGCGAGACACACACAGACACGGCGCCTCTCCCTGAGCAGCATCCCTCGGCCTCGCGCAGCCGTCTCAACGGCGAGCCCCGGAGTGAGGCCACCAGAGCCAAGAGCCTGTGCGGTGCAGGGTCCAGCCTGGGTGTCGGTCCTTGCTGGGCCACGAAGCTCTCTCCGCCTGGCTCCCCCCCTCCTCCCATCTGCCTCTCCACCAGCACCCTGACTCGCCCCTTCTCTCCCTTGTCCCTGCCACGCCCTACAAGTACTCAGAGCAGCCCCTCCCCATCTGGGGAGTGCCTCATCCCCCCCCCCGCAATATTGCCCTTCCGAGTTATCCCAGTCTAAAAGCATCACTCCAGCAAACTCTCTCGCTGGGCCAAGCCAAGGGCTGCCTAGCCCAGCCCTCTGCCCGAGCAGTGCCCCAGGAAGGGCCGCAGCAGAGAGCAGCGGAGGGCCTCCTCTACCATCACCTGCAAACCCTCCCCCCTGGTCCATAACCAGGAGAACTGCCTGGGCAACAGCAAACAGCAATTCCTGTACCACAATCCATGCACGCCCCCAGCACCCAGAATTTTGTGAGCAACGGAGCCCCCTTGCTTGGCTGCACTTCCTGAGTCACGGAGACCCCGGACCCTCCAGTAGGCAGATTTCCAAGCAAGACTGAGGCGGCCGTGTGCACGACCCTTCCAGAAGCCAGTTCTGCAGCTTCACGTGCGAGGTTGGCTCTGCCACCACAGAGCCTGGCCCAGCTTCCAGGCAAGCCATAAATCATATCTGAAAACGTTTCCCCCTTTAGGCCCAGAAAAACACCAGTCCGAAGCGTTCTTATGGGAGCGTCACAAGAATATAAGGAAGTTCCTGGATCTAGAAGCTGGTATCATGCATTGACACCTGAACAAGGTATAAGCACACAAATTCTGGATGTAGAAACCCCCACCCCCTTCCGCAGAAATTGTTTTGGAAATGGGGACATTAACCTCCAATCAAGTGCTGCAGATTTGATGGGTTTTAAGTGCATTTGCAGGGTTCAGAGGAAGCAGCAAAGAGAAAGAAAAATCAGAAACTCTTGGGCCATGAGCACTGAGGACTAGAACAGGGTCCATGGAAAGGCCACAGGCCCACCTAGCCCAGCTTCCTGCATCTTACAGTGCCCCTCAGGTGCCTCATGGAGCACTCAAGACACCTGTATCCTGGTGCCACTACCTGGTCCCTGTCATTCTGAGATGGATTACCTCTAAAAGCAGGAGGTTGCACATAGTCATCATGGCTTGTAACCTAGGCCAGGGGCCATCACTACATCCTGTGGTAAGGAGTTCCACAGATCAATTACACACTGGGTAAATAGTATTTCTGGTGTTGTGCGAGAGGGAAAGGAACATCCCTCTATCCATCTCATACATAATTTTGAACATCTCAATCATGTTCCCCCTCAGGCATCTTTTTTCTAGACCAGTCATTTCCAACCACTATGCCATGGAATTCTGGTGTGGCATGAATGGTCCGTAGGTGTGCCGCAGGAATTTGGGGGAAGGTCATTTATTAGTAGGGCCAATGGGGGATGTGAGCTCCCACTGGCAGCATGGTGTGCCTTGTCAATGGCCGAAAAGCTGATGGCGTGCCATGAGATGAAGAAGATGTCTGTTCTAGACTGACGAGCCCCAAAGGCTGTAGCCTTTCCTGGCAATCATTCCAGTCGCTCTCCTCTACCTCTTCTCTAATTCCACTAGGTCCTTTTTGAGATGTGGGGGCCAGAACTGTTACCCTGCACTGATTTGTACATTGGCATAATATTGGCCATTTTATTCTCAATCCCTTTTCTCATGATCCTGACCATGGAATTGGCCTTCTCCACAAGCTGTCCACCAGCACCCCAAGATTTTTCTCCTGATCAGTCACATGCTCAACAGGCCTGCGCAACATCCATGCCTCCGAGTGTCTTGCATCAGCCTCAAGCCCCCTATATGAAGCACTCTGACAGGGGCGGGGTTGTGAAGAGAGTGATCGCACTGGGCGTATGGAATCCGATTGAAGCAGCACTATTGTCTCAACTGCCTGGCCCGGTGCCTGCAATTAGGGAGCCTTTGATTCCTTGCAAATTCCCAGAGATCAAAGCACCTGATACGCACCGGCCTGAATGTATTTTTCAGAATTCAGCAGAGTCACCCGTGGCCTCTCCCGGCTCCTTTGGCTTTAAAGCAAAAACGAAGGTGCAACTGCGCTGGCATTCCACCTCACAGCTTTCAAAAGCCAACACCTCAAGCACAGCTTCATCAGCCGGGCCGAATCTGCCAGCCTAATTGGCCTTTGCAATTAGGTGGCTGAGCGGTGGCATTTGCAAGCCGGGGCAAAATTATTCTCATTAAGGTTCCCTCCGACTCTGTCCAAATTGCCTCTCGCCAAAGACCTGCCAAGCCAAGAGCTGGAGGAAAACAGACCAGTCGCTAACAAGATCTCCCAGAAATGGACCATTAAGGGCCAAGCTCTGTGCTGGTGGGGATGCAGCCAGGCACCCCCCCTCCCCCCCCCATGGTCTTTTGCACAGCCAGGGTGGCACGACGAGGCTGCGACAGGAATCAAAACAGACTCTAAAATGGCTGCGCCAAATGCCTCGCTCGTCCGGACAGGGCAAAGGGGGGGGGACTCCTGGGTCAACACATGAGCAGCCCCCAGTTCAGAGGGCTACCAGGAAGGGGCAAGAAGGGGGCAACGTGCATGCCCAAGAAGGACAGAGCAAGTAGAGGGAAGTTCTTTCCCCTCTTGCGCAGCACCAGAACTGGCAGGCAGCCACTATGACAGACTGTGGGACAGCTGAAGCAGACACAACGAAATGTGTCTTTACCCAGCAGGTAATTAATCTGTGGAACTCCTTGCCACAGGAGGTTGTGATGGCAACTGGCCTAGATGCCTTTAAAAGAGGACTGGATAGATTTTTGGAGGAAAAGTCCATCACAATAGATGCCACGATGACTGGATGCAACCTCCAGGTAGTTTCTCTCTCTCTCTCTGGCCTTTGCCCTGATCCACCAGGGTTCTTCTTAGGTTCTTGGGAGTGACAACAGGATATGTGTCTCTTGTGATCCTGTGAGCTCCCAAGGGCATCTTGTGAAACACTGTGGGATACAGGAAGCCAGACTCGGTGGGCCTGGGCCTGATCCTGCAGGGCTCTTCCAACATTAACCTGGAGCCCACCTTCTTGGGTTCCTCGGGAACTGGCGAAGTTGTGCCCCTGGCCCACGTGCCACCCAGGGCCAGGTCTGCAGACTGCCCCCTCAAGAGTGCCCCCCCACAAACACACCCCACTCACCTGGAGCGATGTCCACAGACCCACCAAAAGTGTTCGGGCACCTTTGGAAGGCCTTTAAACCTTACTTCCCCTTTTTTGTTGGAAACCTAGAAGTCCAGTTCATGAAGGCCTTCCAAAAGCTTCCGGACGCTTCCGGAGGGTCTGTGGACACTGCGCATGGCCTGCCTGGCTCTCAGGAGGACCCCAAAGAGCAGAGACGGCAGCAAAGGGCGGGGGCTCATGGGGGCCGGTCCACCGTGGTGCCCATGACCGCTGGGCCCCCGGACTCACCGCGAGGTCAACCTCTGACCTGGCGCCCAGCTGCCTGTGGACTGGGCGGCCTCGGGGTGCCAGGTCTGTCCTCCTGCCACCGCTGCGGCCACGGCAGGCACTTGCTGCTGCTTCCGGCTCGAGAACAGGGTGCTGCTGTGCTTGTTTGGGTTTGCGTCTCGGGTTCTGACAAGGGTTTCCTTTTGGCGTCTGAAGTGCTACAAGCCCAAGCCAATTAGGGTGCTCAAAGGCAGTGGTGGTGGCAGTGGCGGCAGCAGCGGCAGGTCAGAAGCCTCCTTTTCCCTCCCGAGTTCAGAGGCTCTCCTGCCACTTCAATCACCCCCCTTGGCACAGAGGGAAGGCGGGCTGGGCTGGGGGCCTCCGCCAGCTCCTTTCGGAGAAGGCTTTGAAGTCAATTACAGACTCCGGCAGAAGCACCGGGAGGAAGAGCAGACAGGGCCTGTTCAGGGCCAGGGGGGTCATTAACCCAAGAGCCATTTGTGCTTGCAGCTCGGCTGGGGGGGAGCACAACAAGGAGGCCGAGAGCTGCTTCCTCAAGAGCAGGAGGAGACCCCTTTTCCCCAACAGGCGAGTGCAATTTGCGCTTGTAGGCCACTGTGCCATCAAGAGACAAGGAGAAATTGCGCCCCCCCCAGTTCCTTGGTCTTCTACTGCAAGGCCCAACAGCCCTCTTGCCCATGGCCAGCAGCTGTCCTGCCTTTCCTGTTCCGCACAGCACCGAGGGCCACTTCCGGTGGCTAAAGTGACCCACCCCCCCACCCCCCCGGGGGAGCCCCCAGGGGCCACTCCGGCCTGCGACTGGGCTGGGCTTTCAAAGCCACCTCTCTCTCTCCCCCCCCCCGCATCTGGTCCTCTGCCCAGCCCGCCCTCCGCTCGCCAGCGCCCCAGGGGGCCTGTCAGGCTAATTGTGTTATCAGGCCGGAGACAGAGCAGCAGGCCCCGGAGTGCCTGCGGAGACGGGGAGGCCGCGCCGTTCCGGGAAGGCGGCTCGATGAGCGCTCAGACAGGCCCACCCGGCAGGCAGCCGCTCCTCGGCCAGGTCTGGGGGGTGGGCGGAGAGAAGCTTCCCATCCTGCTGTGGCAAAGCAGAAAGCGCATCCCTGGCGGGGGGGGCGGGGGCGCGAGGTGCTCCTGCAGGTGCTCCTGCCCAGTGGGCACAACAAGTGTTGGTGGCTCGGCAGCGCAAGGCGAGAGAGCTGGCAGCAGGAGCACTCAGACCCCCTCCGCACCCCCCGCCCTGGAAACAGACGGCAGCCTCAGTCCAGCCGAGGATGGTCTGCCTGGAGGAGAGGACGGAGCCACGGAAGGCGCGGCCAGGGCAGGCCGGCCTCAGTTGGCAACGCAAGCAACTGCACAGAGCCAACACCTGTCCAAAGACTCACAACCTCTGGGAGGGGAACCCCTGTGACAACAGGGCGAGGTGTGCAGGAGAGCCCCCCCCCCCCGCAGTCACCAGTGGCAACCGGCAGCAGAATCCCAGCAACCCACAGGGAAGCCACTTTCGATGCTAAGAGAGCAATCCCTTCTCGCCAAGGCTGCCAGCCAAATCCTGCGTGGAGGAGCATCAGCCTCCCGGGGGGGGGCGCTGGCAACACAGACCCCCACACTGTGGGGCTCCCCAGGCAAGACCCACAAGCAGAACGCCCAGCTCCCTGTCGGAGGCCACGGCACTCACACTCCCAGGCCACCACGATCCGAAGCCCAGGTCTCCAAGGGCACGAGGGCCAAGGCTTGCACCGGTGGAACACGCGTCCCACCAGCACAGGCTGCTGCTGACGTGCCCCAAAGCCAGCGCACCGGTGCTGGAGCTGGAGCTGCCCCGCGTGAGCGGGCGGAGAGAGAGAGGCCAGCACAGTGGGCAGAATGGGAGAGCGGGCGGGGGGAGGGGAGGAGTGCACAGGAAGGATCAGGGGCAGGCTGGGCAGGGCAGGCCCAGGAAAGGGGCAGGGTGGGCAGCAGTGGGGCATGCTGAATCCCAAGCCCCTTCCCAGGCCTGATCCGCCTGCATGGATCAATGCGGACTTGCGCCAACAACATCACTGGTGCAGGTTGGCGTTGACCTGTTGGACTTCAAGGCAAGGGGCCAAATGTCACTCCAACAGCCAAAAGCCCCTCTGGGATGCAGTGTGGCTGCGCAGAGATTTAAAGCTCAACCTGATCCAACGCTCCTGCCCTGGGGTAGGGCAAAGCAGCTCCAAAGTGAGAGGACAAACATTCCCTGACCTTGAGGAGGCCTCCATGGCTACGACTCCAGTACAGGATGCAGCACATGCCCCACTGGCACAGCTAGGTCAGTTGGTTAGGATTGCGCCCTTAGTTAGGATGAGGCTGCGAGTCCCGGAGCAAGGAATGAAGCCAAACAGCCATTCTGCCAAGCCCACCTCCAGTTAATTCTTCCAACCCATAGAAAACCAGCACACTCTCAGGGCACAGAGTAGCTGCGGTCCGGCAACGTGGAGAGCCAACAAGGTGCGCCGCAGCTCTCCCAACTCTTCAGGAGAGGTGCTGGAGGGGAACGTTCTGGCTGGCCCGCCAGCCCTAAAGGGGAGGAAACGGTTCACGAAAACCCTTGCAAAGTCCTCTCCCCCTTGGCAGGGCTCGCCTGAGGTCAGGGAGGCACTGCGGCAGGGCTGGCTAAGCAAAGCACTGCTCCCCTTCACATTTCTCTCCTTCCCTTCCACCGTTACAAGCACGCTTGTCCAAAAGGTGCTTTGCGGTCTCCACATGCAGAATTAAGAAGTCACCAGGCTGCACATATTCTTTCAGCCGCTGCAGTTCTCCACGCAGCTCTCCTTTCAAGCCCCTCCACTAACTGCTAGGTCACACTGTCCCAGTACTGGGGCATGAAGGAGAAGGGCTTCAGCAGCAGCAACCCTTCCGCTGGCCTGCATTCTCCTTGACGGCCTGGAGAGGGCAGCAGTAAGAAAGCACGGTCTTCCTCACTCCGCTCCGGAGCCCTCCCACCCCAGGCCCCAAGCGCAGGAGGAGAGGTTGTGCTCTTTGTAATTGGTCCAATGAGAAATAAAGGGGAAAGGAATTCCCCCCAGGGCAGGGGCAGAGGCAACCCCAGGTCAGCTCTGCTAATTCACAGCTCTGCCATTGTGAGGGAGCCAAGCAGCCCAGCCGCCGGCACAGCCTTTGTGGGAAGGATGCGGAGGGATTTTTTAGCCCAGGAAGCTGGAAACTGCTGGCACCATTGCCCTTGGTGGCTGGGCAGGGACTTCTGGGGGCAGGACTGAAGCTCCTCCCTACAGCAGCTCGTCCTGCAGACCAAAGCGCTGGCCCCTTGCAGGGGTCAGGCACACCTGACTGCTCCCCAAAGGCGACCTTTAGCCTCCCGCCCCAAGCCGGTCTCTGCCAGCGCGAGGAGGACCAGTTTCAGGGACTTCCCAGGGCACCCGGTTAGGTGCAGAGGAAAAGGGGGTGCAGGACTAGGGGGGTCCCCTTCAGCCTGAGCCTCTTGGGAGGCCCTCCCCTTTCGATATGGATGGATCTCAGAGTGTAGGTAGGCCAGCTCAGAGTGATCAGCACAGAGCTCAGCTCAAGCAGAGACGCTACAGAGCCAAGCCTGCAGGGGCAGTTCACTCTGCCGAACAGGACATCCTTCAGGGGCACTTTCCCCACGTGGGCCTCTTGGGACTCCAGTTAACTTTTGAGTTGCTCACACCTCTTCCACACCTCCCGATGTGGGCCACTGCAGCTTTCAGCCATCTCCCATTCCAGTCTCTCTCTCTCTCTCTCTCTCTCTCTCTCTCTCTCTCTCTCTCTCTCTC
>JAJKFI010000025.1:11846935-11873106 GCA_029204185.1 Lerista edwardsae | reverse complement strand
GGGTGCCCGATGTAATGCTTGGATTCCCCCAGGGCATCTGCCTTTCTCACCCCAGGACCTCAGCAGAAGCGGTGCTGCTGAAAGGGTGGCGCAGAGACAGCCCTATTATCTCACAGGCCAGATAAAGAGCCCCCACAGGTTGCATCTGGCCCATGGGCCTTATGCTGAACGCTCGGCTCCAGCACATCCATTCAGGATGTTCAAAACAAGAAAACCTCTTGACCCCCAAGGGCTCTTGCAACCTAATGAGTTCACGTAACCTGGTTCTTTGTGCATTGCACGCCTCAGCTGTAACTTCCTTTAGATAGCCTCATGGAAAAGCCCCCCCCCCCGGTGGGGAACAGCACCAACAGCCAGCCTCGCATATCAGAAGGAAACCACCTTGGGACACTGTATAGATAGCAGCATTGCTACACTGTACTACTGCCAAAGCCAATCAGGCTTGAGACCAACACCGGCATCCGCACTCTCCCCTTTGGTCGGTACTTCCCATTGAGCACCAGGCCAGAGGAAGGGCCGTCTCTCCCCCCCCCTGCTTTGGCATACACCAAGCAGAGTTCCCCAGGGGGAGACAGAGAATGTGCAATACTGTCCAAGTCCAACACGATCGCCACAGTGCAGTCCTGGGCTGTCCAGAGGCTGCTTTTGTACATGTATGTGACTGCAGCGTCCAGACTCAAGGCACACAAGCCTGATGCGTGACAGGCGCAACCAGTTCCATTCGCCACACTGGAGTGGGGGGCACCACCTCTACTACCACCAGCTGCTGCTGCTGCTGCTGCTGCTGCTCCCAGAGGGGTTCAACTGGGGACTCGGCTGCAGTGGCCTACACATTCAGTGCAGGTCTGGGATTGTCCCAACACCTCTCCAACCCCACCTCCTGCCCCAGAGCCTGGCAGAACTCGGCACTGCGGTAAGAGAGCCCAAGGCCCCCGGAAGGGGGCAGCCCAAAGCCTGAAGACCACCCCAGCCCCAGAGGCGGCAGGCCTTGCAGGAGGGAGACTGTCCATCCGGCTGCTGTATTTAGCACTTCCACACGTCGGGACCCGGCTAATAAAAGCCCTGCGGCCGCCTGCTACAGGCCCCCACCCAGCCAAGGCATGGCAGCTACACTCAATACAGTCACACAAAACCACCACTCCAGTGTAGCCGGGGAAAGCCCATGAACTCCTCCTCACCTCTCCCCACCTCTCCCCCAGACAGGAGGGGCAGGCGCTAAAAAAGGCCAGGCCCAGGAGCGCCCCCCCCCCGTCCAGCAGCTGGGAATCCTGTGCAAGCCCCTGCGTGCTCCAGAGTCCCTGGATGCACAGCAGATGCCATGCCAGAGTAGGCAGCCATCCAGGCCCCTCTCCGTCCAGCACCAACCCAACCAGAGACCACGGCCCCCAGCCAGCGCAGCCCCTTCCACAGAGGGGCCTCCCCAGGGACCTGGGACCTCGGGGTTCGACTGCCCTCTAGCCAACGCTCCTGAGCCCCCGGGGGCAACAGTGGTGTCGCCTCACAGCCCATGTCCAGGAATGGCGGGGGCTGGCCTCTTTGGCAGCACACTGATGCGGGGGGGGGGGAGGTGAGCCCTCACAAGCCCGACCTTTGAACATTGGCTCTCACTGATGCAGCAGCTCGACCCAAGAGCTCTCCAGGGCCCATGCACCCCCCCCGCCAATGTTGCCCCCCTCTGGCTGCCCACCTCCACTCCCGCCTCAGCCTGTGCGGTGGGCTTTGTGACTTGAACAGCCAGTGCGGCCTTCCTCACCTGGCAGGGGCGACACAAACCTCCCGGTTGGGCTTGTCAACCCCTCCTCTCCAAGCTGCCCCCCCTGCAGCCAAATTCCCTGTGCAGCCCCCTCCGCATCCACCCCCTCTCCTACACAAGCTCCCCAACCTCATTCAGCAACCCCACAAATGGCTCTGCAGTGGCCACAACCCCCCCACTCCTCCCCCCCCCACAGTGCTGGAACCACCTGCAGTAGGAAGCCGGACCTCAGAGGGGGTGTGCAGGGAGCTGTCCCACCCCACCCCCCCACTGGAGGGGGCTTTCCAAGGCGGACCTGCCAGGGCAAATGCTCGGGAGGAGGCACTGGAGAGGCAGAGCTCTCCGCGTTTGCCAACTCCAGCTCCTTCCTGCTAGCAGTAGTCAAGAGGGTTGGGGTGCATGCGTGTTACTGGAAAGGGATGGCTGGAGATCAGGGTGCCTTTGAGGAGACGTCTGGACGGTTGCATAAAGCAAAGAGCTAACTCGCAGTAGCTGTAGCAAAGGATCCGGAACGTCCTCCTGCAAGATATTCAAAAGCTAATGATTTAGAAATGCATCTGGAAAGATCCACCACTTGGAATCCATTTGGAATCTCAACATCTGCTCTCACGAAATGCAGAACAAACTGCAAGGACCGGCAGCGCGGCCTGCAGAGGAAAGGGGAACCAAGAGAGCAGCTGGGGAGGGGGCAACATTGGCAAACACGGCGATGCTCGTCAGCATCAAAATCCATGAAAAATAAATATTGAATTGACCCCAAATGGTTAAGCATGCCGTTTCCCTCCCCATCTGTCTCCAGCTCTCTTTCTCTGGCAACAATAAGAAAGGGGAACAGTCTAATGCGCAGCGGGTGTCCACAGCCGCACCAAAGACATGCGTGTTCAAGGATGCAGTAGAGTAAACAGGGCTCCAGGAACAGAAGGAAGCACTTTTAGGGTGCATTCCAGAGTGCCGCTGTCGTCCTGCGCACGCCCCACCAAAAGGAGGGGGAGCCGAGCAGGCCGGACTGGGCTCGAGCGCGGCAGCTCCGCTCACAGCAGCCACAGGGCGCATGCGGGGCCACGGCTGCACGTCAGGGTGGGCTCCCACCAACTCCTGGAAGTCAGCCTTCCGCTGATGCGCAGGCCGCTGCGCGTGGCAGGCTTGATCCGGGGCCGGCTCCCCAACACTGAGCCTCGCTCATTTTCCACGCAGCATCACAGACCCAGAGACCGGCCGCGGCCACTTCCCCTTGAGCAACACCCCCCGTCCTCACCTACCCTTGGACTGGACTGGACTGGCCATTCAGCTGGGTGGCCTCCTCTGTGGGGACACCCTCTATGCAGACCGCCTTGATGGGGGGGGGCAGGGGGAACCACACTGGCTCCTGCTCTCCACTAGTCCGGCAGCAGCGGAGACCCCACTTCCCCGCACATTCAGTCTGGCTGCGTGAATCTGTTTTGGCTGCTTCTCTGCCCCCAGACCAACCTGCTCCTGTCGGGAGGGTGTTTTTGTGGGCCGATTCCGGCTGCTGCATTGAGCAGGCTTATGGCTCGGTTTCTAAAGCCTCCTGTGGGGCATCCTGAATGTCCCCCATGGGAGGAGTCAGGTGGGCTATATGGAAGGGAGTTACTAATGCAGAGGGGGCTTTCACAGAACTGAGGCCAAGGTGGAGCCCCAGCTTCTGAAACTAAGCTCAGGACCCCATTTGTCCTCCGAGGGGAACGGGGGAGCTTCCCTCTGTGCCCCTCCCATTAGCCTCACAAGTACCAACCCTGCGAGGTAGTCCAGGCCAAAGGAACAATACAATGATTCAGGCTCAAAATACATTTTAGAAGGAAACAGAATCAAATGCTTCTGGAAGGGTGTCTTCTAGACACTTTTGAACAGAAGAGGGCAATGTCATCCTTTCCCCATTCTCCGGATGCATCACTCAACACATATATTACCAAAAAGAAAGATGCAACATCGCGGGAAGGCAGCACTTCATCAGACTGTGTGCAATTAATCTGTGGAACTCAGTGCTACAAGGTTTGTAGTCATTGCCTGCATCAGTGTCTTCCAGTCACAACAGCTAATAGGGTAACTTCGGTGTTTGGTAGCCGGTATGCTGTCTAGCCAGTGGGGCCGGCCAGTTGGCCCCGCCCACCCACCCTGCCCACCCACCCCCCATAATCCACAGTCATTGAGCCCCTTCAACTGGCCCTAGGACTGAGCTAGTGGAGGCCACCTGCTGGAGGCAGAGAAGAAAAAATGGCGATGGGCAGCTAAATGGCAGATGCGTTTCAACGTAGAGAAGTGTAAAGTGATGCACACTGGGGCAAAAAACCAAAACCTTACCTATAGGCTAATGGGTTCTGAGCTCTCTGTGACAGCTCAAGAGAGAGATCTTGGGGTGCTGGTGGACAATTCAATGAAGGTATCGACCCAGTGTGCGGCAGCAATTAAGAAGGCCAATTCCATGCTTGGGGTCATTAAAAAAGGGGTTGAGAATAAAACAGCCAATATTATCATGCCATTGTACAAGTCGATGGTAAGGCCGCACCTGGAATACTGTGTCCAGTTCTGGTCGCCGCACCTCAAAAAGGACATAGTGGAGCTGGAAAAGGTGCAGAAGAGAGCGACAAAAATGATTACAGGGCTGGGGCACCTCCCTTATGCAGCGTTTGGGGCTCTTCAGCCTAGAAAAAAGGCGCCTGAGAGGGGACACTGAGGGTTGGGAGAGTTAAAACAGATAAAAGGAAGTACTGTTTTACCCACCGGGTAGTTAATCTGTGGAACTCCTTGCCACAGGAGGTGGTGATGGCATCTGATCTAGAGGGGATTTGACAGATTTCTGGAAGAAAAGTCCATTGTGGGCTGTAGGCAATGATGGGTTGTAACCTCCTTACATTAGTAGTAGGCTACTTCAGAGTACCGGGTGCAAGGGAGTGGCAACAGGATGCAAGCATCTTGTTGTCTCGTGCCTCCCTGGGGCACCTGGTGAGGCCGCTGCGAGATACAGGAAGCTGGACTAGATGGGCCTTTGGCCTGATCCAGTGGGGCTCTTCCTATGTTCTTATGGCAGTCCTACCAGATCGTCACAGCTAGTGTGGAAATCCTCATGTTCACCTTTAATGAGTCTATTTACTTGACTGACTTCTACTAGCAAAGGACAAAGACTTTCAAAGATCTCCACCACAAACCTATTAGACGTGTTCAAAAGCTGCAGGAAAACTGCCTGATCACACCATTAAACAGAATTTGCCATTCACGTTTTCTTTTTTCCTAAAGGCAAGAGCAGAAAGGGTCACCCTGCTCAGGTGCGGAAGTTTCACTTGCCCTGTCTTGACATAATGTGGCTTCACTCTGCTACCTGCCACCTGGCAAGCAGCAAAGTCCAGCCTGAGATTCTCCTGCATCTAACATAGAACGAGAAAACCAGCCCTGCCTCAAGGACCTGAAATGCCGGGGGGGGGGCTTCCATTTGCAAGCTCACTTTGCAAGCTCAAAAGCAACACCAAAGGTTTCCAGGCCTTCCTCCATTTCCCATCTACCCCTAAATACAATTATGAATATTTATATGTGCAGGGGGCTCACAATCCAAAAAGAAAAGCAGAATGTGCAGAGATGCAGCAACTACCACTGGAAGAGACACACACACCCAGGTTTTCCAGCATTTTAGAATGGTTGCAAAAGGCCAGTTGCTCCCCCCCCCCTCCCGTTAAATGCAAGAGGACACCAGTGTCAAAGGTGCCCAGTTAAGCAAATATAATGGCTAAGCACACACAGGGCTTCCAAACAACTCCAGCCCGGCTCCTGTTGTCTCCTGCCAACCAGTGGAACTGCAGCTCAGCTTTACAACCAGTCCAGGGGACGATTATCCACCACATCAGCTGAACATTGTGGTCCAGAACACCAGATGCTGCTAAGCCCAGAATGCAGCTCCAGTTCAAGAAGGGCCTCTCGCACGCACAGAGTGGGATCCGGAGCTCACACAGTCTCTCAACAGAGGAATACACTTTTGACACAGGGTGCAATCCTTTGGGGTGCTGTGCAAGGCAGAGAGCACGCTGGACTTGGCGGAAGAAGCCACTGGGCCAGTAAAACGATGCAAGGTCAAGGCAATGCATTTGTGCAGCTGAACACCCAACGTTTCACTAACAGTGTCTTTGAACCCGAGTAAGAAGCAACTTGGAGCACAACTCTAATAAGGACAACAGCCCCCCCCCCACTTGGGCCAGTATAACATTTCAGCTACAAGTCAGACCAGACATCCAGGGCCCAACCAGCTCCAGAGGTGGATCTAAGGGGGCGCAAAGCTCTAAGTTTTGCAAGAAGCCATACCTTGCAGTGGAAACCACTCCTCTCCTGCACTGTTCTAGCCAATCCTCACAGGGAACAGCAACATCTTGGCGTTGCTTACTGGCTACAGCAGCAGGGGAGAGGAGGGATTTACATGACAGGGTAAGGCTTCTTGCAAAACTTACAGATTTGCCCCCCCCCTTAGATCCACCTCTGACCAGCTCCTACAGAACTCTCGTGACACAGCAGTGACCATTGAGCAGGACCACCCAAGAGCTCACAAAGGAAATGAAGCAGAGGCAGGACAGGCCGTCGACAAAAGGACCCACACAGGAAATGCCACTTAACCAGGACCTGGCACAGTAGCCCCTCGAGAACCGCCAGGGAACAAGCAGATCCCGCAAGGACGAGGGGCTCTGTGGACACCCAACCAACAATCATGTCACCATTTTAGAGTGACCTTGGTAAGTCATCCACACAACCTGAACGCAACTTCAAGACGTTGACAAGCACTTCTGTTACTGAGAAGATGCCTACGCTGCCTTTCCCTAGGCGACAAGCCTGGCGCGCCAGTATTTGGGAACTCAGACCTGACTCAGGGCACAGTCCTAACCTGGAGTTAGGCTGGCACAGTTAAGCCGGCAAAGTTTGGCTGGCACAAGGGCCACCGTAAAGAGCATTTGGGCCACTCTGAGTCAGGGAGGATGGCGCATGTCTGCGTGCTGGCTAATCTGACTCCAAGAGTGGTCCAAACATACTTTATGGTGTCCCTTGTGCCTAGAGATGTAAAATTTCCAGAAATTTTGAAGTTTGGGAAAAAAAACCTGTTTTCTGGGTTTTTTTTGTTTTTGGAAAAAATGGAAATTTTTGGAAAAATTGAAAAAATGCTACATTAGCACTTTTTTTTTCCTTTTCCAGATTGAAAGTCATTCTGTTATTTTAGGAACATAAAATATGACTATGAACAATCTGATTTGACATAAAATTATCACAACTAGCATATTAAAAATATAGTGTATCCAAATAATTATTACAAACAGAATTTACTTTTTTTATATTTATTTGTAATTGTAACAAATGGAGCAACAATTTCCTGAACTGTTTACTAGTTTATGTGGAACAGACAAAAATACCCTCCACAAAACAATTTCTAAAAATCCAGAAGTAACAATTATTCATGTTTCCTCTCCACAGTATTAAATAAAAAAAAACCCATTCTCATAAAAAGAATTGAAGAGGGGGAAGTGTATAGAAAGGAGTGGGACTAAGTTTCAATGAATGGGCATGAAATTTAATCAGAATCATTTTCTGAGCTGTAATTATCAGTCTCTGCTTCTGCAGCTACTCTGTTGTGTCTGGCATTGTCACAGTTATTATGGACTTCTAAAAACTGAAGATTTGCCCAGATTGAAACAAGCTTCTCTACCCTTTCACATGTCAGTTTATTTCTTGATTTAGTGTGTTTCCAAACATAGACCAGATTCTTTCACATGCTGCAGAGGATGGAGGAGTCTGAAGAAGGTGGGAAGCAAGAGGAGTCAGAGGCTGTGTTAGAGATGTAAAATTTCCAGAAATTTTGAAGCTCAGAAAACCCCCCAGTTTTTTTGCATTAGAGGGTTCAGTTTGTAACCTAGGACTTGCTTGTCCTCAGTGCACAGAAATTAGAATAACCTGATACCATACATATTTTAGAAATTATTTGGAAAATATTTGAATACCTTGTCTTAAAATATTTTATTCATCATGTTAAAATAAGATATTCCAAAATCATTTTTTTCTTTTTTTCAATTTTTCAAAAAACAAAACAAAAACAAAAACAAAACAAAACAAAACCCACAAAAGTGCTTCAGGAAAAAAACCATTCCCCCCCCCCAAATTTTTCCAGTTTTTTTCCAGGCCTTCACATCTCTACTTGTGCCGGCCAAACTTTGCTGGCCTAACTCCAGATTAGGATTACTATATACCCTCAGCCTGTTTCCCAAATGTCTCTATGTAAATTCAAGTCATCAACCAGGATCATGACTTCCAAGTTAAATTTCCTCCCTAGTATTAGACTGCAAAGTTTGCATTCACTCCTCAGAAAACACTCTGGAATGTATGCGCCGCCTCACACCTGAAAATCTGAAATTATGTGAAAATAAGAAGTCAGACCATTTTAAAGTAGCACATCGCAGTTCCAGCAAGACAAACATTGCTCAAGCCCAGGCCAACACAGTTACATGCAAAGCGTCTTCAGTATACGCCAGCAACGAGGACACAGGGTGGAAAAATGGGCACTCTTCCCATTTTTGTCGCCTTTCAGTGCCCTTTTTGCCTCAGCCTGTCAAGGTAGGAGGAAGTGAACTCCACATCACTGGCGTTACCACATGAATGCCCATTCATTCAATATGTGGGCAGACAGCACCAGTTGTGCCAAGCCATGCTGTGCCATTGCCTGCAGACCAGCACCCCAATGCTGCAGTTCAAACGATACCAAATGCACAGACTCCAACAAAAAAGACCTCTGCCTTGGCGGTGGGGGAGAGCAGTGCGCCACCAACCCACGTACAACATGTACTGTACAGTTGCAGCTACACTACCGTCCACTTGGGAAAGAGAGGGACTTCATGGGTCCCATTTACTTTCAGTCGGCAAAAGAGGGCACTGAAGACGGCATCTTCAGCACATGGCACAAGAAGCACCACATGCTCACCTAGCCAAATACAGCCAGGATCCCTTCAATGTGTAAAGAATGTGCCCCCCTCCATCAAGGTGCAAATCTGAACCAGCCCACTTGTTCTGCCTGGATCCGTGGACCCAGCTGAGAGCGCATTACAGCAAGAGTATTTGGACAAGTGAATAATAATTCTGCATGTCTTTGGGAGACAAGGTTAGTGTCGCAACTCGGCCACAGCCCCACTGTGGGCCTCACCTTGGGCATGTCACTGGCTGCTGAAGCGGGAACTGCAGTTAACCTCTCACACGGAGTTCTTTCCAGTAAAACAGAGGAAGCACTTTGGAATGCAAGTCCTTAATGGGCAAGCAGTTGCAGCAGTAGTCTAGATGGTAAAATTCATGCTGTCCATCACAGAACAGTTTGGTATTTCTTAATTATTCAAGATCTGTTTATTCCAAACTGTGGAACATTCCTTGAATCAATGTCCGTGTCCTTGGGCTAAACTCCAGGGGCTCTGAAGGGTTAATGGGACTCTGCACAGGGGGTTTCCAGTCTTCCTCTAAGAGCATGGAAACCACTGTATTCCTGTCACCCATGGGGAGTCCCCACATATCTCCGCAGCATTTCCTTTCATGACTCAACAGGAAAAGCCCACATTTGTGGAGAATTGGACAGCACCCACAGGAACTCTGGGCACAGTTCAGCAGCAAGCCCTTTACTTCTGAGCAGCCCCCGCCCCACTGATGCAACACAGTCCTGAGTAGAGCCTGACCCCCCCCCCCGCCGCCGATCCACTGCAACCCGGCTTGCACAGAACTTCCCAATAGACAGAACAGTCATTAGATTCCGCCTGCTAGAGCACAAGTCTAAACTCTTCCAATAACTTTTTGACTCTCGACTCCCAGCCTGACCAAAGTACTAATAAGTAAAAGGGAGCATTACAAAGTCATAATTAAAGGCCGCCCTCCAGAATTCATTTGCATGCGCCTTCTTTAACAGCCACACACACAGCCCTTCTCGAGGCACCAGCCGCTGGGAGGTCTCCAGCAAACGCTCCCTGAAGATGAACGGGAGCCCAGAGGCTCAGGCCCTGGCAGGGCTCCCAATGGAGGGTGTCCTTGCTGCTGGTCACCAGCTCAGGCCCGACAGTGCCAGGCTGGAGACCGTACAGGACAGGGATGAGCCCACCGCTAGCTGCAGACACAAATCCCAGCCTCTGGGCTGCAAGCGTCTCCGTAGCATGCAGGAAAACTGGGATCAGCAGGAAGCCGCCTTCCCAGCAGGGGCAGCGTAAGGCTGGCCCTGGCCGGCCAGCCGAGGAAGCGATGCACAAACATCTGACATGCAGCTATTTCAAGCATCCATGAGGCACACACGGAGGCATCCCGACTAAAATTCAGGCAAGAGTGCTGGGCTGCTTACACACCCACCAAGCCCCGTCCGTTCGGCTCGGCAGCGAATCCAAGAGCACATTCTCCACGACGCGCAGAGCCTGCACCTCCGGCACCCAGCGCGGCTGCAGGACTCCGGCTCTCCTTTACTTCCCTTCCGAGAATAATTCACCCGCAAGGCAGAAGCGACCGAGGCTCTGCTGCATCTGAACGGGGCTCCCGCCGTCTGCCCCCGAGAGACAGGCTGCTTTCCGGAAAGCTCTCTGGGTGTCCAAACTGCTGCTTACCCTGCCCTGGAGGGGGCCGCACCCCACGCGGGGCCTGGCCAGCCTGGGCGTCCTGTACCCCTCAGGAGGCTCTGCAGGAAACGTTCACACAAGCAACCCTGCCCAAATCCGGGCTCGGCCGTGCCCAACACGCGCCTGCCCGAATCTGCCGGTCTGCCGGTCCCTCCTGGGCTTGCTGAGCCGGCTGCTGCCACACCGCCAAGGTGCCTTCAGCCGAACCTGGCAAACACAGGGGAGGAAAGCAAGGTGGCAAAGGAGGCCTTCAAGGGAACAGAGAGCTCTGCACATGGCTCCATAGCCAGCGCCAGGGGTGGCTGGCAGCCCACGTCTCCCCCTGTGGCTAAGCAGCAGCCTGCACGGCCAGGAAGCCCACAAGAGGAACTGGAGCCCCAGCCAGGCCCAGTGCGCACCTCGACTGTGCCCGTGCCTGTGGCAAGGTCAGCCCTGCCCCAGGCAAGCAGTCCGAACTTGCCAATCCCACAGCTGACAGGAGGGCAGGGACAGCCACAGAGCGCCGGGCCCTCCTGAACTCTGCCCACCAAGTGCCACAGGAGCTGGGCGGGAGGAGAGGGGAAGAGAGAGAGAGCGCACAAAACAGGTCCTCCTCTCTCCCGCCCCCAAATGTCTGTGAATCAAGGACTAGGCAAGTCCTGGGTGCAGTCCCCAAAAGAGCTTCCTTCCTAGGCCCGGTGCAAGCAAAGGGCCTTCAGGATTTGGTCCAGGCAAAGCAGGAGGAGGAAAATTGAGGTCAAAGCAGCAGAGCATCGTATGAAAGACAAGCAATGGGGGGGGGAGAGAGAGAGCGAGAAGGGGCCCGGGTACGGGGACAGACCAACAGGGCTTGAGCCTCCAGCAACAACTTCCTGCTTTAGGATCTGCTCCCTTCTGCTCCCAATCTCAAAAACATCCAGGATACAAACTGGCACCCAAGGAGTCTCCCCCCCCCCGCACACAGTTTTGCTGCAAGTTTCCAAATAATTCAGCACCAGACCAAGAATATTCGGTTTTCAGCATTACAAGCATGCCAAGACCCAGCTTGTGGGCACTTTCGGATTTCGAGGCAAGACAGTGGCTCTTCTGATTCAAAGTCACTCCCGACTTCATCCCAAATGAACGGCTCCTCTCTCTGCTGCTGGCAGAAGCTCTGGAACAAATCTGCAGACACCCACCACAGAAGCCCATCAGGGAGGACTGGCGTTGGAAAGCAAGGAGGGGGGGAGCGCAACCCGGAGAAGGTCGAGCAGAGGAAAGTAGCACCCCAGACTGGAACAGACAGACGTGGGGCTCTTTCTCTGCCAGTAGTTCACCAAGACCGTTCACATCTTTTCACACTGCACCCCCCTCCAAAAAAAAAAGAGCAGTTACAAAATGGTCCTTTTCAGCCATAATTGGAAGTGGTAGAAGCTTCAAGAAAGCTGCACATGTGTGGAGGGACGGCAAGTTTATAAAGGGGTCTGAGGCAGGAGCAACTAACTCGAAGGTCTCCCTTCCTAGGCACAGGCACATCACAAGCACATTACTGCACATCCCAAAAGCTGTTGCAAAAGTAGATGTTGCTGGGAGGGGGGGGCGTGCCTTATTTTGGAAAACCTCAATGAGAGCGGCGGCGAAGGACTCGGCTCACCGATAGGAGCCTGGAGCCCCTGGTCAGAGCAGGCACTGGGGAGACCCAGGCCCCAGCTCCGTCCTCAGCTGCTCTGCCAGAAGGGGGAGGGGGCTCTGCTCTGCTCTGCTCCGAGCAACAGCTCCCAGCTCCTGGTGTGGGAGGCGGAAGCTTATTCGGAAGACTCCCCAGAATCAGAAGAGGCGGCTTCAACCCATGCAAAGGTTTCTCAGACCCCAAACACTTGTCGCTTGTCCTGCCTGCCCCCCCCCCAAGCCTCCCTTGGGAGCTGCAGATTCCCCCCCCCTCCCCGCGCATCAGGCAAGGTGTCTGGGCATCCCCTTCTTCAAGGAGAACAGAGAGGTGGGTGACCTTCTCTTACTTTACGGTGGGGGGGGGAGGAAAAAAGGAAGGATCTATGTGGGGACCATGGAAAGGCTGAGGAGTCTGTCTGGGCCAAGTCCCGCAATTTCTCAAGTTCCCTCTCTAAGTTCAGCTGCCCAAAACGTCGCTCCGGAGAACGGTCCCAAAGACCTGAAGACCCGCAAGTCTTTTGTCCCGATTAATATGTAGCTGCAAAGTGGGGGGGGGGGGAAGAAAACCTCCAGCTTGCAAAGACTTCCAAACTACTTGCAATTTTTCGCTTTTGCAAAACCCGAGACTTTGCCCCGGACTCCAACTGGGTGGGGAGCATGCTGGGACTGCCACAGATTCTCGCAGCGGGGGGGGTGTCTTTTCCCTCCTGTTCCGTACAAAGTTTTACGGTACATGGGAATTTTAGAACCGGGGGGGGGGAAGGAAAGGGAAGCTGCTTGCAATACATTTGGGTCCGATGGATGAAGCTGAGCAGGGGATCCTAGTAGTGCATGCTAGGCGGGAGGGGGAAAGCAACCCCCAAACCCTGCCCCCCACTAGTCAAGCGCGCCCTCCTTCTCCGGGGACTCGCTCCGAGCGCTGCAGCTAAGCTGCCTCTAGCCGCCCCCAGCCCCGGCCGGGGAAACGGAGAGAACGCCAGGAGGCAACAATGGAGAGGGGGGTGGGGGAAGAAGGCAGGTTGCGGGAGGGGCAGCTGCGGCGTGAACCTGTTGCTCGCCCCCATGACAACCCTAACCCTAGAGCGGACCCCCCCCCCCCGCTCAGCCCCCTCAGCTCTCTCGCAAGCCGCCCCCTCGCGGCTCCGCGGGGCACCCGGCTCGGCCCCTCCGCCTGGAGTCGCCCCGGAGAGTGAGGGGTGCGGCGGGGGAGGCAAACGAGAGCCGAGGACCAAAGAGGGAAACACGAGGGAGGGGGGAGAAAACGAAGGCGAGAAAGGAGGGGGCTTCCGCTCCGGCTCAATGCCTCCGAGCCGGCGAGGAGCTTCCATGGGGAGGAGGGAGCGGCCGCGATCCGAGGTCCGCTCCGCTGGCTAGCGGGGGGGGGGGTACTCCGATCATCGCCCGGTTCCAGCAGGGCGCAGCGACACCCCCTTCCGGCTCTCCGGCCCAGCCACACAGCGACTCCCCCGGAGCATCCTTTCGGGGTGCCACCGAAGGAGCAGCAGGGAGGGGGCCCGCCCCGAGAAAGTTTGCACGGCGAACGGGAAAAAGGAGCGACACCCCCAAGAGCGAGGCGAGTCCTGTGGGGGGGGGGGGCGACGAAGCGAAAGCTGGAGCCCTTCACCACCTCCACCCCCCGCGGCTTGAAGAGCCGAGCCCGAAGACGCGCCCGCAATACCGCCGGAGCGAGGGGCGCTGCCCCGATGTCCGGACGGGAGCCCCCCCCCAGTAAAAAGCCGCGCGCTCCCCCCACCCCCGCGGGCAGGCAGCTGCACTCACTCACCGCGCGCGCCCCACTCCGCCAGGGGCTCGCCGGCCGGCCAGCCAGCGCTCCGGCTCCGGCTCCGGCTCCTGCCTCCTCCGCACGCCCCGCACAGCCTCTCCAGCCGCCGCCGGCTTTTCTGCACCGGTTGCAAAGAGAGAGACGGAGCGAGGGAGCCGCTCTTTTAAACTCCCCCCCCCCGCGGCCGCCGCCACCGCCCCACCCCCCATGTGACCAGCCAAGGAAGCGCTGGTGGGAGGGGGAGGGGAGCCCAGCCGCGCGCCCGCCCAAGCCCCCCCCCCAAGTTGGGCACCTCCACACCATCATCGGTGCCTTCCCCGCCCCCCGCCCCCCCAAGCCCGAAGGCGGAAACGCGAGCGCAGCTCCCTCCCCGGCGAAAAAGAGGCGCGCGAGTGGACTCGAGAATATTCCCCAGATCGCGATCCAGAACACGCAGAACGTCGGAAAGCGCCTCCAACGGGCACCAGTGGAGCAGAAACAGCCCGGAAATCGACAGGGGCTTTTTTCCATGGTAACTGGCACGACTGCGCCCCAATGCACGTGAACGTGGAAGTGGGTCTCAGCGGGGCTTCCTTCCGAGGAATCCTATGGGAAACCCGGTGGCTTCTGGTGGCTGGCTACATGGAAGTAAGGCCCACAGAAATGAGTAGAACTTACTTCCAGGTAAACATGCTGACGGGCACAAAGCCGGAGAAGCAACAGCCCCCCCCCCCAAAAAAACCCGGCGTCCTCGCAAAAGCACAGCCGTAGAAGGGCAACATGGGATGGGAGGTGGGGTGTCCGTAGCGCCCCAAAGGCCGCCCCAGCTCCGAGGAACTCACGAGGTGCAGACCCGGATTGTGCAGACTGGCCCCGGGCACTCCTGTTAAGCCCCCGCCCCCAGTCATTTCCTATAGTTTCCCGTGGGGCTCACTGAGTTCCACGGGGTTTACTCCGAAGTAAGCCTGAAACTCACATTCGCACCGACCAGCGGAGGCGGCACACCTTCCTCACACACCAGATGTTCTCCCTTTCTTCAGAGCAGACACGTGTACGCCTGGCGCGGATACATGCGTGCAGAAACGCGCACGGCGAGGACCCGCGAGCCCCACGGCCACAATCAGGAGCAGCAGCCCCGCTCGCCCGTGTGAAGGGAGCCCGGGTACCACGCGACCCGACGCACGCCGGCAGAGCGACTTTGGTCTGACTGCCGCGCGGGGAGCGAAGAAATCCGGGGGCGACCCGGGGCAGAAGAACGCCCTGCTGCGGACCACCCCGGGGGAAGAGTCCGCGCAGGGACGGCGCTCAGGAGTCGAGGTGGCCGATCGGAAGCCCGTCCGACCACCGAAGTCCTCCTGACACCGCCAGGCGCTACGAGGGGCAACCCGCCGCGCCCGCACTTGGCAGCTCCAAAACCCGAGTCTGTCGACGGAAGTTGCAGCGGGAGCGGCGGGCGCGCTGGCAGCCGGGCAGGGATGCGCTGCGGTGCTTGCGGACAGCGCGCACTGGCGGGGCTGGACGCCCCTTCCGTTCCATCCCGACTCTCGGAGCCTGCGCTGACCTCGACCACACGCGTCGAGCCTGGGCACCTCTCCCGGTCTGCGAGACTCGCTCGCGTGCGGGCCACGAGTGAGTCGGGGTCACCGCCACGGAGGCAGGAGCCGGGCAACGGGCAGGCGGCGCACGAGCAGCCACAGCCTTGTGGCACCGTCTAAGGCGGGTCCCGCGCGCAGACCGAAGCGGAAAACGCGTCTTCCCGGGGCTGGGCGGGCGCACCGTCGCACAACCGGCGCGGACTCGAGCCGCGGAAGGACCGCGATTGCCTCCCCTGACCAGCCCTCGCGCACACAGGGCACGAAGCGACACGTGTACCCCATTCCCAATGACACCAACTGCCAGGGCTGCGGGCGCCGACTGCCGGCGTGGCCACTCACTTGGGGTCTGCGAGACGCCGAGGCTGAAGAGGTTGTGCACGTGGGGACGCGCTCGGGCACATACGCAGGCAGCCCGTCTGCAGAAGAGGCTCCTTCTCTGCCCCGGTCCAGTGACGTCTGGACGAAAGCCTGCACGCTGCCGATCAAGGGGTCGACGTGCGCGCGCGCGCGCGCCCTGTCCATTTACAAATCAATACCGGCCTCCTGAGAAAGAGTCTGGCACTAAACATGAGCCGGTTCTCTGGATTCCAGAGCTGGGCTGTTGGAGAGGAGGGGGCCAAGTGGGGGCAGGAGCCCCCCCCCACTCCATGCAGTTGGAGTCCCAGCTGGGCTTTGGAACCCGTGCAATGCTCGGCACCGACAGCATGTGAAATAATGGCAGTGGAAGAGCGCCTCTGAACACAGGCAGAGTGCCCTCCCCTCCCCCCAAAAGGCATTAAGCCAATTGCTCCCAACTGGGCCCCACACTAGGGTGATGCAGGCTGGGCAAATACACACAACAACACATTGCAGGTTTTTACAGAAAACAGCATTTAATTATCTTCTGAATTCTTAAAAATCAGCAGAGTTTGTTATACTGTTTACATGTTGAATGTTTTTACTTTACTTAAATTACATAATGTGTTAATTCTAGAATTGAAAAATCTGCTACCGGGGGGGGGGTAGTTCTTTGTAAGGCACTCTGCACATGGATGGGGTGCTGTATTCGTCGCAACGTTGCCCTTGCAAATATGAAATAGCCGGAAGCTTGAGGGGTTTGGGGCTCCCTAGGAAAGGCGGGGTGACGTGCTGGCATGGGGACGTGTCAGGCCGTGCAGAGAGGTCCCTTTCCTGGGCCCACAGGCCTGCCTGCAGCTCCCCTGAACGGGACCCCCGAGAGTCCCTGCCTGCCTTCTGGGTGTATCTGCTTGCCTGGAACTTTCCCTGGGGGAAAGCCGACAGGAGCCGAGTGGCGTCCGGTTCGGAACTCCTTATCCCTACGGGAAGAGGAGGATGGAGGAGTATCAAAGAGTAATGGAGGAGTAGGAAATAGAACTTGTAAGCTGAGTGTAAGTGACAGTTTGTCCAGTAAAAGGAGAGGAGGGGGAAAGGGATCAAAAAACAGTCCCTCTTTAGAGAACCCCGTATATAGGTGTTATTATGCGAATGCTCGAAGTCTCCGAGCAAAGATGGGGGAATTGGAATGTTTGGTGGCTAGGGAAAAGATTGATATAGTAGGCATAACGGAAACCTGGTGGAATGCAGAGAACCAGTGGGATACTGCCATCCCAGGCTATAAACTCTATAGGAGGGACAGGGAAGGGCGTGTTGGCGGAGGGGTGGCCATCTATATCAAAGAAGGGATAGAATCCAGCAGAGTAGAAACTGAAGGTGGGCTGGACTCCACCATGGAGTCACTATGGGTTAAACTATCAGGCCGTAAGAGCAATGTAATAGTGGGGGTGTGCTATCGTCCTCCCGATCAAAAACTTGAAGGTGACCTTGAAATGAGGAAACAAATCAGGGCAGTGACCAAGAGAGGCAGGATTGTAATCATGGGGGACTTCAATTATCCTCATATTGACTGGGTCAACTGCTGCTCTGGTCAAGAAAGAGAGACCAGATTCCTTGACGAGCTGAATGACTGTGCCTTAGAGCAGCTAGTCATGGAGCCGACCAGAGGACAGGCGACTCTGGATTTAATATTGTGTGGTACTCGGGACCTAGTTAGGGATGTAAGTGTTACTGAGCCATTGGGGAACAGTGACCATGCTGCGATTGGTTTTGCCATGCATGTCCAGGAAAGAGTGCAGAGCAAATCTGACACAAGAACCCTTGACTTTCGAAGGGCAGATTTCCCTCAGATGAGGAGACTAGTTAGACAGAAATTGAAAGGGAAGGTAAAAAGAGTCCAATCCCTCCAGGCTGCGTGGAGGCTGTTTAAAAAAACAGTAGTAGAGGCCCAGCGGAAGTGTATACCGCAAAGAAAGAAGGGTTCGACAAGGTCCAGGAGGGTGCCTGCATGGCTGACAAACAAAGTTAGAGAAGCTGTAAAGAGCAAAGAAGCTTCCTTCCGTAAATGGAAGTCTTGCCCCAGTGAGGAGAATAAAAAAGAACATAAACTCTGGCAAAAGACAAGTAAGAAGGTGATACGGGAGGCCAAGAAAGCGTTTGAGGAACGCTTGGCTAGCAACATAAAAGGGAATAATAAAAGCTTCTTCAAATATGTTAGAAGCAGGAAACCTGCCAGAGAGGCGGTTGGCCCGCTGGATGGTGAGGGAGGGAAAGAGGAGATAAAAGGGGACTTGGAGATTGCAGAGAAATTAAATGAATTCTTTGCGTCCCTCTTCACAGCAGAAGAACTTGGGCAGATACCACAGCCTGAACAGCCCTTCCTAACTAAGGAATTAAATCAGATACTGGTTAATAAAGAAGATGTTTTAGATCAAATTGATAAACTACATATAAATAAGTCACCAGGCCCAGATGGTATACACCCAAGAGTAATTAAGGAACTAAAGAGCGAAGTTGCTGACCTCTTAACTAGAGTATGCAACTTGTCCCTTCAAACGGCCACGGTACCAGAGGATTGGAGGATAGCCAATGTCACACCAATCTTTAAAAAAGGGAGAAGGGGGGACCCTGGAAACTACAGGCCTGTCAGCCTAACGTCTGTTCCGGGTAAGATGGTGGAAAGCCTCATCAAAGATAAAATCCTAAAACACGTAAAGGAACAAGTGTTGCTGAAGGAAAGTCAGCATGGCTTCTGTAAGGGTAAGTCTTGCCTCACGAACCTTTTGGAATTCTTTGAAAAGGTCAACAGGCACGTGGATGTGGGTGAACCTGTGGATATCATATACCTGGATTTTCAGAAGGCATTTGACAAGGTCCCCCACCAAAGACTGCTGAAGAAACTTCACAGTCAGGGAATAAGAGGGCAGGTCCTCTTACGGATCCAGAATTGGTTGAGGGCCAGGAAACAGAGAGTGGGGGTCAATGGGCAATTTTCAGAATGGAGAGAGGTGAAAAGTGGAGTGCCCCAGGGATCTGTCTTGGGGCCCGTGCTTTTCAACTTATTCATAAATGACCTGGAGACAGGGATAAGCAGTGAGGTGGCCAAGTTTGCGGATGACACAAAACTTTTCCGGGTAGTAAAAACCAGAGACGATTGTGAAGAGCTCCAGAAGGATCTCTCCCAGTTGGGGGAATGGGCAGCCAAATGGCAGATGCGTTTCAACGTAAACAAATGTAAAGTGATGCACGTTGGGGCAAAAAACCAAAACTTTACCTATAGGCTAATGGGTTCTGAGATGTCTGTGACAGCTCAGGAGACAGATCTTGGGGTGCTGGTGGACAATTCAATGAAGATATCGACCCAGTGTGCATCAGCAATTAAGAAGGCCAATTCCATGCTTGGGGTCATTAAAAAAGGGGTTGAGAATAAAACAGCCAATATTATCATGCCATTGTACAAATCAATGGTAAGGCCACACCTGGAATATTGTGTCCAGTTCTGGTCGCCGCATCTCAAAAAGGACATAGTGGAGTTGGAAAAGGTGCAGAAGAGAGCTACAAAAATGATTACGGGGCTGGGGCACCTCCCTTATGAAGAAAGACTGCAGCGTTTGGGGCTCTTCAGTCTAGAAAAAAGGCGCCTGAGGGGGGGCATGATTGAGACATACAAAATTATGCATGGAAGGGATAAAGTCGATAGAGGGATGTTCTTTTCCCTCTCTCAAAACACCAGAACCAGGGGGCATCCACTAAAGCTGAGGGTTGGGAGAGTTAAAACAGATAAAAGGAAGTACTTTTTTACCCACCGGGTAGTTAATCTGTGGAACTCCTTGCCACAGGAGGTGGTGATGGCATCTGGTCTTGATGCCTTTAAGAGGGGATTGGACAGATTTCTGGAGGAAAGGTCCATCATGGGCTATAGGCAATGATGGATTGTGCAACCTCCTTACAAAGGTGGTGGGCTACTGGTACCGGGTGCAAGGGAGTGGCAACAGGATGCAAGCATCTTGTAGTCTCATGCCTTCCTGGGGCACCTGGTGGGCCGCTGTGAGATACAGGAAGCTGGACTAGATGGGCTGCCTTTGGCCTGATCCAGCAGGGCTCTTCTGATGTTCTTATGTAACAAGCCAGACAGGATGATGGGGGGCGTCCTTGCACCCCTCCTCAAATACAGAGATTGCAGGAGGAGGTGCTGGGAGGAGGAGGAGGTGCTGGGGCACAGCCCCAAGTTCTCCTACACGTGCCCCATTTCAATGGGCAGGTGGAACTGCAGGTGGGAGACCTTCCTTCAACGGCTCCCCCACATTTCCCTAGAAAACTAGCACAGCACAGCACAGCACAGAAAGTAGAAATGTAGCACAGCAAGACTAGCATAGCACGTCATTGCTTGCTGTGATGACTTCTGCTTGTGGGATGTTTTTCCACTGGAATGTGTTCACAAGGGGGACTCCCTGTCTGCCATCCAAAGTGGGGCACCGCTTGTGCACTGGAGTAGTGTCACTATGGGAGGGGTGCAGTTTTGTAAGGCGCATTGCCTTGCTGTGCATCCGTGCCTCTCCTTCGCCATAGCCGCCAGGAAGCAGCGTGGAGGTGTTGCTTTCTCTGCAAAGACTGGCTGTGACAGCGAGGGAGAGGAGCGGTTTACACGGCAAGGGAAGGCGCCTTGCAAGACTGAGCACCCCACTTGCTTGCGCACCGTCACCTCCAGATGCAGCCACCTAACTCTGTGATGGACTTTTCCTCCAGAAATCTGTCCAGTTCCCTTTTAAAAGCTTCTAGGCCAGATGCCATCACCACCTCCTGTGGCAAGGAGTTCCATAGCTTAATGCTCATCTGGGTAAAAAAAGTATTTCCTTTTATCTGTTCTCACTCTCCCAGCACTCAATTCCAGTGGATGTCCCCTGGTTCTGGTATTGTGAGAGAAGGAAAAGAACCTCCTTCTATTCACTTTATCCCTCCCATGCATATTTTTGTATGTCTCAATCAAGTCCCCCCTCAGGTGCCTTTTTCTAAGCTGCAGACCCCAAATGCTGTAGCCTTTCCTCATACGGAAGGTGCCCCAGCCCCATAATCATTTGGGTTGCTCTGTTCTGCACCTTCTCCAGTTCCCCTATATCTTTTTTGAGGTGTGGCGACCAGAACTGTACACGATGTGGCCTTACCAGCGATTTGTACAGTGGCACGATAATATCGGCCGTTTTATTCTCAACCCTTTTTTAATTATCCCAAGCATGGAATTGGCCCTCTTCACCACTGCCGCACACTGGGTCGACACTTTCATTCAGTTGTCTACTAGCACTCCAAGATCTCTCTCCTGTTCTGTCACCGCAAGTTCAGAACCCATTAGCTTATACGTGAAGTTTTGATTTTTTGCCCCAATGTGCATTACTTTATACTTGTGTACATTGAAATGCGTCTGCCATCTGGCTGCCCATTCCCTCAGCCCCTTCCCCTGAAGAGGTGTACTGGCTGATTATCCGGCAAGCTCTCCCACGTTTCCTCCAGTGTTGCAAAAGAAGCACCTCCGCTGCAATTGTGCTAATGTGCAGATTTGTCTAAGTTGAGAGCCCCATTGTGGACTCAGGAGTCCCACTGATTCAGCTGCGCTTACACACAGGCAGTTATGCGTATCGCATGACAGTCGCATCCAAATTAATTCACTGATCGATTAATTTGTTAAAAGTCAGGTGGTTAATCAGTTAAAACTTATTTGAACGGTTGTCAGCCCCAAGCACCCTCCAGCCCTTGAATTCCTGAGCTTGTAATTCCTGCTGTTTCAACTGTCGCTGTTTCCTAGGGACGGGCCGATGAATGCCTGGATCTAAAAGCAGGTGCCTGGAACTAAGGCGGCATATGGCGTATAACCTGCCACGATGCACACGCTGCCTGCTGAGTCCCTGCCGTGTGTGTCGAAGGTATCTTGAACTTTCAATGATGTATCTTAGGAGAATTCTTTTTTCCCCTAGAATTAGCAGGTGAGAAGCAATTGTGGCGGTGCAGCCTTTTTTCTAGTGCAGCCATTAGCAGCAGAGCCTCCTTGCTGTCTCTGGGGAATAGAGCTTTGCTTACAGCAGTGGTTACCAAACTGTGGGCCAGGCCCCACCAGTGGGTCACAAGTGGGTCACAAAGCACCTAGAGCAGCCATATTGGAAATATAGGAAGATGGGGTGCTGGAAAGGGGAGGGCTGTGTGGTTGCTCTGCTTGGGTCAAGGCTGGAAATAGGCCTTTTCCTTTCTGATTCACTTTGCTGTTGGAAAATGCAGGAAAGCAGCAGGCTCTGGCTGTCACAGTGAGAGCACCTCCAGCCATGACATCACTTCTGGAGGGTCCTGATTGTCATTCTAAAAAGGGGTGAGGACCATTGGCTTGGAGGGAGGAGCAGAGCAGAGCAGAAGAGCTGAGCCAGCCTGTGAAGGGAGGGAGGAGGGAGGCCCAGCGGGACGGGCTGAGTCGTGACCATTCCATCCTCAGCCTGGATGGGCAGCTTTGCAGGATGGCCTCCACTTGCAAGGAGAGTTTAGCAGGGTGGGCCAGGGCATGTGAACAGGCCTCTGGGCGTGCAGGGCTGGGAATCACCGCAATGATGTCTGCCGGACTGCTGGGGTCCCTTTTGAGCTCTATTTCCAGCTTATTATTGGGGTCTTTTGCAGCCTGCCTTCACCCATTGAAACAGCCTGGGGCACAGGCTGATCACCAAACTGCTGTTCCTCTGAAGTAAGCCCCCTCGCCCAATCCCAGGTCAGGGTGCAAAGCAATCGGCTGATTAAGTAAATGGCAGCAGTGACTTCAGTCAATGTTGGATAAGTGGTGCTGACTGCAGGCCAGAGGGAAGCAAGACACACACACACACACACACACACACACACACACCTGCCCCACATTCACACAGAGAAGAAACCTCAGAGAGGAATCGGTGCAGAAGCCAGGCTAAGACTTCTGTCTCTACTGGAAGAAGGCAGGAGGTGTGGACTGATGGTTGAGTTGCTGGTACTGCCTGAGGCTAAACAGGAGAATCTGGGGTCTGTTTTTGGATGGGAGACAGAATGCCAGGCTGGGACAAGCTGCAGTACCTGTTGTGGCAGGATGGAGTCGCTGTGGAGCTGATTCGCCAGTGTGGGAGTGTGTGAGAAGCCCCGCTGGCAAAATGACAGAGTACGGCCTTGAGGACCTGGAGAGAACCACACTGTGAAGGCTGCATCTGGGACTGAGGGTTCGGTGAATCACAGAACACTCTATATGTAAATACCTCATTCAGAAATGGTGGTTTAGACAAGCCTGCCCACGTAAGCCACCTTGGGCTTTGCTTTGGCATGGGAAAAGCAGGATATATATTTTTTTCAAATACATTAAAAAAATACTGGCGAGTGAAAGCGGAGAATGAAACTGAACAGAATCCCCCCTTCCCCTTCTGTGGCTGCCTTGATCCCTCCGACTGGAGAAGCACTTATGTGGCCCTGTCGTTCTGTTCAGCTCAGCCTCTTTGTCAGCTGCTGGGAGGGCCAATTCCAGTCCTGCCAGGAGCATCTTTCTTTGGACTCCGTGTTGCACGTCACCCGGTTGTGCTTCCAGAGATCAGCCAGGCTGGGGGTGGCTGTTCACCTCCCGCCCCATGGCCTCTTTGATTGGTGGCCAGGCACGCCTGTCTCTGATTTGCTCCTTGGTTTTAACTCAGGGCGCAATCCTAACCTGGAGTTCGGCCGGCGCAGTTAGGTCAGCAACATTTGGCCAGCACAAGGGACACTCTAAAGTATGTCTGGAGCACTCTTGGAGTCAGAGGCCAGCACACAGATGGGCGCCCTCCTCCCTGACTCCGAGAGTGGTCCAAACATGCTTTACGGTGTCCCTTGTGCCAGTCCAACTTTGCCGGCCAAACTGTGCCGGCCTCACTCCAGGTCAGGATTGCGCCCTCAGTCTGCTTTGCTTTGATTGCCAGCCTGACCAGTAAGCGGGCTGGGGGTTGGCGCCGGGGCTGTTGGCCTCACAGGCTCTTTCCTCAAGCAACACCCCTCTGAACCGCAAGAGGAATGTGAGGTGGACTCCCTGCAGGCCGAAGGTTGCAGGTTTCCCAAGCCCACCGACTTCCTCCCCTTCCGGCTCAGATCCCTGATGGTGCCTCTCCCTGTGAAGCTGGCAAAGAGGTTCTGGAGGCAGACAGATGGTTCTGCACGCTGTAGATGAGAGAAAGGGAGAGAGAGGCGGGGGAGAGAGATTATTCCTTCTCCCTCCTCACGCCAGAGGCCAGGGGCACTCAACGAAATCGATTGGCAGAAGGGTGAGGAGGACAGAAGGAAGAAAGGCCTTCCTCGTCCCGTGCATAATCAGCTGGAATTATGGAGTTGGCCGCTATCAAAGGGGCTGATGGCTCTTGGCTGCAGGCGAGAACAGGCAGGACAGCCCCCCTGGGATGCGTTTCTCCTGACTAGCCGGCATCCAGGCATGTAGAAGTGATGTGCTACTGAAGTCCTGGCGATGCTGGGCGAACGTGATCAACATTCCACCCCAAACAAACCCGCCGTATTCCACAAGAATGCAAAGCAAAACCCAGCGTTCTGTGGCATGGCTAAGTCAGGCAGCCTGCACATTTGCTTCTTGGGCTAAATAGTCATGACAGGCAAGAATCTTCCCAGAGCGCTGAAGCCCCCCACCCTCGGAAGTGCTGCTGAGCCCCGCCCACTTTTGGCACAACACTTAGAGCCATTTCTTCTGCCCAAAAGGACGGAACATTGTCCCTCAAAAGGAAGTCCAGGACTCTGAGGCTGCTGGACTCGCTAGTTGCAGGACGGAGCGGTTACCATTAGTGCCCACACAGCGGGGGTGGGGGTGGGTGGGCAGACTGGCTTTAAAAGAAGCCGGGAGACCCAAGGAAGGAAGCGGCAGGAACTGAAAGCAGCTGTTCCAGAGGCAGCTCCCAGAAATAGCTTCACTACCAGGTCATCAGACTGAATCTGAACCCCAAAACCAGTTCAGAGAGGTTTTGGCGTGAACTGGACTGGAAGCCAAACCGAGACCTTCAGCTGCTTTGAACCGGAACCAGCGCCCAAAACGGGGCGGCTCGGCTGGCTGCACAGCCAGACCCTTTGCTCGCACTTGGACGACGCAGGCTGCTCTGCTTTGCCGGGGCTGGGGGGGGGCGCGTCCTCTTTGTACGGGCTATTTTGTTGTCCAAATCTTTACAAATATGCAAAATAAACAGTTTAAAAATAGCTTCCTCCCCCCCCAGCCCCGCTGCAGCTGTCGTCTTCACTGGACAGAGTTAAGTTACGAGCGAGAGGCTCTGGCGTTGTTTTGAGTGGGAGGGACGGAGCGGCCTGACCCTGCTCGAGCCAGGGGCTGCCAGGCGAACGTTCCGTCAGCGTCAGGAGGGCACTTGCTGGCCCTCGCCAAAGGCCACGCTCCAGGGCACGCAGGTTGGCCTCTGGCCCCAGTTAGTACACGCAGGGGGTGGAGGGAGCTGGGGGGGGAATGGGGCAGCAGCGGGGGCAGGGAAGGGGGTGGCTCAGGACCAGACAGGGCAGGTTTGGCAACAGCAGCACTGGCCAAATCCAGCCCCCTTCCGGGTTCACTTTGCCCCCAGGGGGCCATGTGGACTGCTGCTGGCAATAGCATTAGTGTGGGTCTGTGTAGCCCGCAGGGGCTTCCCTCCTCGTTGGCTCCAAGGAGGCCTCCGGGGGGCCAGAGCTCCCCCACATTGGTGCCACCAGCTCACCGCACAAAGAGCGGCAGTCAATGGGGCTGCCCTCTGGTTCAAGATGTCAGGGGCAGGCTGCAATCCTAGCCACACTTACCTAGGAGTGAGCTCCTCTGACTACAATGGAACTTCCTTCTGAGTAGACAGGTTGGGCTCACAGTTACTGGACTACAGTTTAATGTTAATGGCCAAAACCAAAACAGATCCAAAGAAGTATTTTTTTGTCCCTAATGAAGCTGAGCCAGAACTGAGCCAACATTTTTGATGCCAACATTTGCCTCTTCCAAACACGGATCTTCCCAATTCTCCTTTATGGATTGGAAACATGGACTCTGCTCAGGTCAGGTAGGAACAAGTTTGAGGAACAACATGATGCTTGAGGCAGATTCTGGGAGTCTCCCGTCACAATCGCCATCATAATGAGATAATTCAGATAAAGTGCAATAATCAGCCATCAGTTGGAGAACAAATCCAGAAATGCAGACTGCAGTGGTTTGGCCACGTCAGCATAATGAACACCACTCAAGCTCCCTGGAGTGCGCGAACCTCCCTACTGCAGTGTTCAATGGGCAGCCCCAAAGACAACGTGACTCAGACACAATGAGGAAGTTCAAAGGAACCATCAAGTGACCATCGAGGAAGCTAGAAATATCACTAAGAGGAGAAGTGTGTGGCATGAATGACACCTGGATCCCAGTGGCATCCACAGCAGTGTTTTGGTCGAGAGGGCAACCGGCCCAAGTGCTTGCTAAGGACTGAAGAAGAAGAAGAAGAAGAAGAAGAAGAAGAAGAAGAAGAAGAAGA
>JAJKFI010000025.1:11819946-11835857 GCA_029204185.1 Lerista edwardsae | reverse complement strand
GAAGAAGAAGAAGAAGAAGAAGAAGAAGAAGAAGAAGAAGAAGAAGAAGAAGAAGGTGGTATATATGTGTAGCGTGAGTATTAATTGCAAACTAAGGGCACAGTCCTAACCAACTTTCCAGCACTGGGCTAAAGGCAATGCAGCTTCAAGATAAGGGAACAAACACTCCCTTACCTTGAGGAGGCCTCTGTGACTGCCTCCCCCCCCCAACTGCAGGATGCAGCACATGCCCCATTGGCACAGCTAGGTCAGTGCTGGAAGGTTGGACAGGATTGCACCCTGAAACACATATTAGATAAAAGACATATTAAAACGCATACAACATATAGCCATAAAGCAATAAGAAAAGGTTACATTAGAGTTTTAACCCACATAAGATTTGGATTTTATAAAAACATCAATTGCGGTTCGCAGATAGCAACATTCCTGAACTAGAACATGAAATCTGACAGGCATTATACGCATACACCGCGAATGCTCAGTCCCACGGAAAAACGACACAGGAGATGAAACTCCAATTTGCCAGGAGGCAGACTGGAAGAAAAGCCAGGGGAGCCCATGCCAGAGCTCCCACCCCTCCTCCAAAGCAGGTTTTGTCTGTTCATGGCCAATCTAAGTGGCACAGAAATCAGACCGTGCCTGCCTTAGACACGGGGCATCAGGGCTGCCAAGTGGAGTCTGTGGCCCCCGGTGCCTGCCACCCGCTAAGGCCAGTGAACCATCACTGGCTCCTCCTGGACAGAGACAGGTCTGACCTCAGGCCCCCGTGCCGTGGCCACCTTGAGCTTAGACTACTGTGAGGCAGAGAGTATGTGGGGCTGGACAGAGGCCACCAGCCCACCAGCAGCCACGGACCACCTCCAGGGCAGCGTCTCCTGGTGACAGATGCTGCAGAGTCTCCGATGCTGACCCCCCAAGAGGCTTCCCAGAGCCGCCTGACTTGGCTGGCCATGCCTAGGAGGCAGAGGGTGCTGGACGCTGACCCAGGAGGCCCAATCCTGGCCTGAGCCTCCTGGGCCTGATCCGGGAGGGCCCTTCCAATGCAGCTGGACAGGCCCCCAGCTGGGCTGCTCCGTGACATTTGGCAGCCGTGTGGGTCGCCATCTGAGCTGTGGAAGAAAATTCCAACAACCGGTTTGGAAATGGGAGCCCAGTCAGGACTTTGTGGATCGAAGGGCAAGCAGTTGCAGGGAGAGGCCCCAGAAGCGGGAGGGAGAAGGGAAAAGAGGCGTTCTGCTACCTGCAGAGTTTTGCTGCCGCACGCTTCCCTTTCCCGGGAAGCAAGGCCCAGATGTCCAGGAGACCTGATCCATTTCCCAATTCTGGTGCCGTCTTGCAGTGGCTGTGGTTGCTCAAGCAAGTCCTGCGCTGGTCGAACCAACCTGGCACGCCAAACATTTGCGGTCTGCTCCCACAGAGCAGAGGGAGCAACATAAGAACATCAGAAGAGCCCTGCTGGATCAGGCCAAAGAGGGCCCACCTAGTCCAGCTTCCTGTGTCTCACAGTGGCCCACCAGGTGCCTCAGGGAGCACACAAGGCAACAAGACGCCTGCTTCCTGTGGCCACTCCCTTGCACCTGGCAGAGGCAGACCCAATGAAAACAGTGCACTGGTTCCCTCAGGCCGCGAAGCTGGAGCTCTGGCAGAGCATCAGAGTGGGAGTCAGGCAGAGCTGAGTCAGGGGGCAGCCACCGTGGGGAAGTTCTCCTGCACAAGGTGGGAGCTGAGCAATGGCTCTTGTGCAGCTCCATTCATCACAAGGAGGCTTCAGCAGGAGACCTTCCCAGGGGACGGCTCATTGAAGGACAGTGGCACTGCCTGCAGCTCCAGTGCTGAGTGGGAGAGGTGCCCTGCTCTGGCAGGGAGGGTCTGGGACGCAGCCTGTGAGCAAAGTGCCCAATCCAGGCAAGTACTGCTGCTGTTTGTGCTGCCATCTCCCCCCCCCGCCCGAGCCCATCCTTTGGCTCAAGTCCTGAAGGCCTCGTGCACTCAGCTTGCGGGCATCGTGCTGGAGAGCCCTGGGCCACGAGGTGTGGCACTGCCAAGTGGCACCACCTGAGTGGCGCTGATGAGTGGTGCTGTCCTGGGCGGCTCTGCTTGACGGCAACAGGGCGGCCCCTGCTCCTGGCACCCCCGGCATGGGGGTGGCCTTTGCAGAGCACTTGGCTCCCCCCCCCCCGCACGAGGGAATAAAAGGGTTGCTTAAGAAGCCGCGAAGGGGAGAGCCAGAACAAGTAGGGCTGCTGGCCTCCAGAGGGCGCTGTGCCAAGTGCGAGGCGGGGAGGTCAGAGAGCTCGTCAGAGAAGCCCGAGATCGCATGCGGGCATCACCGGGGACACTGCGCCAGCGCATGAGGGCAGGCTGCGCAGAGGCGCCGCGCGAGGCTGCCCAGCTCTGGTGCTTGGCTAGGAGGGAGGGGTCCAGCTGCCCTCTGGGGTCTTGAATGGGCCGGTCCCATCACCCCAGCAGCCCGGTAGGAGGAACTGAAGCGCAGCTTGTGACACGCGTGGTCAGCCCCACTTCGCCCACCGCCTCTGAACCCAAGTAGAGTCGGTACAGGTTTTCTAGGAGAAAAACTACACTGGACTGAAAAAAGATGACAGAGGCTGAAGACATTCCCTTCCTCCCTCTCAACCCAAGGACCAGGGGCTGCCCAGTCAATGAAACGGATGGATGGGAGATTCAGGACAAAGACAAGCCAGGACTTTGTCACAGAGCATGTCACGAGCTCAAGGAATTCACTGCCACAAGATGTGGCGGTGGCTGCTGGCCTAGACTGCTTTAAATGAGATTGTACCCCTTAACGCGGAGGCAAGATCCATCAGTGGCCAATAGCTTAGCAGAACCTCCAGATTCGGAGGCAGTGTACCTTTGAGTACTAGTTGCTGAGAAGCAAGAGCAGGAGATGACGGGGGCCTTCCTGCTTGGCTGGTGCATTTCCGGAGGCTGCTGGATTAGCTGGGCCCTCCTTGGCTTTTCTGATGTACAGGTGCGCGTGTGACTGAGGGCGCAATCCTGACCCGGAGTGAGGCCGGCACAGTCAGGCCAGCAAAGTTTGGCTGGCACAAGGGACACCGTAAGGCACATCTGGCCCACTCTCGGAGTCAGAGAGGCCAGCACACAGAGGTGCGCCATCCTCCCTGACTCTGGAAGAGGTCCAAACGTGCTTTACAGTGGTCCTTGTGCTGGCCAAACCTTGCTGGCCTGACTGTGCCAGCCTCACTCCAGGTTAGGATTGCGCCCTAAGCCTGGACTTGTTTTGCTTTCCTTCTGTGTCATGGAAATCTGTGCCTGGAGAATAATAAGGCGACGTGTTTTGCAAGGCGCCTTCCCTTGCTGTGTAAAGCGCTCCTCCCCCTTGCCGCCACAGCTAGTAAGCCACATGGAGGCATTGCTTTTGCCACGAGGACTGGCTGCCATAGCAAGGGAGAGGCGTGGCTACCAGCAAGGGAAGGCACCTGGCAAAACCGAGCACACACACACACACACACACACACCAGGGACCCTCCTGCACACAACACGGAGCTAGCAGGGCCTTGGCTCTTCCTGTGCTTGGGCGATGCACCGGCTCCCTTCCCGCTCAGGCAAATCCCTGTGCGACAGGTCCCGGCTCTCCTCCAGCAAGCAGCGGCTCCCACGGCCTGCTCTTTGGCCTCCTGCACGCCCACAGCCAAGGACAAGCCTCCCTCCCTCCAGGCAAAGAGAGTTCAGCCTCCTGAAGAAGAAGCAGGTCAAGAGCACTTCTCTTCCCCCCCCCCCCGCTTAATGCTTTTAAAACAGACACACTGGAGTGTCCCTCAAGGACTGTGAGAAAGACGGAGGCAGCAGGAAAACGGCCCCAGCCCGCCTGGCAGCCAGGGAGGGGGGGCCGGCGTGTTGATCTGATCCGCCACACGGAGCCTCCTTCCGCGCCCAGGGAGGGCGGTCTCTGCCCAGCTCCCGCGGGCGATGACAGGAGAGGACAACAGACGTGCACTCGGGGGCTGAACCTTTCACCATCTCTCTTCCTCTGTCATTCCCCCTCCCCCCCCCAAAAAATACACACACCTCCATCTTTAGGGGGAATAATTTAGGCATGAGGACATGAAGGCCCTCAGGAAATAATTTGGAAGCAGAAGGGATGAGCCGGCTAATGAGCTGCAGCTGAAGGCCAAGAGGCAAGTTTCCAGCAGTGTTGTGGCCCTGCCTGTGTGCGGCTGGGCGTCTGCGCACAAATGCATGTGCGGCCGTAAAGGAAGACCGGCAGGGCAAACCCAGCGCACAAACACAAGCAACAACTGAGCAACCAGCGGTGGGCGCCCTGCCCTGCCAAGGTCCAAGGAAATGTTTGCCCACCCCCTGCCCACTGGACCAGGAGGCGTTTCTCCTGGGGTTGCTGCTCCGTTTAGCATCAGGGAGAGCAGCTGTTTGCCCCAGCGCAGTGGCTCTTCTAGTGGCAGGTTGCTGTGGTTCCTCTGCACCTTTTTAGACAGTGAGCTCTTCGGGGTTAGGGAGTCATTGAACTCCTTGATCTTTTCTGTAAAGTGCTTTGTGTGCTTTTGGGTTGAAAAGAAGTATGTCATCAACAACAACAGCAGCAGCAGAAATGAATCCCACACCTGTATGAGCCACAAACACCACAGGCCTGACCTTCGGCTTGCCTGCCCATGGAGATGAGCCGGCATGGGCCTGCCTGGGATGTTATCACTGCGGCACACGTACGTGATCTCTCCTGCCACTGCGGACATCTCACTGCAGGCTCTTTACATCCTCACAGAGCCCCTTCCCCACACTCTCAAGCTTCTAAATGTGTCATAGGAACTTATGGAACTCATTGCAACAAGCCACAGGCAGTCGTGCTGGTTGCTACCATGCGTGGCTCTTTAAAAATGGGAACATTTGTGGATCTGATACATTTGCCAGCAAGGTTGTTGCTAGGCAAGCGTCACTGGGGAGGGCACCAAGAAAGCCCTTGCTCAGATCACCTCTGCCGGGGGAGAGAGACTAGGATCAAGCAGAGCCTCTGACGAACACGGCGGTGGGGCAGGGTCTTGTGGGCAGTGACTACTGGCAGAGCAATACACCTCCTTGGTCAGAGGGACGACGTTTCTGGACGGAGGAGCCTCCCCTGGGCCGAGTCAGACCAGGGTGTGTCCAACTAGTTTGGGGTCTTCCGCATTGGCTGGTCTGTCCATGGTGCTCCACGATTTTGGGCAAAGAAGTCCTTTGTAGTCCTACTATACCTGGAGATGCTGTGGCCGGTATACCTGGCCTGGGTGCAGAGCGAGGGCTTCTCTGCCACCGAGTGTCATTGCCAGAGGCCGGGGTCAGGCAACGGGGGCCGCTGCCTCTGGTGTCTGGCTGGCCAGGGCTGGAGAAAGGGTGCTGGGTGCTTGGCTGGCTGACCTGGCAGGACCCTTCCTCAGGCCTCCCTTCAGAGTGCAGGTGGTCCCTCTCCAGGCCTGGTGATGCCGGAGGCGTGCTCCTGCTCCCTGCCCCGCCAGCCCCACCTGCTCTGTGGTCCACCAGCCCTTGCGCTGCCTTCTCCTGCCTCAGGACCTGCCGAGCCGGAGGGTCCCAGGCCTGCTGCTCTGGTGAGTGCGTGCGAAGTGTGTGGGCACCTCCTAGCCCCCCCCCCAGGAAGTGGCAATGAATTCCCTTCGGCATCTGCTGCAGGGGAGGCGCAGGTCACGCCGAAGACCCAGAGGCCGCCCGTGACTCTGCCCGGCTTGCCCCTCTCGGCAGCACGGCCAGGGGTCCTTCTCATGAGTCGCCTGCAGTGCTGCTGCGGGAGGGGCTGGTCCTCCATGGGACCCCTGGCAGAGCGTGCCGCTTCTCCTGGGGCTGGAGATCATCCATGCCAGCCCAGCCCCAGAGTTCCTGGGGAGGTTCTGCAGGATCCCGTGTGGGTTAACCACAGAGGCTCAGTGCTGAGCCCAGAGGAAAGACAAAGGCCCGAGGAATCAATCAATCAATCAATCAATCAATCAATCAACAGGTACCTATATACCGCTTTTCAACACGCAGTTCACAAAGTGGTTTACAGGCGAATAAAGTTAAATGGTGGGGAGGAGCGTCTGGAGCCGGCCTGCAGCTGGCGCATGGACTGAGCCCCCTCCTCGCCACCACGGGAACTTGCTCGGGGGCAGAGCTGCTGTCCTCCTGCGTCCCTCCCTCCGTGGCGGTTGGGGAGGATGGCCGGAGCGCCCGCTCCAGAGGAGGGAGAGGAGCCGGCCAGAGTTCAGGTGCTCCCTGGGTCTGAGGTTTCCGCGCAGGGCTGGGCTGGCTCGAGGAGGGCTTTGTTCCGCCACAGCTGGCAGCTTCTCCAGGGGAAGACGCTCCGAGCTGAGCACTGGGTAGGTCAGCCAGTGGAATGTTTGCGACTCCGAGGGCTGCGGAGAGAGGAAGTCGATCCTCCCCCCGCGCCTCAGCCTCCCCACGCTCAGCCCGTCCTCGGGGCGCCAGCTGTCTCCGGGTCCCCGCTCTTGCCCCGAGTTTTGCTTTGGGGGGGGTGCCTTGCTCAAAGGAGTTGCCTGCATCGGCTGTCCCTCCCCAAGTCTCCAGAAGTGAAATCTCCAAGTCGTGAGTTGAGGCATCTGAGCTCTAGCGGACGGGAACAGACCCGCGTGCGCAGGAGTGCCGGAGCACTGTGCAGAGGACCTCGTGCAGGTGTGAGGAGTACTTTGGACCGCAGCAGCCGGAGGAGGAGCAGCAGCTCATCAGGCCAGGATACCTGTCCACAGAACCATCCTGATGTGTGCCTAAGTGAGGTCCTGCTGCTCTGCCCTTCCACCGGCTGCAGAGTTCTGCAGCCACTTCTGCTGCTACCCGGCACCCCTTCCTGGGTCTCCTTGGATACCTCTGGGGTGGCCTCGGCCACATCTGAGAAACTGATGGGGAGGAGACAAGCCAGAGGAGGCTCATGCTTTCAGCTCCAACCCCAGCTTGAGTGCCTGCCCTGGAGAAGGACCTGAAAATCTGTTTCAGAAGCCTGCAGAGATGGCAATGGAAAAACAAACAAAAACAGAGTTGGGATTTCGGTCTAATTTCAAAATGATGCCTTGGATTGTTTTCTAATAATTTTCAAATTGAGAATAGAGGCTGACTGGCTTTTTGTCCAGAGTTTCCATGCACGGTGGCCCAAAAACGCAGATGCTGCTGGCGGAAGATGTTTTTCTGCTCTTTGCTTCCCTTCTGTTTTTTTTCTAAACTTACTAATATTTTCCACTCTAAAATCCCCCACATGTCTATTTCTGTGTCCTGCTGCCAGGCCAGGCTGTGTCGAAGATCATTTTACTTACCCAAACGATGTGAATATTTATATAACACATTAGCTGGTTTCAACCACTTGGAATCTGTCTCCCGAGCTGAGTAGGTCTGCAGCTCAGATCCTCTCTGTTGTGCAACCCGAGGGCAGCAGCCCCCAGTCCACAGGCTCCGAGGCAGCTTTTCACAGGGAGGGTCTCTTTTACCGAGGAGGGGGAAGGCTCTTCACCCCAGGCCAGAACCCCTCCCGGGTGGCTGCTGGTGCCTCCCTTGCGCTTCTCTTTGGAATGTGAGCACTCTGGGGACAAGGAGCCGTCTCCTCACTACAGAAACCACTGTGAAAAATGCCTTGTGGAAAAGTGATGTGTGAATATTCTCACTACTAATGAGGGCGAAGGAAGAGCAGAAGCAGTTTGCAAGAAGGAGAACTTTATTCCCGCCCCCAGGGCCCCAGGATGTTTTGATCAGGCGCTCTTCACTGAAGGCATCCGATTCAAGCCAGCGGGCCTCCCCCCCCCCCCACATGGCTGCATCGCACTTGCAAAGGCTTAACGATGCCTGAGAACATCTGACACTTCTGATCAGCTCTGAGACGTGGGCTTTCCGTTGCGAGAGCATCCTGTGGCTACCTGCAGCTCACTGGTGTGTCTCCAGAAAGACACCAGGCTGGGCTGCTTCTCCCTGCCAAAGTCACTGGCAAAAAGTCCTCGTTGTCATCCATTGGCTGCCAGGGCTGAGGAGGGGGCCCAGCTGCTGTGGAGTGCGGGGGAAGCCCCACCCACCCAATGGCAAGAGAGGAGGGCTTCTGCTGGGAGGCAGGGTGTGACTGAGACCACAATCCTCACCTGGACTCAGGTGGGCACAGTTAGGCCAGCAAAGTTTGCTGCATAAAGTCAGCAAATGCATAATGCCTGAAGCTAACCTGAGAGCGCAATCCTAATCTAGAGTTCAGCTAGACCAGTTAGGCCAGCAAAGTTTGGCAGGCACAAGGGCCACCGTAAAGCGCATTTGGACCACACTCGGAGTCAGAGAGGCCAGTACACAGAGGTGCGCCATCCTCCCTGACTCTGAGAGTGGTCCAAACGTGCTTTATGGTGGCCCTTGTGCCTGCCAAACTTTGCTGGCCTAACTGGTCTAGCCGAACTCTAGATTAGGATTGCGCTCTCAGGTTAGCTTCAGGCATTATGCATGATAAGAGCTTGGCAATAGCCTTGTTTGGTATTTCCTGCATAATACCCAAAGTGAGATCTTGAGTATTCAGTCAGATGCAGGAATTTATTTATTTTTTTATACGCTTCTTCACTGTCTTTCTGCAGCTCAAAGTGGCTCATGCAATTCAAGCTTGCATACAATAAAAATACAGAACAAGACAAAGCCCAAACAAAATTCAGCAGACAAACCAATCACATTTTTTAGTGGCAATGACTTTTGGCTGCCAAAGTAGTTCTGATGGCTGAAATCTGGTATAATCATACATAGTCGATGCACACATGGGCTTATGAGTTTCTTTCAGTGTGTGTGTGTGTGTGTGTGTGTGTGTGTGCGCGCGTGCGTGCACGCGCATGTTTTAAATATCAGTTGTACATATTTTTATGAGTTGATAATGTGATTGTGAGCCTGTGCATTTTAAGATTGTGACTATATTGATATGGTCTGAAGACGAAATCAATTAATCGAAGCTGACGCTCAGAAGAAAAGGCAGATGGAAGACACAGCACATCTTGTAGAAGCTTTCCTGAAGGCTAATAAGGAGGGTGGGGGGAGCTGTGCGTCCCTAGGAGGAGATGAGCCACGGCTCAGGGGCAATCAATGGAAAGGCCAAGGAACTGTGCACGGGCGTAAATCTGCAACTCCAATTGAAGCATGTGCAACCTTCTCTCCCCCCCCCCCATTGGCAGGATTAAGTGAGGAATTAAGAGCAAAGCAGACCCAGAAGCAGGTTTTCCAAACGATCCACACTCAGACGCATGAAAGCGTTGGTGACAGCTAATCCTTGGTTTTGAAACTTTCTCCTTCAAACAGTCGGAACCAGCAGGACACAGCAAGGCCTGCAATCTGTGCAGATGACACAGGACTTTTTGAAGGCCACCAGCTAGCAAGACCCCAGTCTCTGGCGATTTTCCTTGCAAGGCCTGCAGGAACACAGACTGCCCCCCCACCCCCAGAGCAAGAGGCCAACAGAGGAGAATCCGCAGGCAAAGCTGGCTGTCCCCGGGCCAGGGTATCACCCTGGCAACGTTCTTGCAGTGTCTCAGGGCGCAATCCTGTACTGCGCTGGATTGGCAAGGCTGGTTGGCCTGTGCCAAATCCAGCGCAGTATTGGGGAGGTTGGAGCCTCCCCACGGCAAGGGCACGCTCACACCCTTACTGTAGGGGAGGCTCCAGCCTCCTCTATTCGCTACTCGGTTCTGCGGCTGCTAAACAGGAGACCGCGTGGCCCGAATTGGCGTCGGCACTCACAGTGTCACGTTGGCGCAATGGGCACACTAGGATTGCACTGCCTGCCTTGCTCCTTCCCTAGCCTTGGTCTGATATGGGCTGAAAACCGCTCCCCTGCCAGAGGATGTCTGGCTTTCTCTGCAGGGCCTGCGATGCCATCTGCCACATGCGTGTGCCAAAGTGAAGGCAGGAAGCAGCAGGAGCACCATCACCACCACCACTGGGTGCTCCTTTCCTCCCTCTTTCCTAAATGTGAGGACCCCAGGCACCAGGGACACGTGTCCACAATTCTGCCCAAGCCTTATGCCATTCACAGCCCCCCCCCAGAAAGTAGAGCCTTCCTGTTCCTGCCTTCCAGGTGGAAACTGAAGCTCTGAAATAGGGGCTGACGGCAGCTCCTGGCACCAACCTGATCTCCTTCCCTCCCTACGGTCTCCTGATGTGAGCTGAAGCTCAGGAGGGGGAGGGGAATCCCGCTAGCTGCTCCTTCCCAGGTCGAGAAGGACTTTGCCCTCCCAAGTCCTTGCCGACTTTTCCTGATGGACCTTCTTGGTCCTTCTTGCTGTACGGAAATTACAGGGGAACCATCGCATGAGGATAAGGGGTTGGAAATGGTTCATGCACCGCTGCTGACTGGGCAAAGAGGTCCAGAGTGTTCCAGACTCTGGGGGTGAGGAGCAGCTGCCTCTCCTCACCCAGCCAAGTGTCCCTCCCAGTTGCTGGCGTCTCCTGTTTCTTCTGAGGTGGGGAGCCCTTTAGGGCAGCACCCCTTGCTCTTTGCTGTGTTCCCTGCTTTGAAAACAGTGCTTGTTGACAGGGGCGGATCTTCTTGAAATGTCGCCCATGTCGCCCAATGAAAAGGTGCCCCAGGGGCACGCACGTCATGACGTCACAACATCGTGACGTCATGACGTCGCGCCCCGCCCCCTCTAAGGAGCGCATTCTGTTCACTCCTGCTGGCCCTTTAAGGCCAACGGGAACGAACAGAATGCGGCCGGGGTGCCGCGTTCTGTTCACTCCCGCGGGCCTTAAAGGGCCGGCGGGAGCGAACAGAACATGGCGCTGCGCAACGCCCTGCCCCCCGTCTTGAGAAGCGGGAGGGGGCGCCGGGCGGCAGCGCGTTCTCCGTGCTCCAGCTGGCCTTAAAGAGCCAGCTGGAGCGCGGAGAACGCCGCACGGCGCCCCGTCCCCCACTCTTAGAGGCGGGAGGGGGCGCCAGGCGGCAGCGGCTCTTTAAGGCCAGCCGGAGCGAGGAGAACGTGGCGCAGGGCCTGGGCGGGCCGCGGGCGCCATTTTGGGGGTGGGGTGCACCATGGTTACTGCGCCCCCCTCCCAAGATTGCGCCCAGGGCTTGTGCCCCCTTGCCCCCCTAGATCTGCCACTGCTTGTTGAAGAGGGGCATGTGAACATTCCTCCTCATCATGTGCAAACATACCTTGAGGAGGACTCTGTTGATGCATCAGCAGAAGTGAGAGTTCTGCTGGGGGGAGTTAGGCAGGATTGCGCCTCTTCTCAGCCGACCTCCGTGGAATCCCGGGGAAGCGCAGGCCCTCTCACGCAGGGCCCCAGCAGCCCTGTCCACCTCGCCTGCCTTTGAGCGGAGGAAGTTTTCGTCAGTGTCCTCAGCAGGCATTTATGAAGGTTTGCACTTAGGGCTGCAACCTTTCACTGATTAGCTGGTTAGATGAACTGATTAAACTCCTTTATAAGCAACTAAAGGGCACCCTGATTAATTAGATAAAGCGTTCTTTTGCTCCAAGCGTGAATTCTTTAAAACATACCTATAAAAAACAACCAGTTTGGGGACCAGCTTGGAAGAGGCTTCTCCCCCTCCATGCTCACACAGGGAGGAAAAGGCTGTCGGGACGCTGCCTGCTGCAACGTGAGCATGCACCATTGCAGGGGCGCCCGCACCTCTTTCCTCCTGGGTGACCGCCTGCGTTGTCCGCGTTGGACCTGGGGCCTGCCGAGATCAGGAAGCTGCGCAGGGAAATGGCTGTGATCCGCTTCATTGGCCATGCAGTGCAGGGTTCTCAGACTGTGTGCCGTGTGTCACCGTCAGGTTACGACCCACTTCTTGGACCAGGAGGGGGCGTGATGTGGCCAATGAAGCACACGGGATGCCATTTAACTCTGCATCTTCCTGGTCATGATGGGCCTGTGACCCACCCAAAATTGGGTTATGACCCACCGGTATGTCCTGACCCATTTTTTGGGCTAAGCACTTTGCAATGGTGTGCCTGCTTGCAGAGAGGACGGGCGGGTCAGGGCCCCCCTCCAGTACCCACGTAAAAGGAGGTGCCTGCGAGAGTGGGTAAGTGCTGTGCTGAACAGTGCAGGGGTGGGAGAAAGGGGGGAGCACAGTTGGGGGCCCAGCAGGGTGGGGGTGGTTGGTGCAGGGGGAGGCAGGGGGAGCCTGGGAGGGGGTGTCCAATCCAATTCCAAACCTTTATTGGCATATAAAACATACAAGGATACTACTAAAACAAACAAAGACACAGAACATACAAAATACAATAAAAACCAGGGGTTAAAAGGCATCACAAAATCTCAGCTGCTAGAGGGGCCCCTATTAGCACGTTCAGAGTTGGACCTCACAATACTAAAAATAAACCAAGCAAATTGATGAATAAAATTAGGCTCATCGGAGGAGAAAATTTTTTTAAAAATTTCAGAATCAATCACCTGAAAATTGATCATGGGCAAAGAATTGAGAAACTTATCTCTGGCCTCCTTATGAAGAGGACAATATAAAATAAGATGCTCAATGGATTCAACTACTTGCATGTCACAGGGACAGAGTCTATCTAGATAGGGAGTTCCACTAAATCTGCCCCAGAGAACTGCAGAGGGAATCACATTGCATCGGGCAAGCGATAGAGCCCTTCTGACTTTGGGGCACTCCAGGATAGAAAAAAAAGCTGGTAATTTACCAATAGTAACCGGAATTTGAAGATAAAGGGGGGAGCAAAATTTAGAGGCTGCACTTAAAAGGGTCTGAGAATGAATGTCTAAAAGCCTCCTTTTAATAATTCTAAATGCCTCATCGGGAGATGTAGAACCAATAAGATCCACATCAATGCCAATCTGCTTGATTTTGGCTAACCAAGGACTAGCTAAGGAAGAAGACTCACAAAGAAGATGATAAAGGAGGCTATTTTGATCTTTATTAAAAAAAACTTTTAGCCAAAATTTGGAGGCCCTAATCCATGCTAAAGTCTCGAGCTTAATTTGGCCCGTCTCAACACAAAGTACGGCATAGGAGACACAATTGGGCATACCAAGGATAGTTCGTAAAAAAAAGGCTTGAATCTGTTCAATAGAATAAGAAGATGCTTGGATCCAGAGTGGGATTCCATAGAGAATTTGTGACACAGATTTAGCGTTGAACACTTTCAAAGCAGCAGGAACAAAGGAGCAGCCCTTACTAAAAAAAAATCTAATTATATAATTAGGGGTGTCAAACTGTCAGGCCACCCTGGCCATACAGCGTGCAAAACGTGGCAACCTGTAAGCAGCAGAAAGCCCCACGACCCCCTGCAGTGCAGGATCCTCCCAGAGCCACTGGAAATCCCTTTGGGTCCATGAGCCTTCAGGATCCTGCAGAGGTGAGAGGCCTGGATCAGCCTAACCCTCACCAGGAAGTGATCTGGCCATGGCCAGGCAGCAAGCGAAATCTCCTCCGAACCCACAGGTCACTGTCCACCTGTCCCACCTCAACCCCCAGGTCCAAACTGTGTCCCACAACATGCATCGGGGCAGAAACGGTTCTGTGAGACAAATCACGGTTGCCATGGCAGCCATGAGGTCCTGAGCGGCCCCTAAGCTGGGATCTTTGGTGCGGATAATGAAGTCCCTCAGAACCAAGAGTTGAAGCCACAAAAGTGGTTTTTTTGGTGCTATGATTTAGGAAAACATTCACAGATTTTTCCATTGCAAGCAAAGTGCTGTCAGAGTGAATGTGTGCTCTATGTGGCTTTTCTCTTCAGGGTGAGAAAGTGCTCGTGCCACTCCAGGTCTGTGGTCCTGATCCTCATCAGCCCCCCCCCCCGCTATTGACATGTTAAAAACCATGGCAGGTCCAATTCACAGGCTTTCTGGGGCATGTCTAGTTGGGCCTCTTCTTTTTCAGCCCTTTTACATGCCAGCCTCCTTCTTGTCTAAAGTGGGGGCGGGGGCGGGGGGAGAGTAAAGAGACCTGATTTTTACACCAAATGGGGACCATGGCTGTGGAGAGCTGGACCTTCCCCTGCCTCACCCCTCTGCCTGACCCCAGTTCCCCAACCTCCATCATTTCAGGCCCTGGTTTAGGAAGTGAACTCAGTCTTCACGTGAAGTCTGCGGATGACACAAAACTTTTCCAGGTGGTGAAAACCAGAAGGGATTGTAAAGAGCTCTAGAAGGACCTCTCCAAGTTGGGGGAATGGGCAGCCAAATGGCAGATGCATTTCAACATAGACAAATGTAAAGTGATGCACATTGGGGCAAAAAACCAAAACTTCACCTATAGGCTTATGGGTGCTGAGCTGTCTGTGACAGCTCAAGAGAGAGATCTTGGGGTGCTGGTGGACAATTCAATGAAGGTATCGACCCAGTGTGCGGCAGCAGTTAAGATGGCCAATTCCATGCTTGGGGTAATTAAAAAAGCGGTTGAGAATAAAACAGCCAATATTATCATGCCATTGTGCAAATCAATGGTAAGGCCACACCTGGAATATTGCGTACAGTTCTGGTCGCCACATCTCAAAAAGGACATAGTGGAGCTGGAAAAGTTGCAGAAGAGAGCGACAAAAATGATTACAGGGCTGGGGCACCTCCCTTATGAAGAAAGACTGCAGCGTTTGGGGCTCTTCAGTCTGGAAAAAAGTCACCCTAGGGGGGGAACATGATTGAGACATACGAAATCATGCACGGGAGGGATAGTTGATAGAGGGATGTTCCTTTCCCTCTCTCACAATACCAGAACCAGGGGACATCCGCTGAAATTGAGTGTTGGGAGAGTTAAAACAGATAAAAGGAAATACTTTTTTACCCAGTGGGTAATTAAGCTGTGGAACTCTTTGCCACAGGAGGTGGTGATGGCATCTGGCCTGGGTGCCTTTAAAAGGGGACTGGACAGATTTCTGGAAGAAAAGTCCATCGTGGGCTATAGGCAATGATGGATTGTGCAACCTCCTTACATAGTAGTAGGCTACTTCAGAGTGCCGGGTGCAAGGGAGTGGCAACAAGTTGTCTCGTGCCTCCCTGGGGCACCTGGTGGGGCCACTGTGAGATACAGGAAGCTGGACTAGATGGGCCTTTGGCCTGATCCAGCAGGGCTCTTCTTATGTTCTTATGTTCTTACCTGGGCTGGAAGAAAAAGGCCTGTGATGATGATGGACAATGGACCTAGGGAGGCGAGATGAGGGGGCTTCAGGTCCTCACCCCTTGCCTGGCCCCAGGTGGAGATGTCAGGGACCGACTCCAGCACTGCTTGCTCAGGAACCGCCTCTCTGGGCTCCCCGGCCTCAGGTGCCCCAAATCTCCGCAGCCTCATGCACAGCCAGTGGCGAGCGCAGTGGGGACTCTGTGGATGTGGCGGCAGAGCGAGACACCACTTCAGCACTCCAAGCAAGGTGGTGATGAGCCCCGGTTGACTTTGAGGACGTTTCTGCCTGCCGGGCTCTCCTCCCTCCCGGCTCAGGAGATAATGATCTCCACTCCTCGCCACGGCCACCAAGCCCGCCCCCTCTCCTCTCCCTGGCAGGACGGAAGTGTGATCGACCCCAGCCGCGAGCTGTCAGAGGAACCTCATTGCGGAGACACTGCTGTGAGCTCCGCGGCAGTGAACTCCGGCAGTGCCTGAGAGATGCAGCTGAGGGAGCGGGGGGGGCAGGGGGGGCGGCCTCCCCAGGAGCTGGGCGTGCTGATTCCTGGCTCTTGTGCGGAAAGAGCTGAGCCCCAAAGGAAGGGCCTGGGCTTGGCCTCACCCCAGCAAAGGTCTGGGCATTAATTTCATGAGAGGTGTGATGCAGCTTGACCCTGCAAGGGACCATAGCCTAGTCTGCCACCAAAGCTCTACCCCTAGTCCCAGATGTGAGAGAACAGGTTGTGGTCACTTGGAGGGAGGGAAATGCACTCAGCACATGCTCAGGGGCACGTCCTCTCCATTTATCCCGTTGTATGGTCCAGCCCATATTTAATAATAATAATAATAATAATAATAATAATAATAATAATAATAATAA
>JAJKFI010000025.1:11795784-11810726 GCA_029204185.1 Lerista edwardsae | reverse complement strand
AACAACAACAACAACAACAACAACAACAACAACAACAACAACAACAACAACAGGAAAGTGGTAGGCTCTGGTGTCACAATGACGGCACTTCTGGCCAAGACATCACTTCTGGCAGGTCACAGACAGGTTATCATTCTAAAAAGGGGGTCTTCTAAAAAGGTGCTAAAAAGTTGGGGCCATTGCCATAGAGCTGTCATGGCACCGATGGATGCATTGTCGTCCCCCCATGGCCTTGACCTCTCAGGGCCACCTAAACTAGTGGTCATCATCCCCATATCTTGTGGCAACACATTCCATACATTAATTACGCACTGGGTGAAGAAGAGATCTGGCTTTTGTATGGCGGTGTGTTTGTGTGTGTGTGTGTGTGTGTATGTTTGTGTATGTGTGTGTTGTAATTTGTCCTAAGCCCCAGGGGTGAGGAGGGCCAGACATAAACATGGTAAGTTAGCAATGTTTTAACGTTCCCCTTCTGAAGAGAGCTCAGCACTCTTCCGAATGGGTGCACAGACTCCTGCATTCCCAGCACGTCATGTCTGAAGGAAGATGGTTTTGGTTCGATAAAAACGTGTCGGAGAAAATGAAATACAAATGATCCTGTTTCACTAAACCAATAAGGGTTGCACCCCGAGCTGGCAGAGTCGGGGAAAGGTGTGCTGGCTCTGCAGTCAGCACAAGTCAAGTGCCTCGAGTGGAGGTGAGCTGCCTGCTGGCATCCAGCTGGGCACCTGGCGAGGGGCTGCCATCTCTTCTCTTCCTCCATTTTGAGCAGTGCCCATCTGCTGCAGGGTCCCAGGAAGCCGAGCAGGAAGGCGAGAGCTCTCCTCTGCTCGTGGCCCCACACCTGGTCCAGGTTCGGAGCACGGACCAGGCTTTCATCCCAGCTCGCAGCCCCGGGCAGACCTTCAGGTGCCCCTCGGTTCCCCTCCGCAGCCTTCTCCCTGGGACAGGTAAGCAGGTTGACTCGTGGAGGGGGTGGGGGGCGCGTGTGTGTGGGACCCCGTCAGGCAAATTGTCCCCAAGCGCCAACGGAGGCAAGGCGAGGCGCTTCAGCTGGAGCCTGGGCACCTGCGACTTCTCCGTGGGCCGCTTCTGAGGCGGAAGAGCCTTGCTCCTCGGAGCTCATTCGCACCCAGACCGGCTGCAGTCGCGGACAAGGGGGCGGCTTCCTTTCACTGGCCGGCCACTCACATGGTTTAATTTGTGGCACATTTCCCAAGGTGCCAGAGAGCAGTTTAAGGCATTAGCCGGGCCTGGCACTTCCCTGACACCGTCCTTGGACGTGGGGGCAGGTCCTGGCCGGGGAAGGAGGGGCGGCTTCGGGCCCCCTGGCTCTCGCTCTCTCTCGGGAGCAGCCATGCCCAGCCTCCGGGCGCATGGACAGGGGGCTGCAACTGTGTCCTGGCAATTGGCAAGGCACACTGTGCAGCGGGTGGGGGGCTCAGCTCTCTCAACTGGTGCCCCATACTAATACAGGACCCCAAAGTCCCGCGGCACATCCGTGGGCCATTCACAGCACACCAATGGGCCACGGCACGCTGGTTGAAAATTGCGGCTCTCGAGGAAAGCTGAGCGGGGAGTGAAGCAGAAGCCGGATGGGACTCGCCAGGACAGGAGCACCCCACAGACAGACAGACAGACAGACAGACAGACAGACAGACAGACAGACAGACAGACACACACACACACACACACACACACACACACACTGTTCCAAGGCCTTGGCCAGAAGCGTGTCAGAGCTGCGTCATGTTCTCCTCATAGGCAAAAATCAGGGCCAGGGTACCAAAAAGCAGAGCCAGCCCTGGGACAGAGGGGCAGCTGGGAACTTGGGTGTTGGCCACCCCAGCCTGATCTCCAGCGACCCCTGAGCGGGCTGCACTTGAGCCTCCTTCTCCTGGGGTCTCGCGAGGGGTAGCGAGGCCAGGCCAGGCCAGGGGCTCCACTGCACTGTCCAGGGAGTGTCCCCAGAGGGCCCATGTGCTGCTGAGTTGGATGCCCTTCCGTGGGGAACACCCACGGGGGGCTTTTGGGAGGGGCCCAACGGAGGGTGCTGGCGACTGCTTGCGCCAAGGACCAGGCGCCCGACCTCGCCCCCCCCCCATGCCTCAGCATCACAGCCGCCCCAGAAATGACACTCCAGGGGCCGAAGTAAGTCTTCCTCCCTGTCAGACGGCACCCCAGTGAGCCAGGCCCTGCCTGTGATATGTGGGGAGGGGAAGGCCGTGTTTCAAAAGAGGAGCACCATAAATCTCCCTGGCATGCTGTGGACATTTTACAACTCTCAGTTTCCACCGAGCAGCAGCCGTAAATAACCGGGCAGGGATCTGCCACCTGTCTCCTGCGGAGGATTTATCTGGGTGTAAACGCGATAGATCTTGGCACCGCCACAGGAGCCGTAAATAAGCAGAGGTTTACGCAGCGACTGGGGACTCTTTTTGGTCAATGAACACACCGTCTCCAGCACGCCACCTGCTTGCGCCTGCAGACGGCTCTCGCCAGGACTCCCTGGCAGAAGGCCGTCGATGCCCGATGATGAGTCACTTGGGCAGGTGGCTGCAGCTGCCGAAAGGCCAGGCCCGCTCTTGGCACCGGCCGTCTGTCCATGGTCAGAGTGCGGGGAGGAAAGGGAGACGAAGGCGGCCCACGGTGGAAGGGCTGCACTTGGCCGGGCTGCGGGATCTGCCGCGGTGTGCGTTTCCAAGCGCTCCTTTGAGTTCACGGCTCAGGAATTTAATGATGCCGTTAGTCTTGTTTAGGGGAAGCATCTGGTAGGCTGGCCTCTCTCAATCTGTGCTTCGGTTCTCAGAGCTGGCAGGCAGTTGCCGGTGATTCACAGCTCCGAGATGCGGGAGCCATAAGAACCGCCTCATTTGCATGGGCGGAAACGGCTCTGTTGGATGTTCCCCACCTGTTGTGGGCCGTCGGCTGGCGGGGGGGGGGGAGGCGGTGAATTGTTCATGAGCAGCCTTGCAGGGAACTGGCAGCAAAGGAGCCCGGCCTGCAGTGCAGCTCCTGCGAGAGGCGCAAGGGAATGGGAATGGTGGAGACCCCAAGGTTTGGGGGAGAGATTCAAAGTTCCTTGCCTGTGATTTTCAGTGTGGAAATCAGCGTTGGAGCCCTGGACTCGACAGAGAAGGCAGATCTCCCCACATGCACCCAGCTGCCCAAGAGCCCTGACAAGGAGGCTTCTGTTCCACGCCTGGTCCTTCTTCACAGTGCTTAAAACCAAGCCGGGAGGGAGCAGCAGGGCCTTTTCGCGTGTGGCCCCAAAGCTTTGATTCTGCCTCCCAGAGGTGGCTCATCTGAGCTCCTCCTCTGATGGCCTTGGGAGGAAATGCGAGGCCCAGCTCTTGCTCAGCCCTTCACTGGCAGAGAGGAAGGAAGGAGCGGGGGCACAAGGCTCTGCCTGGCAGGGTGTTGCTCCTGGGCCTCGCGGGGCTTTCAGTCTTGCTTTTCACTTTAGCAAGTTTTTAACCACTGCTGTGCATGCTCAGTGTTTCTCTCTCTCTCTCTCTCTCTCTCTCTCTCTGTGTGTGTGTGTGTGTGTGTGTGTGTGTGTGTGTCTTTTGCTTCTCTTGAATGGAGAAGCAGGATACAAATAAGGTGAATAAACGGGGGCGGGGGGGGGGTTAAGGCCATTCCCTGCTCAGGAGCAAGGGGTGTGTTTGTGTCCTCCAAGGTACTACCAGAAGATGTTGTGGGATCAGCTCTCCATCACTGTCGCCCACTTCACCTTCACACCTAGGTCAGGCCCAGCAGGAGACGGACCCTTTGGGGTGGGGGGAGCCACCAGCCCCAGATGCCAGAGGCAGCCCCTGTTGTGCAGAGGGCGAGGTGATCATGTGACCCCTGTGGCTGGAAGCCGCTGCTGAGCATGCTTCAAATCAGGGCCAGATGTCAAGCGGTGAGAATGATCTTCCGCAGCCACGAGCGGCCCTCGGAGGTGAATCCCCCTCCCCGGTCTTTCGCAGGCACTAAATCAAGGCTAGGCATCCTTTCCGCAGGCAGGCTTCAGCCAGTCGCCACAGAATGGGCCCTGGCAGCGTCGGGGGGGGGAGGAGGTGGTGGAGCTCCCTGGGCTGCAGGTCAGACTAGGAGGTCTCAGTGGCTCCCCAGTGGGCAGTGCAATGGCACAACGGTCTGGCAGCTTTTCTCAGGGCCAGTCCAGTCCAGTCCTCCCCGCAAAAGCCCCCCCCCGAAGGGTCCAGGCAGGGTGCCAACCACCTCAGGGCCAGGGGCAGGGCACCTGGGGGGTCCCCTGCCCCCCTGGGCTGTGCAACGCCCCGTCCTGAGAGGGAGCTTGGCAGGACCCTCTGGGACCCGCACCAGCCCCTTCCCTGGAGGAGACGATGGGCCTCCATCGGGCAGCAGCACCCAGAGGCCAGAGACCACTGCACCCAAAGACGCTCACGGATCAAGCCCCACTGCGGTCTCCGCTTTGGCTGCCCATCCACCCAACCTTGGAGCAGCAGCACCTGAGCCCAGCCGACGCTCTGCTCTCCGAATCAGAGCTGTGCCCCACTGTACCCCCCTTGGGCCAAGTTGCATTCCCCCCCACCCCCAGACAAGGAGGAAGAGGAGGAGACCCTTGCGACCATGAGGTTCAGAGCGCAATCCTCACCTGGAGTTAGGCTGGCATAAACTAAGCCAGCAAAGTTTGGCCATCACAAGGGCCACCGTACAGCGTGTTTGGACCAGGAGTCAGGGAGGATGGCGCTGGTCTGTGTGCTGCTGGCCTCTCTGACTCCGAGAGTGGTCCAAACGCACTTCACAGTGGCCCTTGTGCTGGCCAGAGTTTGCTGGCTTAGTTTATGCCAGCCTCACTCAGCACAGGATTGCGCCCCCAATCATCCTTAGCATGCTAGTTTTCTGTGTACTGTGTACAATTTTAAGAAATTGGGGAGTGTTCAGATATGCCAAACCCTCACACATACTTGTGCTTCTCACTGAGACACCACCTCCCACCCTAGGACGACCAGGAGACCCACCAGAGCGGCCCTGGGGCTGAAAGCGGGTACCAGCCTCTGCCTCGGCATGCAAGCTGAGAAGCCAGTTCTGCCTCCAGCCTCACTGGGGAGCGGCTCTCCCAGGCCATGGCTTCCAAGACCAGAGCAGGCAGCACCTGGTACCCGTCGAGTGAAGTGGGCAGCCCCGGCCTGCAGGCGCTCACAGCAGTGCCCTTCCAGTGCCCTTCACAGTCTGTCCGAGTTCCTCCTGCCAGTCTTGCCGCTTCTCGCCTCGGAGAAATCAGAGGAAAGACAAAGAACTGAGAGCGACAAGACCTGCCGTCCCTCCACAAAGGGCCGCCCGTTTTCTTCTGGAGATCCCCGTAGCGCTATTAGCATCTCTTTGCAAAAACATCCCCTCTTCCTCTCTTCCCCCCTTTCCTTTTTCCTTTTTGTTTCCCCGAGGAAGGCAGAGCTGTCACTGTGAGCCAGCAAATGGAACTCAATGAATACTGAGCAGATATTTCATTTCCAATCTTAGCGGCAAACTGGATTGAACTGGAAAGGGGCAGCGAAGGGCTGGGGACCATGATTAAGGCAGCTTTCCAAGGCAGGCAAGCTGCACCTTTAGATGTAGGGGGAACCCAAAGGGCATCTAGTCCCCTCCCCCGCCCAACATCATGCAGGCAGCCCTGAAGGTGGGAAAAATCCAGGATACGGACTGAAGTTTGCCGTTTTGTCAATTTCCCGTTGCCATCAGAAAATCCTGCAGGCTGTCATGGAATCCAGCAGGACTTGATCAAATCACGTACGAGAGATGGGGGTGTTTCCCCATCTTCCCTTGAATTTGAACAGAAAGTCTCTGAATCTACCCCTTCACCCCAAATCGGAGAAAATGTAGGTGATTTTCCAAGCCACGTTGAAGCCTGCACCCTGCAGCTTGTGCTCATGCCAGGGCAAGTGTGCACAAAAGCACAAGCATGCATGCACCCTTGGACTTGCAGGATCCCAGGGAGATGAGCAGAAGCGATGGTGGCTGCGAGGGAGGGAGGGTGGATGGGGGAGAGGACTTCCGCAAATGCTGTCTGCAAAAGACACAAGCCGCCACATTCAGGGCATGGGGAGGGCTGTTGGTCTAGTTCCAAAGTTGCTCGCTGGGGTTCCCAGCCAGTGCATGCCAGCAGGCGAGGGAAAGGGGTCGGGACTCTTAGGGCTTGTCATCTCCTGCCAGTGCAGCAGATTCCTGGATCATCCCATGGCATGTCGGATTCTGCACGAGCTGGATCATACAAGGCCTTTTCCAATGACCCAATGTGAAGATTGTGGGCACAATCCTAACCTGGAGTTAGGCCAGCAAAGTTTGGACAGCACAAGGGACACCATAAAGTATGTCTGGACCACTCTCAGAGTCAGAGAGGCCAGAACACAGATATGCACCATCCTCCCTGACTCCAAGCGTGGTCCAAACGCACTTCACGATGGCCCTGGTATCGGCCAAACTTTGCTGGCCTACCTGCTCTGGCCTAACTCCAGGTGAGGATTGCACTCTGAGTGGCTGAGTCCTCCCAGGAAGACGGGTCTGCACTGCAAATCTGGACCACTTCCAAGATGGCGTAACTGTCATGGCTTCCAACCAAGGACACCAAGGAACTGAATACCAGGTGCTGGAATAAGTGTGGGGGTTGGTTCCTGCCTTCGCTTCTATTTGTGGGCATCGGGATGGCCCCTGAGGAAGATGGTGCTGGACTAGGCAGGTCCTTGGTCTGGTCCGAGAGGGCTCTTCCAGTGCAGTGCAGGATTTGTGATCTGTAATGAAGAATTTCTCAAGCCCTTTGCAAGACTACAATTCCCAGGAAATTCCCAGGTAGCTAATGCTACCAAGAACCCTGAGCCCATTTCCAGGCTTGGGAAGAGTAAGCTACTTGGGTCAGCAGACTGCCTGCATCCTGGAGGTAGCAAATAGCCATCACGTAGACCTGTTTTCCTCCAGGAATGTGTGTCATCACCTTTTGAGGTCCTCCAAATGAATGCCCATCACCATATTCCACGGATTGATGCTCACTGTGTGAAGAAGTACATAAGAACATAAGTACATAAGAGGAGCCCTGCTGGATCAGGCGAAAGGCCCATTACATCTAGTCTAGCTTCCTGTATCTCACAGCGGCCCCACCAGCTGCCCCAGGGAGGCATGAGACACAAGACGCTTGCATCCTGTTGCCACTCCCTTGCACCCGGTACCAGTAGCCCACCACCTTTGTAAGGAGGTTGCACAATCCATCATTGCCTATAGCCCACAATGGACTTTTCTTCCAGAAATCCGTCCAATCCCCTCTTAAAGGCATCTAGGCCAGATGCCATCACCACCTCCTGTGGCAAAGAGTTCCACAGATTAACTTCCCGCTGGGTAAAAAAGTACTTCCTTTTATCTGTTTTAACTCTTCCAACCCTCAGTTTTAGCGGATGCCCCCTGGTTCAGGGGTTTTGAGAGAGGGAAAAGAACATCCCTTTATCGACTCTATCCCTTCCATGCATTATTTTGTATGTCTTAATCATGTCCCCCCTCAGGCACCTTTTTTCTAGGCTGAAGAACCCCAAACGCTGCAGTCTTTCTTCATAAGGGAGGTGCCCCAGCCCCATATAAGTTGAGGTGCCCCAGCCCCGTCCACACTTTCCCTTGTCCAAAATCTCCTGCCAGTCAGTTTCACTGAATGACTTGTGGTCCCAGGGTGGTTTGGGAGGGAGGTGTTCCAAGGGAGGGCTGTTGATGAAGTATGCTGAAGGTTCTTCTAAAGTTCTCCCACCAGTTTTTGGCAAAGTGAACAGGTAACAATTGGCAGTGCTCTTCTAAGGCAAAAAGAGTCAAGCTTGGAACTCAAGAGAGATTGAAGATGAAACTGGCAGGAGGATCTCTTCCTGGGAATAAAGATGCATTTTTCATCCCATACCTTCCAGCATTCCTCAGATGAAAACAGGGACACTTTTCTGCCGTGGTAAATTTTAAAGCACCCCCCCGCCCCAGCCAGACCTTTGTAGTCCTGCCCCATTAAGACTACAAAAAACAAAATTCAAGTTTAATTTCTTCATCAGAATGCTACGTATGCTCAGGCAGCTCTTGGGAAAGATGATGACCTAGATATGAATCTCTTTCCTTAGGTAATTGTTTCAGGTTGCCTCCACCTGAGCCTGATATTCTCCAATGTGGTACTTTTTTTGGGAAACATTTTCCAAGACAGCACCTGATTGATACTGATGCTGATGACGCTGTTCTTGCTGTGGAAAAAGTCCCAGAGAACCCGGCTCCTTCCACCTCCCCCTCAACTACAACCCAGCGTATGCTACACACCAAAGATCACTGTCTGAATGCTACTACACAGTGCTGAAGCCTCCTGTCCAGTGGTGTCATCTAAATGATTTAAGAACAGGTACTCACTTTTGATTGGCACGTGTTGGGACCCGCCCACCGGAAGTGACGTCATAAGCCGGAAGTGAGGTCGTGGCAGGAAGGGACATGAAAAAAGCCCTTTTTGAGGCCTCAGATGATTTTAAACTGACCCAACAGTGGCAACAGTATTCCACAGCACCCCCAGAACATGTGAAGGAGGCCTGGCATCATGTTAAAACCCCAGAGCAACTCATTTTTCAGTGGCAAGGAAAGGAAAGGCTCCGCTCGCTACCTGCCTGCCTGCCTGGCTCTGAGAACACGCAGGCAACTCAAACATGCAGGAAATTCAAACGTTGCAGAGGGCGGAGTCGACAAGTGGGCGGGCAAATGGGTGGGGCCAGCTGTAATCCTAGAAACCGGTACTCGCGTACCCCCGCGTACCCCCTGCATGACATCACTGCTCCTGTCTCCCTGCTGTGAACTGAATTTTTTATTTGCAGCAGCCTGAAGCCGCAGGTGCCAGTCAATTGACCAAAGCAGGTCCTTACTTTTAAAACTGACCTATATGCAACTGAATGTTTTCAGCCCACCATGGAACTGCGTGTGTGGGCAGAATAGCTGCGACTCCCGGTGCATTCAGGAGCACTGAGGATGTGGGTGAGTCCTTTGGAGGCAGTGGATGGGAGAGCAAGCTGGCACGTGCTGTGTGCAGGTGTGTACAATAGCAGCATTTTGAAAAAAAGGCAGCCTGCCAATCTCCCCCCCCCCCACGCCCAAGGCAACACAGGGACTGAAATGTCATCACAAAGGCAGCAACCCCAGAGAGGAAGGTGCTCTTCCCGTTGGTAAACAAGGGGCGTGTGATGCACGCTGCTAGTCCCGGCAGGATTTCCGCCTCTCTAGACCACCTTCCACGATCCGGTGTTGATTATGTGTAGCTTTGGGAGGTGGTTGGGAGGGGGGCTCGCTAAACTAGCACATTTGGGCAGCAAACCGACTGACCCTAAATCCTGCCCAGTCTTGCTTCTCCCGCTTCCCCGTTTCTTGTTTTTCTTCTCTCGGGCCAATGAGATACTTCCCCCCTCTTGCCTGCACTGGGATTCCCAAGCATCTTCGCCTGGAATTAAGCCTTCTCCTTGGCCTTTGTTTGGCGCTCTTAATGCTTTCTATAATCTTCCTGTAATTATCCCATGTCCCCAAGTGAGCTCCTGTTTCTGCCTTCGAGTCTCCTGACAACGCCGTGGAAAAGGCAAAACTTCTTGTCTCTTGATTGCTTGGGAAGGTTTCAGACCGACTGAGACCCAGTAGGCTGAGGGAGCGCCCTCTGCTCCACTGCCAAGCCGGCTGCCTCCGCGTCCTCCGTCCCGGCCCAATTGTGGGCCGCAGAATTAAAACACTCATTCTGGGCATAAAGGCAGCAGAGACGGGGGTGGGCGGGATCCGCCACACAAACCAACGCCCAGGAGCACAGGAAGCACAACGTGGCCATCTTGCAGTCACACTAAAATGGGGAAGACTCAGATGTCTTTGAAGACTTGTCAGACTCTGCAGTGGCTACCTGTGGCTGTGCCCACATGGGATCTCCGTGTTCAGAGGCACTTCACACACACACACACACACACACACACACACAGAGAGAGAGAGAGAGAGAGAGAGAGAGAGAGAGAGAGAGGACGTCGTCCCCTCCACTGGTGGGCTTCCCAGAGGCCACTGCCCAGCTTGTCCACAGTTCTATGGCTTCAGGAAGTCATTATCTGTCATTTTTAATTCTCCATCTGTAAACTAGGAAGAGTCATGATCTGCTCCAAAGGATTATTGGAGGGCAAACACAGTGGAGAGTTTGCAAATTCCAAAAAGCTGTATAATGCTAAACATTTGCCGGGAAGAGTTAGCATGTGGATTGTCCACGTGGCGAGCTTTTCACTTTGTCGTCAGAATCCAGGTGGACACCACTGAAAACCGTCACTAACAGCCATGCAGACAGCAAAGTCCTGAGGTGCGAAGGGTGAGGAGTCTGGCGGACGCAGGCGGCTGTGTTCAGATCCCCGAGAACAACCTGCGGTTCTGGCTGTCATGTGCCGTCCTCGTGTCTTTTCTCCCAGCAGTGCGTTTGTGATGGATTTTCTCAGGTGTGGAGTTATGGTCTGAGACACACAGGTGGACTCAACAGGAAGCGACTCCAGGCTCTTCTCCGTCTGGGGGGCCTTCGAGTTGTGGCCATCCTGCTTGTCAAAGGTCTTGGCTCCTCCTCTGGGGATCAGCCCGGAGGCTTCCTGGTCACCCTACCTGTGAAAGAGACGTCTCTCCTCCTGCCTCGCCATGTCAGGGCAGAAGACGGACACAGGCCAGGCCTGGGCACCATCCTGCTTCCCTCCTGCCCAACCATCTCCAGTGGTGGGGAGGCCTGGCCAGAGTCTTCCCACCCTTGTGCTAGGCCTCTCCGGGCCACTGTGTCTTCAGGCTCTCCCCTTCTGCACAGCCTTCCCCTCCCTCTCCCCCGCCCCTCCCTTCTGATGCCTGAACATACCAAAGCCAGGAAAACAGGCTACTCTTCCCATGTGCGCATCAATGCTAATTCTAATAATGGCCAGTGTAAACGTATCTTACTGCACAGGTAAGCGCTTTCTTCGCTGGTCGCCTGTCGCCACTGCCAAATGGCCAGGCTCGTTTTGTCCCTCTGCTGCTTCCTCAGATTTCCCACCCTGCGCGATGCCTGCCTGGGTCGCAGTTTCCTCTCCCCAAGTTCTCCAGGGCAGGTGCTTGAGGCCAGCTGCTCTCAGGCACCTCCTGTTTTGAACCCAGAGCCCACGTGGATCGTGGACTCCTCGGGCCATGAAGGCAGTCAGCCGAAGGAGGAAAGCGAGTCCGCTCCACCACCGTAATTCTCTTGGCCCAAGGAATGAGACAAGGAGTCGGGGGCCTCTCAGGCTGGGCCACTGGGCATTGAGAGGCGGACACCCGGCTTGTTCTCCTGGATGACAGACGCTCCATTTTCTTCCTCCTGCCCAGTCCATTTCCATTATTGGCATAATAAAAAGAATAAATACAAAGACAAGCCTAACCAATAATCTTCAGAATTTCTGACAAAAACATAGCAACATTCAGAGCAATAGCAGGCTGATAATCACATAAAAGAAAAAAAAATAGTATCAGAAGAAGAAACGGAGAAAGTAGAGAGAATAGGTTGAAGCAAAGAAACACGAAGGGAATGATGGGAAGGACAATTTAGGAGAATGTGTTGAAGGGAATCAGGAGAAGAGTGACAGAAAAACCAAATTATTTGATCATGCGGAATCCGAGAAAAGCGCCCCAGATGATAGGCCGTTGGAAATATGTTGAGGCGCGCCAACATAAAGGCTCTACGTTGAAGGGGATTGGTAAGTTGAGAAAAGTAATTAAAAGGCCGACCACCTGAAGGAGGAAGATCAAAAAAGGAAGGAGAACAGATCGAATTCATAAGTCGATTGAATTCCTCCAATTCATGATGATAAAGTTGACTTTTGATACGACTAAGGGCCACTTCTGGGGAAGTGTCATATAAAGATTCTAAGGAAATACCAAGAGAAGAGAGTTTATTTTCAAAAATAAGAAACCAGTTAAATTTGTAAGAGTCACTGCTGGTTTTTGGGCTTGAGCACTTGGCCAGGATGGTGGGATTGTCCTTTGTCCAATAGCGTGTGAGTCTGTTCCTTGGCTGGACCACGTCCTTTTGCTCAGGGCCCCGTGAGGGTGGTGGAAACACACTTCAGCTGTTACAGCTCTTGTTTGGGTTGAGAGGCAGTTTTGGTGGCTAATTTCTATTGCTCTTCCAGAAAGATTTTGTGTAGTTTTTGCTATACTTTTTGTGATGTCTAGTGCAGTGATTCCCAAACTATGGGTCGGGACCCACCAGTGGGTCTCAAGCCAATTTCAGGTGGGTCACAAAGCCGCCAGGGCAGCAAAATTGAAAATATGGGAAGATGGGACACTGGAAAGGGGGAGGGATGTGCGGTTATTTTGCTTGTGTCAAGGTTGTAAATAGGCTTTTTTTCTTTCCGATTCACTTTCCTCTTGGAAAATGGCTGAGAAATAACCCAACTTATTGCTGCATTCTCTGGAAAGCAGCAGGCTCTGGCGTCACAATGATGGCACTTCCAGCCATGACATCACTTCCGGTGGGTCCTGGACAGATGGCCATTCTAAACAGTGGGTCCCGGTGCTAAAAGGTTTGCGAACCTTTGCTCAAAGTTTGAGGTTTAGTGTGTTTTCTAACAAAAGGACAACAGCCAAGGTGTGGACGCTCCTGCAGTCCGAAGCAGTGGCCTCTGATGGGGAGGGGGGCGGAGCTGAAACAGGCTCTTGTCTGACGACCCGAGGATGTGGCAGGTCCCTGCACAGCTGCCTGCTGGCCCCTCTGGGCAGGCCTCTTCCTATGGGCCGGAGAGACCTTGGCTGCAGCCGAAGCCGCCTCCTTCTGTGCCCTGATCCTGCACAGCACAACTGCCTGCCGGAGACACCACATCACAGACAGGAGCCTGCGGGCGGGTCAGGTGACGCCTTTCACGGCCACTGGGAGAGGGCAATCCTCACCTGGAGTTAGGCCAGTACAGTTAGCACAAGGGACACCATAATGTACTTATGTCTGGACCACTCCCGGAGTCAGAGAGGCCGGCACACAGGCGTGCGCCATCCTGCCTGACTTCGACGGTGGCCCAAATGCTCCATGTGGTGGCTCTCGTGCCGGCCAAACTTTGCTGGTATAACTAGGCCAGCCAAACTCCAGGTTAGGATCCTGCCCTCAGTCTTGCCAGCCCGGGCACTCTGGGGAGAGGAGCCTGGAGTGGGAGGAGGGTGAGAGGAGGAGTGCTTCACCCTTCCCCACTGGGTGCTTTCTCCACAACCACCCCCTTGGCTCTTACCCAGATGCAGATCTGGCAGCACTGATGCTGCACAGCTAGTCCAGAACGCACAGGGGTGACGAAACTGTGGGAAAAGCCCAGCCGGCAGGGAGGAGGTTGCGCCCCCAGAATGCCGGCGGGAAGGGGCCTCTCGGGCATGTCACTGTCTCCCCAGACACTTGCTCCTGAGGTGGGTGCAGAGTGGTGGGTGCAGTGGCATCCCTACCAGGGGGGGGCAGAGGAGCCTTACCTTGCCGTAGAAATTGCACCTTTCCTGTGCCATTAGCCAATCTTCAGGGGGAAAAGCAACGTCTTGGTGTGGCTTACCGGCTACGGCAGCAAAGGAGAGGAGCAATTTTCACAGGAGGGTAGGGCTCCTTGCAAAACCTAGAGCTCCACCCCCCAGTAGGGATGCCACTGAGTGACTGCCCATGTGTGGCTGCCCCTCCCAGGCACCCCTCAATGCTGGACGTGCCCTGGAGCCAGAGGGTGTGTGTGTGCATGCACAGGGGGTGCCCAGCCTGTCCCTGCTCTTCTGCCTCGTCAGCCGTGATGGGGGGAGCTCAAGGTAAACTGGCAGCGATGGTGTCACATCTCCATCCTGCTGCGGAGCAATTTATTGCCTGAGCTGCAAACACAGGCAGGCGGGAGCCATAAATCAGAGCCTGAGCGCAGCCTCTGCTGAGGTGCACCTGGGAGGACGCGGCACCAGCTCCCCTTTGTCAGGCTGCAAGAATAATGCCACTCGAAATGTGTCTTACCAGCAAGGGATGCGCTCGCCGCTCCGGTTGCCTCCAGCCCTGAAATTTCCAGACTAATATTTTTTTTAATCAGTGAAGGAGGACAGAGTTTGTTTCTTGAAGGACGAGATCCTCACCAAAAGGGCAGCGCGGGCTGCAGCTCAGCCATGGAGAGCCTGCCGCACTCTGCTGCAGACCAGGATGCTCTCAGGGCGGGAGGAGTGCGAAGCCCCCCGCGTTGCTGAGGCCTTGGAGGACCAGTGTGCCCCTGGCTGGACCAGAGTGGGCTGGATGCTGCAGCCTGGCCCAGCAGACTCCTTGGCTCCCTCTTCCGGGGGCCGTCAGTTCGAGTCCTGACAAAACCTGCCAGGGCAGAGGATGGAGGTTTCCCTCTTTGACGTTCATGGAAAAACACAACGTGGGGTAAGGACCGAGGCTTATGAAACGCTGCGTGTGGTGTGGTGAGTGTGGAGAGCGAGAAGCTGCTCTCCCCCTCTCCAGAGCCAGCTCTCTGTTGTCCAGTGACGTGGATGGGAGGTGGATTCAGGAAGTCACAAAGCGACACTTATTCCTTCCACACAGCGCACTGTGGACCTGTGGAGTCGCAAGGTGGCTGTCAGGCACGGCCTTGCGGACTTCCTGGATGCATCTGGTGGGAAGCAGGAGGGAGGAGGTTGGATCTGATCGAGCAGCTGGGATCTCCTGATGCTCTTAGACCATGTGCCACTCCAGAGGTCCCTCAGGAGTTGAAACGGCGATATAGACCCATAGTGGAGAGTCTGATAAGTGGGGTTTTGATAGATTCTCACTCCTCTAGTCATGCTAAGGTCTGCAGATGACACAGAGATGTCCTTTTGCTTGCATGTGCTTCATTTGTTGCCTCTGCCTGGAGTTCGTTCTCTCTCTCTCTCTCTCTCTCTCTCTCTCTCTCTCTCTCACACACACACACACACACACACACACACACACACACACACACACACACACACACACA
>JAJKFI010000025.1:11781258-11791335 GCA_029204185.1 Lerista edwardsae | reverse complement strand
ACCCGGTCCCCCTCTCTCAGCCTCGCTTACCTTGCAGGGTTGTTGTGACGGGGGGGAGGCGAAGCACCCACAAGCCTGACGTCGGGGCGGGATGGCTCACCTGTGCAGCGCCCTGCAGCCTCTCTCAGGGCTGGAGAGCCACCGCCCGTCCTGCACGCTGCTCCCAGGGAGTCCCGCTCTGGCCCGTGAGTGCGCGTGGGATGGCAGCCTCGGACATGCGTTGACTCACGAGTCGGCCCCACGCCGCCCAATGAGCATCCCTCCCGGGAAAGCGCACGTGGGCGGGAGGCCTCCCCGGGCAACGCCCCTGCGCGCCTCCTCCCGAATAGTCCCATGGCGCCCCGTGAGGCTTCCAAGGTGAGAAATTCTGCAGCTCCCTTTTAGTGTCTTCCTTTGTCTTGGGCCAAGCTTCGTCCCCCACCCCCCGCAGACCCGTTTCTCCCCCCCTCCATGTGTGTTTTGGAGGGAGGTGCCGGCGACCCCTGCAAAATGCTTGTTCGACCCCCAAAGGGGTCCCGACCCCCAGGTTGAGAACCGCTGCTCTAACGGCTCTGGAGATGTGGGGGAGGAGCCGCATTACACAGGAGGCCAGGCTCCTGCAACACTTAGCCCTTTGCCCCCCCATAGGAACGCCACTGCCTCGTCCCACTTGTGTCAGGAGGTCTTCCCTGCACCATCTCGTCTCCCTTCCTCCTCCAGGGGACCTGAGGACGCAGAGGGAGCTTCTCTCTGAAGTATTCAGCGGGGAGCCAAAGGACCCTCCAGCACCATGAGAGGGACCGTGTGGAGCTCTGCTCAGACTGCTCCGTGGAGGCACTGCCGGCCGGGATTCGGGGCCTCTTTGAGTCTGGAGCTGATTTGTGGCCCTGTCGTTTGCAGATTCTGTATGCTCTTTTCCTGTTGGGTTTTCTTCAGTCTTCAAACCCGAGTTTCCCCCTCAGGGAACCGCACGAGCTCAGGCCTTGAGCCCAGGGAGGTGGAACGGAGCTCCTCAGACAAGCACAATCCAGGGGAGCCGCGTGTCTCCCCAGCATGATCCCGCAGCCTCACAATCCAGTACACACTTGCCCTGAGGAGCCTCCAGCTTCAGGGGCTGCAGACGGACTTGGTGCTTCCTGAGACTCTGGCCTGTCACTCGGTCTGCCACTGGACTGCCTTTGCCTCCTGCCAGGCCCTCCCAGACTCATGGCCGGGGGGGGGGCTGAACTCCCCGGACATGCAGAGTCAGCTGCCTGGGCAAGCATTTGCAGCCAAGTTTTGTATTTGCATTTGCATTTATTTACTGGGCAATTTATTAGTTTCCCCTCCACAAAAATCTGTACCCAGAGCTGCTTATAAAATCTCCCTCTCTCACACACACACTCACACTCATACTCACAGGGAGGGAGGGGGGAGGGAGCACAGCTGGGCTCCTGGAGATGCTGATTGGATCTGGGGTGTCAAAGTCGTTTCATTCAGCAGGCAGAGTAGCGTTCATGGCGCCTGCTGGGGGCTGGGTGTCATTAAGCAGGAAGTGATGTCATTAAGCAGGTGGTGACCAGAAACACACACTTTTTTCTCACTTAGGAACTCATTAGTTGCAAATGACAGAAGAGAAAATTCACAAATCTCGATCCTATTTTCGAGATACGGGAGAGCTGAATGATCGCGTGGGCTGCCCTCTCGGCAGCGACACCTCAGCCCGGCTCAGCCACTGAGAGCAGCTGACGGGCTGATAAAGAGCTTCCGAGGGGTGCATCCTGCCCCCCTGGGCCTTACGTTTGACACCCCTAATCTGGATTGTTCATAGTCCTTTTCTGTTTAAGTCACCACTGTGGAAATGGAAACCAAATGCAACTAATTACTGTCATTGTGTGAAATAATTTCTTTAAAATTATTGATGCACTTCAAATACAGTATTTATATAATGCCTTTCCACGTAAAAAAATACCTCACCAAAACAAAGGAAGAAAGACAAGAAAACTAGTGGAAGAAAGTAAATCAGGATAAGAACTATAATTTAAAAAACACACACCAAGGAAAGAGTGAAACAGCACAAGCAGCAACAGTAGCAGCGGTCAATAAAACAATCAATATGACAGCAGTCAGTAAAATAGATTGCTCAGCGGGTAAAATTCAGTTAAAAGCCTTGGGGAGTAAAGAGAGCTCTTAACCAAGCACTGAAAGGGGAGTTCTGAAGGCAGCGGTTCCCACAAGATCCGCCAGGGAGGGCCATTTCAAAGTCAGGCCCCAGCACCGAGAAGGCCCTGCATCAGGGGTCCAGCCACTCCAACCACAGACTCTCCAGCACCCTAAGGCGTCCCACGTAGCAGACTGGAGGGAGCTGGTGATTGAAACCTACTCCCTAGGGCTTGAAAGATGGCCCTGCAGTTATCCTGAGGCACAGACCAGAAGGGTAAAGTCAGACTCAGCAGGAGGCAAACTGAGAAATTTGCCTACGGGCACAATGTCTTTCTAGGCCGTTATCATTCCCAAAGTCTACTTGAGAGACAGTGTGAAGCTCATGTTATTGTAACCTTATCATAATTACACAAATTACCTGGAAGTACCTAGGACTTGCTTCTGGGTAAACACACACAGGGCGCAATCCTAACCTGGAGTTAGGCTGGCACAGTGAGGCCTGCAAAGTTTGGCCAGCACAAGGGCCACCATAAAGTACGTATGGACCACTCTCGAAGTCAGAGGCCAGCACACAGACGTGCGCCATCATCCCTGACTCCGAGTTTTGTCCAAACGCTCTTTATGGTGGCCCTTGTGCCGGCCAAACTTTGCTGGCCTAACTGTGCCGGCCTAACTCCAGGTTAGGATTGCATTCACAGACTAGCACTCTAATGTACTTCTTATATCTACTTGGAACAAATAAATCCCATTTTTATACATTTTTTATACATTGCAGCCCACTCCAAGAGTTTGGGATGAAAAGAGCTATATCTTTACATGAAGGACCATAAATGTCAAAGGAGGAATAAGTGGAAGGAGCAGAAAACACTCAAATGCTGCTGCTTCTGCTGCTCCAGTCTTAATGGCACATGGCTGGAGGGTGGTGGGGATGTCGTGACCAGCTCCGGCACTTTTGAATATGTCCCACTGCCCCTATCCAATGACAGACTGATGATGCCTGATAGTTAATCTGTGGAACTCTCTGCCACAGGAGGTGGTGATGGCATCTGGTCTTGATGCCTTTAAGAGGGGATTGGACAGATTTCTGGAAGAAAAGTCCATTGTGGGCTATAGGCCATGATGGATTGTGCAACCCCCTTACATTCGTAGTAGGCTACTTCAGAATACCGGGTGCAAGGGAGTGGCAACAGGATGCAAGCAACTTGTTGTCTCATGCCTCCCTGGGGCACCTGGGGGGACTGCTGTGAGATACAGGAAGCTGGACTAGATGGGCCTTTGGCCTGATCCAGCAGGGCTCTTCTTATGTTCTTATGCCTCCTCTGACATAAGAACATAAGGAAAAGCCTTGCTGGATCAGGCCAAGGGCCCATCTAGTCCAGCTTCCTGCATCCCACAGTGGCCCACCAGATGCCTCAGGGAGCACGCAAGACAACCAGATACTTGTGTCCTGCTGCCACTCCCCTGCATCTGGCATTTTAAAGTAGGCTATTACCCTTGAACCACCCCCAAGGAAGACACCAGACTGAGGTTGGGGTTTAACTTTATTAAGCACAATGTAAATCATGTAACCTACTGAACACCCATCCCTCCCTCGCCAGTCTGGGGTAGGCAAAAAAACTGCCATCCATACTTGGCCAATTTGGATGACAGAAAAAAAATTCCTACCCGGCCCTCGTGATGAGCGACCAGCTAATCTCAGACTGGACGTACCCATCATAGCGTGTAACCTGTAATGGAGTTTTCTTCCATCACAGTCCAATCCTCCAGTTTTCCTCCAATCTATCCAATCTATCCAATTTCCTCCAATTTCCTCCAATCCCCTTTTAAAGGCATCCAGGCCCAACGCCATCACCACGTCTCGCAGCAAGGAGTTCCACATTCCAATTACACGCTGGGTAAAGAAATACTTGCTTTTGTTTGTTCTAACTCTCCTAACACTCAGCTTTAGAGGATGTCCCCTGGTTCTGGTATTGTGTGAGAGGGAAAAGAGATTCCCTTTGTCTACTCTATCCCTTCAGTGCATGATTTTGTATGTCTCAATCATGTCCCCCCTCAGGCGCCTTCTTTCTAGACTGAAGAGCCCCAAACGCTGTAACCTTTCCTCGTATGGGAGGTGCCCCAGCCCAGTAATCATTTTAGTTGCTTTTTTCTGTACTTTTTCTAATTCCACTATGTCCTTTTTGAGATGTGGAGACCAAAACTGTATGCAATACTTTAGGTGTGGCCTTACACACCTTGTGTATTGCCTTGTACAATGGCAATACAATATTGGCTTTATTCTCAGTCCCTTTTTAATTATCCCTAACATGGAATTTGCACACTGGGTCAACATTTTCATCGAGCTGTCCACCAGCACCCCGAGATCTCTCTCCTGGTCTGTCACTGACGGCTCAGAACCCATTAACCTATATGTGAATTTTTCATTTTTTTTGCCCCAATATGCATTGCTTTGCACTTATTTACATTGAAACACATCTGCCATTTTATTGCCCATTCTCCCGGTTGCGAGAGATCCTTCTGGAGCTCTTCACAATCCTTTCTAGTTTTCACCACCCGGAAAAGTTTATGTCATCTGCAAATTTGGCCACCTCACTGCTTATGCCTGTCTCCAGGTCATTTATGAATAAGTTAAAAAGCACTGGTCCCAGGACAGATCCCTGGGGCACACCGCTCTTCACCTCTCTCCACTGTGAAAATTGCCCATTAATCCCCACTCTCTGCTTCCTGATCCTCAACCAATTCTCAATCCACAAGAGGACCTGACTTCTTATTCCCTGACTGTGAAGTTTTTTCAACAGCCTTTGGTGAGGGACTGTGTCAACTGCTTTCTGAAAATCCAGATATGTAATATCCACTGGTTCACCAACACCCACATGCCTGTTGACCTTTTCAAAGAATTCCAAAAGGTTTGTGAGGCAAGACGTACCCTTACAGAAGCCATGCTGATTCTCCCCCAGCAAGGTTTGGTCTTCTATATGTTTTAGGATTTTGTCTTTGATGAGACTTTCCACCATCTTGCCTGGAATGGATGTGAGGCTGACCGGACTATAGTTTCCTGGATCCCCCCCTCCTATCTTTTTTAAAGATTGGTGTGACATTTGCTATCCTCCGATCCTCTGGTACAGTGGCAGTTTTAAGGGACAAGTTGCTTATTATAGTCAAGAGATCAGCAACTTCATTCTTTAGCTCCTTAATAACTCTTGGTGAAGGCCATCTGGGCCCAGTGACTTATTGCCTCTGGGCACAAAAGGCGGGGTAAAAATCTAATAATAAATAAATAAATAAAATTTATCCTTAATTTATCAATTAAATCTCACACATCCCCTCTTAGTTCCCTAGTGGTAACTGCCCAAGGTCTTCTGTCGTGAAGACAGATGCAAATAATTCATTTAATTTCTCTGCCATCTCTAAGTCCCCTTTTATCTCCCCTTTCCCTCCCTCACCATCCAGCGGGCCGACCGCCTCTCTGGCAGGTTTCCTACTCCTAATATATTTTTAAAAAGCTTTTATTATTCCTCTTTATGTTGCTAGCATTCCTCAAAGTCTTTCTTGGCCTCCCATATCACCTTCTTACATGTCTTTTGCCAGAGTTTATGGTCCTTTTTATTTTCTTCATTTGGGCAAGACTTCCACTTACAGAAGAAAGCTTCCTTGCCCTTTACAGCCTCTCTAACTTTGCCCGTTACCCATGCTGGCACCCTCTTGCATTTAGCTGAGCCCTTCTTTCTTTGTGGGATACACTTCCGCTGGGCTTCTACTACAGTTATTTTAAACAACCTTCATGCTTTCTCGAGCGTTTGGACTTTTTTCACCTTCCTTTTAAACTTCATCCTAACTAGCTTCCTCATTTGTGGGAACTTTGCCCTTTGAAAGTCAAGGGTTTTTGTATCAGATTTATTTGCCATACTACCCCCAACATGGTCACTGTTCCCTAATGGCTCAGTACCATTGACATCCCTAACCAGGTCCTGGGTGTTACACAGTATTATATCCAGAGTCGCCTGTCCTCTGGTGGGCTCCATGACAAGCTGCTCCCAGGCACAATCATTTAGCATGTCAAGAAACCCTGTCTCCCTTTCTTGACTGGAACACGAATTGGCCCAGTCAATATGGGGATAATTAAAATCCCCCATGACCACAATCCTAGCTGACGTTCCTGAACAAAACAGCCGAAGAAGGCAGCCCCAAGTACAGCAGTCCTCTCCTCCCAGCAGCCCAGCGACAACAATCACCATACTTGCAAAACATTCCAACCAAAGGCTTTCCCTACACACCAAGGAGCAGGCTCAGGAAGCAGGTGATTCACTTCCGTTATGCCAGAAACACCTGCTGGGTGTCCCTGAGGCCCCTGCTGCCCGCTCTAGGCTGGCTAGTTTCCCCTTCAAACAGTTCTGTTTGCAGCAGTGGAGCAAACACAACTAGGCCTCACCGTCTCAGTAAGCCAGGTCCAGTTATCCACAAGCCAGTCCAAGGTCAGCAAGCCAAGTCAGTCCAGGTCCACGTCAAGCCAAATCAGAATTCAGAAAGCAGAGTCAGTTGTCAGTTTGTCAAGCCAGTGAGTCAGTCCAGTCTCTCCTGCTTCCACCAAAGTTTCTCCTACTACACACCCACAGCTTCTCCTTCTTCCAGGTGCTCCTTATATCCTGGCTTCGAGTGGCTGCAGCTGTGCAGCCCAACCCCCCCCCCCCCCGCTACCTCCCTGGTGTTGATCCTGTGTATACTTAGCCCAAGGGTCACTGTTGGCACCATCTCCTGCCTCCTCAAGGGGGTCTTCTGTATTTTTACTACAGCTTCCCATTTGCTTTAGCAGGAGGAGCCCAGATCAATGCCAATCACATCAGCGGCAGGCTGGACAGAGACGGTGGTGCCGGCAGCAGGCTTGGGGTGAAGGGCTTGGACCCTAAATCTCCTCAACCACCCTAATCCACACCTGATGCAAGCCACATCACTTCGCCTCATGAGTGGGCTGCCCCTGCATGGCAGTTACTTAAGAGGCCTCCTGGTCTATGGCCGGCGGAAGCCCTCAACACCCACAAGACCTTGCTGTGACTGGCTGTGCGTGTGAGTTCTTACCTGGGACACATTCCCAAGGGCCTGAACGTGCCGCAGGAAACATCTAAGCCAAAGTTTCCTCGTCAGTTGTAGGGCTGCAGGGTACTCATGAGTGGCCCCGTTGTGACGAGTGGGGTGTGCTTTCCCCCAGCCCATCTTTTGCACATCTTTACATTTATGTATGTATGTATGTATGTATGTATGTATGTATTTATTTATTTATTTATTAGATTTTTACCCCGCCTTTATGCCCGAAGGCACTCAAGGCGGCATTACATAAAAATATAAAATTTAACATTAAAAAAAACAATATAAAAGAGTATTAAAACAATATAATAAAGCAAAATAAAACACAGCAATAAAATTTAAAAAGCCAAAAACCCTGTGGATCATAAATATAAAATATAACACACCAACCAGCCAGCCACTTTTGGGACACTTCTAATTCCCCAGAAGCTCCTGGGAAGCCTACAGAGCTGCCGGGGCGTCCTTCTGCAACAGCCTCTGGTCCTTTGTGTGAAGCTCCATGATCCACCTGCCAGGTGCTTCTGTGGAGTCTGAGTCCTTCTCCCCATCTGGAACAGGATTGGCAGGCAGGTCAAAGGGTGGGATGCGATGAGAGGCCAGGTGGGCTCCCCTCCTCCATTCAAGTCACTCTATGGCATCACCAGACTTCAAGTATCTAAGTTCCAACGCAGGAATGTGATGGGCTTTTGTTCTGGCTGGACTGCTGTGGAAGCCTAAAGTTGGTGTGCAGGAGATGCGCTCACTGACTCTCCAGCCGGTTCAGGGACCGAGGATCCCAGGGACAAAGCAAGTAGCGCGCAATATGGACTGCCAGAATCTTGGGAGTGAGACCTGGAAGGTCCCGCTTCAAATCCCAGCAGCAGTGGCATCGCCATGGGGGTGTGGGCGGGTGCGGCTTGCACCAGGTGGCGCACCAGGAGGGGGTGGCACACTGACTGCCTCCTGCCACTGCCTGCTTCAGTGGGAACCTCCAGCCTCTTGAAAGAATGGGCCAGAGTTTCCCAGAGGCCTAGCTTGCTTGTGCAAGGCCTGCGCTTGTGCAAGGCTTGTGTAAGCGCACCAGGTCTTTGGGAACCTCCTTCCCTTAGCTTGGAAGAGTAGGAGGTTCCCAGCGGCCTTGGACGCTAGCACAAAGCTCACACATGCGTGCAAGAGAACTCCAGCCTGACTATGGAGTCTGCCTCTCTGAGCTTGGGTTGGAATTCCCAGAGGTGGTGAGTGCTTATGTGGGGTGGGTGCAGTGATGTCATTCAGGGGGAATGGACCAGAAAGGGCGTTCCGGATCCTAACGGGCTCCGTGGCTGGTTCCGGGTTCCCGACAAGTGCCAATCAAAAGTGAGCTCCTGTTCCTAAATCATTTGAATGACATCATTGGGTGGGTGGGGCAGTGATGTGGGGGTGGGGCAAAGGTGCATCACAGCACCTTCTGCCCAGGCCCTTGCCCCTCCCACTGCATGGGGGTGACATATGGTATCCTGCACCAGGTGATGCAAACTGTTGTGACACCACTGCCCAATTAGCCTTTGGGTGTGAGCATGCATGCCGTGTCCTTGAACAGCACCCCAGCGCCATCTGCTGGGCATCGCTGGTTACTGAATCCATTTGATGCAGCTTCGCCTTGTGTCCCTCCAGCCAGTTTCAGGCGTTTTCCATCAGTCTGCTTGCACTTCTTCTAAAGCACTTTTGCTCTGTCCTTTTTGGTGTGGACGTTTAATAAGCTAGTTGCATTTTGAATCTGGCCTGCCTTGACAGTGAATTCAGTGGGTTGTCATGTTCCATCCCTCTTGCAGATGCTACTGAGGTTCTGAGTTTTAATAAGAACCCTAGAGATTTTACTTCCTGGACGGCTCCTCTCTACCTGCCTGGGATGGTGGCAGGGGATATGAAGTGGTCCCCCTCATCCATGTGGGCCCCAGTAAAACGGAAAAGTAGGAGCAGGGAGGAGTGTGTGCACCCTAGCCACAGGGCACGCCTCCCCTCAGCCAGCCTGCTCTCTCCCAGTGGAACTCCTGGCCCCACGGCATTCAGCCCCTGGCCCTGACTCAGGACATCCTGCACTAGAACCCACTGCCAGAGGCTGCAGGCAGGCAGCCGATGAGTCCCTGCTGCCTTGCAAAAAGCTCCAAGGAAGGAGATTTGTCTGGTCTTGAACTGCTCTTGCGGCTGGGATGGTCCTCCTAGCCAGTGAGTCATCTGTCAGCCTCCTTGTGAGCTCCTCTTGCTTTCCTTCGGGGTTTCCTCCAAAGTACCCTTGGAAAAAGGCCAGCCCGGTTCTGGCTCCCTGGCAGGCTGGCCCTTCAGAGGCGGACTTCTCAGTGTCCCAGGCTAAAAGGACGCGGCCAAGCTTGCCACGCTGCCCCCCTGCCCCCTCCCCCCACATCGCCTTTTGAAAAGCAGGTGGAGGAGTCTTGCTGGCTTTGGGTTGAGCTGATGAATGGCAAAGGAATTGCAGAGCAGTGATTAAGATGGATGGGAACCTAACAGGCAGCTCCTGGTGTAATTAAAACCAGCGCTTCAGAAACAGAGAAGACAAACACGGGCTCTCAGCCACAAAGTGACAGCCGCCGCCAGTGCACGTATACTCTGAAGTAAGTACCATGGCGTCAATGGGACTTGCTCCCAGGGAAGTGTGCCTAAGGCCATTCTGGCCCCTCCCAGTCCTGGGCCTGGTGTTCCTCTCCCTTGTCCCTCCTTCCAGACTGCAGGGGCTTTCCATGGGCCATGCACTGCTACGGCCTGCCTTGTTCCCAATCTAAGGCAGCATTTGGTGCTCACAGTTGCTGCTCTGCCGAGCAGGTGATAAAAGGGGTGCATGCATAGATGTTCTCTGTGTTGTCTATTTTGAGTGTTTATAGCAGAGTTGGGGGCTTGTGGACC
>JAJKFI010000025.1:11747477-11781248 GCA_029204185.1 Lerista edwardsae | reverse complement strand
TGCCAGTTTCCACCAGTTCTGGAGTGTGTGGTGTGAAACTGCAACACTCTGGGCTACGCACAGTTGCACACTTCCAAGTTATGCAGAACCTTTCACGGGACAAAATGGTCAACAGAGATATGTGTCACTCCAACGCTTGTTCACTGGCATTTGGCCCTTAATTTCTTCTGGAGACTGTTGGGATCTCTCTTGTTCCACAGCCACTCCAACTGGGGTCACTGCAGTGCAGGACGATGGCCAGGCCTGCCAGGACCCAGCTGGAGCTGCAGCTTGAGACAGGCTTGTCCAGTGCCGCAGAGGGGAGGCGGTTCTGCAGGGATGTGGGTGCTGTGCAAGAGCCCAGAAGGAGGCAGGGCAGGCCTCCAGGCTCCTGGGGTTGGTCCCAGGCCGTGGCTGGATCTTGGCTCCTTCACTCTCCAGGCTCACTCCGTCCGGAAACGGAGGGTGGACTTGGCCACGCTGAGGGCTTCCCTTGCACGTGCAGTGAGAGGCACCCACCAGGTGTGCATCGCCCAAAGGGTGCAGCTTCCACATGACCTGAAGCCGGCTTTTCCAGGGCTCCTCATTTCACAGAGCAGGAGGGGCGGGTGGTGGGCAGGGCCTGCTGTCTTCTGCAAGGCACTGAATGCACCAGGAACAAGCCTGTGGGCCCAGCCGGAGAAAGAGCTTTGCACTGGCCTCATCCGTCCTTTCTCTCTCTTACTTCAATCTGGTTGCTCCGTCCCTGGCAAAAGTGAGGGCACAGCCCTGTCCAACCTTCCAGCACTGACCTAGCTGTGCCAACGGGGCCTGTGCTGCATCCTGCAGTTTTTTTGGGGGGGGCAGCCACGGAGCCCTCCTCAAGGTCAGGGAATGTTTGTTCCCTGACCTCAGAGCTGCATTGCCCGTACCCAGTGGTGTCATCCAAATGATTTAGGAACAGGTACTCACTTTTGATTGGCACTTGTCGGGGTCTGCCCACTGGAAGTGACGTCATAAGCCAGAAGTGATGTCGTGGCAGGAAGTGAGGTCATAGCCGGAAGTGAGGTCATGATTGTTGCCATGGAGGTGATCATGTTTCTAATAACTTCAGCTTGTGGTTAGGGTTGATTTAACTTCTACTGCTTTGCTTTCTAGAGATGTGTATAGACATATTTGGCTTCAACTGTTCCCTGGTGAAATAGCAGGCTAGACTGTACTAGATTGGGAGCCCTTTTGGGACAGGGAGCCATTTAACTTTAATGTTAAATGCAAGGAGCCGGCAAGGAGCAGGAGGGGGAATGGGCGACCAAAAAAAGACCGTGTGGGGGCTGGGGCTGGGGGGAGGCTGCAGGAGGATCCGGGACGCTGGATCTGCGCGGCTGGAGGGAGCGGGAGCCCCAGGCAGCCTACCTTCTCACGCTTGGTGCCTTATTTCCGGGTGTCCCTCGCTGCTGCTGCTGCCGCCGCTGCTGCTGCCGCCGCCGCCTCTGGTCCCCTCGCTCCGCTGCTGCCGCTGCTGCCGCCACCACCACGCTGCCTGCCTCCTCACAGTGCAGTACGCATGCGCAGCTGCTGAGCCAACCAGCCGACGGGGCCAGCTTCGAGTGGGTGGGCCAGCTCAACTTCTAGGAACCGGTACTCGCGTAGTGGTGCATAGTGGGTGTATGACATCACTGCCTGTACCCCGTGGCTGGAAAGCGGGTTGGGATTGCACTCTGAGTCTGTGAGCTCCTCAGGCCAAGCCCTGCCTTGGGCTTGTTTGTTCACCTTCTTCCCTAAAGCACCTTATGCATTCACATGAAATAACGCTGCCGCACATTGAAATATTGCTGGGACGTATCTGGGAGTGTTCAGGCTGCTCGTTCATGTATCCAGTTTCACACCGGCACTTTTTGGAATGCCTGGAAAAACCAATCCAATCCAATCCAATCCAATCCAATCCAACCCAATCAATCAATCAATCAATCAATCAATCAATCAATCAATCAATCAGTCAGTCAGTCAATCAATCAATCAATCAATCTATCTATCTATCTATCTATCAACAGGTACTTTTATACCGCTTTTCAACACGAAGTTCACAAAGCGGTTTACAGGCAAATAGTAATAATGAAGTCAAACGGCTCCCTGTCCCAAAAGGGCGCACAATCTAAAAAAAAAGGCAAACCACCAGCAACAGCCACTAGAAAGACACTGCGCGGGGGGTGAAGAGGGACAATTGCTCTCCCCCTGCTAACTATAAGAGGAGCACCCCTTGGAAAAGGGCCTCTTGCCCAGTCGGCAGGGGTCTGGATTCGGAAGTGATGGATGAAGCCCTCATTCCCTCCTCGTTCCACCGTGATGTTGGGAGGAGGCAAACGCAGAGAGTGCTGGCGAGTGTTGCTCTGCGCCTGCCTGGGAGCCGAGGAAAGGGTTAACGGACGGGAGGAGCCTGGCGGAGCCCGCAGCCCTCCTGGGCACGGCTGACCCCGGTCGCGCAGGGCCTTTGACAGGGCTCCTCACGAGAGGCCATTAAGGGGAATAAATGCCTGCGGGGCGAGGCCAGCCGCGTCCCGCCGCGGATCAAAGCCGGCTCCTGCGCTGGCAACAAAGAGCCCCGAGAGCGAGGGCTCCTCGGGGTGGAAGGGGGTTAAGAGAGGCCGGCCCTGGAGGGGCAGCCCCGGTGCTGGGGCCGATTAATCTCCCCGCCACGGGGCCGGAGGACTGAGGAGGTGATGAAATCTCCTCCCGCGACAGAGCAGCGTTTCCTTTGAACAGGGAACACTCAAGAAAGCCACGAAAGATCACAAGAACCACCAGAAGGATTTAATCAAAATAGGAGAGTGGCGGGGGGGGGGAAGGCGGGGGGGTGATGATAACTGAGAGGTGGGAATTGGGAGCCTCGCTGGGCTGGGTCAGAAGAGCAGGAAGCTTTGGGGGGGGGGAGAAGACGGGGGGGGGGGAGGCCCCCCCCCCCCGAAACATGGGTTGTTGGTCCTGGGGCGGGCAGAGCTGTCGCCCCCACTTTGGCCACAGGCGCTGCTGACGTCTTCGAGCTGCAGCGACCAGCACCGTACCCGGAGTGAGACCCCAGCTGGACCCCAGGCCCCTCCTCAGCCGGGACATCCCCTGGATGGATGGGTGGGTGGGTGGGGGAGAAGAAGCCCCTTGGGAAGGGCCCTGGTGCTTCCTGGAGGGGAGGGTCTGTCTGCGCACCCTCTTGGCGGTCACTGCAGTTCCCAAAACCGGTCCCGGGCGAAGCCGGTCCCGGGCAGGGTGGGGAGGGCTCGAAATGTCTCCTGTGCAGGCACATGCCTGCAGGCACACGTCTGTCTGCCCGCCTGCCTCTGCCTGGCAACACCGGCCAAGAAGAGCCCCTCTCTGTTTGGGGTGCTTCGGTGCCCAGGAGCTCGTCCAGTCCATTGGAGGAGCTGCCTGTGATGGCCTCATGACATGCGGAGTCCCAGGCTGGAACGGCCGGAGGGCTCAGGAGCAAATCCTCTGAGACATTCGGTGTGGTGGAGCTGGGGGCTAACGTGGGCAACGCCGAAGTTTGTGGGCTTTTCCGGGGGGTGGTTGGCACACCCTTAAATAGGAGCCCCTGTCCAATGGAGCATGCAAGGGGCCCTCTAGAGCAGTGGCATTCAAACTTTTTAAACCGGGACCCATTTTTTAGAATGGCACTCGTGTCGGGGACCCACCGGAAGTGATGTCATTAACCTGGAAGCGATATTGTGGCAGGAAGTGACATCACCCAGTAGGGAGTGCAACTAAAAACAAAATTTTAAAAAATGCTTGCTTGAAAATTCAAACTGTTAACACTCACAAAAGGAACATAGCAAGAGTCAGGTCTGCAGCTTCCAAGATGGCTGCTCCCAGCTTTCCGTGACCCACCTGACCTCAGGTCGCGACCCAGCAAGTGGGGCCCGGCCCACAGTTTGCGTAACACTGCTCTAGAGAAAACAAAGGTGAACCCTTGCGTAGCAGCAGCTTGGTGGGAAAGGTCCGCGCACGCACACATTCAGCTGCCTCCTACGGAGTCAGGCCGTTGTGCGTCCCTCTCGCTCCACACTGCCTTCCCTGACTGGCAGCAGCCCTCCAGGTAGCAGGTGGCAAAGGATTTGCCCGGCCCCTGCTGGAGCTGGAACCTGGAGGACCTTCTGTGTGCAAAATGGGGGTTCCCGTCCCAGTGGAACTGCGCGCAGCCCTCTCCCCCTCCGGCTGGGCTGTTGTGGGCCTGAGTTGAGGAGCTGCTTGGTTCGCTGTGTCCGATAGTTTCCAGCCGGCTGCCAGGGTCAAGGAGCTCTCTTTTCCCTGCCATGCCGTCTCTGCACTGTCACTGCCAGAATCTAGCTTTGGGGGCCCTGATGCTGGGCTTGTCCATGTTCCTGGGGAATTACGGACCTTCACTCATCGGAGGATCTCCGTCCAGTGCCCGGCGCCCCTCTGCCCGAGGAGCAGTCTGGGGAGAGTCAAGCCTGCAGCCAGGTCCTTCCTCTCCAGGACCAGCCCCTCTCCGTGCGCCTTCACACACACATGGGCACGGGCCTCGGCCTCCGAGGGGAGCGCTGGGCAGCAGGGCAGCAGAAGTGATCCCGGGCAGGCCTGAGTCCTGGCTTTGCCACTGCCCCGAAGGGTCTCTCTCAGGGGGTTCCGGCTCTCAAGCCTCTTCCCAGCGCTCCACTCACAAGGCACCTGCTGCCGCCGCCTTCGTCCCCAGGCGCGTGAACAGGCGCAGACGGGTCTCCGTCCTTGATCAGACCCTGGCAGCAAAGCCGTCAAGGGGGGGGGCTGTCAGAGGGGAGCAGCTGAGCCTGACCCAGCGGGAACGAGACCTGCTGGGAGTGCTGCAAGCACTTGCACCACCGCAGCGGGGAGGGCGGCTGAACGGCCGTGTTTGCGCTAAGAACGCAGCTGCCCTGATGGACACCGAGGGTCGCTGGGGCTGCAACCAGACAAGGCCCCGGGGCAGGGGGGCAGCAGAGGGGCAGCCAGGAGGAATGAGGGCCTTGCAGACTGGGACGAGGGGGGAGGGAGAGGGGGAGGCAGAGCCAGGGCAGGGAGGAGCACAGAGGAGGCCTGGCTTGGTGGAGGGAGGGAAGGAGGACAGGAGGGGAGCGTGGCAGGAAGGGCCGGGTCCAGTGGTGTCATTCAAATGATTTAGGAACAGGAACTCACTTTTGATGGGCACTTGTCTTGATTGGATTGGCACCTGGAACCAGCCACGGAGCCCGTTAGGATCCGGAACGCCCGTTCCGGTCCGTTCCCCCTGAATGACATCACTGGCCGGGTCTGCCTATGGCTTTGCACTTCCATGGCTCTTGGTAACCCGGAGCGAAGCAGGAGGGGGTTGAGTCTGACTCTGAGGCTGGGAGGCGCCACCACCTTGCCACATGGCCCCCCCTCCTCTGCACACACTCTCCGTCACACAGACCAGCAGCAAGGAAGCGGGATTGAGGCTGGCTTGCGCCCAGGGGTGTGTGGGCAGAGGTTTGCAGGCCAACAGCCCCATCCTACCCAGGGCTTACGGAGGCAGATCTCTCAACCTGCCACTGTAAGTCCTGGATGAGTGGGGTGTAAGTGATGGGGAGGTGTGTGTGCCGCAGCTGCTGATGCAAACAGCCAGAAACCCCGTGAGTGTGATGACGCTGGCCAGAGCAGGTGGGTCAGCAGTGGGGGCAGTTCGGGGGAGGATTGTGGGTGGTTTGGGTTGGGGAGGAGGTCAGGCAGGGGGAGGTTTGGGGCAAGAAGGGGAGGATCTTGTCTGTAGACATTCACATGAGATCCTATCCAACGTCCCCACCCCAAAATGCCCCCTGAGCCGGCAAAATAGCTGGAGTAGGTCTGAGGAGACCCACTGCTGGCCAGGCGGAATCTTCAGAGGTCAGTAGAAAATGTTTGTACTTATTTCTCCCAGGCAATCTGGTGTCGGTGCGTCCCCCATATAATGCAGTGTACACACTGGCAATGGTGCTGCATGCAATGGACAGGCGGGAAAGAGAACATAAGAACATAAGAAGAGCCCTGCTGGATCAGGCCAAGGCCCATCTAGTCCAGCTTCCTGTATCTCACAGCGGCCCACCAGGTGCCCCAGGGAGGCATGAGACAACAAGATGCTTGCATCCTGTGGCCACTCCCTTGCACCCAGTTCTCTGAAGTAGCCTACTACTAATGTAAGGAGGTTACAACAAGAGAGAGAGAGAGAGAGCTTCAATGTCACCACCACATGCTCCAAGCTTGGAGTAACGAAGGAGTATCGCTGCAATCTGAAGCCATGAGAAGGGCCACTTTGGGGGGAAGGAACTCCAGCTCTCTCAGCACCAGTGGGTAGAGAAGTGAGAGATGAAGGGAAGGGGTGGCAGAGAAAGGAGTCCAAGAGCACAACAAGTGCTGCTTGAGTTCCTGAAGGCACTTGCCTGGCAGGGGTCTGGAGGGTCTGAGCAGTGGGGAGACTTAAGAGGCTTGACCCACACTAAGGGCTGGTGCCCCAAGAAGGAGCAACCGCTGGCTGGTCCGAATCTTCCAATATTTCCGGGGGCTTTGGGAGCCGACCTCTGTGCCTCTTCGGGGACGCCTGCCTGAACCTGACCTCTGGTGGGTCTGAATATTCAGGGCCATTTGACGCTTGGCCTGAGTTCCAGGAAAGCAGGGTCGGCTTCCCCCTTCCATGCACGGAGGTTCCAGTGATGCCATGGTCCATTGCGCAACCCTGGCCCCAATGGGCACGGGCAGGCAAGGCTGGGGGTGATGATTGCAGCGTCGGGGCACCAACTGGCACCAACTGGCAAGAAGAGGCAGCCGTCAAGGGAGAAGGTGGCTCTTCACAGCATCAGTTCAGGGACGGGTGGCAGGTGCAGGAAGCCCCTTTGCCCTGAGTCTGCACAGGCACTGCCCCCTGCAGCCCCCCGTGGGATGGGAGCCACATCACGGTTTCCTTACGGGCCTGCGCTGCATTCCCAAGCCAGGCCGTGCCAGACTCCCAGTTCTATTGAAAGGGGCTGTGCCAATGAAGGCAGTCCTTGTTCCTGCGGTTCCTTTATAACAAAATGCGGAAACCCCACATTTCCTGGCTTGGGAATTTGGTGGCGCATGCTAAGGGAGTCCTCCCCCCCCCCGAGCACACTGTGGCGGATGCGGCAGAGGTGACCCTGGTGAGAGCAGCGCTTCTGTGCTTTTGGGTATTGTAATTAAAGAAATGTGCTATGTATCAAATGTGCTATGTATCAAATCCATAAAAGTTCAGGAACCTTGTCCCTTGTCCTTTCTGTCACCCCTTGAACTTAGCACATAAAGTAAAGCACATAAAGACTGCTGACTGAACAAATGACCTTTTGTTAAAGGAAGTTAAATCATAGACCGCAGACTTAGCTAAGTCTGGTGCAGACTTTTGCTGAAACTTTTGCTGAAACTGACTTTTGCTGAAAATTTTGCAATTTTACCTAATTGTGGTAAAATGCTAAGAATAATCATTACTTGTGGGAGGTGAGCAACTTCAGTATAAAGAGGAACTTACCAATTGTGCAGTGTCCCTGAAAGCTTTGGAAAAACACTCCCTTTCAGACCCCCAACTGTGCAGTTGTAAATAAAGGCTTCTTGACTTCTGCAAAGATCCGAGTCTGTGCCTAACTGGGGGTACCTAACACTGGGGCACTGCAGAGTGGCGAGCCTGAATCAGCTCAGGCTGCCACTCTGCCAAGCCGCATTCAGTTTGTGTCTCGTGCTTTCTCAGTGGGCAACACACTCCCTTGGCATCATCTTGAAAACAACCCTGCGAGGTGGGCATCCCCTGGATGGCAGATGGCAGAGCGGAGGAGGGCTGAACTGAGAACGCAGCATTGCAAGGAAGTGTTTGCAGAACCTCAGCAGGTGCAAGAACGAGGCAGCTGGGAAGAGGGCTGGGGCCAGGCCAATGTCTTGCTCTGAGCTCCTGTCCCCTCCGTGCACGTGGACACAGGCCGGGTCCCTCTGCACGAGTGCAGGTGAGAGCAGCCTGCAGCCTGACTTCCTGGTCGTGCAAGCTAGACCAAAGCACTTGGGGTGCACCAGGGGGGACCTCAAGGCCTCTGCAGCTGTGGGCAGCAGCCCCATAATCGCAGCTTCCTCTGCCGCCGCCCCCACCACCACCACCCAGAGAGCCCCCACTGCGTCCTGGCAACCCGTCTTCTCAGATGCCGAGAGTCTGTGCTTGCTACTAATGTTTCCATCTTGACTCCGGGTCCCCAGGGAGAGTCAGCCAAGTCTGTTGAGGTGAAGCAGTCCATTATTTTCTTTGAGCGCACAGAAAAGAACTGGGGAAGAGAGGAGAGGCTTTCACTGAGGGCCTTAATTATCACTTCAAAAGCCTGAACCTGGGAGAAAACAACCCTCGAGGCACCTCTTCACATGGCTTTTGTGCGAGTGTGTTCAAGTTGCTGGGTGAATTATGCAGTGCCAGCGAAGAACCCCTCCCTTGTCACTGTGCTGAACTGTGCGGACAGGGAAAAATGCAGCACCCCAACTTCCCAGCCCACGGCAAGCACCTGCCAGGCACAAGGATGCTGTCAGAGCTCAGGGATGTGCTGAAGACCTCTGAGTGGCCTGCGTTCCGATCAGCCCCATGATGTCTCCCCTGGGGCATCTCACCAATCACGCCTACCAGAAGCCTTTCCAGACTCACCGGGACAGGGGTGGCTGCCCTTTTGGTCATTTTCACTAGTGTCAGGTTTCAGGTATCTAGTGGGAAATGCAATCACCATGTATGCAAATACAGAAGAAAGCGGGCAATTGTTCAGTGGCGGGCCGGGCCGGAAGCGCGCCCCATGGCAGGCGCTGAACACGTGCCCCCCCAAGTTGCCCCACTCCCGCGTGTCACACAGACATGCCTCCCTTACCCCGAAAATGCTCTATTTCGGAGCATAAGGGAGGCATGGGTGAGCCAGAAACAGCACAGTCTCTCCCAGACCGCGCGCAATGACGCCCCACCACTGCCCCACGCCCCATGGCTCGTGCCATGGGGTGCTACAGGTAAGATACGCGCCTACAATTGTTTCAGGTCAGTAGGAGCCACTTGCACATGGCAGGGCTTTTTCCTCCCTCCCTGTGCATGGAGGTGATGAGCAGAGCCCACTTTCCTCTGGGTTTCTGTGGCGGAAAAGCAGCCTTGCTCGGAGGAAATGGCTCAGGCAAGTTGTGTTTGTCAATGCAGCAGGATTATTGAAGGAGCCCCAGCTGCGGCCGAATGATAATGTGGTGCTACTGCATGGAATGGAAATGGAAGGATTTCTCATGAGGTTGTGCAATTTCGCTGTGAAAGGGCTGACAATTGTTGCAGTGGGAGTGGAGCTGGGGCACATCTGCCAGTCAGGTTAGTGTAACATACCTTTGGAGAGGGGCATTACAGCCACCCGCAAGACATCCTTCGTGAAGCTGCCTTTGAAGGCTGGCTCAGAAAATTCAGTTAGTCTCAAACACAGGCAGAATCACAGAGTTGGAAGGGATCTGCAAGTTGGACAAGGTTCCCTGCAACATCCTAATCAGCAAGTTGGTCAAACACAATCAGCAGATGGATTTGCAACTGTTTGAACCATACTCAAAGTGTCCTTGCCAAAGGCTTCGGAGGACGGCTTCACGGGGAGTGTCGCAGGGCTCTGTCTTGGGTCCAGTTCTGACTTGGGCGAAGGCATGCAAGGAAGCCAGATCAAATTCGTGGAGGACTAGCAAACACAATAGAAGACAGTACAAGCCTTCAGGAAGACCGTGACACAAAATGGAATACTTGGCAGAAATGAGTAAGATGATGCAAGATTCTGCACTTAGGCAAAAATAACCGAAGACACAGGTGTAGCATGGGAGACACTTGACTTGGCACCACAACATGTGAGAGGCATCTTGGAATTGCAGTAGGTCACAAGATGAACACGAGTCAGCGGCGTGATGCGGCTGCAAAGAAGGCCAACACAATTTCAGCCTGTATTAGTAGAACTGTGGCTTCCAAGCTGTGAGAAGGAGAGGTTCCGCTTTACTCCATCTGGAGTGCTGTATCCAGTTCTGGACACCTCACTTTGGGAATGGTGCCACCAAACTGGAGCAGATTCAGAGAAGGGCAACAAGGATGATAGGAGGACTGAAGAGCAAGGAAGGTTGAGGGAACCGGCACGTTTCCCCTGGAGAAGGCTGAGAAGGGAAAGACAGGGCTCTTCAAATAAATGTCATGTGGAAGAAGGGACACCTGCTTGTTCTCACCTGCCTCTGACAGCAGCACTAGATCCAATTGGTGCAAACTGCAAGAGGGGAGGTCCCAGGACCCCTCCCACCCACACTGCCAAAGCATTTCATAAGCAGTGGACAGGCCCACAGAGGTGGAGGACGTTATGCAGAGGATGGATAAAGTGGATAGAGGGAGGTTCTTTTCCCTCTCTCACAACACCAGAACCAGGGGGCATCCAGTAAAATTGATTGATTGATAGCAGATAAAAGGAAATACTATTTTACCCAGCGGGTAAAATTAGTCTGTGGAACTCCTTGCCACAGGAGGTGGTGATGGTATCTGGCCTATATGCCTTTAAAAGGGGACTGGACAGATTTCTGGAGGAAAAGTCCATCGTAGGCTACAGACCATGATAGGTAGTGCAGCCTCCTTATGTTAGAAGTAGGCTACCTCAGAATGCCAGGTGCAAGGGAGTGGCAACAGAATGCAGGGACCTAGTTGTCTTGTGCGCTCCCTGAGGCATCTGGTGGGGTGCTGTGAGATACAAGAAGCAGGACTAGATGCGCCTTTGTCCTGATCCAGTGGGGCTCTTCTTATGTTTCCAGTATCTTATGACATTATTGGCACCCTTCTTTAATTGGAACTTGATATATCCTTTGGAAGCACTGTGAGACCTTTTATCTCGGGCTGTTCTAGGGGGATCGGGCAGGTTTCGCCAGCGGTGGGTTGATGCTTTACTCCATCTTGAAAGGTTGAGAGAAAGGTTTTACACCCAGGAGCTCTAGGGGGGCAATGCCAAACATGGGGCACCCAGGGGTGTGTGCTGACTGAGGGGTGAGAAGGGGCTACCTGTCCCTCACCCCTCATCAAGGCATCCAAGGTTTTCCCATTCCACAGCTGCTGTTTGTCCTCCTCTGGAAAAGAGAGAGAGAGAGAGAGAGAGAGAGAGAGAGAGAGCATTCTGCATCTGTCCACTGGATGCAATCTGTAATATCCTCCCCCCTTCACTGTGCGCTTGTGAGGCGAATGAAGCTGCCCTCTCAGTGCTCTGTCAGTCTCAATACAAGGCAATTTCTCTGTGAGCAAAGCGTTAATGCAGAAGGAGGCGACAGGATCCCAGGCTTGTCACGAGTGCTTCCCACTTTGGCTGGTGGTGATCTGTGCCCAATGACTGGGCTTTGCAGCCCCATCTCTAGCGTTCCCTTCCACACTTTTCTGCTTTCAAGAGTCTCCTTGTCTTGGGACCTTCTTGGTCCACCTGAGCTCAGGTTTCCTCTCTGGAGTCTATGAGAACGTAAGAAAAACCCTGCTGGATCAGGCCGAAGGGCCACCCAGACCCGGTTCCGGGATCTCACGGTGACCCACCACATCCCAAGTGCAATTTTGATGGATGCAAAGCCGTTTACACCCAGATGAATGTAGACCAACCCTTCTCCCCAAGGTCTCATGTTTGCCTGGAGAATGCCTACACTTTGGCAGGGTCAGAGGTCCTTCCTTGAAGAGATGTTCTTCCCCAGAGAAGTCCCCAGTACGTGGGGACATTTCTCTCTTGAGCACACTCTCAACTAAAGCCAAAAATCATGCATCTCACATTAAGCATGGAAAAAAAAAAAGAATTTTAGCCAGGGGTGGGGAGGGGGGGAATGGGACAGAGCACATGAGAGAAAGGTCTCAAATTAGGCTGCCTCAAAGGTCACAGACAGTTGAAGCTGTGTTGGGTCTGTGTAGTTCCAACAAGAGGTTTTGACAAAATGTTATCACTTGCCTCAGGCTGAAAAGCTGAAAAGGGAGACTGCAAGACCCCGTTCACTGTGCTGAGACTCTGGTTGGGGCCTCCTACAGACACCTGAATTAGGCATTAGGGAAGGGCATGCAGTGGCCTTGCCCTGAACCAGACCATCGGCCCCTCAGCCAGTCTGGGTCGCCGCAGTTCTCCCTGGTCAAAGGCAGAGGCAAAGTCTCTCCTGGTTTTGCTTTGCAATACAGACAGGTTACTCCTTACCTGGACATCAGAAATCTGCTCAATGTGGCACTCGGTGACAGGAGGGACTACTGGGGGAGGGAGGCGGGATTTCACCAAAGGGAGACCAGCCTGCCCGTTGCTTGCACTATTTCAGTGAGGGACCGGCACTCTCGCCATGCTCAGATGCACTTCTTCAATTATTATTTTGTGCTGGGCCCTGCTGTTCAGTTCTGTGTGGAAGGAACTTACGAGAGGAAATGAATGTGCACCATTCTAGTAGCAAACGCAGAGTGAGGCCGTCAGATTCAGACCCTTGTCATTGATGGTGGTCCATCCTTAGGCAGGGAGGAAGAGAGCTTTGCCTGGGAGAGTCTTCTGGCCTCCCTTGATGCACGATGGATGGAGCCCCCCCTCTCCCCTGCCGTAGCAGCTCACCATCACCGCAGCAGCAAAGCCCCCCAGCTTGATGACCAGAGGGCAGCCTGGCTGGTGCCTTTTGTGCTAAGTGACCTCCTGGAGAGCACTCAAGGTGGCCCCCACAGGAATGTTTGAAATGGGAGCACAAGACAGGTGTGTTCTGAAAAAGTAAAAAACACCCCAATACTCAACAGACAAGGGCTTCCTGTGAGTAAGCCCCACTGAACACAATGAGCCTTACTTTTGAGTAGGCATGCATCAGATTGTGCTGAAGAACAGCAGACTAAGCAACAATGACGAACTTGCAATTGCAGCCTAAAACTGGGAAATGGCACCAATAAGATGCAGGTGATGGTGGGGCCAGGTGGGCCTTTCCTTGGAGACCACTTTGGATTTTGGAAACGGCAACGGAAAAGGCCTCTTCTAGGTACCCATCAGCTGGAGGGCCCTGAAAGTGGAGCAGCGATTCTGCAAGACAATGAATGAGTGGGCTTCACAGCTATGCTTAAAGTTTGGCAACACCCCTCTGTAAAATTAATTCACCAGCGACTGCCTTCAGTGTCCGCTTGACCTTGAAATCTGCAGCCTCTGACCCTTCCCTCTGATCCACCGTGAAGTATTTAATGTGTCAAACTGGCCCTAGTCAAAGCAAAGATAGGAAAGCGGATTTCAAGGCAGGGGCAGGAAATCAGCCTGACAAATGGGCAGTTGGCAGAGCTGGAAATGCTCAGCAGCAATTCGGAGGGTATAAACTTTGCCAAACTCCAACTAGTGACATTTTCAAAGGCTGCTGCTGATTGCTCAGGCCTGCGTCTGGGAGTGGGGAAGACGAGATAATGATCTTGGGACAGAACAATTGCTGATTGTTGGCGACAGAAGCCGGGGAGCTGCTCTCTGCTGCCCCAGGGGCACCCCAGGCCTCCCGATGTATTAAGGAGAGATAAGGCCGAACCACCGGCCTATCTGTGACTCTGGCACAATCAATTGTTAATTGTTCCATTTGAAGATTATTTATCTCTTTCCCTCCAGATCATTCACGCTCACCCCTCCCTTCACAACTCTTGCCCCCCCCCATGGAAATAAGCCTAATTTATATTTAGGAGGGTGGCAGGGCCTGGAGGAGGCGTCATAATGCTAGTATAATGCCAGTATTGTAGCTGGTATCATCACTCACAGCAATGAGCTGCCAGGAAGATGGGGAGGGGGGAGACCCCTGCAAGAGGGACTTGACTGTTTTCCTCTCTGGTGGATGTGTCCGCAGCACTCGGGGAAACAAGGGGGAGACTCAACGCGTCAGTTTTCCTCTGCAGCGCTGCTCAGAAGACAAGTGTGGGCTGAGTAAGTGTGTGGGACTGACACCCCCCCCCCGGCTCCCTGCTTGTATTCTGCAAACATACCTGGTGCAAGGGAGGAGTCCCTCTTTCCAGCAACTTTCCTGCTCTGCATCTGGGTCATCCTGACGACCAGCTCATCCTTACTGAACTGTGACATGAAGCTGGCGGAAGGAGCCTGGGGTGTCCTGTTTCCCCCTGTGGAGTGGGGGGACCAGCCGGCAGTGATGCTATCGCCAGGCTTTGCGGAGCAGATGGAGGCGCTGGCCAGGCAAAGCAAGTGGGGGGGGATGGAGCCAGAAGAGGGGAGGGGAGGAGGCTCAAAAGGGAGGCAGGGCTGGAGAGCAGGAGAGGTGGAGGTGGACGTCCCAAAGAGAAGCACGGAGAGGCCGGGCAAGAGGAGCGAGGACACAGCAAGCCGTGGGGAGGGGCAGGAGGGGGCACGGGGAGGAGGAGGGTGGAAGGGAGGAGGCAGTGGGGCAGGGCGCGGCTGGGGCGGAGTCCTGCAGGAGAAAGGAAGCAGAGTGCCCAGGGCCTTGGAGAGGGGCAACAGCTGGGGGGAAGGAAGGCCGAGAGACTGACCACGACCACCCCCAGACCATCAAGGCTGCAGGGGAAAGAGGGACTTCTCCGGCCTCGGTGCCTCTAAAAGGGGACGGGACAGATTTCTGGCGGAAAAGTCCATCGTGGGTTTTAGGCCACGACTGGCTGTGCAACCTCCTTACGTCAGGCTACCTCAGACTGCCAGGTGCCGGGAGTGGCCACGGGATGCAGACATCTGGTTGTCTCGTGTGCTCCCTGGACGGGCACCTGGCGGGCCACTGTGAGACGCAGCCGGCTGGGCTAGGTGGGCCTTTTATTTGGGCTGCTCCAAGAGGGCTCTCCGTATGTTCTTCAGAGACAGGGAGGTGTGGGGCAGGCTGACAGGGCCCAGGCCCACCCCCTTGCGCCAGGGGGTCCACCTTGGGCTCAAAAGAGGTCTCCTCCCAGGCCACCTGCACTTGCTGACTTGGTGCTGCTCACGGTGAGGACCAGAGACTGCAGCTCAAGGAGCAAAGGGGGAAGGTCGGTTGTGGTTGTGGGTTGTTCGTGGCTAGGAATAACGAACCCCCCCCTGCATTGTCCCTTTGGCATTGTCCTTCCCACTCTGGAAGAGGAGGTGACCGGGATTCCAGCCAGGGGGACACCCTGCATCGGTCAGCCAGGCTTGCAACTCAGCTGGAGCCGGACCCCGACCTTCCCCCCGCTCCACCCTTCCGCGAATACACCCAAGTCAGGCAGTCAAGACACCTTCAACAGCCCAAAAAGAGGGGGAGGGGAACCAACTCATTCGATTTCCAAAGCCTGGAAGTGATTTACAAGCCGGCTTGGAAGGTACCTACAAAAGAGGAAAGACACATCTGGATGCAGCTGTGCTTCACCCTTGAAAAACGAGCTCCTGCCCTCTTCTGAAGGGAGCCTCCCCCCTCCCACTTGCTCTGGGCCCCCTGAACACGCTGCCCATTTCCAGGTGCTCTGCCAGGCCGGGATCCTATGGGCAGACAAAGCCGCCTTCCAGGAGGAAGGTACGAGGAGGGAAGTGCCAGCCGAATGCTCTGGGCTTCAGTGCTCGAGCCCCGCCGTGGGCTGTTTTGCATGATCCCTGGGCAGGATTTGTGAAGAAGAAGAAAAACCCCAACCCTGGCCTGTACTTAAAGCACACACCTTGTCTGGGTTCCTCCTCCGTTCCGTTTTCCCTTGTAGCATATTTTGGAGGTTTTCTCGGCTCCTTTGTCTGTTTGTGATGTGTTTGAGGATTCTTTTTCCCACTACAAGCTGCCTTGGGTGGTTGAGCCTGGAACCAGGAAGGCCGAGCGCAGCGGAGTGCAGAGAACACACAAATGGCTGAACAAAGAAGGACAAGGAACGATCCACCGGCCAACTTGCGGGAAGCCGGCAGAGAGAGAGAGAGAGACCCTCCCCTCCAGCTGCCTGAGCCTCCCCTCAGCCGCTGTGGCCGGAGCAGCCCAGACCACAGACCATCATTGGCTTTTCTGGATCAGGCCACTGCACATTTCCCTAATGCCCCCGCGGAACAGTAATAACAGCCCCCGGCACCCAGGCCAGCTGTGCAGCTCTTTCCCAAGCCTGCGGCTGCCTGCTTACTGCAACGAGCGTCTTCTCATTTGTGCGGAATGGCCATTTGCGCAGGACCTCAATGTTTTTTATATTCCCCCATATCCTCTTTGAGCTTTTCCTTCTCTGAGCTAAACAGTCTCATTAGCCTTCTTCACAAGAATGACAAAGACACTCCGCATCTCCCTCTTGTTGTCATCATTCCTTTTAGCTTCTCATTTATTGTTGGTGATTGGCAAACAAAATTGAAAACGCTCTGACTTGGAGCTTGGAGGCGGCATTTGCATGTGTCTGTGTGAAGGAAGAGGCACTTTAACTGCTTTCGGATCCCATCACATTTGTTGCCTGCGTTTTCTCTGCTTTTCTGTGTTTCCCCAGAACGAGAGGAAGCAGCCAATCGGGCAGGGGGGAACGCAAATTGATAATCTAATGCTAACCGGGCAAGAGGCACTTTTTCAAGCGGTGCTCCTCTTATATTTATCAGGGGGAGAGTAACTGTCCCTCTTCACCCCACCACAAGGTCTTTTCCAGTGGCTGTTCGCTGGGCTTCTTTTGCATCCTTTTATATTGTGAGCCTGTTTGGGACCGGGAGCCATTCGGGGGCCAGTCCTCCGCTCCCCTGGCGCCCAGGGCCACAGCAGTGCCAACATGACTGGAGCTCTATGCTGTGGGGGCTGTATAGTAGGAGCTCTATGCTCCAGGTCTCCCTGAGGTAGGAGAACAAACCCTCCCTTCCCTAGGTCAGCTTGCAGCAGCCCCAACGGCTCTTCTCAGATATGCGCCTGACTTTGAGCAGGCACAGAAGCAAGAAGAGCTGTGTTGGATCTCCCAGCCTGGAAGGGCGCATAAAACACAGCAACAGAGAGTTCCACGGTCTCCACTTCCGCCCTGCAGCCCTTCCCCCGCTCCATCTCGTGGCACTCCTCTCCCCGCCTGCCCCTGCCCAGAATTTGCTTGCCACCAGCTGGTGTTGCAGCTGTGAGGTCTTTGCAGCAGTGAGGCCCTGCTCCGGAGTGCCTTGCAGGACAGCTTGCAACACCTGCGGTAAGTCGGGAGCAAACTGGGTTAGCCTGATATGATCAGGTTGCCAGTTACCTGATTTAAATCCCTTTGTGGCCAATAAATACTATTGATGCGGATGAGGACAATAATAATAATAATAATAATAATAATAATAATAATAATAATAATAATAATAATAGGTCCTGAAGGGCTTGACCCATCACCACCCAATCACCACCTCTATCATGGCAAATCAAGCCAGGTTTTGCTGGGTGATTTTTTTTCACGGTTCCTTTTTCAAATCTTCCACTTGGTGACATCTCTCTCAGATTTTCGTGCATTTTGTTTAAATGGCCACGTCCACATTCACAGCTTCGGAATCCGGATTTGTGCTGCACAAATCCACTTCATTAGCTGGGCATTAAGAGCTTAATAAAACAAATAGTTTCAGTTCAGTTCAATTGGGTGGGGGGGAGAATGAGGTAAAAACTGAACTTTGGCTCAACTAACATTTCGGAACTCGCCTAGTATTTGAAGAGGGGGGTGCAGCTCTGTCAAGTGGGGAGTCTTATCTGAATTTTGGCCTGCAACGGAATGAAACGTCTGCCTCATTTGGTGGGCTGAGAGTGTGACAAGAGCCCAATTCAGCTCCCACCATGCATCTCCCCCCACGCAGCAGCAGCCCCACTCTCGGAGCACGCATTGAATGCAACAGCAGGGGAGGGGAGATCAGACAGCCCGCAAGATGCAAGTATGGAACTGTTTTACTTACCTCCCACTTACAAAAGGCGGGGTTGAAAACGGTGTTATTTTTTCATAGATTTTGTGATTTGAAGGGCAGAAAGCAGTGTTGTGTGTTTTGTGTTAGGTGTTTTCATCCTATCATTCCAAGTTCTCATTTTTATTAATTTTAAATGCTTTAAAAGTGTACTAAGTAGGTGATAACAGGTGATATAGTGTCAGCAGATGCAGCCACAGTATTATTCTAACTGGGAAAGTAATCTATTGTAATTTCTGGAAAAACAATAAAGTGCGGCGTTTTGTTATTCTACTTGTGTTTTTATGTGTTTTTAACACACACACACAAATCCTTTCCTTCCTATGGGTCTCCTTGGACCCAAACCAATTATATACCAATTATTTATGGTGTAAATCTTGGAAGAGGAAAGATGGACATGAGTAGACCCACTGTGGGGCCAGAGTGAGGCTTTCCTCTGGGTAAGGGGACGAACCTTCCCTTCCCCCGAGAAGCCTCTGGCAGCTGCCACCAAGTCCATCGGGCCCAACAGTAGCCGTTCCGGCTCTGCGGGAGTCCTGGGCGCTGCCGGCTTCAGGATTGGGCTGCCCTCATTAACTAACCCCCAGCCACAGCCAAATGCTTTCCAATGAACCTGCGTGCAGGTTGTCCAGCCTCCCCCTGCTTCCCTTTTCAGACGGCATCGCTGCATGTTCCACTTTCCAAGCCTCCTCTGTCCTCCTTTCCGCCAAGATCCGCCCGGCACTGCCTGCTGGTTCCCGAAATAGTCTCTTCAGTGGCTCAGTGCAGCTGATGTGGACTTCAAAGATCGCCAGTGTTTCAAAGGCCGCTACCATCGACTGGAAAGCCAAGGGCCTCCCCGTCACTTAGGCCAACAATCAGCCACGGAGGCCCAGGGAGACGGAGAGACTGTGCCGGGGAGATCAAAAGCAGCCCTCCAAAGCACGTCGACCCCCGCAAAGGAGCGTGCGTGCGTTTCCTTCCAGACACAAAACAAAAGGATGCTCCCCGTGTGCTTTCCTTTACAAACAGCAGGCAGGATGTCTCCTTTGCCTGCGGCAGTACCAGAAGGGGACGGCTTCCCCAATCATGTTCCTTTCCTTCAGGCAAGGGGCCACCTTGTTCACCATCATTTCCCTCCAGGCCTCCCAGAGGTATTTCCCTGTATGCAGAGCTGCAGAAGCCTTCTGGGCTCTGCCTCGTAGGAGACACGCTCCGGAGGTGCTGCCACCTCTGTGGGCTCCAAACTCGTGGCTGCTGCTGTGGTTATGCCAAGAGCTCTGCCAACAAACTGGACGTGATGAATGGAAACATGCAGAAACCACAGGACGGGCAACTCACTGGCCCTGATCCAGAGGATATTTGTGGCGCCCAATTCCTGTTGAGAGCACTGGGATGAATGCGTTTGGATTCTAAAGCTGAGCAAAAGTGGACCCCTAGGTTGTGACTTGGAAGTACATTTTGGGAAGAGCTTTGGAGGCAGGTGGGGGGCAGTGGCAGAGGCATGGCTCTTCCCCCCCCCCAAAAAAAAATACCTCCTGCTGCTGCCAGATTTTGGCAGCCACTTTTTTTGCCAGGACATCTCCACTCCATCCAGCTCCATCCAAAATTCTTCATGGGAGGGATAAAGTGAATAGAGGGATGTTCTTTTTCCTCTCACACAACACCAGAACCAGGATGTCCACTGAAAGTGAGTGTTGGGAGAGTGAGAACAGATAAAAGGAAATACTTTTTTACCCAGTGGGTAACTAATCTGTGGAACTCCTTGCCACAGGAGGTGGTGATGGTATCTGGCCTTGGAGCCTTTAAAAGGGGACTGGACAGATTTCTGGAGGAAAAGTCCACCAGAGGCTACAGGCCATGATGGGTGGTGCAACCTCCATACTTAAGAAGTAAGCTACCTCAAAATGCCAGATGCATTGGAGTGGCAATGAGATGCAGATAGCTGGTTGTCCTGTGTGTTCCCTGAGGCATCTGGTCGGCCACTGTGAGATGCAGGAAGCTGACCTAGATGGGCCTTTGGCTTGATCCAGTGGGGCTCTTCTTAGGATAGCAAATTCTGTTTTAATTACCTCATATTTACCTCAGAAATGCACCTCAGAATGCCAGATACAAGGGAGTGGTAACGGGATGCAGGCATCTAGTTGCCTTGTGTGCTCCCTGAGGCATCTGGTGGGCCAGTGTAAGGGTACAATCCTAACCAACTTTCCAGCACAGACAGGGCATGTGTTGCATTTTGCAGTTGCGGGGAGTCACGGAGGCCTCCTCAAGGCAAGGAAATGTTTGCTCCCTTACCTTGGAACTGCATTGCCCTTACCTAAGTGCAGAAAGTTGGTTAGGATTGCGCCTACAGGAAGCTGGGCTAGATGGGCCATTGGCCTGATCCAGTGGGGCTCTTCTTACGTTCTTATATATTCATAAGGCAGGCTCAGTATGTTCTAATTTTGATACTCACTCCAAAATTTGCAAGTTTGTTGCAGCTGAACCTCGTCGTCGCTCCCGGTGGCTTCTGCCACTTCTCTGCACTGCCTCTGTTGCCTTCAGTCCTCAGGCTCATTTACTGCGGCTTACTCTGATTTGCGATGACAAAGCACTGGACTCTCTTTGGGGGGATTCGCGGCAGGGTCTCATCAGCCGTGGGAGCCTGGTGTGATTGCCTCAATTGCACAGATTGTCACTTGCTGCAGCCAGCCAGCTCAGACGGTGATGAGGGCAAAGGAAGCCAAGTTCAGAGAGAGCAGAGAGGAAGAAAACTGGCACCAAGAGCAGCAGCAGCAGCAGCAGCAAAACTGTGTTTGCCATGGGTTCCCCCCTCCCGCCAAAACAGAGGGACTGTAAAGAATACAAAGCGAGGCAAGGAATTGTGGCTCACCCTGAATATTTTACCTGCCCTGGACTTTTGCAATGAGTCATGCTACAGTTCTAAGCAATTCGTTCAATTCCTCGCTGTAGCTCCTTATACAAGGGAAAAGCTGGTTTTGTGGCGTGGCCAGGGAGGGCCAGCCAAAACTTGGAAGCTCAAATAGAGAAGAGGCAATTTACAGAGGATTTGCTGAACACGGGGTTACGAATGAGGGGCAACAGTGAATTCTGATAAGCAGACATTGAAAAAAACCTGACTTTGGGGAATGGTGCTTGTGTTTTGGAGCACTGACGCCTGCGTGGCATAGGGAGGCGGGGGTGCATAAACTGGGAGCCTCCAAGGGTGGCCTCGGTCGTAAATGTGTTCACATATGTATTTTGCTGTGGTATATAAATGTTATCAATAGGCGTGTTTTTTTGGTAATATTTTTTTCCAAAACGTCTTTATTAAAATAGCCAATTGCAGTGTTATATGTTTATAGTCAGCGGCGTCATTCAGCCGGAATGCTGGGCGGGAGGAACAGGTGAGTGGCAGCCCGCCCGTTGTGTACCACTCCGTTTCGTCGTATGCAACGGGTGGGCTGCCGCTCACCCGTTCCTCCCGCCCAGCATTCCAGCTGAATGACGCCGCTGTTTATAGTCTACATTCTCATTCCAAGTTTTCATTTTTTTTTATTAATTTCAAATGCTTTAAAAGTGTACTAGGCAGATGATGCAGGTGATATAGTGCCAGCAGATGCAGCCACAGTATTATTTCTAATTGGAAAAGTAGTTGATTTTAATTTCTGGAAAATATCTTAAGCACCAAAATGTGGCGCTTTGTGTTTTTATTCAGATATTTTAACCATCCAAAGGTAGCGTTTAACTGCCAAAAAGTGGTTTTCAACTAAAAAAACACACCCGTAGTTATCAAAAATACTATTAGCAGCAGCTCAGTAACGGCCTCAGGCAAGCCAAGATCCTTTCATTTCCCCAGTGTCCTATGGGGGTGATATTGTTTACCTTACAGGACGTGTGCCGAGGTTTTGGGGCTCCAGTACGTAACGGGACATGCCTGCAACGCTTTACCTGCAGCCTACAGGTGGAACAGAAGCTCCCACTGTCGAGGGCTGGGGAGGGCTCCACATCCACTGGGGGAAACGGAGGCTTCATTGCCCACGCCTGACGTGGCTTCCTGCAAGCATTCTCTGGTCAAAATGCCTCCCCAGAAACTCCGGGCGCTCCTGGCATTGGCCGTCTCCAACACAGTGTTTCCTGGAGGCAGCAGGCAGCGTTGCTCAGAGGCCAGTGGGCCACCCAGCTGTGCGGAAGGCAGGGCCGTGAGGACCAGTTGCAGCAGCAGTTCAGCCCTGATAGGCTGGAGCCACGCTTGAGGCCGCAGCCTCCACCCTGCATCCCGCTCCCCAGAGCTCTGTCCAGGGTCCTGATGCCTCCCCGGCCAACCCCGGCTCTGACCTGAACCACCTGCTGCCGGCCCAAACGGGCCTCCCTGTGGCCTCTGCTCCGCAAAGGCCTCTCTCGCCTCGGCTGGCCTCACTTTCCTCTCCTCCATCAATATACAAGGGACTTTGCAGCGTGAAAAACAAGAGAAAAGGCCCCTGCCCCAAGGAGCTGCCACCCTGCATGAGAGGAGAGGAGAACGGGAGGGAGGCAACTGGGAATGCAGGAGGCGAGTCCTGCAGGCATGGAGCAGGGAGTCACCTGTCTTTTCGACACAGCACCGGGAAAAATAAAATGAACCACCTTTGCAGAATTACTGTCACCTTCGGATGCAAACAGAGGTGTCAGATCTGGCTTTTGGTTCCAGGCACACCAACAAATTGCCTGAGGATGTTCTGCCGCCTCCCAGGCTCACGGCAGTGAGTACCTGGCTTTGGCCCCTTCTGACATTTTGTCCCCAAGGAAGCAGGAGGAAAAGGTGCTTCTCTCGCCAGCTGCCAGGCTGCAGCGCAGAGACTCTGGCTCTGCCCCCCCCGTGCCTGTGGCCAACCACCCCTCGCACTCGGCAGTCGCTGCATTCAGAGATGAATCGGCCTCTGCGCAGCTCAACCAACGGACCTCACTCCCTACTCCGACCGACCGAAGGGCTCTGCCAGCCTCTCTCTCTCCTCCAGGAAGGCGGAAATGTCGCTAATGATCCTGGAGGTGAGCTGCCCAAGAAGGTGTCTGAACCCCCCCCCCTGCTAATGAGACAACGGGAGGGCCAGCCATACAGGGAGAGAGACAAGGAGAGGGGGGCAGCCCCTGCCCCTAGGCCAGCCGGCTCTTTGGCAGTGCTGTGGTGATGGCACAGGAGCCGGGAGGGGATGGTGGTGAACAGGGCTGGCACGGAAGCCGGTGGAGGGCATGATGCGGACCTGGCGCCAGGTGCCTGGGTGATGCTCAGGTGAGCTCAGCCCTTCAGCCCCGCCATGTGCAGGTTGCACTCAAGCCCCCCCCCCACTCCTCTGCAAGGCTCTTAGCTGCTGAGTGCACGGGCTGCACAGTCCTGGAGCGTGGCCGGGGCACCGTGTGCAGCATACAGACCCCATCCTTGAGCTCAGCGGGGGAAGGCTGTTTGGGGCGTGTGGGAAGCCAGTCAGTGCTGCCTCCCGTAGGCTGAGCCAGAGGACGGCCAGGACCGGAGAATGGGAGGAGAGGCCCAGCCAGACCGCCTGGTCCGGGCGGAAAGCCAAGCAGCATCACGTCCTGGGCGGGCAGAGGTGAGGCGTCCTCCAGACCAGGGACATGGGGCAGGCTGTAAGGAAGACAGGCCAGGCAGCGGAGAGGGGTGTGGAAGTGGTGGCAGCGGAGGAGGAGGAGCACGGGGGGGGCATTTGTGCCCACCACTTTTGCATTTAGCAATCACTGTCCCTGTCTGGTCCCATGACGGCAGCTCCCCACCCCTCGTGCCTGGCTAGTGGCTGACTACACAGCTTTGAGGAAGACTCAGGTGGAATTAAGAAGAGGCTGGGAAAAAGGCATAGAGATAGAATTCACTAGAGACGGCATGACGTCACCATCTTGAAGCCACCTGGGGTAGACAAAAATGGCTGACTCAGATCATCACCGTGAGGGAGGGTTGCCGCGAATTCTCAAATAAAAATCTCCCTCACGTGTTTGAAACTTAATCTCAACCTTTTAATCATGCCTGCGTGTTCTGCATACGGGTAATAAGGTTATAAATAATGTTTCCACACGAAACATTATCACATCACATGTTTTTATTTTCCTAAGTTTTTATTTTTATTCAGTCCGAAACAGTACGAGCAGGGGAATCTTTTTGCAAGGGAGCTGCCCGGGGAATTGTAGTACTATTTAATAAGCATGGAGTATACTAATTCACGACAATCCTCCCTCACGGCGATGATCTGAGTCAGCCATTTTTGTCTACCCCAGGTGGCTTCGCTCGGCTCCTATTAAATCAACGGGCATGACGTCACCAGTCAATCTAAGCTCCTTGGAAAAAGGCCTGGCTGAGGATGGTTGCGGTAAGGTCAGAACTCCTCATGTTCCTGCTCCAGCAGCGCAGCAGCCTTTCTGGTGGCGCAAACTACAATGCACTGTCATGCGCCATCGGGTTGCCACCAGAAACAGAGAGAGACAGCAGCCATGCAAGAATGGCCTACGAGGATGCCTCACAATACTCTCAGAATACCAGAACCAGGGGACAGCCACTGAAACTGAGTGCTGGGAGAACAGATAAAAGGAAATACTTTTTTACCCAGCTGGTAATTAAGCTATGGAACTCCTTGCCACAGGGTGTGATGATGGCATCTGGCCTTGGTGGCTCTTTAAAGGGGATTGGACATATTTCTGGAGCAAAGTCCAACGTGGGCTACAGGCCATGATGGGTTGTGCAACCTCCTTACGTTAGTAGTAGGCTACTTCAGAATGCCAGGAGCAAGGGAGGGCAACAGGATGCAGGCATCTTGTTGTCTCATGTGCTCCCTGAGGCACCTGGTGGGCCACTGTGAGATACAGGAAGCTGGACTGAGTGGGCCTTTGGCCTCATCCAGTAGGGGTCTTCTTATGTTCTTATGCCTGGGTACTAGGAGGTTGGGATGGGTGGAGGGTAGAATGGCCCAGGAAGGAGGAGAACAGGGTGCAATGGGGGTGTCAAAGGTGGGAAGGGGGCAGTTATCAGCAGCAGTAGTTTTGCCAATATCTGACCCTCTTCTTGGTCTTGATCTCCCTCCCTGGGTCCAATCAGAGTTGCACCAGCAAAAAAACCTGGTGCAGGTCTGAGTAGATGCATCAGGGAGATGGAGGGTTACCCCAAGGTAAGGGAATGAGCACTCCCTTGCCTCAAGGAAGCCTCTGGGACTGCCCCCCACAGCATGCAGTGCATACTCTGTTAGCAAGGCTGCATCAGCGGGGGGGGGGGTAGTTCAGATGGAGCTTTGAGTCCACAAAAGGGCAGCTTGTGTGAGTGGGGCATGTCACTGTGACCCAAAGCAGGGGCAGTCATGCGGAGCATAATACAGAGGCGGATCTACAGGGAGGGCAAAGCTCTAAGTGTTGCAAGAAGCCTTACCCTGTCATGTAAATCCCTCCTCTCCCTTGCTGCTGTAGCCAGTCAGCAACGCCAAGATGTTGCTGTTCCCTGTGAGGACTGGCTAAAACGGTCCAGGAGAGGAGTGATTTCCACTGCAAGGTCAGGCTTCTTGCAAAACTTAGCGCTTTGCCCTCCCTTAGATCTGCCTCTGGCATAATATCAGGCTGAGCACTGTGCATGTTGTCACCCTCGGTGGGTTGTGGCAACCCAGGCTTGCCATGCCCTCAGCACACTGTGACCTTGTTGAGATCACAGTGTGGGGCCATGCTGGCCTCTGGATACCCTAATGTGGGTCTCAGCCTCACATTGATGGCACTCAGCTCCAAACCCTCAGATTTTCTCCTCTGTGGGACAAGATGGCAGCACCCAGATGCCAAAGGTGGCATCCCAAAGAGGAGTCCACATGTCAGGCCTTCTCAGAATCGTCAGCCAAGAAGACTGGAGGGACCAGGACCCCTGTAGAGTAGTGGCCCAGCTTGGCCCAGTGTCTCAGAGGGATGCTGTGCTTGGAGCTGTCAAGTGCTGCGGAGGGGCCCAGCTGGACCCACAGGGACGCAGCCAACCTGTCAGGTCCCCAGTGCAGACCCTCCATCAGGGTGCCCAGGGCAGTGGCAGTGCCCAAGCCCTGTCTGAAGACTGACGGAAAAGGATCTAGAGGATTGGCTGCGTCCAGAGCCCTCTGGAACAGAGACGCCACCTCCTGCCCCATCACCTTGCCCAGGAAAGGGCAGCTGGAGATGGCCACAGTGCGGCACTGCAGCAGCGGCCATCTTGGCAAGGAACGAGGGGAAGCAAGAGCCGGGGGGGTCCCTCCAGGTCCTACAAAGCGACGGACTCTGGCCGGGTGCTTCAGTCTGAGCAGCTCCTTGACTGGGCCATTGGGGAACAGTGACCATGCTGCGATTGGTTTTGCCATGCATGTCCAGGATAGAGTGCAGAGCAAATCTGACACAAGAACCCTTGACTTTCGAAGGGCAGATTTCCCTCAGATGAGGAGACTAGTTAGACAGAAATTGAAAGGGAAGGTAAAAAGAGTCCAATCCCTCCAGGCTGCGTGGAGGCTGTTTAAAGTGACAGTAGTAGACGCCCAGCGGGAGTGTATACCGCAAAGAAAGAAGGGTTCGACAAGGTCCAGGAGGGTGCCTGCATGGCTGACAAACAAAGTTAGAGAAGCTGTAAAGAGCAAAGACGCTTCTTTCCGTAAATGGAAGTCTTGCCCCAGTGAGGAGAATAAAAAGGAACATAAACTCTGGCAAAAGACAAGTAAGAAGGTGATACGGGAGGCCAAGAAAGCGTTTGAGGAACGCATGGCTAGCAACATAAAAGGGAATAATAAAAGCTTCTTCAAATATGTTAGAAGCAGGAAACCTGCCAGAGAGGCGGTTGGCCCGCTGGATGGTGAGGGAGGGAAAGATGAGATAAAAGGGGACTTGGAGATTGCAGAGAAATTGAATGAATTCTTTGCATCTGTCTTCACAGCAGAAGAACTTGGGCAGATACCACAGCCTGAACAGCCCTTCCTAATGAAGGAATTAAATCAGATACTGGTTAATAAAGAAGATGTTTTAGATCAAATTGATAAACTACATATAAATAAGTCACCAGGCCCAGATGGTATACACCCAAGAGTAATTAAGGAACTAAAGAATGAAGTTGCTGACCTCTTAACTAGAGTATGCAACTTGTCCCTTCAAACGGCCACGGTGCCAGAGGATTGGAGGATAGCCAATGTCACGCCAATCTTTAAAAAAGGGAGAAGGGGGGACCCTGGAAACTACAGGCCGGTCAGCCTAACGTCTGTTCCGGGTAAGATGGTGGAAAGCCTCATCAAAGATAAAATCCTAAAACACGTAGAGGAACAAGTACTGCTAAAGGAAAGTCAGCATGGCTTCTGTAAGGGTAGGTCTTGCCTCACAAACCTTTTGGAATTCTTTGAAAAGGTCAACAGGCACGTGGATGTGGGTGAACCTGTGGATATCATATACCTAGATTTTCAGAAGGCATTTGACAAGGTCCCCCACCAAAGACTGCTCAAGAAACTTCACAGTCAGGGAATAAGAGGGCAGGTCCTCTTATGGATCCAGAATTGGTTGAGGGCCAGGAAACAGAGAGTGGGGGTCAATGGGCAATTTTCAGAATGGAGAGAGGTGAAAAGCGGAGTGCCCCAGGGATCTGTCTTGGGGCCCGTGCTTTTCAACTTATTCATAAATGACCTGGAGACAGGGATAAGCAGCGAGGTGGCTAAGTTTGCAGATGACACAAAACTTTTCCGGGTGGTAAAAACCAGAAAGGATTGTGAAGAGCTCCAGAATGATCTCTCCAAGTTGGAGGAATGGGCAGCCAAATGGCAGATGCGTTTTAACGTAGACAAATGTAAAGTGATGCACGTTGGGGCCAAAAACCAAAACTTTACCTATACGCTAATGGGTTCTGAGCTGTCTGTGACAGCTCAGGAGAGAGATCTTGGGGTGCTGGTGGACAATTCAATGAAGGTATCGACCCAGTGTGCGTCAGCAATTAAGAAGGCCAATTCCATGCTTGGGGTCATTAAAAAAGGGGTTGAGAATAAAACAGCCAATATTATCATGCCATTGTACAAATCGATGGTAAGGCCACACCTGGAATATTGTGTCCAGTTCTGGTCGCCGCATCTTAAAAAGGACATAGTGGAGTTGGAAAAGGTGCAGAAGAGAGCGACAAAAATGATTACGGGGCTGGGGCACCTCCCTTATGAAGAAAGACTGCAGCGTTTGGGGCTCTTCAGTCTAGAAAAAAGGCGCCTGAGGGGGGACATGATTGAGACATACAAAATTATGCATGGAAGGGATAGAGTTGATAGAGGGATGTTCTTTTCCCTCTCTCAAAACACCAGAACCAGGGGGCATCCGCTAAAACTGAGGGTTGGGAGAGTTAAAACAGATAAAAGGAAGTACTTTTTTACCCAATGGGTAGTTAATCTGTGGAACTCCTTGCCACAGGAGGTGGTGATGGCATCTGGTCTTGATGCCTTCAAGAGGGGATTGGACAGATATCTGGAGGAAAGGTCCATCGTGGGCTATAGGCAATGATGGATTGTGCAACCTCCTTACAAAGGTGATGGGCTACTGGTACCGGGTGCAAGGGAGTGGCAACAGGATGCAAGCAAAAGTCTCATGCCTTCCTGGGGCACCTGGTGGGCCGCTGTGAGATACAGGAAGCTGGACTAGATGGGCCTTTGGCCTGATCCAGCAGGGCTCTTCTTATGTTCTTATGTTCTTATGGGCCCAGCCGCGTGCAGCTTGCCACGACTGCCTCTCGGCACTGCCTCTGGCTTGTTCCTGGAGGGCTGCTCTCTGCTTGCCTTCCACCCTGGCAGCTACGAGAAGGGGCTCTTTGCCCAGGCCTGGCTGTCTGTCCCACTGGGGAAACCAAGGAGGGAAAGCGCCCTGCAAATCACGGCTGGTACCCAGGAAGGTGTGAGAGCGCAATCCGGACCTGGAGCAATCCAGCACAGTTAGGCCAGCACACTTTGGCCAGCCCCAGGGCCACTGTAAAGCGCGTTTGGAGCACTCTCATCCTCCAGTCAGGGAGGAGGGTGCACGTCTGTGTGTTGGCCTCTCTCACTCCAAGAGTGGTCCAAACACGCTTTATGGTGCTGGACAAACTTTCTATCTCTTCCCGCAAAGTTTCCATTGAGAGGAGGGAAATTGCAAGTGTCCTGCAAACGTTACCGGAGAAATTAATCCTGCCTGGCCTGGCCTGGAGGCCCCCATCTGGCCAAGAAGCGACTTAAGGGCCACTGACGAAGGGTGCCTGATAAATGGCGCTGAGCCGAGCCGGACCTGGGGTCTTGGAGGGGACGCCGGGGCTCGGTGGGAGAAGCTGGATGAGTTTAACAGCTTTATCAATGCTGTTGCTGAGGCGGTAAACAGACCATTAATAACCTCTGTGGACGATAACCAAAAGGCCAGCCAGAAGTTCGGAAAGTAAGTCTCAACTTCAGAAGAACCAGGCGGGAGACTCTGGGCAGGCAGGTCGGCCAGTGGGGAAGCGGCAGGAGATTTTGCCCCCGTGACTCTGTGTGGACAGAGGGCTTAAGCTAGAACCCATTTTTAATGCCAGGGCTTAGCCATGGAGTCTGTGGTTGTCATGGTGTGTTCCTCTGGGCATGTACAGAGTGCAGTCCCCCACAGTACTTCAGAACATTTTCGTGCACATCGAAGACTCATGCACCAATTTGCAAACATGTGTCTGCCACATTTACACAGGATGTATTTAGCTTTCCACTGAAAACAAAACAAACTTTTGGAGTCATGTATGCTCCTCTTGGGTTCCAGAAGGTTCTCCAATTATGGCCCCAGCTCTTGGGCAACTCCTGCTGGCAGAAGCAAAGAACCCCAGTTCCTCTTTCCCCAACTGGTTTTGGTACCAAATAATTACCAGGCTATTTCTCCGATAAACAGATCCAATTTCCCCCCAATATGCTCTCATTAGTGCCCTGTCTTTTTTTATCTACCTCCGAAGACTGTCAATATCTGTCTCTCGTGCTGGGCGAGATTTCGGTGTGTGGTTTCCATGGTTACTCTTTTACCTTTACGAGAGACAATTTTCCCAACTCCGAGTGAGATTCCCGTGCTGTGCCCAGCATTCAAAACTGTCTCCCCATAGAAGTGGCACTAATTGAGCATGAAATAGTAGGCACCTAAATTGTGCCATAATTTATGCAGAGCTAAATTGCTGGAAGGAGCCATTTTGGAGTATCTAGGTCCTTGCCCAGCCCCTCCCCCGAATTACCTTGTCAACATCTCACCTGTGTCATGCTGGGCTCTGTTCTGGAGCAAACCAGCTCCCCCACCCTGCTTCTGCTCAGGTGAGAGATGTGCTCCCAAAGAGTGAGCCAGCCCAGAGCCGGGGCACCCCCGCGTTTCATCCCGAAGGACACACTGCCGCTGGCGGGGGGGTGTGTGCGTCAGGAGAGCCGTGCAAGACAATTAGGAGACCCCGGGAACCTTGCGCAGATCCTCACCTCTGCCCTGTCTGGCTGAGCCCTCAGTTGCCCCTGGGACAGTCCAGTTTGCTTCTTGGAAGGAGCCGGGGCATACTCGCTCCAGACATGTGACAAGGCTGGGCTGTGCCAGTGAGGGGAAGGGGGGCAGGGCACCCCTTCCGTGCAGACGGTGCCCACCTGCAGCCGCTCCAACCAAAAGGCTCCTGGATGACAGAGCTGGGAGGAAGTCCCTTGCAGGCTTGGTTGTGGAGTCAAAGCAGTGACGTCATGCACCCACTACGCACCACTACGTGAGTACCAGTTCCTAGAAGTTGAGCTGGCCCTGCCCACTCGAAGCTGGCCCCGTCGGCTGGTTGGCTCAGCAGCTGCGCATACGTACTGCACGCCCGCAGCCGTTGCCTGCCCTTTCTGTGAGGAGGCAGGTAGGCAGGCAGCGTGGTGGTGGCGGCAGCAGCGGCAGCAGCGGAGCAAGAGGACCGGAGGCGGCAGCAGCAGCAGCAGTGAGGGAGACCCGGGAATAAGGCAGCAAGCGTGAGAAGGGAAGCTGCCTGGGGCTCCCGCTTCCTCCAGCCGTGCAGATCCAGCATCCTGGTTCCTCCTGCAGCCTCCCCCCAGCCCCAGCCCCCACACGGTCTTTTTTTGGTCGCCCGTTCCCCCTCCTGCTCCTTGCTGGCTCCTTGCATTTAACATTAAAGTTAAATGGTTCCCTGTCCCAAAAGGGCTCCCAATCTAGTACAGTCTAGCCTGCTATTTAACCAGGGAACAGTTGAAGCCAAATATGTATATACACATCTCTCGAAAGCAAAGCAATAGAAGTTAAATCAACACTAACCACAAGCTGAAGTTATTAGAAACATGATCACCTCCATGGCAACAATCATGACCTCACTTCCGGCTATGACCTCACTTCCTGCCACGACATCACTTCCGGCTTATGATGTCACTTCCGGTGGGCGGACCCCGACAAGTGCCAATCAAAAGTGAGTACCTGTTCCTAAATCATTTGGATGACACCACTGAGTCAAAGGGCCAGATCCCACCCAACTGTCCAGCTCCGGTACAGCCTTGCCAACAGGGCAGGCGCTGCATCCTGCAGTGGGGGGGGGGCAGGCATGGAGGCCTGCTCAAGGGAAAGGCACACTTGTCCCCTTACCTTGCGCTGCAGCGTTCCTGCATCGACCCCGGCGTGGGCCCTGAGCCAGGCTGAGGAGCTGCTGCCCACCAGAGCAGGTGAGGCTGTGCGGTTGGACCGACGCGTGCCCCCAAGAACTGGAGTTGGCTCCTCCTCATACCAGCACCACTTTTGCTGGGGGGGGCATTTGCAAGGGAAATCAACTTGCCCACTTGCCCCCCTCTCCTGCGGTTGCCCGAAAGAACTTTTCCCTGGGACCAATAGAAGCCCCAGGGCGGTGGGGGCTGACCGTCCAGACGGGGGCCGCGGTGGTGGTGGTGGTGGTGGTGGTGGTGGTGGGTTAAGCTCCTGCCACGGACCAGCTGCTAATCGGCGCTTAGGCCAATCGGCACGTGCTTACGGCCCAGGCCCAGGTCCGTCCGTCCCCCCCGCAGAGGCAGCGGTGCCAAAACGGCAACGGCGGTGTCATATGGGGGCGCAGTCGGGGAGTTTTCCTCTGGGTAAGGCAACTATTGCTTGGTCTCTGCAGCACAGGGGGAGGGTCTGCGTGGACCTGTGCAGGCTGAGTAGCATGTGTGGGCACGCAGGCTACAGGATGGGGTCCAGGAAGAGGGACAGCAGAGGAGATGAGCAGCAGTGAGGCCACTGATCCCCCCAGGCCTGATCCCCCCACCGCCATCATGGCGCTCCTCTCACCCCATCCCTCCCTCCCTCCCTCCCTCCCTGCCCTTTCTGCCCTGCCCCACCCCTCTGGACTCTCCCTCCAATTTCCCTGCCCCAGTGAGCAGCAGGAGCTGGCAAAGAGGCACAGGACGTCCCCGGGGCTCCCTTCCAGCAGTGTGCCAAGTAGCGCCATGCCAAAGGGCCGTGGCTGCTTTGCACCTGCACAACAACCTAGGATTGGGCCCTTCGAGTAACTCCCTTGTGAGTAGGTTTATTAGGGTGGGGTGAGGAAGAGGGGCACAGCGGCCCCCACACTCCGGTAGAGAGGCTGCTGGTTGCACGTGCAGGGAAGCGGCCGTGGGGCGGAAAGGCTGGAGGGAGAAGACAAGTGTGCATATTCCTGGTCAGGGAGAAACTATTTCCCCCCCTCGCTGGCAGCAAAGGACTGCCGGCAATTACTTGCGAGGCTGCACATTGCTGGAGTGCCGAAACTTGAGGCGCATTATCTGATCAGTGGTGGAAAACAGAGAGGTCTCGGTTCTCTCACAGAGTTCAGGTTATAGGAATGTTCCTTTTCCACTACGAAGCTTGAAGAGCGAGGTGAGTGTTTAGTCTCCTCTTTTCATGCTCCAAGAGGCTAAACAAACAGATTTCAGTCTCAGGGATAGACAGATACAAGCACAAACCTGGGGAAAAATGTTGGGGAGGGGGGCAGAGCAACACCAGGCTTGATTACCACAGTCTGTTGTTCAGTGAGGCTGCCACTGAAGACGGTTCAGAAACGACAATTGGTTCTGAATATGGCAGCCAAAACATTGATTGCAACCAGCTGGCGGGAATCTGTCTTACCAGTATTTAAATGCATTCCTGGCTTCAGCTTGCTTCCAGGTACAGTTCAGGGTGTTCACCTGTGAACTCCTAAATGATGAGGGTATCTGAAGGACCCCTGACCTCTCCTTCCAGGTGACCGTGGCCTCTCCCCAAGACCTTTGCTGGGCGTCCTTTTTCTGGGGGTCTTCGGAGTCGAGGCCATGGGTGATCAGCTTGGGAACGGAACTAAGTTCAAAGCAGCCACAGACATGGCAAACTGACTTGCACAAAGAACTTTGCCAGGACGGAGGGTGCCCACCATTGCCCCACCCAGCCAGGTGCAGCCAGTCAGGAAAGGAAGCAGCTAAAGAGAGCATCACAAGTGCCCAGGCAAAAAACAAACCCCCCTGCAGGCAGAGCCCAGCAAGTATAGACCGGGGCGGGGGAGCGGGGGCTCACCTCACAGGCTGTTGCCCTTCCAGCACAGATGGGGACTTCTTGGCTGTGGGGCTTGTGGAACGCCCTCCCCACATACACACGGCCAGCCCCTGTTCATGTCTCCTCCATTCCAGCATTGTTCTCTTTGGCTGCTTTGCTGCGGCTTTTGCTTTTCCTGCTGTGTCTGTGTTGTTTTTTATTGGGGGGGGGGGAGGACGACGGAATAGTGTGCTTTCCCGTTGCAGGGTCTGCTGTTGTTGATTTGTGCCAAGCTCTGGGCCACAGTTCTGGGGGCCCTTTCCCAAGTGCTCCACCCAGTGGCATTCCTACAGGGGGGCAAACTGCTAAGTGTTGCAGGAGACTGGGCTCCTGTGTAACACAGCCCCTCCCCCTTGTCTTCAGGGGCATTTGCGGCTTGGAAAGCAAAGCCTCAGAGCCAGCTCTCCTCTGTGTACACTGGATTTTTAGAAAAGAGGTATAAAAATCCAATAGATAGATCTAGCCAAGCATTTTACTTTACTATATTATTTGCCTGTAAACTGCTTTGTGAACTTTGTGTTGAAAAGCAGTATACAAATACTGCTGATAGATAGATAGATAGATAGATAGATAGATAGATAGATAGATAGAT
>JAJKFI010000025.1:11721167-11747467 GCA_029204185.1 Lerista edwardsae | reverse complement strand
GATAGATAGATAGATAGATAGATAGATAGATAGATAGATAGATAGATAGATAGATAGATAGATAGAGTGGTTCACAAAGAAAAAAGACTATAATACATCAAATTTAAAACAACTTAATATAACAACAGCAAATTAAAAAACGCGAACACATGAAAACATACAAATCACTACATAGCCAATGTAAGTCTTGGAAGTCTGTGCCTTTGGGAGCCAAAAAGAAGAAGTGCTGGGTGAGCCTCTCTGGGAGATAATATCTGAGAACCTCCCCCCCTTATTATGCCCTCCACTATCCTTGGGGGTCAACCCCCCACCTCCTCTGAGTTTGGTTGGCTGAGCCACCATCCTTAGGAGCCCCAGAGTTGGTGGGTTGATAGGCTGACTGTCTCACCTTCTGCCCCTGAAGAAATCCTCCAGGATCCTGCCGGATGAGAGGCAAATGGGCTTCCAGACTGGAAGTGACCCACAGTGAGTGGGGCGAAGGACTGGTGCTCCCCATCCCTCCCCACCCCATCTCGGCTTTCTGCTTCCACTGCAAATGCCTCTGCTATGCAATGGTAACATTTCAGGGCAAACAGTGAAGGACTCTGTTTCTGAGCACATTTCTTTGGATTTCCCTCTGGAGTTTTTCCAGTGCAAATACAAAGTTGGTTTTGATTAATTGCCTCCTCACTTTTCTTCTTCGAGACTGAAGTGAGGGATCTTTGCCTGGGAAAAACTCAGGGAGTCCTCCTTTGTGGAGGCTGGGGAGGGGAGAAGGTCGGACAATAAATGGTTAACCCATTGGGGCTTCCCATCTTCCCTTCACGTTGCCTTTTCAGAGTGCGAGCTGAAGAACCAAAACCTATGAGAATTGCTACCATGTGTCTCCATCACCTCCCGGAGATTAGCCCCATATGGAGAGAAAAGAGAGCCGTTCCCATCCATTTGCAACATGCGTTTGATCTAAATTTATAGCAGACATCTTGAAAATGTATGTGACAAGGCAGGAGATAGACTTCAAACATCACGCAAACGGGCTACTTCGCATGTTGTGTAAAATATACAGCGCAGCTCATTAGGCCATAAACATCAATGCTTGTGGCGCACGCAGCGATAAATGCTTCCAGTGGCTCCGTTGGCTTGCTTGACAAGTGGCCACTGGCTGAGGGCTCCAGAGGGGCTCGGTGGGTGGGCAGAAGCCGGACCCCTGTGGCCCACGGGCTGAGGAGCCTGGGCTGGCGAGAGGGGTGGTGAACAGCACCTCCGCAGGTTGCACTCCAGCAGCGCACAGCGCAGAGACCACTTGGCCGAAGAACGTACACCCCAGTCGGTTCGCCCAGCCTGAGAGCTGCAGGAGCCTGCTCCCAGTCCAGCTTACCTTTGTCGTACACAACCTGAGCTGCTTAATCCGAGCTGCTGAATCAGCGTCCAGGTGTGGCTCCTTCAGCCCCTTAATGGCGACAGATGTAGCTGGACCTGAACCGCCAGAGGGTTCAGACTTTGCACAACCTGTGCAGCTTTGCACAATAAACTTTGCTAACCCTGAAGTGCGACATACGGAGGTAGCTCAAATCCGGGACTTCCTGCCCCAGCCCAACTCAGGCCCCAGCCGGGAATGCAGCGCTTGCACCTTGTGGGGGATTTTTGGCTGCTGACGGTCTTCTGAGGGTAAAAGGGCACTTGTCCCCTTGCCCCGGGGTGAGCCCCAGCAACCGCTATGGGTCGGGGTGGACCAGCACTGGCAGTATTGCAAGACTGAACGGACCCATGCTGGTGGATCAGGCCCGGGAAGGGGGTCAGGACCAGTGGTGGAATCTAAAACGGGAGGATCCGGAATGCTGGGCAGGACTAACCTTGAGTGGCAGCCAGTCCGTTCGGGTCCGCCGCCTTCCCGCCCACCGCGCGGGCTGCCCTCCATGGACGCGCCCCACCGCCGCTCGCCCATGGCACCCGGTGTGACCCCCACCCATCCCCCCGGCAAGCAGGCGCCCCCTCCGAGGCCATGAGCACTTTGCAGCACCGCGGCCACCACAGAGCAGGGCGAATGGCAGTGCGTGGGCGGAGCTAGGCCGGAGTAGCGTTCCACTCACAGGTTAGTCCCGCCCAGCGTTCCGGATCCTCCCCTTTTAGATTCCACCACTGGTCAGGACTCGGTGTGTGGCTGCTGCTGATCCTGCCCCCTTCCAGGCCTGCTCAGCCTGCCCCTCTCATCCCGTTCCGTCCTCCCCCGGACCAGTTGACCCCATTGCCTCATTCCACCTCCATGCCAGGCTTCCCTGCTCCACTGGCACATGTGGAGAGGTTCCGGCTCCCTGCATTGCCTCCAGTGCCTTATGGTGCTTGTACAGCAGAAAGCGCCGGCAGAATCTGTGTCCCACCATCACCGGCCTTGATTAGGATTCGGCTGCTAGCTTAGTATACTCACAAACTAAGCAGTGATGTGTGCATTGCCCACTCGGAACTTGAACCAAGTACCTTAAAGTTGCAGTTCAGTAGAGAATAATGTATGGCAGTGCTTCCCAGAGTGGTGGGTCGCGACCCACCACCCTGGGAAGCACTGGCCGGCACCCCTTTAGGGGAAGGGGAGAGGGGGAAGGCAGCAGCAAGATCTCCAGGATCGTGCTGCTGCCCCGGGCAAAGGGGCTTATTTTACGCTTACCCCTCACAGCGCTGGCCTCTGGGGTGCGTGGGGACACCCACGCAGGGCCCCCAAGCCTCGCAAACAGGACTAAAAGGTCAGGGGCAGTGATTTCTCCAAAGAATGGGGACTGCTTGGGTAAATGGACACCCCTGGAACACATCACTGTGCAGGATGCGGTCCTCTCCACGCCACGCCCTGCTTGCTCTCAGCATTCAGCAGGGGGGGGGATCTCCCTTCTGTGAGTTACAGCTCAGGGCCAAAGAAGGACTGGCACAACCTTGCCTACAGGTCTTGCCATCATAAACAGCTTCCGTCGAGGAGTGCTGGAAATCATAGCGAAATGCGCATGCACTTCCTTGAAGGAGACTGTCAGTGTCCTGAGCCTCGCTGTGGAGATGGAAGAGAGGGACCCGGCTTTCCCCAGCTGACTCTTATCCTGTCGAGCTATCAGTGAGAAAACTCTTCCTTTCCTCCGCAGTTCAACTCGAGGTCATCTCCGAAGCCTGTTGTCATCCCCGCAAAGCTCCTCTGAATGTACTGGGTGAGGGTGACGGGAGACAGGAGGAGTGCGGAAGCCAGAGCTTGGCAGGGAACACCTCCGTCTAGGCCCACGGAGTGGCCTGCGGCTGGGAAATCTGCGGCTCCAAGACCTTCTTCAAAGAACAGCTTTTGAAGCTCCTGGCCCACGTTTCTGTGGAGCCTGCTGTGGGCCTTCACCCTGCGTCGATCCGTCTCATGGGCTTGCAGACATCTGCAGCGCTCTGAGCAAGGATACCCCTTGGAACCTCCTGCGCCAGAGGCAGTCTAGCTCTGAAGGTCAGGGGCAACCACAGGGGCTGCTGTTCACCTGCTCTGCAAGCTCTCCCAGCCGTGCCCGGCTGTCGGCTGCAGGAGGCAGAATGCTGGAGACAGAGTGAACCTTGGTCTGATCCTGCGAGGTCCTCCTGCTCCCGTTCTGACACTGCCACTGCTTCGGGTCCCAGGGACTGTGGCCTGTAGCAGTGGCATCAGTCGCCAGTGGAATGTGTCACCGGGAACATGTACAATTAGCGCGGCGCATGTACCCAACCAAGCGCATTTGAGGACGGTGGTCGTGTTGCACTTGGGGAGGCCTCGTTGCAGCCATGAGTCCTTATTAGTAAGTATTGATGAGAGAAGAGGGAATCCAGAGGAATGCACAGTTTATTTAGGGTTGTTTACAAAACAGGGGGGGGAATTGAAATAAGGCCACATGAGAGGCCAAGCAAAAGCGACACGAGACTCCGAACACGTTTTTCTTTATAGAGGAGGAAGAGGGGAGGCATCAGAGAACTTGCACAATGGGAGAGGCAACAGGGTGTTGTGGTTTATCCAGGAGAAGCAAGGCAGTTTTGAGGAAACAGACTCTCGGCCGCCTGGTGCCAGGAAACAGAGGCTGAGGGGGCACTGAGGGCTGGATCCGTGCCATGAGTTGGGAGGGCAGAAGTGCCAGGAAGGAGACTCTCCACTGCCAGGACCCTTCGCCGCGTCTCAGTCCCGCTGAGGTGGGCGGGGGAGGGGCTTCTCGCTTCCAGGCAGATCCCTTCACAGGCTTAGAGGCTTGGGGGGTCAGTGGAGGGGTCCCGGTTCTAGAGAGCTGGGAGACGTCTTTGCCAGGTGATCAGCCACGTGCACCGAGAAGCACAAGGCCAGCCAACAAAAGAGGGAGAAAGAGAGAAGGAAAAAGACCACACAGCCGGCATGTGGGAGGCAGGAGCAGACTTCAGAGGGGCGGCCGGCCAAGGCTGCTGGGGTGAGCTGGGGCCTGGAGCGCGGAGCTGCATTGCTCAGCCACGTGAGGCTCCGGGTCAGTGACCAGAAATGGCCGAGGGAGAGGAGAGGCGGTTTGGAAGGGGTGGGGGGAAAGACGAGCGGCCAGGCCGGCTGGGCTCAGAACGCGATGGCAGCCTTGGCGAGCTGCTGGGGGAATCGCAGTGGGGGTCAGTGGGGAGGGATCTTCAAGATCATCGGGTCCACCCCCATTCCACCACTCCAACACTCCCCAACGGGTGGCTCCCCAGCTGCAGCTTCGACCTTCAACTGTGGAGGGTCCACCACCTCCCGGGGCAGAGTGTTCTACGACCAAATGCTTTGGACCAACAGGAAGTCCTTCCAAGTCCTGAGTCGAAAACTGCTTTGTACTTTAAGCCCATTTGTCCTGGCCCTGCTCTCCGCAGCAGCTGAGAAGAATCCCGCCAGCTTCCACAGGAATGTCCCTCAGAAGGCCGGACAGTTATCAGGTCCCCTCTTGCCAGTCACTTCTCCATCTCCTTCAGCCTGTCTTCCCAGGACGCGGTTGCCAGTCACTATCCCCTGGCCCTGCTCCAGTTTCTCAGCATCTTCCTTATCCCTCTTAACCGCGGTGTCCAAAGCTTGCATACAGACCAGGTGGGGTCTGACAGTGGCATCCTTACTTCTCCGGCTGTCCGATCCTGGGCTCCCGTAGCAGTGGCAAAATGGCTACAGCTGCATCCTGCAGGATCTGTTGCAGCTGACAGTTCTCCTTGGGGGAAGGGGCGTTTGTGTGCCAGCCTCTGCACCACGTTTTCTTCGCCGCACTGATAAGCTGTATGAGCTGCAGGTCTCAATGTTTCAATTTCTCCTGTTTGTAAATATGAGTTAATCAAGTGCCCCATTCATCTTTGGGTCTTGGGTCTTGAGTGCACAAACAATCTCCTTGGTGGTCTCTTCCCCAGGCTCGTCTCTTCCCCAGGCTCACACTCTGAGCTTTAGCCATCTTGACTCTCTCCCTACACTTAACTGCTATTTGCTTGTGTTCCTCTTGGCCCTCCATCCCTTTCCTGAGCATGTCCTTCTCATGTGCCACCATGAGATTTCTCCTGTCTCCAGAAAGCTCCTGATGGAGCCAGTTCCTTCAGGCACCCTGTCATGTCGGCCATGGTGGGGCCGCTGAGATCCTCGGCGAGAGCCGGGTGCAAGGGTGGCAACGGGGCTTGGCTGTACTTCCGGCGCCCTCGGAATGACGCTGTGGACGCTGGCTGCTGGCTTGCCAAGGCTCTTTAATCGGGTCTGGGCTTTGACACCCATGGAGCCCTGTTGCCTCACAGGGCTGGCGTACAGTCTATAATGAGCGACGCCTCGGCGGGCGTACTTGCCAGTCCGTTCTAGCCCCCCGGGGGAGAGCGGCGGAGTCTCGTTCATCCCCTCCGACGTCGTAGCTTGGTCAGCCATAGTCCTGCAGCTTCCCCCAGCTCAGGTGTGGCCACGCTGCGGCTGCTTGGTCTGGATGCCCTCGCCCCGGCGGGACCGCTCAGGACCCTTGCTGGGGTCCTGTCAGGAGGGAGACCCTGGCTGGGCCGCCCGGCCTCCCCGGCCAGAGGCCCTCCCAAGCGTGGGCGCCCTCACCCGTGCGGGTAAGGAGGTTGCGAGCCTCCCTGCCCTTCCTTCCCCCTCGCTGGCCGGCCAGAGACTGACCCCTCCAGCCCAGCCGTGCATCCTCTTAAGGCCCAGGCTCCACCTCCGGGCCCTGCCCTTTCCTCCCCGTGATCTCCCGAGGCCTCTCTTGAGGTCTTCCCTTGCACCCGCATCAGGCCTGGGGCTGGCTCCTGCACCTGCCCTCCCGGCCATAGGTCTGGATAGGCCCTGCTCTTCCCTGGGTGTAAGGGCCTCTAAGCCACCCAAGGTTGGAGAGACTGCTTTACTTGACCCCTTTCCCAGGGCCTGCTGTCTCCCGGGGTCGCTCCCGGCAAACCCCCTCTGATGGTGGTCCTCCTGGTCCTGTCGGGGGCAACACACCCACTCCTCTTTTTCCTAACCACTTGAGAATGCACCGTCAGGACCTCTCCTTTTTCATCCCATCCTGAACTCCTTTCTCCTTGAGCATTTCTACCCACAGAATATTGCCCAACCTCCCAACATTGGCTTTCTTGAGAGTCAGAGGATATGGTTGACTCCACTCCACTTTCCCCCATCTCTGTATCTTGAGTTCCAGGAGGAGATGGCTGCTTGCCCCTAACGTTCCCTCATCCCTCACCCCATGAACCGGTTCCTCCCCGTTGCTGAGCTCTAAGTAAAGAGATATTTTTTCCCTTGACCCTTGCTTTTATGCTTTTATGGTGTGATAGCAACAAAACTGGGCTGAAGCTGAAAAGAGGTTTTCAGTTTAAAAGTACAATTCCCATTAAATGCACTAATAACACTGCACTAGTCTGCTTTTTGACATAGGAAAATAACCCCAGCAACAAGAACAACAAGAAAAGAGAACATTTTGAGGGCGCAATCCTCACCTGGAGTGAGGCCGGCACAGTTAGGTCAGCAAAGATTGGCCAGCACCAGGGCCACCGTAAAGCACGTTTGGACCATTCTCGGAGTCAGGGAGGATGGCTCACGCCTGTGTGCTGGCCTCTGACTTCGAGAGTGGTCCATACATACTTTATGGTGTCCCTTGTGCTGGCCTAACTGTGCCAGCTTAACTCCAGGTTAGGATTGCGCTCTGAGAAAGAGCTTCAAATCAGCTCCAAAGACAACACAGAAAACTCTGGAATACAACCAGTGATGTCATTCAGGGGGAACAGACCAGAACGGGCGTTCCGGATCCTAACGGGCTCCGTGGCTGGTTCCAGGTTCCCGACAAGTGCCAATCAAAAGTGAGTTCCTGTTCCTAAATCATTTGAATGACACCACTGAACACAACCATGTGATCAGCAGCACGGGTGCTAAATATGTGATTTGCTAGAGCTCCAGGTCAGTCTGGAGTACTGGAAACCCAGAACATCCTGCAGGAATTTGGGAACCTCAAAGGTGCAGGGACAACACCCGTTCACACACAAAAGTGCAGGCACCCATTGTTCACAAGCACAGTTACAGCCAACCCTCAATTGAATAGACTTCAGAAAAAAACAGAAACTTCCTACTTAATTCAAAATTAGCGATATACATGTGGGCCATCGACTTCAATGCCATCAGACTTAACAGACTTTCAGTATTAATGAACCCCATTCCCCCTATTAGCCCATTAAATGGAGGGTTCACAGTATTTCATCTTTCACAACAAGCCATAAATGAGCGCTACAGCTAAGTATTCATGCTTACCTAGCAGACAAGATCACTTGCCCGGAGCAAGCTTTAATGTGATGGTGAAGAGAGGCAGGAGGGGTATTTGCACCCCCTTCCCCCCCTTGGGTTCCCCGTTGCAGGGGAAGGCAGAGTATGAAGGTTGTAAATACATGCAGTGTCTTTGTTCTGACGTTGGTCCAGCAGCATGCACCCTCCCTTGTGGCTCTGCATAGCGGATAATGAGAAGCCCCCACCCCCACCTATAAGTCATACAGGAAAAATGCAATAAATTCCATTGATTATATGCAAATTATTGACACCTAGATTGTCCTGGTGAAACAGCACACTGCTGACGTATGTGAGACACACAGCGCACAGGATTACTGTGTCCTGCAAGTCCTTTGAGGAGTGATATGGGGATGCAAAGGGGACAAGTGCAGAAGGAACGACCGACCCTCGTGAAGTCAATTATTTTCTTTACTTTCAGAACTGGTCCAGAGGGACCTTCCCAGCTCTCAACTGCTCTGGCTGGGAAAGCTCCTCCTCTGATCTGGGAGAGCTCGTGGAAAGGAAGGAACGGAGACTCAGTGAGCAAACGCAGCTGAAGGAGCGGAGAGCAAAGTTGAAAGGAAATTGTAGTTTACGTAGAAAAAGAATACAGATGGCAAGCAAAGCCAGGGCTGCAGGGAACTGAACTCTGAACCCCCAAGTGGGAGCCCCCCTTCCCACCGAATGGGGCTAATGCACATGGTAAATATTGTTATTAAGGCTTTCACTGAAAGAGACGGATAATAGACGTTTTCATAAGTGAATCCAAATGAAAGGCAGGAACTTGAAAAGGAACTCAGCAAAAAGGGCAGAAATCTGAGGACAGCAGAAAAGGGAGGAAACAAAGCCGGAGGAATGAGCGGATGAAAGGAGAGAGGGAAAGTGGAGCACCGTGTAAAACCTGCGAGAGGGAAGACGGGACTTGAAAGTGGATCAAATAGCCCAGGAGAGGGAAAGGTGCTCGTTCTCCCTCCAAAGCCCGTCGCGGCATAATGAGCGATTTGACTATTATGTCTGCCACCGTTTCAGCGGGAGAAAAGGGGGCCGGCGGGACGGATTGCTGCACCGTCTCCTCTTGAAAACACCCTCGTTTTGTGCTTGACCTGCGGTCTCTTCACGGTGATTGCTCGACAAGGGCCAACGGGAGGACGTGCAAGACATACGGCTGCCAGCCGTCCTGTGCGGGAGCCACAGCCAATCCCTCTTCGCCTTCTGCCCCTTTCACACGTTGCTGTGCACGTCGGTCGCATGTCCACTACGCACACCCACAGCCCTGTGGAAACAGACCACGGTCCTCCCAGCATCCTGCCCCCGCCAAAGGGGCCAGCCTGAAGCTTCTGAGAAAGCCCCCAGTCATCCGTGGGGGGGGGAAAGCCCCCCCCCCGGCCCCCGCTGTTGCTGCCCAGCGACTGGCATTCAGAGGTTGACTCCTCTGGGTCTGGGGGTTTCATAAAGCCGTTAAGGGTAAATCAGCCCCCTCCCCTGATTTGTCTAATCCTCTTTTAAAGCAATTGAAAGGCCGTTCGTGGTGATGAACGCATGGGGGTGGATGTGAGCACCCCAGGAAGGAAGCAGCCCCCACCCCCAGGAAAGCATCTGCACAGACAAATGTCATACCTGTGGAGAGACTCCCCCTGCTATTGGGAATGCAGGTTGGCCAGAGCTCCTGACCCCTGGGAGACCCTGCAGCTGAGCACTCTGCTCGGTCTCTGAAGACAAAGGCTGCATCCCTGGAGACGGGGCTTTGTGCCATGGGTGGCGCACTTTCATTCTGCCCCATGTACTCCGCATCGCATAGAAGACAATGTCTGCCTAGGGCTGAAGTGAAGGGCCATCCCCGCATCTTGTGGCAGTGAATTCCACAAGTTAACTGTGTGTTTTGAAGAAGTAATTTGCCTATCTTGGGCCTATTGCCAGTCAATCTCCGGAGTCAACACTGCTGAACATTTCAGTGCCTCCTGCACTGTTCTGTGTCCCCCGTGCGGCAGCGGAGACTCTATTTGTGAACCTCATGGTATGGGCATTACAGGCCAGTTCACTGCAGCAGAGGGCTGGGTTTGAGGCGCCTTCTTTAATTTCAGCAGACATTTGTACAAAGACCAGCACCCCTGTAGATTCTGCAGACTTTGCTGGTGTGCATGCAAGATCAAGGCAGAAAGAGAGTGGACAGTAGCATGGGCAGCACTCCTTCAGATTTCAGGTCAGGGATACTCTCTGTCCAGCATTCTCCTCCTGCACATGCAAAGGTGACACAGCAAGCAAAGCGCTTTACAGAACATGTTCATTCCTTTGTATGCAGCTGCATAGGGTTAAAAAAAAACATGGGGGGAGCATTTATTCATTTAGTTATTGAAAAGATTTTGATGCTGCTTTTCCATTACTCAAAGTGGTGTATAACATTACAAAACATGCCCTTAAATGCTAAAATATTATATATAATGCTAAATATGCTAAAATACAATTCATACCATTCACAGCAACAAAACCCTCCTGCTGCAGGAATGGGCTTGTGCTCCCTCTTCCCCAACAAGCAGCGGAAGGCTGCAGTGTGTGTGTGTGTGTGTCTGTGTGGGGTGGGGGGGTGGGGGGGAACCAAGGCTGAAACTGGGTGTGAAAAATGAGCACCACAAGTGCAAGGTACTTTTTCATGAATATTTTCCTGCTCCTGATGTTGCAGCAGAAATGGGATCTCACAAAACTTCCACCCCAGGAAAAGTCATGGCGGGGTTGTTGGGGGCACCTGCAGTTCTCATCAAAGTGTTTGCAGCCGGTATTCAGAGGAGAGAATCCTGTTTTTAAAAGGTCCCCTGCTAAGGTCTTGCTTCGCTCAGGGTCTTGAGAGGCTGAGGAGAGGAGAGAGTGACAGGAAATCATGAAAACAGGATCGAGAAAATCAAACCCGCCTGCAGGACGACCGTCGCGCCGGAGGAGAAATGAACACAGCAAAGCTGCTTCGTTTCTGGGGCTGGAGATTATCCATCAGAGGGCAGCTCCCTCTCCCTCCTCTCCCCCTGCATCCCTTCAAAGCCTCTGGGTAGGAAGCCGCTGACGCAAGTTCTGAGAGAGAGAGAGAGAGAGAGAGAGAGAGAGAGAGAGAGAGAGAGAGGCCTTTCTCTGCCTGCAGACTCCATGCACACAGCATAAGGAACAAGCTCTTCTTGCAGCAAGGAAGATGTGGGGAGGTGAGGAGGCCTTGCCCAACCAGCAAAGTGGAAGAGATACCAAAGCCCCCAGGGCATGCAAGCTGCCCAGCCCTGGCAGAGCCTTAGCCCTGGAGGTCCTGGCACAGGCAGCTGTGGGGGAGGGGGCAAGAGAGGACAAGCGCCCACTTAGACCATTGCTGGCCTCAGCCCCACTGTTGGACCCCTCCGGGGGCTGGAAGGAAAGGCCATGTTCACCGACTGATGTCCTCAATTCTCATATCGCAATAGAGCCAATCTTGGCAGACCTGTGTCCGCACTGAGCATTCCTGTGTCTCTTTCAGAAATCTGGCATGTGGCGGAGATCACCCTCCTGAGATGCACTTTGCCCCACACTCCCCCCCCCTTTTCTGGCACTGAAGGGTCTCAGGTTCCCTACTAAAAGAGGGGGAATCAGACAGCAGGCAAGAGGGAGCATTGCCCTCTGCCATCGCTCCCCTGCACATAGTGCTCAGTGACATCCTTACTGCTCCTGCATCTGGAGGCTCAGTGTGGCCATCATACATATTGCTATATAAGAGTTGTTTTTGTTTGTGTGTTTGTTTGTTGGCCATTACGTTTGATAGAATGAAGATAATACACTCTGGTTTGCTTCAGGCATTCCTCATGAATGCCTACATCAAATGATATATGGTATTATTCCTAAAAAACAGCAATTTTAACAAACCATGATTTTACATAAGAAAGTGTATTTTTGTTTTTTTGGCCATAATGTTTGTTAGAATGAAGATATTACACTCTGGTTTTTTTTCATTGAATTCAATGTGAAATTCCGCATCGAATGGTATATAACACGATGGCATTCTTCCTTAAAACTGCTGTTTAAACCATTTCGGTCCCTAGTGGTGATGCCCCCCCTGAGGGTGGCACCCAGGATGCCCCGCCCCCGCCCCGTAGGGTACGCTACACATGGGGCTATGCTACTGGCCTTGGGTGGGAGGGGGGTGTCTGCCAATAGGGGTTTGCACTGTGATTAATTAGTAGAGACCCACATTTGCTTACTGGAATCCATTGGGGACTGAGTGAGCCCCCTGGTCCATCCAGCTCAGTACTGTCAACACTGACCGGCAGCAGCCCTCAAGGGTTTGAGACAGGATCATTCCCTATCCTGCCTTGGAGGCTCCAAGGATCAACCTTCCACAGGCAAAGCAGATGCATCTTCACTGAGCAACAGTCTGGTGGGGTAGGAGTGTGAATGCAAGCAAAGAAATCACTACAGCAATGGAGGAAACTTCAGTCACGGTGGACAGGTGAGGGACCAGGCCAACGGGTTTGCATACGCATTGCAAGCCTGCTTAAAGAAGACAGGAGGCCGAGTCAAAGTGCATTCCCCTCCCCTGCCCGCATTTCCCCTTCCCCGTCACTTCTTTAGTTTATACACACAGTTCTCCTTGGAGCAATGCGAGGTCATCACGTGGCAAAGTTCAGGAGGACAGTGTGTGGGAGGCGAGATGGTGATCACTAAGGGCTGGTGAACCATCAGCGGGAGAGCATGGCTATCGGAAACGGGTGGCCACAAATCAAGGGAAGTCAGAGAAGCTTCTCCCTGCTCAAATTCAAGCAACGTTTTGCATCAAGGCTCAAATCTCCAGCAACTGTTCTAGTGAAAAAGAACTGGGCCATTGGTTTCGGACAGAGGTTATGTAATGGTATTTCCATCGTCTACTGCAGGAAAATGAGCTTGGAATTTTCCCTTGAAATGAGAATCCCCTTTCAGGCTGGAAGTAGGAGGGGAGAGATGATATCTTTGCCATATTGATTCCAGCTGGGCCCCAATCCAAGAATGTGGGTGAGCTCAGATGCACACATGTTGCTCCTGCTCCTTTGATGTTGGAGAAAGCACATGTGCAGTGCAACCCCTAGAGAGGTTCTTTACTTTGAAAGAAGGTCCACTGCAGCCAAATGGGGCTTACGTCCAAATAACCAGATCACCAGAGAAGCTCCTTGTGCAGTGAGCATATGGAGCACCCTCCCACTCACCCACCCCCACCTCTATCAAAGTCATCCTTACTGGCTTCAAGGACGAGAGAGGCAGCTTTGCATCAACCTCCCAGTGTATTCCACACCTGTCACAGGTGAGATGGAAGTTTAGTTAGAGGGGCTGAACCAGTGGCGTTTCTATAGGGATGGCAAAGCTCTAAGTTTTGCAAGAAGCCTTACCTTGCAGTGGAAATCACTCCTCTCCTGCACCGTTTTAGCCAATCCTCACAGGGAACAGCAACATCTTGGCGTTGCTTACTGGCTACAGCAGCAAGGGAGAGGAGGGATTTACATGACAGGGTAAGGCTTCTTGCAACACTTAAAGCTTTGCCATCCCTGTAGAAACGCCTCTGGGCTGAACAAATTATACATAGGCTTGGGAACCAAAATGCGTTTAGGACCAGGTTGTGTTCCCAAGTCTTGGCAGGTTCAGTCCAATGAACCTGAAGCTCTGCACTTCTGAACTATCAGAAGCTCTCTGTCAAAAAGCATTTTGGTTGGGAAATTCCAACCTAGGTACTTATCTAGAAAACCTCTAAGCCGTCTGTCTTTTTGTAACACATGCACACACAAAAGCTTAGATACTTGAAGGCCACACCTGGAATATTGTGTCCAGTTCTGGTCGCCGCATCTTAAAAAGGACATAGTGGAGTTGGAAAAGGTGCAGAAGAGAGCGACAAAAATGATTACGGGGCTGGGGCACCTCCCTTATGAAGAAAGACTGCAGAGTTTGGGGCTCTTCAGTCTAGAAAAAAGGCGCCTGAGGGGGGACATGATTGAGACATACAAAATTATGCATGGAAGGGATAGAGTTGATAGAGGGATGTTCTTTTCCCTCTCTCAAAACACCAGAACCAGGGGGCATCCGCTAAAACTGAGGGTTGGGAGAGTTAAAACAGATAAAAGGAAGTACTTTTTTACCCAGCGGGTAGTTAATCTGTGGAACTCCTTGCCACAGGAGGTGGTGATGGCATCTGGTCTTGATGCCTTCAAGAGGGGATTGGACAGATATCTGGAGGAAAGGTCCATCGTGGGCTATAGGCAATGATGGATTGTGCAACCTCCTTACAAAGGTGATGGGCTACTGGTACCGGGTGCAAGGGAGTGGCAACAGGATGCAAGCATCTTGTAGTCTCATGCCTTCCTGGGGCACCTGGTGGGCCGCTGTGAGATACAGGAAGCTGGACTAGATGGGCCTTTGGCCTGATCCAGCAGGGCTCTTCTTATGTTCTTAAGTTCTAGTGGACAAGCCAATTTTAGGCATGAAAACAGGAATCATCAACTTCTGTTTACCGGGTCCAGGAACCAATAATGTTTTTACCACACTCCTTTGCTCAGGAGGCGAGTTACTTTCCAAGCCCAGTGTTCATGCAGGGAACTCCGAAGGCCTCTCCCAATTTGGTTGGCTGGAAGGGCACTGAATATGCTTTGGGTAGTGTGGTCCAGGGTTCCAAATCTGCAGAGGTCAATTATTCAGGGGCAAGCAATGCTCATTTACCTGTTAGACAAATTAACTCCAAGTAATTGGGGCTCATGCAGTTCATGCACGCTGCAGGCCAGCATCCTCTCATCACATGGGGGCAATTCAACTTTTTTGGTTGCTAATTAAACTAGTTCTTGCTAATTTACACATTTCAGGTTCAGGTGGCTTGAGATAATTTGCAAGCCAAGAACTTCCAATTATATCTGGGAAAGTTCAATTTATTCGTTTATTAAATAAATAAATTAGTTCCTGCTCATTTATGTTTTGCAGGAAAATGCAAATCTCAGGCTGCAGCCTGGCCCACAGTTATGGAGAAGAGAGCACACTCAGAAGCCAAGGAAGCATGCAGATCAAGGCTCTGCAGACCTGACTCAGAAGTTAGCCATATTGAGATGAATGGTGCTTACTCCCAAGTAAGTGTGGATGCACAGCTGCAATCTCATGCATGTTTATTGGGAGGAAGGCCTGCCGAGTCACTCCCAAGTGGCATTCGCAGGATTGTAGTACTAGACCACATTCTGTGCATCTGGTGGGCCGCTGTGACACACAGGAAGCTGGACTGGATCGGCCTTTGGCCGGATCCAGCGGGGCTCTTCTGATGTTCTCTTAGCTGGCCCTGTTGGAAGGAGATGCAGACAATCACAGACCAGGGTCCATGTGCACAAACTCTGCTTCTCCAACCTGCTCAGGGAAGCTGCTCTGCTATCTTTGGGGACCTTCCTCCGCTAGTGTTGCTCATGACAGAAGGCAGCAGCCCTGCTGGCCAAGGGTACGGCTGGCCTGAAGTGCTCCCCCTGTTGTTGCCACCCCTCCCACCTGCCTGAAAATGAGGGCATTTTGGCAGTCCAGGGGGGAGATTGCAAACCAGAGCAGAGCCAGATGCAGTGGCGTTTCTACAGGGATGGCAGAGCTCTAAGTTTTGCAAGAAGCCTTACCTTGCAGTGGAAATCACTCCTCCCCTGCACCGTTTTAGCCAATCCTCACAGGGAAAAGCAACATCTTGGCGTTCTTACTGGCTACAGCAGCAAGGGAGAGGCGGGGTTTACATGACAGGGTGAGGCTTCCTGCAAAACATAGAGCTTTGCCATCCCTGTAGAAACGCCTCTGGCCAGATGAAAGGCAGCTCACCTCTCCCTGGATTACCCTGGTAACTGCAAGGTAGGCTCAGGAGAGCAGACTCCCAGAAGATCCGTCAACTTTGCAGTTGAAGAACCACAAATGCTTGTGGAAGTCTGGGGAGACAAATGGTGAGGGGAGGGGTGCTGGTGGACAGGAAGCTGGATCCCCACCCACCCAAACCCAACCCACAGGTTTTCAGGGGCCCAGGAGGACTGCCCTAGATGGGCTGGTCATGGCAACGCAGAGCCTCCTTCTGGTCTTCTGGAAGTGTCAACTATATCTCTGCCAGGCCCAGACAGTCTCGGAATTCTTAAAGCTCACCTCTGGCCCACGGCTGGAACAGCACGTTGTTCTGGGGTGTCTGGAAATGGAGCTCCTCTTCCTTTCCCACGTCCCCATCTCATGTTCCGCAGGCCACTCTGAGCTCCGGGTCCACAAGGCCTTATGCCCCAGCCAGGACGTCACCGGAGAACCACGTCCCAGATATGCATATTGGAGCTGTGGAGTCATAAATCAAACGGGCTCATTAAAGTAACACATTTGTTCGTATCAAAGCAGGCCGTAAATCACCTGGGTCATTGAGCTCCTGCAGGCAAGGAGGCTTTTCTAACGGGTGGGCCCTGGAGAAAACAGCGGGGGGGAGAGAGTGGAGGACGAGGTGAAAACGCTCGAGTTTCCAGGCACATGCAGTGGCTGCAGAGAACGGAATGGAAACCAGCCCTGCTGACGAGAAAGGAAAATATCCCAGATGGGACTTCTGAACTTTTCCGGGCAAACCATTTAGCAGCAGAAGTCTCCTCGGCCCCACCTGCAGGAGAGGGGGGACACGGCTTGCCTTCTCCTTCTGTACAAGCATGTAGGTGCCAGGCAGCCCAATCCGAAGCTGCCCAACCGCCCGGGAGCACAGCAGGAGCCAGGCGACTGCCACTGCAACCCACGGCAGCCAGGCAGCCGTGGGAGGCTCTGTGGGAGAAGGGGACGGTTGTCCCCTTTCCCCTCGGTAGGAGTGCTGGGCAAGCAAGTGGTCTACTCACCTCTGTGCCGGCTATTTAGCAGCGGCGAGGCCTCCGGGGAAGGCCCTACATGGAGATTGGGGTCCGGCGACAAGAGTCACAGCCAGGACCACCCCCAGGCCACCCCTCCGCATGCCCCGGAACGCCCTTCCCGCCCCGCCCAGAAAGGTTGCAGCACTGGTGACCGCCGTACTCACCGCTGACCACCATCGCTGGGGGCGCTTCATGGCACCTTGCGCAATGGAGGCAGGTGGTACGAGTGTGCTGCTCGCGTTGCGCCCCATAGGATTGGGCCCTGAAAGCCTCCGACATGCTTGGGAATGGCTTGAGCCTGGCTCCGGATTGTCCCCACCAAGCCCTCAGGAATGGTGCTAAGTGCCCCCCCCCCCGACAGGTCCTGCCATTGGGAGACCCTTAATCCGAACAAGGGTGCAGTTTGCAGTTGACGTCACTCCGTCAGGGAGGGCCAAAGAGCACAGATGTAGAAATATTACTGAATTCCTTGGGACACATTCAATCTCCTTGGCCAAAAAACTGTACGAGGGCACATTTCGGCTTATTTTTAATACCTTCTGCCACAGAAAAATGAACAGTAATTCAATTACTGAGGCCTCCTCATGACATCAGCTCTCAGCATTAGAACTTCAGCTTCAAGCCTGACTTGAAGGAGAGGATTATTTTTCATTTTATAAATAATCTGCAAAATCCAGTGCAAGATGCTTAAAACACTCAGAGACACACTCGACTCTTTTGTATAAAGATCTTCCTTCAGTGTTATGAACTTGCCCTCTGCAGAGATGCATTGAATTTAAGAAGGTCATAGAAGGCCCCGGATCGTTTCCTGGTCAGGGCAAGCCGCACGTTTATTCCTGCGACAGCAACAGCCCAGGGTGTGCAGTTCTGAAATGTGCTCTTGTCTAAGGAGTGCTTTTTCAGCAGTGTGAGATGAGTGGAAGAGGCTACGCTCAGGCTCCCATCGCTCAAAGAAGCTGGGCTGACCTCTACGAGCAGAAGGACCAGGTGATTCATGGTCCCTTCTCTGTGGAACTTCCTCAGTCATACAAAATCAGCTCAACAGAGAGAGTTGAGATACCAAGTAGGGGCTCAATCCTAATCTGCACTGGAACAGGCCGGCCAGCTGACCTGCACTGCATCCAGACCACGTTAGGAGATGACAGCAGCAGTTTAGCATGGTGAGAACCTAAGAAGAGCCCCGCTGGATCAGGCCAAAGGCCCACCTAGTCCAGCTTCCTGTATCTCTCAGTGGCCCACCAGGTGCCTTAGGACACACTTGAGACAACAAGATGCCTTCATCCTCTGGCCACTCCCTGGCACCTGGCATTCTGAAGTAGCCTACTTCTCACATAAGGAGGTTGCACCACCCATTGTGTGTGATGTGGAGAGAAGGGTCAGGACAGGAGTTCTCTTCTGCCCCCCCCCCCACAATGCTACAGCCAGGCTGGACCTCCCCACCCAGCCCTAAGAACCGCAACCCCACGGGAGCCCAGGTCTACCCATTGGAATCAGCCACGGGTAGACCTGGGCTACAGGGAGCCCCGAGCAGCTGCAGGGAGCCCTATATAATGGGGGGAGGGCACATGCTAATCTCCCATGCAAATTAGAAGCATTGCATGATGGTCTCTGCTCACATGTGGCTTTTTCAGACACTGACTCAGATTTTTGAAAGTAGAGACACAGGGATTTCAAACTGAAATCAGCAAATGTAAAGAACCAACTACAAAAAAAACTAAGGCTGAGCTCACCATAACCTTAAAAGTTATGAAGATTATATATCCATGAAGATTATATAGCTGGCTTTCAGGCTACTTTAAAGATGCCTTGGCACTTTAAAGAAGCTATGAATGGGTGGGGGAAGGTCTGGCTCTGGGGTCTACCCGGCTGGTTCCAATGGGTAGACCTGGGTTCCTGTGAGGGGGCGTGGCTGGGGTGGGTGGGGTCTGAGGCCAAATTGGCACCCCTATGAAAATGGCGCCCATGGCTTTAGCCACCCCAAGCATCCCCTAGATCCGCCTCTGGTGGGAGCGAAAGCACTGCAAGTGCACATCGCATCAGCGCTGATGCTGTGTGAGGAGGCAGTGGGATTTGGGGGGCTTTCCATCCCACGCCTGCTGCAGCCTTCCTCCAGCCTGCCTCAAAACCAGCCCCAGTGGTATTTCCTCCAGAGAGGGGAAATTCTTCCCCTCCTTCCTGCACTCTTCCTGCACTGTGGTGAAACATGGAAGTGCCTGACTTCCAGTTGCACTTACGGGGACAGTGTGCCTGCGTTTCACGGGCAGTGTGCGAGGAGCACCGTCAAGGTTGGGGTTTTTTCCTAGCACGGAGGACCAGAGGCAGCCTTAGGCGATGTTCTGGGTCCAGCCGCGCCTGGACAGAGGCAGGACAGAGGCAGGACATCTTCACCCAGTGGGGGAGGGGGAGGTCTTTTGCTCCTGCACAAGAGCGGCTTCAGGCTGGCCACTGTGGGGTGTGGGGCTGGGCAGGCTTCCCTTGTGTGCAGTGCGCTGCTGTCACCAGGGCCAGTCAAACGTGTGCACACACCCCAGCAGCGTCCCAGGTTTTCAAACAACAGCCCGTGTTACGTTCTCTTGCACCCTTTTATTAAGCCACCACAAAGACCTGGATAACCTCAGAGGCATTTGGGCTTTTTTGTTTCAGACTGAAGCTGACATTCGGTCTGAAATCCCCGTGGGATTTGAATCTCAGCAGGTGGACCTGCGGACAAGCCGTGGCAGAAGGAAGCAGAGCTTGCTTCCCAGCAGGCCAATCCGCAGCAGCTCCTGTGTGGAGCCTGAAGTTCCTCATCCTTATGCAGCAGGCGGAATGCGATGCGGAAGGGACACGGCCTCTGGCCTCTTGTCCAATTTGCATCCGAGGCCGAGGTTCCGAAGGGAACTTCCCGACAAGCAGCAGAGGCCTCCATTGTGCAGCAGCTCCATCACCCTCCCCTCCCCTCCCCTGTTAGGAACAGCAGCCCTTCCTCTGAGCAGCAGCCCTGTGCAGCCGGAGCTGCTTGCCTGCCAACATCAGGCAACATTGGGGCTCCTCAGCCTAGAAAAAAGGCGCCTGAGGGGGGACATGATTGAGACATACAAAATTATGCACGGAAGGGACAGAGTCGATAGAGGGATGTTCTTTTCCCTCTCTCAAAACACCAGAACCAGGGGGCATCCACTAAAGCTGAGGGTTGGGAGAGTTAAAACAGATAAAAGGAAGTACTTTTTTACCCAGCGGGTAGTTAATCTGTGGAACTCCTTGCCACAGGAGGTGGTGATGGCATCTGGTCTGGATGCCTTTAAGAGGGGATTGGACAGATTTCTGGAAGAAAAGTCCATCGTGGGCTATAGGCAATGATGGGTTGTAGCCTCCTTACATTAGTAGTAGGCTACTTCAGAGTACTGGGTGCAAGGGAGTGGCCACAGGATGCAAGCATCTTGTTGTCTCGTGCCTCCCTGGGGCACCTGGTGGGCCGCTGTGAGATACAGGAAGCTGGACTAGATGGGCCTTTGGCCTGATCCAGCAGGGCTCTTCTTATGTTCTTATGTTCTTAACATGAAATTGCTGCGCTCGCTTTGCCATTGACCCAGATGATGATGAGGGCCAAATAAAGCTTGCTACGGGCAGAGGTGCCTGGGCGAAACATGCCTGCAGTCCACTCCTGGCAACAAAGAGCCTGCAGGCAGGCAGGCAGGCAGGCACCAGGCACAGCTGCCCTCAAACAGGAGAAGAAGGCTGAAGACTCCCAGGCAGGGAGCCGTCAATCATGGATCAAAGGCCAGCAAGGCAGAGCAGGCAGAGGCAGACTTTGCAACTAGGCAGGCCTCCAGGGAGAACCCGCCTCTTCTGACCAGGGCAGGTTTCAGCGGAGTCCTTCTGTCCTCCCTGCCGCCTGGGCTGCCCCCTTGTGGAGAGCTGGTCGGGCTTAATGGGAGAGATGAGCGATGGATTCCCACCTGCATTGGTGAGGGGGCTCGGTGGCGCACGAGGAATGCTGGTCCTGAGGTAGTATTAGGCTCAGGATCATAAGCAGAGCCTTGCTGGATCAGGCCCATCTAGTCCAACTTCCTGGATCTCACAGTGGCCCACCAGATGCCTCAGGGAGCATGCAAGACAACCAGATGTCTGCATCCCGTTGCCACTCCCTTGTATTCTGGCATTCTGAGCTAAATTTCTAAGGTAAATATGAGGTAAATAAAACAGAATTTGCTATCCTAAGAAGTAAGAAAAGCTCTGCTGGATTAGGCCAAAGGCCCATCTAGCCCAGCCTCCTGTATCTCACAGTGACCCACCAGGTGCCTCAGGGAGCACACAGGCTAACAAGAGGCCAGCATCTTATTGCCTCTCCCTTGCACATGACATTCTGAAGTAGCCCACTAGTAATGTAAGGAGGTTGCACCACCCATCATGGTCTATAGCCCACAATGGACTTTTCCTCCAGAAATCTGTCCATTCCCTTTTAAAGGCACCTAGGCCAGATGCCACCACCACCTCCTGTGGCAAGGAGTTCCACGGATTCATTATCTGCTGGGTAAAATAAGTATTTCCTTTTATCTGTTCTCACTCTCCCAACACTCAATTTTATTGAATGTCCCCTGGTTCTGGTGTTGTGAAAGAGGGAAAAGAACATCCCTCTTTCCAGTCTATCAACTCTATTCCTCCCATGCAGAGTTTTGTATGTCTCAGAGCACAATCCTAAACTGGAGTTAGGCTGGCATAAACTAAGCCAGCCAAGTTTGGCTAGCACAAGGGCCACCGTAAAGCATGTTTGGACCATTCTCAGAGTCAGGGAGGATGGCGCATGTCTGTGTCTGGCCTCTCTGACTCCAAGAGTGGTCCAAACATGCTTTACAGTGTCCCTTGTGCTGGCCAAACTTGGCTGGCTTAGTTTATGCCGGCCTAACTCAGTTGAGGATTGCTCCCTCAATCATGTCCCCCCTCAGGAGCCTTTTTTCTAGGCCGAAGAGCCCCAAACGCTGCAGTCTTTCTTTGTAAGCGAAGTGCCCCAGCCCCGTAATCATTTCCGTCGCTCTCTTCCAGCTCCACTATGTCCTTTTTGAGATGTGGCGACCGGAACAGTGTGCCGCAGATGTGGCCTTCCCATCAATTTGCACAAAGGCATAATAATATTGTTTTATTCTCAACCTGTTTTATTTTTTAATTACATGGGCTGGATCACAGCCTGGGGGTGGCCGCTTAGTCCCTCGACTGCAGACACGGGGCCCCAGTGCAGGGCCTCTCTTAGCTCTTAACTCCCCCCCCCACCCGCCTCCTCCTGCTCCAGCAACATGCAATCATGGCATTTATTCCTTCGTCACATTTTTATTCCGTCCTTCCTCAAGGAGCTCAGAGTGGTGTGCCTCGTTCCTTCCCTCCTTTTGTCCCCCCAGCAACACTATGGGGCAGGTGAGGCTGAGAGGCATTGACTGGCCCGCAGTCACCGAGGAAGTTCCGCCCTCCAGCCCTCTGGTCCTGGGAAGGAAGGAGTCTGTGCACGTCCGTCCCATGCCACGTCCAGGCTCTCTCCGCCCTGCAATGCGCCCAAACGCCAAATCTCTCTGTTCGCAGAGCGGAGACAGGCCACTTATTTACCAATTGCTGCCCTGAAAGCCCCACTCCCCGTCGCTGGGCGCCCTCAGTCATTTTGCGACTCTCAGCAGACAGACGTGAATCGCAGCTTCCTGAGTGGCACTGAATGCTCGCAGGAAGGGCGACTTCACGCCTGCCTGCTCTGTGGAGGACTTTGGCAGGAGCAAATCAGTGTGTCAGGCTCCATTCCTGCCACTTGTCAGTTTCCCACTTGGGTTTCCGAGCCCTCTGCCTTTTCCCTGAGTCGCTGACTGCCAGTCAGCGTCTTCGCACCACCATTTATCTGGGGCTAGCAGGACCTTAAGGCTGGCTCAGCATCAGTGCCCTTCTAAGGCAGGCAGGGACGAACGGAGCCCCGAGAGCGCCCATGGCAGGGCGACGGAACCACGCCCCCAGCACGTTGCCCCGCCCCTGTGCGTTGCCCAGCCCCGCCTCCCCGCGCCCGGAATAGCTCCACTTTGGAGTGAAACGGACACCAGGGAGGGCGGGTGGGCCAAACAACGCGGTTCAGCTCGCGGGTTAGTCCATGCAATGGCTCGCGCCGCCCCGGGCTATACCCTCCCTCCGCCTCTGAAGGTGGGAGTCCATTTGGGCGGCTTTCCCCTTTCTTCTTCTAGTCTGGTTCGCTGCATTTCGATCCCGCCCTTCCCCTAAGGAGCGCAGGCAGAATGAAAGGTCCTCCCTCCTTCCTTATCCCCACAACCCGCCTCTGAACAGGAGCAACAGTCGCAAGGCCCCCAACGAGCTTCATGACCAGGAGGGGATTTGAAAGTGGGCCTCCCCAGTCCGGGGCCAATGCTCTAAGCCAGGGGTTCTCAAACCTTTTAGCACCAGGACCCACTTTTTAGAACGACCATCTGTCCAGGACCCACCAGAAGTGATGTCATGGCTGGAAGTGCCATCATTGTGACACCAGAGCCTGCTGCTTTCCTGAGAATCCAGCAAAGTTGGGCCATTTCTCAGCCATTTCCCAATAGCAAAGATGAAAGTCAGAAAGCCAAAACGCCTGTTTTCAACCTTGACACCAGCAAAAGAGCCACACAGCCCTCCCCTTTCCGCCAACCCTGACTCCTGTGCTGATGCCCTGGCCCTCGGACTCCTTGGCGGGCCACTGGCATGTTGCCACTGCCACTTGCCCTTTGTGCAGAGGCAGATATACCTAGAGGAGGACCACCACACTGCATCTGGCAGGCAGCCACTCCCCCTCCTCTTGGCAGCCCTTCAGAGCCAGCAGAGCCTCCATTTTGCTCTAGCCGCCGGGAACGGCTCTGGAGAGGAGGGGAGCGGCTGCCTGCCAAACCTAGTGCTGTGACCCCCTCTAGGTACACCTTTTGCGAGGCATGTGCCACTGGGACACAGGTTGCAGCCGTGCAGCAGCCCGACAAGATGGGGTCAGTATGTATAGATTGGCAGTCCAAGTATAGCCAAAAGCTGTTCACATCTTTGTTACATTTGTGAAACAAGAATTAAGGTGTGTGTTTTTGTAAAATAAATAAATACATAAATAAATCTGGAATTTTTCCAATCCAAGGAATCCAAGGAATCCCAGAACCCCAGGAATCATGACAACAAGGCTGGGGCCAGACAGAGTCCTCCCCTGGGGGGCTGCCTTCTGGAAATCCTCCTGCGCGAGACCCACTGCATGGAGGAGAGCGCAGGTTTGGGCAATTCCTGCCGCCTTCCAAGGAGCTCGTGAAGACTGGCCAGATGGCGCTGAGCGCACAGCCTTCATGCGCAAAGCCTCCAGCTGGTTCTTCCGCCGACAGCCCTCCAACGCTGGCTTCCGAGCGCCAACAATATGTGCGCTTTCAAAACAAAAGGTTGATTTGAAAGAATTATACTTTGTTTACATCACTGAATGTTTTGTAGAATCTGAAATGGAACTCTCCAGGTCTTGGGTTCCAGGAAAAATATTTTAACACCCCCAACGTTTTTTTGACTTAGATGATAGCTGACAAGCACTCTTTAGCAGCATATTGAGTCAGAGATTTTAATCACTGAACATGTGCAAACTCGAAGAGCCGAGTTCCCTGGAAAGCTCAGCTCTGGCCCGTTGTGCGAAGCCCCGTGGCCCTCGTGTCTGCTCAGAGCTTACATTACAGCGGGAGGGCTGGTGATTTAAGCACAAGCCCGGTTAAGAGCAAAGCCACAAGAGGGGCTGGGACCATCCGAACTGGGATGCATTCCTGGGATGGCTGATCATGGCAACAATTAGGCGATAAAATCCAACAGACAGAGATGGAGGAAGGCAGATTAGTAGGCCTGTTGCTTCCTTCCTCCCTTCGTGAAGGGTGAGCACGCAGTGGGAGAGTCAGCGCTGTGCATCAGTCGTAGCCAGTGAGGAGGCGTGGAGGGCATGATGTGGCATGCACAGGGGGCAAGGGTGGCAGGTCGGTGCCTTGCAGGCATGCGGCTGCAGATTGGCCAGCATCGTCTATGGGTGCCAGTCACAGGCCCCCGCTGCAGGGCACGGCCCTCGCTGCCCCTGCCTCCAGCTGAAAGGCTGGAGCTGAGCAGCAGGGCAAGGAGCTGGTTTGGGGGCAGGGCTGTCACTGGGGAACTAGGGCAGGAATCGGGAGTCCAGGAGCTGGACTAAGAGGCGTCACTCCAGAAACACCTAGAGCAGGGGTGTCAAACACAGCAACGCACCTGCAGGGGTGGCGGCTCAGTAGGAATAGCAGGTGCCACAGCATGCCGTCTGAGCAACGGAAATCTGCATTGGTCGCATGAGCCCCTGCGCAGTGCTCCTGCCCACAGTGCCTCCAGTGTCGGGTGGGCGTGGCCCTTGCATGGCCTGTTGCGGTGCCTGTAATGCTTGCTGATCAAGCCCCCTGTGAGTGCACTGCTGGTCAGACATGAGGCCTGCGAGCCAGAGGCCCCCCCCAGCAGCTCTTTATCCAGCCCCCGTTACAACTGGGCTCTCCCAGAGCCACCCTTTCAGCAGCGCAGCCTCTGCCAAGGCTTCACTTCGCAGAGCACCCCGGCTGAGCTGGGAAGAGGCCACTGAGAAGAAGCGGCGCTGCTCTTCTCGACGGGCTCTTGAAAATATTTTCTCTTCCGTCATTTGCAACTGCTGAGTTCCTGCTTGAGGAGAAAGTGCTTATTTCTGGCCCTCACCTGCTTAATGATGTCATTTCCTGCTTAGTGGTGTCACTTATGGTCAGGGCCGTATTCAGCGGCGTCATGCAGCCGGAACACTGGGCGGGAGGAACGGGTTGCATACCGCTCCGTTTCACCGTCTTCCCCGCCCCGCTCACCCGTTCCTCCCGCCCAGCGTTCCGGCCGCATGACGCCGCTGGCCGTATTAAACTGTGGCTGGGCCACTAGGCTTTTTAGTATTATGGGCCCCCCTCTGGAACTCTTCAGGAAAGATTCTGCCACACTAAATGGAGGCCCCTGGTGGACGGGTGGGTGGACCAGGTTCCCCCCCCCTTTACAAATAAGGCCTCTACAGTTCAGTCACTTTTCCTCATCTATTGCCTTGTTACAAAACAAACACACCCATCTTTGCAGCCAACCCCCAACCTTGGGCAGTCCAGCGTCAAGTGGGCCTCTCCTCACGAATGGACCTGGGCTTGCATGGAAGCTCCCCACCTGACCCCCCTCCTAAAACAGCAGAAACACAGGCAGGAACCTGCGGGGCCAAAATCAGAAAAGCCAGGCACTTCCGAAGGGGGGAAAAACCTTACAAGGACTTGCATGGAAGCTCCCTGGCAGCGCATCCTCCACGTGCAGCCCAGCTCCGTCCCTGGAGACGGGGCTTCCCCACATGGTTCTTGGAGAGCCGTGAAAGCCTCACCTTGGCAAGGCTGGGCTTGCTGTAGTCTCTTGCCGGTGGAGGGCTGCTGGGCTGGGCAGGGAGTTTCCAGGGGCCAGATCTAAAGACCCTTGCATGAGGCTGATGCCCAGGCAAGCCTCCTTCGATGGTCCCTGGTCCCTGCAGGGCCCCTGGGCTTCAACCTACTCTGCCTAACGGATTACATGCCCTGCTTCTGGCCCTCAGCAGGCACCATGAGTGCTACTCAGCCTGCTGAGTGAAATGGGTCTGACATCCCTGCTCTAGCCTAGGCAGGCGACTGGCTGGGGAGGCTGGGGAGGCTCACGGAGCAGACAATATGCTCAAGTCACTCCACAAGTCAATATGGGTGTGTGTGTGTGTGTGTGTGTGTGTGTGTGTGTGTGTGTGTGTGTGTGTGTGT
>JAJKFI010000025.1:11682264-11715085 GCA_029204185.1 Lerista edwardsae | reverse complement strand
CCCCCCCCCAATTCCTCTGCAAAGAGCTTTTCTTCTTGGTTGGCCGGCACTCAGAGGGTTAAAGGCAGTGATGTCATTCAGGGGGAACGGACCAGAACGGATCCTAACGGGCTCCGTGGCTGGTTCCGGGTTCCCGACAAGTGCCAATCAAAAGTGAGTTCCTGTTCCTAAACCATTTGAATGACACCACTGAATGCGCTGCATTGCTATGACATCTCTGGATGTTCAGCAATGACGTCATGCATTATTGCTGAGCTTCTGGGTCACTGAGCTCGAAGCTGCCTGGAGCTGGTGTTGAGCGGCACGGCTGCACCGCGCCTGAGCTGTGTTGGCTGCCTCCTGGACTGCCTTTCCTGCTCAGTGGTGCACTTCCTTGTTGAGCTTCCACTCTTGCGCTTTTAAATACCGTAAGCTCCCTGCACCTGTGAGGGACCTGACCCCGTTGATCTTCCGTCTTCGCTTCCTCCTTGCCAGTCCCTGCGTTTCTGAGACAAGCTCTTCCCAAAAGTCCCGAGTGCCTGCGTTGGACCTCCTTGGTCACCTTCCTGTTACATATACAATACGCTGAACTGGACAACACTATAGTCACTGTTCCCTCGTGGTTCAGCAACATGTCTGTCTCATACTAGGACCTGTGCAGTGGATAGGTTAAGTCAGTAATGGCATCTAAATGATTTAGCAGCAGGTACTCACTTTTGATTGGCACTTGTGTCGGGGCCTGCCCACCGGAAATGAGGTAATAGCCGGAACCCAGGAACCGCTGCGCCTCCTCAGTAGGGCGCGCGGCCGCCCGGGAGAAGGCCTGGGAGTCCCGGGCCTTCCCCGGGGCCACTGCGCAGGCTACCGATTCCCCCCCCAGGAACCGCCGCGCCTCCTCTGGAGGGAGCCCCAGGCAGCCTACCTGCTCATGCTGCTGCTGCCGCCATCAGTCTCCCTCGCTCCGCTGCCTGCCTGCCTGCCTGCCTGGCTCTGAGAATGTGCAGGCAACTCAAATGTGCAGGCAATTCAAACGTTGCAGGGGGCGGAGCGGAGCACCGACAGAGTTGACGAGTGGGCGGGTGAATGGGCAGGGTCAGCCCTAATCCTAGGAACGGGTACTCGCGTACCCCCGCATACCCGCTACATGACATGTCTGGGTTAAGTCCACGGATGCCTGCCCTCTGGTCAATTCCAAGACCAGCTATTCTGGGGCACTTTGGTGGATCTAAAAATGTTCTCTCTTTGTCATGGACTTGACCAGTCAATAGGTTGGTAATTGAAGTCACACACACAAACACCCCAACAACTCCTCCTGTAGATGACTCCCTGGTTTATTTCACCATCAGGATCAGCCTCAGCATTTTGACCAGGAGGGCAATAGCACTTCCCCAGTAGCACATTTTTGGGGGAGGCTGGTATTTCACCCCAACAACTCTGCAGAGAAGATTGTCCCTCTCCTACATTTTCTTGTTTGTTGGATTTTATACTCTTTTAACCATAAGTGGCTGTGCCAGGAACATCAAGGGCCCACTGCATATTGGTATTAGACGTGCTAATTTTAAAGCACAAAGGTAGGGTTAGGTTAGGACTGGGACAATAAAAGGACAGGCTATATAGCATGGCGTTTGTTGCCCAGTTATAGTGGGACACAAATGACTGCCAAACAAGAACAACACACAGACTCAGAGCGCAATCCTATACAGGCAGCGGCGTCATGCAGCCGGAACGCTGGGCGGGAGGAACGGGTGAGCGGCAGCCCACCCGTTGTGTACCGCTCCGGTTCGCTGTCTTCCCCGCCCCCGCAAAAAGGAGGCGAAACGGGAAGACGGCGAAACGGAGCGGTACGCAACGGGCGGGCTGTCGCTCACCCGTTCCTCCCGCCCAGCGTTCTGGCTGCATTACGCCGCTGTATACAGGTGCTACAAACGTGCCATCAAGCGCATCTGTGCCAGTGAGTCAGGCGCTGGACCAGTGCAAGCAGCAGCACCAGTGCTTGGGCACCAATGGACCTGTCAGCTGCGCCGGCCATGCACCCACCAGTTGAATGCCAACAGTGCTTGGTCAGTGCAGGACCTAGCAGAGTGCATTTCTGGGGCATGCCAGGGGCGTAACGGGGCAGCGCAGTGGGTGGTGACAGGGGCGGCGACAGCCAACACCCATTGCGCCAAATCCAAATCCCCAACCCTGGCCAAGGTGGCCTCGATCTGAGCTGCTGCTGCGCACATGCACCTGCGCCCGCAGATCTGCATGCACAGATCCAAGCAGCCCCATAGGGATGACTGGGGCTTACCTGGGTGCAAGGGGAGGTTTCCTCCTGGCTTAGGATATGGCCTTGCTAGGCCAGTGCTGCTTAGGACTAGGCTGTCCTTTTTTTTTTTTTTTTTTGAAGATGATTTTATTGATTTTATAATTATAAAGATACAGGAAAAGGATAGTCAGTAACATAGGATGGGTATACATAGGGTCAAACAATAGGAAGTGAGGCAGTACGAGAGTAACATATAAATGCAAAAATTAGTAATTTCCATTATCATATATTCCATCTGAAAGGACACAATCATTATGATTCACAAAACTACGTCAATTTTCGTTATTCATTCAAATCTTCAATAATTTCAATAATTCCACAGTTACTTAGCAAACTCAAGCAAGAAAAGTCAACTATACCTACAATTATCCGTCTCCAATTTATAGTAAAAGTCAATGAAATAATAAACTAAAAGGGAAGAACCTACTATATAAAGCACAGAAATGGAATAAACATAGATGAAGCTGGGAAGTCAAACTATTCAAACTAGCACTCTGTTAATCTCTTCATCTCTATTCATATTGCTTATATTATTTTTCAATCTTAATCTTTAATTAATCTTTGTTACAAAACTTATTCTATTAGAATTAAAACAGCCCATCTCAGAAAAAAAAAAATACGCCATAAAAATAAGGAGCATAAAGATATAACATGACATCCATCACTTCATAATCATCATTAGGCCTTAATAACATTTTTTTTCTAAAATCATATCTTAATGTAAGCTTGAGTTATCACGTACCTTTGTTAAAAAAAAAGAAAAGAAAAGAATCGCTTAGTTATATAATCTGACGCAAAATTACAAGCCTACAATTATCGCTTTTCAGATCAAGGCTCAATGCTAACCATTTCTTTCTATCACAAATCTCACAGGAAGGAATGAACTTTGTCACCTTTTAATCCTCATTTCTATTTATACCATTAATTCAATTTTTAAATCATAAATTTCATTACTCAAATTCCCCCCGCCCATTTATTATAAAAAGCCAAAAATTATACAAATCATTAAAAATTAACATCTGGTCAAAACCTTCCCCTCTCCTGCCACTAGAGGGGAGCCTGCTGACAATAAACACTCTCACTGTATTTGTCAGCAGACCATAAAAAAATATCTTGTTCATAGTCTCTTTCTCTTAAATCTTGTTAATTCAGACAGGGCTGTCCATCTTCAAAAATACATTCCTCTTGTCCTTCCACAAAGTTCATTTCTCCAAGTCCTTGAACATGCTTCAAACATCTTTCAACTCTTGATTGTAGATCTGTCGGTTTCCTTCTCATTAATGCCATGTTGACTCTTACGCAGTAAAAAATTCAAGCTTTCTTTAAACATACAAATCAAAATACTCCCTATTTTTGTGTTCTCTTATCTCATTAATAAATCCTCTTGATCTGCAAATAGGACTGTCCGTTTTCAAATAAATGAGCTCCAATTATAAATCTTCTGCCGCCTCTCGACGCCATGTTTAGACTGCTACGCAGCAAAAAATTCAGCATAAAACAGAGTACTTTTTTATTCCATACTTCAGCTTCCCACGCCACATCAAAGCATTTAGAAAAGAAAATAGAAACAGAAGCAGAAAAAAACAGCAATGCACTTCAGTGGATATCTTGTGTTGAAGATTAAGCAGGTTTAATTCCACTGACCTCACTGGCCCGCAGCCAACTCTCCAGTGCACTTCACGCCAAGATGTTAAACATTTACGCCTACACGCCACTTCTTCTTCCCACACGATTGTCTTCATTAGGGGGACTTCTGAAGACCTTCCAGGCTGTAATCCATCATTCTCTCTCCGGTGTTGTCACTCTCCAAGTCAGAGACCGTCCACACGGTCTGCCAGAAGGCAGAGTCTCTTCTGCTCCCAGGCACAAGCAAACATCATTCACCTCCGGAGTTGGCCACTATCCAGAGGCTAGATGTTAATGCTTACCCCCAACCCAGTTCTACTACTGGAGTTGGGCCTGAACCCCTTGCAGAGATTCAGGAAAGAACACAAGCCCCAGCCACTCATAAAAAGCGACTGCCATGTTCAAGTCTCTGGCTCCTCCCCAGGATTAGGCTGTCCAATGTCCAATGAAAGGGACGGATTTGACCGGGACACAAATGCCCTCGTGCCAGCTCTGCCACCTACCCTCCTGTCCTTCCTATAGAACGTGCTTCCTGGAACCACTGAGAACATCCCACTGGTCCTCTCTGTTCTACTATGCCCAGCACGATGTCTATTTTCTCATTTGTGACCCAGTATTTGGGCTCCACCCACTTTTCTTGCCATCTGGAGGATTGTGGCACTCACATCTACGCATCTGCAAAAGTGTGTCCTCTTTCGACAGTTGTCGGCAGGCGCCTTTCCCCCTGTGGCCTTTCACTCTCTTGGCTGCTGTCCTTGGCGACCACCTGCTCGTTCCCCAACCATCCCCTTCCGCCTCCTGAATGACTGCCAACACTTACACCTCCTCCCTCCGGGATGCTCTGGCATCTGGATGCTGCTCAGCCCCTGTCAGCCGCCTCCTCGGGGACAGTTTAAAGGCTGCTCTGCCACCTTTTGGAAGCCAGCATCAGCCGTCTCATTCTGTTCTGCCTCAAGTGATTTGGAGAGGCACAGCTTGTCCCGAGATGTTCCCCAATGCCTCGCTAATTCAGGCCGCAATCCAATAACAGACATTACTCCGATGCTACGTGATTGCATCGTTGCAATGTCACTAGCACTGACGCGGGGGTGTTGACCAGCACCCCTGTGTCGGCACTCGAGCTCTTGGGCTGACCCTAGCCCCAATTTGGGCTGTGCAGCTTCCTCGGATCTGCACCTGTACAGCAGGCGCAAATCCGAGGAACCCTATGGGGAGGCTGGAGCCTCCTCAGTGCACCTAGGGTACGCTGGATATGGCCCAGGCCCACCGGCCTCACCTTTCCAGTGCAACTTAGGATTGGGCCTCAAACCCCTCCTGCCACCGCAGTCTCATCCATGTATGGAGACAACCCTTCAGCTCTGCCTGACCCTGAGCATGGAGCAGGTAAGATTTCTGAAAATGCCCCCCAGAGGTCCTGGCCTTCAGCACCTGCCTAGCAAAGCCTGATTTCCAGCGGAGGTGTGGGGAGGGTGCTGCAGGGGGAAGCAAGCATGGCAGGTGCTGGCTGTAGCAGGGCGTAGCAGTATGAAAACCCCCCGCATGCTTTTGCCCCCCCTCCTTTGCGCTTGGATCGCTCCTAAATGGTGCCATTCCGGGTGTGGGGAGGTCTGGCCGGGTGACATACAGCCAGGCTGGGAGGTGTGGTGGTGTCACCCTGCCCCAGGTGCTCCAGGAGCCCAGAATGGCTCAGCTTTCCAGTTGGGCCCCCACAACCACATGTGCGCATCTTGTTGGGCAACGACTGACAACCTCTGGCATCTGCAATATTCACACCTGGCAGGCAGGTCACCCGCATACATGCCCATCCAAACCTCATCTTTTCCCATGATCCTAATGACTGGATCACCTGCTACCAGGAACGCCCCTCCCTGAAAAGTTTTAAGTGCTGACAGAATTAACTCCTAAGGTTCCGCTCCAGATGATCAATGTCCTTTCTTGCTGTGCCTTTGTTCAGCCTTCATTTAACTACAGACAAAATACATGTTTGTATTTCAACATGATAAGCAGATTGCTGCTTATCTTCTCTTGTGCAGATTCTTGTCTTTTTCCTGTACATCATCACAGGGGCTTCCTTGTCCTCATAGAGTGGGTGGCCTCCTTCACCCCTCCCTTCACCTCCCCCTCCCCAAATCTCCCAGATGGGCCCCATTCCTTACTGAGACATGGGGGCATTTGGGACCAGCTCTCCTTTTAGGCAGCTTTTAATATCATTCTGTGCTATACAGACACACCCCAGTATTCACTGATTCTGTATCTCAGTTATCCACAGAAACCATGGATAATGGGATGCCTATTTAAAAGATAGGGGAACATTGAACGAAACTTTTACCTTGTTGCAGCAAAACCACGGATGTCCCCCTATCTTTAAAAAGGCGTCCTCAGTATCCATGATTTCAAGTGCTCATGGAGGGGTCCGGAACGGAACCCCAGCAGATACTGGGACATGCTTGTAGTTATATCTATTTATTTATTTATTTGAAGAATTTGTTTCTGATGCAGATTATTTCATTCCTTGACATTCCAAGGGTGATGTTATGGTTTGAAATGTGTTAGCCACCCTGTGTTCAAGGGGCAGGGAATGAAAAATTTAAATACATGCAATAATAGCAAACCGTTCAAGGGAAGAGACTGGCTCTTTGGCAAGATGGTTGCCTCCCAGTTAGGGTAGGCAGAGCCAGGAGGTCATTTGCTCAGCAATCTCCCTCTGCCAGGGGGTGACTTAACCAGATCTCAGACCCTGTCAGAAGATATCTCGATATCCTTTGTGCTCCCATCCTGAAGAAAAGAGGGTGGGAGTGAAGACGCTTGAGCCAAGATTGATTCTTACCTCATACCATTAAAAAATAAATTGCAGGAGCACTATAACATAAAGTACAAATCAATCTTATTTTTTTTAACACCAGAAATAACCTAATGAAATACAAGATTGATTCTGAATACGGGTTTCTTGGTGAGGACCCAGCGGGAATTGATTACGAAATTGAATGTCTGGGAGCCGATAAGATGAATTTGGAATAAATCTTACTTTTAACTACTCCCTTTTTATAGTTGCAAAAAAAAAATAAGATTGATTCCAATCAAAACTTCTACTTCAGGAAGGAAAAAAAAAAGCAAAAGGAGGAAAGAAACGGGCGACAGTTTCGATTTGTCGAGCCCATTTTTCATGGGAATGGCGCTGAACTTCGGAGTCTCTCCCTGCCTCGGCTTCACCATCCCCAGAGAGGAAAAATACAAGACACCATATTTCTGATTTACAGCTTGAAATGAGACAGTAATGATCATCATAATCAGGAGGAGGAGAGGAGTGAGCCACAAGTGGAGGGGCTCTCCTGTGACTGATTGTGCAGCAGGAGGGGATGCAAACCTGCCTGGTGCGCCATCCTTGGCTCGCTCGGTGCTTTCCAGATGCCAGCCACGGGCACTCGTCCTTGCAGGCGTTCTGTGCGTGTAGAGCAAACAGGCAGGGGTGGAGGGGGCATCCCTGCCCTCCAGCAATACAGGTGTGCAGGGGCTGAAGAAGGGACCACACGTATGGGGGGGGCTGTAGCTCACTGGCAGAACATCTGCTTCGCCCGCAGAAGATCCCGGGTTTAATGCCTGGCATTTAAATGTCTTCCTTTCAAAGGCTCTCGGGAAGCAGGGCAGGAAAGGCTCTGCCAGCAGGCTCTGTTCAGGTGGTGCTGAGCAAGGCCAGGTGGCAATCTGAGCCTAGGTACTATGACTGCATGTGCCCATATGGCATCTCTTGGAGCATTGGGCATCCCTCCTCCTCCCTCCAGTGGCTCCCGGCTCGAGTGCAGCAAACTGGCGTCTCTGAGATGCACATCAGGAGGCCTTTGGGGGAAATGTGGCCACACCTGAATTTGCACCTGGAAGAGCCTGTTCCCCCCCCCTTGCAGTGCCTCCGTAGCCAATGCCAGGGGACTGGAATAAGCAGAAGGCACCGACTGCTCCAAGTGGAGGAAGAAGGCTCTGCATTGCTCAGTTAGGCCTGGTCCACCTAGAAGCTTCACACTGCCCACCAACCACAGGGGCCAGTATTAAGTAGCCACAGGGCCCAATGAGGAATAGATACAGTGTTGGGGGGGGCAGAAAAGGCACCTGAGGGAGGACTTGATTGAGACGTACAAAATGACGCAGGGGATGGATGGAATGGAGAGAGGGATGTACTTTTCCGTCTCTCACAGCACCAGAACCAGGGGACATCCACTAAAATTGAGTGTTGGGAGAGTAGGAACAGATAAAAGGAAATACTTTTTTTACCCAGTGGGTAATTAATCTGTGGAACCCCTTGCCACAGGAGGTGGTGATGGCCTCTGGCCTGGATGCCTTTAAAAGGGGGGATTGGATGGCTGGATAGAGGAAAGATCCATCACAGGGTACAATCCTTGATGGGTATGTGTAACCTCCTGGTTCTAGAAGTAGGCTACCTCAGAATGCCAGATACAAGGGAGTGGCAACAGGATCCAAGCATCTTGTTGTCTCATGCCTCCCTGGGGCACCTGGTGGGGCCACTGTGAGATGCAGGAAGCTGGACTAGGTGGGCCTTTGGCCTGACCCAGCAGGGCTCTTCTTAAGTTCTTATGATTTTATAAACCCCAGTTTTTCCACATGTTTACACTTGAACACAGGCCTCTGAGCACACACAGTGCACTGCTGTTTACTAGACAAGTCCCCGGCTCCATTCATGAGGTTTCCAGGGAAAGCCTCAGAGTCTTCAAAGGACAAGGCCTCGGGTTCCCCGATCTGGCCTTCAAGGCTTTAGCCTTTTTCTCAAGGTCTTCAGGAAAAGGGATAAAGTCTCCCAGCGAGAGGCCAAGAAAAAGGGCCAGACGATTTTCTGGTGGACTTGATGAGCCTTGATAAGGGTGTTTGCAATTAGGTCCACCTCCAGATCTCTCAGACTCCTCCCCTAAGCCAGACATCTGATTGGCCAAGTGCTTCTCCCATCCTCCCAACTTCCTGTGCCATACCTGGCTCCACCCTTTATTTCCCAGGCTCCACCTCCCCATGAGCATCAGGGGTTGTGGAGACCTTGAGGCCCAAGCAAGGCAACTGTCCATTCACCCTCTCAAGATACTTAAGCCCTGGAGGAACCCCAGCTGGGATAGTCTCCTGCAGCCCTATATTAAAGAGTGTTAGCCCCAGACACTGTCTCGCATCCTGACCGTCTAGGACCAGTTGGGGGAGGTGGCCTCTCTGAAGTGAGCTACTTTAACTGGAGTGAGAGATGACAACACAATGATATGATTACACATAATGCAAATGATTTACAGCTGCGGTTCCCAGCCCTTTGAGCATTGGGACTGACCTAAGAAAAGTCTCACTTTGCCAGCCACTCAAGCCTCTGAGGCTGTCATGGTAATTGGGCAGCAGTACTCTGTCGTTGTCATCCCCCCGCCTTGCCACAAGTAGCAGGTTGTTTCACCCTTGATGCACATAGCCTGATCTTCTCTGCCAGTTTCGTGAATCACCAAAATTGAGTTGTGACCCACTGGTGGGTCCTGGATCCATGGTTTGAGACCTGCAGATTTACAGCACAACATGAGCAACACGACAGGCCCCATGTCCTCTCCTGACCACCAGGGACGGGCCAGGGGCTAGAGGAGGTTCATGGGGAAGCAGATGCAGCAGGGAGCAGAGCAAGCTGGAGCTACAGGACCACGGACAGCTCCGGACAGACAACTCCCTCCATCAGTGCCAGGACGGGAGCTCAAGTGAGCCGCCTTCTTGGGCTGACTGGCCCTCCCACGTCCCTGGAGAGGGGGGCAGACGTCCAGCCTGGACTCAGGCAAGCGCTTCGCCCTCTCTCCGGCAAGTCCTGCAGTGGCGGGGAGACCCTGGAGAGAGCAAAGATCCTGAGGTGGAGGCATCCCAGTCCTTGGGTCAAAATATAAGAACATAAGAACATAGGAAGAGCCCCACTGGATCAGGCCAAAGGCCCATCTAGTCCAGCTTCCTGTATCTCACAGTGGCCCCACCAGGTGCCCCAGGGAGGCATGAGACAACAAGATGCTTGCATCCTGTTGCCACTCCCTTGCACCTGGTACTCTGACGTAGCCCACCACCTTTGTAAGGAGGTTGCATAATCCATCATTGCCTATAGCCCGCGATGGACCTTTCCTCCAGAAATCCGTCCAATCCCCTCTTAAAGGCATTGGATGGATTTCTGGAGGAAAGGTCCATCGTGGGCTATAGGCAGTGATGGATTGATGGGAAATCAGGCTCAGCGGCTGCTGCTGCTGCTGCTGCTGCTGCGCGTCACACAGTTCCTCAGTCACAACCTCCAGGGACTCTGTTTCTGTGCTGGGGTCCAGAACCTCTGCAGCTGGTGCTGCTGTCCTTCCTGGCCTGGCTGGCTCCAATTCTCTTAAGAGCACAATCCTCACCTGGAGTTAGGCTGGCACAGCTGGGCCGGCAACGTTGGTCAAGCACAAGGGCCACCAGAAAGTGCATTTGGACCACTCTCGGAGTCAGGGAGGATGGCGCATGTCTGTGTGCTGGCTTCACTGACTCCAAGAGTGGTCCAAACATACTCTACGGTGTCCCTTGCACTGGACAAACTGTGCTGGCCTAACTCTGAGTCCAAAGCCATGACCATCTTCCCCAGGTCTAAACAAGGGGAACAACCAGAGAAGGGAGAAAGGGAAGGGGGACAGCAGGGACCAAGATGGAGAATTCAAAATGCAACCGGCTGTGGCACTGGTGAAAGTGGAGCATGTCTGATCGTCACAGTGCTTCATTGTCATTCCTGGATACTCAGAACAAGAAAGGAACATGGATACCATTCTTATAACTTCAAACTTGCTCTGCAAGGAAAGGCTAATTCTGGTCATCTTGTTAATTAGATTACAGTTAATTTGGTCTTGAAGTACCATTCGAACAAGGAAGCAAAAGAACTATAACGAGCAATGGTTTTATATGGGATTTTCTTTTTAAAATAAAAAAAAAGATTAAACCCTTTTATGCCTTTTTTGTGATTGGTTGGCTGTGTAAGAGGCCATTTAATGAACCTGAATCAAATGTAGTCAATTGATCAGAAGTCATATTCAACAAAGTTCTGGAAAAATTGCAAGTTCAAACACCCTCAGAGTATGAGAAGCATCAAGTTGAAAGGGAAGCCTTGATTCTTTGTTTTTGGGTGACCTTGGGGTGGGAGAGGGAGGAAGACGCCAGCTAAGGGTGAAGGAAGTGTTCAGGGACATCACTGAGGAGGAGCCATACCCTGACTTTCAGGACATATGTGATCATGTTGGTTGAGCCCGATCACTAGGGGGAGGAGGAGGGTGGAACAATGGGGAAGAGTCTGAGCCAGGGGAGCCAATTCCCATCTCCTGCCTGCCATGTCCTCACTAGGCAAGAAAGCCAGTCTCAGCCCCTTGACTCACATCTGTAAGGGGGACATAGTACTGACCTAGGGAACCAGCAGCATAATCCTAGGCGTGTTTACTCAGAAGTAAGTCCCACTTATTTGAATGGGACTTACCATCAGGTGAGTATGTATCGGATCGCAGCCCCGGGTTGTTGGAATCATAGTGATTCCTGCAGGCTAGGGTCACTTACACTTGAGCGGTCCCTCCTCCACAGCTGCAGTTTATTCTCTGGCTTGGAATTTTTCCCTGAGCTTCAGATTCTCGCAGCACCTGTGCCCCTCCTCCTCCTGCCTGGGTGCCAATCCCATGCCCTTCAGCAGCTGGCAACTCTTTGCACAGTCCTTGAAGCAGGTACAGGAAGATGCACACATGCATCCAGACATCCCTGCCTATGCAAAATATTTTGCTTGCAAGCAGTGATACCCATGGCAACGGAACAGCCACCTTTCCCTTCTCTGTCCGAATGGTGCTGCCCCATCGGCTGCAGCAACCGTGGGCGCACCCTTGGCGGGTTGGGTTGGCTTGGCGTATGGTCTTCTAGAGGGCCCTGCATGCTGGAGGGGGGCTCATACACTGAGGAAGGAGACGAGCAAGTGAGGGCACATGAAGCGTCTTGAACATTTCTCAGTGCTTTGCAAATGTCAAGGAAGCACTGAGTTGGCGCCCATGACTGCTGCCTACATTTTCCTGAAGCTGCTCAGACATGGTAGCCTGTGCTGCCCAAGCGTGGACCACAACCTCAAGGACCTGTTTCTGGGTGTCTTCTGCAGGCAAGAGTAAGGTCCGCTTGCAGAACACCCTCCCAGGACAACCCACCTGGCCCCTGATTTACTGTACTTTGAGCACCAAGCAAAGTCTGGCCTGTTTCAGTAGGCTTTGGGTGCTTAGTTTTGGCAAGCCGTAGGTGGTTCCATGTTCTTCCTCTTGATGGTACAGTATCTGATCGATCTGCTTTTATGACTCTGCTCTTTTGTTCAGTGTGTTTCAGCTTCGTTGCTGCATTGTGTGGCTTAATTTTATATTGGATGCATTGTTATGATGCATAACATATTAAGCCCTCTTAACATAATAAACATAAATAAGCATAATAAACATAAACACACATAATAAACATAATAAAGCTCTCTTTATTAAGCCCCATTGAGCACAAGTTGCAGGAAGGCAACACACAGGGTTTTTAAAAAATAAATAGAAGGGAGGTGGAATGGTTTCGCAAGTTTCAATTCCCGGTTTGCTAGTAGTGCAACCAGAGGGCGATTTCTTAAGGCACAACCCCCTGTACGTGTACTCAGAAGTGAGTCCCATTGTGTTCAGTGGGGCGTACTCCCAAGAAAGTATGGTGTGTAGGATTGTGGCCAAAGGGACTTTGCTGGCTGTGGTGGCACTCCTCTTACCAGTCATGCATCCAGTTGAGGCTTCACCCCGAGGCAAGGCTGCCCCCTGTGCTGCCATGCCACTCCATGCCCCCAGGCCATGCCAGGCTCCATTTTTTTGAGCCGTTCTAGCACAAGGACAGGCAAGAGGACCAAACTCCCCCCCCACTCCTAAGTGCCCCCCAGCATGGCACTTAGGGCATTCCCCCCTCGATAACGGCAGGACCCCCACCATCTCTGACCATGATTCAGAGGTAAGAGGGAATTTCTGGGGGGAAATGGTCAGAATTTCCAGCTGTCAGAAGGAGAACTGCCCTGTGTTGGAGGTGCTGCCTGCAACATCAGGTAAGTCAGGAACTACCGTACATTCATCCTGTCTTTCGCTACAGGAATCCCTTGAAAAACCTAAGAAAGAAGTTGGCAAACTTTCAGCTCAAATACAGAAACCAATGTCTGTGTTTCATTTGGTTAGACACAGCCAGTTTTACTCCTTGCTACTTACCTCAGAATGCTAGGCACAAGGGAGTGGCCACAGGATGCAGGCATCTGGTTGTTCTGTGTGCTCCCTGAGGCACCTGGTGGGCCACTGTGAGATACAGGAAGCTGAACTAGATGGGCCTTTGGCCAGATCCAGCAGGGCTCTTCTTACATTCTTACTTTTTCCACGAGGATATTGCATGAGAGTAGCTGGCAGAGCCTTCTGGCCACCAATCTCCCTTGGAAACAGAGCTCTGATAAGTGCCCATCATGGCCAACAGAGTAGAGAACTCCACAGTCTCAGAAGGGAAGACCACACAACTGAGCATACCACATGTGCTGTTGGACATCAGCAGATGCCTCTGACCCACACTCTGGGAAACCATGGGGTGAAAAACAAAGTGGCTGCCAACTGCTAGGAATTCTGGGAGGGCAGCCACTGCCAAGACTTCAGAACAGGGAATGGTGAAAAAGTTACGCCGGGAGGTTTCAGGGATACCCCCCCCCCAAGTCTGAGCCAAAGTTTGAGCCAAATGTCTTTAAGAAGACACGTATTGGGAGCCAGTCAAGGTGGCACAAGACCAGCATCCTGTGGTGACAAGCCCTGACTCTCGGCAGCTGCCTGCCTGCCTGCTGCATTCTGTATTAACAGATGTTTCTGCACACTTTTTTTCAGGCAGCCCCATGCAGAGCACATCGCTGCATTTTACACATCATGCTTCCCACTTCCAAGCAGTTGTGTGACTCCTGCCAGAAACCACCAATTACCCCCCCAAAAAACTTAGTCGCACCCATCCCAGAGTAAGTGCTGAGCGCACCCATCCCAGGCATGTCCTTTTGACCTGACGAGCACTTCCCTCAGCTGGCTTTGCAAAACAGCCCGGAAGAGCCCCGTCTGCTGTGCTGAGCTTACATGACACCAAAGGACAGCCTGATGTCGGGCCCTGGAGCCCATCCAGATTCCCACCGCAACAGTTATAAGCTTTGCTTACATGGTGCAGAGTTGCAGGAAGAGGACGACAAATTCCTTAATGAGGCTTGGAGCTTAGAGCTTGGAGCAGGCATGGAAGGCTGCCACGCTTGTTTTTCTGCTGGCGTTGAGAAGAAATCCACTCCTAGCTTCTAGAAGCGTGCAGTTCACTTCCAGCCCCCTAAAAGAGGAATTGGCGAGGTTTGTGGATGGCAGTAGGAGGGCTGGGCATTTGCCAAGGGCTAGAGCCTGTTTTAAGGGCCCTCCACTGTCATTTATACTGCATAGGAACCTGGAACGTCAGATCTATGAATCAAGGTAAGCTAGATGTGGTCAAACGCGAAATGTCAAGGCTGAACATCGACATCATGGGAGTTAGTGAACTAAAATGGACAGGAATGGGAGAATTTAATTCAGATGACCATTATATCTGCTACTGCTACAGATCCCTTAGAAGAAATGGAGTAGCCTTCATAGTGAACAAGAGAGTGAGAACAGCAGTACTGGGGTATAACCTCAAAAGTGATAGAATGATTTCAATTCGGATCCAAGGCAAACCTTTCAACATCACATTAATCCAAGTCTATGCCCCAACCACTGGTGCTGAAGAGGAAGAAGTTGACCGTTTCTATGAAGACCTAGAACAGCTTCTAGAATTAACACCCAAAAAAGATGTCCTTCTCATCATAGGGGATTGGAATGCTAAAGTAGGCAGTCAAGAGGTAATAGGAGTAACAGGCAAGTTTGGTCTTGGAGTACAGAATGAAGCAGGGAAAAGACTGATAGAGTTTTGTCAGGAGAACACATTAGTCATAGCAAACACCCTTTTCCAGCAACACAAACGACGACTGTACACATGGACTTCACCAGATGGTCTACATCGAAATCAGATTGATTACATTCTTTGCAGCCAAAGGTGGAGAAGCTCTATACAAGCAGTAAAAACAAGACCTGGAGCTGACTGTGGCTCGGATCATGAGCTTCTTATTGCCAAATTCAGGCTTAAACTGAAAAAAGTAGGGAAAAGCACTAGGCCCTCCATGTATGACCTAAATCAGATCCCAAACAAATATACAGTGGAGGTGACAAATAGATTTAGGGGCTTAGATTTGGTAGACAGAATGCCTGAAGAACTTTGGATGGAGGTCTGTAACATTGTACAGGAGGCAGCAACTAAAACCATCCCAAAGAGGAAGAAATGCAAGAAGGCAAAGTGGCTGTCTGACGAGGCTTTACAAATAGCTGAGGAAAGGAGAGAAGCCAAAAGCAAGGGAGAAAGGGAAAGATATACCCAACTGAATGCAGATTTCCAGAGAACAGCAAGGAGAGATAGGAAGGCCTTCGTCAATGAGCAATGCAAAGAAATAGAGGAAAACAATAGAATGGGAAAGACTAGAGATCTTTTCAAGAAAATTGGAGATGTCAAAGGACAATTTCATGCTAAGGTAGGCACAATAAAGGACAAAAACGGCAAGGACCTAACAGAAGCAGATGAGATTAAGAAGAGGTGGCAAGAATACACAGAGGAACTCTATAAGGCCGATCTAAATGTTCCTGATAACCACAATGGTACGGTCACTGAGCTCGAACCTGACATCCTGGAGTGTGAAGTCAAGTGGGCTTTAGAAAGACTCACTAACAACAAAGCTAGTGGAGGTGACAGCATTCCAGCAGAATTACTCAAAATCTTAAAAGATGATGCTGTCAAAGTGCTGCACTCCATATGCCAGCAAATTTGGAAAACCCAGCAGTGGCCACAAGACTGGAAAAGATCAGTTTACATTCCAATCCCAAAGAAGGGCAATGCCAAAGATTGTTCAAACTACCGCACCATTGCACTCATTTCACATGCTAGCAAGGTGATGCTCAAAATCCTACAAGCTAGGCTTCAGCAGTATGTGAATCGAGAACTACCAGATGTACAAGCTGGTTTCCGAAGAGGCAGAGGAACTAGAGTTCAAATTGCCAACATTCGCTGGATCATGGAGAAAGCCAGAGAGTTCCAGAAAAACATCTACCTCTGCTTCATTGACTATGCTAAAGCCTTTGATTGTGTGGATCACAACAAACTGTGGCAAGTTCTTGAAGAGATGGGAGTACCAGACCGCCTTGTCTGTCTTCTGAGAAACCAGTATGCGGGCCAGAAAGCAACAGTTAGAACTGGACATGGAACAACCGACTGGTTTCAAATTGGGAAAGGAGTACGACAAGGCTGTATACTGTCACCCTGCTTATTAATTTATATGCAGAGTACATCATGAGGAAGGCAGGGCTGGATGATTCACAAGCTGGAATCAAGATTGCTGGGAGAAATATCAACAACCTCAGATATGCAGACGACACCACTCTAATGGCAGAAAGTGAGGAAGACTTAAAGAACCTGCTGCTGAGGGTGAAAGAAGAAAGTGCAAAAATTGGCTTGAAAAACTAAGATCATGGCCACCACTCCCATCACTTCCTGGCAAATAGAAGGGGAAGAAATGGAAGCAGTGACAGACTTTATCTTCCTGGGGTCCAAGATCACCGCAGATGGTGACTGCAGCCAAGAAATTAAAAGACGTTTACTTCTTGGGAGGAAAGCTATGGCGAACTTAGACAACTTAATAAAAAGCCGAGACATCACCCTGCCAACAAAGGTTCGCATAGTCAAAGCGATGGTTTTCCCAGTAGCTATGTATGGCTGTGAGAGCTGGACCATAAGAAAGGCAGAGCGCCAAAGAATAGATGCTTTCGAATTATGGTGCTGGAGAAGACTCTTGAGAGTCCCCTGGACTGCAAAAAGGTCCAATCGGTCCATCCTACAGGAAGTCAAGCCTGATTGCTCCCTGGAAGGACACATCCTGAAGCTGAAGCTCCAATACTTTGGCCATCTCATGAGAAGAGAGGACTCTTTAGAAAAGACCCTCATGCTGGGAAAGATTGAAGGCAAAAGGAGAAGGGGGCGGCAGAGGATGAGATGGTTAGACAGTGTCACCGAAGCGACGAACATGAAATTGGGCGAACTCCGGAAGCTAGTGGAGGACAGGGAGGCCTGGCGTGCTGTGGTCCATGGGGTCGCAAAGAGTCGGACACGACTTAGCGACTGAACAACAACAACAACAGCAACAACAACAACAACAACAACACTGTCATTTCTCAGATGAGTGCACACACACGGTCTGTGCAGAAGCAGGAAGCTCAGGGGTGAACGGCAGGTCAGATCTTGTGGACAGGTGAAGCCAGGCGGCTCCTGGGAAGCAGCAGCTTTGCTATGCTTGTCCCTTTGACCAAGTTCAGGGGCAGACTTGGCCCCCAGGAGCAGGGCTGGCTCTAGGAGCTCAATGTGGAGAATTCCTGCAGCAGGGCCCTCCCCCCTCCCAGTGGGGCCCTACTGACTAAGAAACGCTTTTTTGGTGCCCCACATGGCACCTGGTAATAGTTGGTGGTGGCATGATGATGTCATTGCCAACTGCTTCCAGGAGACCCATTTGGGGCAGTTTGGAGCCGGGGGCATCCGAACTGGAGCCACGAGGAAAGGTGTCCCGCACTGAGAGTCCAGGAGCGTAGCTGCGTCCTGAATGTTCGAAGGAGACAGTGCAAGTCTTGATGGGAATTCTGGCTTTTGAGGCATCCAATCAATCAATCAATCAATCAATCACTAGTATTTATATACCGCTTTTCAACACAAAGTTCACAACTGTGTTGAACGTTGTCTCTGAATCTTGTTGTTGTTCAGTCGCTAAGTCCTGTCCGACTCTTCGTGACCCCCTGGACCGCAGCACGCCAGGCCTCCCTGTCCTCCACTAGCTTCCGGAGTTCGCCCAATTTCATGCTCGTCGCTTCGGTGACACTGTCTAACCATCGCATCCAGAAGATTTAGTCAAGAGGGTTAATGCCTCCGTTTGCCTGAAGATAAGAGCTGAAGATCTGAAGGTCGCCAGTTTGGGACAGCCAGAAGTCCCTGTGAGTGGCAGACCTCGTTAATTGCAACTGATTAACAGCTGAGCTTCTGCTGCCTTGTGTGAGGGGGAGTTGTGCCGAAGTTCAGCCACTTCTCTGGTGGGAGCAGGGAAGCCGTTTATCAGCCAGCAAGAAGACAAACGGGTGGCCAGACAAACGGGTGGCCAGAAAGAAGGACTAAATCCAGAAAGATCCATCTGTATGTGTGTAGTTCTTGAAAGATAGAACATTTCTGTAAAAATTGTAAAAAAATCTTCGGGTTTCTGAATAAAGTCTGCCTATGTAAACCGCCTTGAGTTATAGTCATTAAAGAAATCTGGTGACCTAAGAAAGGTGGTATATAAATCCAAGTGTTAACCCCTGCTAACTGGGCAAGAGGCAGTTTTTCAAGTGGTGTCCTCTTATATTTAGCAGGGGGAGAGCAATTGTCCCTCTTCACCCCAGCACAGTGTCTTTCTCATGGCTGTTACTGGGGATGTTCTCCAATCTTTTAGATTGTGAGCCCTTTTGGGACAGGGAGCCATTTAGCATTATTACTATTTGCCTGTAAACCGCTTTGTGAACTTTGTGTTGAAAAGCGGTATATAAATACTAGTGATTGATTGATTGATTGATTATTATTTTTATTATTATCCACCGCCGCCCCCTCCTCCTTTTGCCTTCAATCTTTCCCAGCATGAGGGTCTTTTCTAAAGAGTCCTCTCTTCTTCTCATGAGGTGGCCAAAGTATTTCAGCTTCAGCTTCAGGATTTGTCCTTCCAGTCTCTGAATCTATGTTGCTGTTCATAAATGGATCCTGGCAGTGTAGGAAAGAGGTTGAAGACTCACATTCTGAAAATGCACATGGGATGACTCTACCATGGATGCCAAAAACACATTTCCAGTCTAGCTCTCCCCCCCCGATACCCCCTCTTGTTCTCCCACGCCTGCCTGCCTGCCTGCCTGCCTGCCTGCCTGCCTGCCTGCCTGCCTGCCTGCCTCTTCAGCTCCCAAGCAGACCCTCCTCCTCCACATATGCACCACAAGTTCCCTGTAATCATTTACGGTCGGTGCTTTTTCTCCGCTATAATTTACATGGCAATTATATTTAACACAAACGGCAATAAAAGCCAGAGTTACTGCCATGTTGCGATCAAGCCATAATTATCCCTTGAACAATTCGGTGATTACAGTTTGCCGTGGAGGTGGGGAATTGGCACCAGCCCTGGCTGTAGATTTTGACGGAAAGCTGTGATTGAGCGACTTGGGTCTCAATCAAACGAGAAAGGAACAAAGAAAGCCGAGGCAGCTGCAGGCACTCAGGGCAGGTACCAGCAAATGTCAGGTTTGAGACCAGCAAATTAGGAGAGAGCAACGCAAGAGGTGGGGGCGGGAAGGGAGAACGAGAAACTAATTGAGGCTGTGCGAGTGGGATTGTCAGGAGAACCAGCCAAGGCCTACGGTGGCTTGGCAGGTGAGGCCAGCCTAGACACCTTTCAGTCTGACGAGGTGCTAAGACAACAAGCCCTGGAAGGGGCAGAAGAGGCAGTGTGGAGGTACGAGTGTGTACACTGTGCTGTGCTCTACTCACATACTGAACGGAAATAGCTCGAGCAGAGGTAGCTCCAGGTCGGAATCTCCTGCTCTGAGCGCTCACCTGGCCAGGCACACTGACTTATGCTGGTTATTTAATGTACAGCACTTCAGGATTCTTCAGGGTGAGCACTAACTCATTCTCTGCTCCAGGGACAGCAAGATACATTGGCTGCCTTTGCGCTAGATTGACTTGTAGCCATAAATTGGTACATGTCAGTTCCTCTTATATGGAAAGGAGCATCTTCCTCTCCGCATGCCAGCTGGTCACCCACAATAAAATTCAAGTGCTTCTGCATTCTTCAAGTGGCTGCACTGCCGACTCTTTTTCCATACTAGGAACTGCCTCACTGGGCAGGGGGCACACGTGCCAGATGGACTCGGCCGGAAGGGGCTGCATGCCAGGATCTCTTGCTGTGGCCATCATTTGAACCTGGCACAGACAAATGAAAGCAGCCCTGAAAAACGGCTCCAATTCATGGTTCTCTTACGGGGACCATTAACGCGGTCTCCATTTTAGGAGGTGTCAAATTAGGCAGGGGGGACTTGCGCCAGATTCCCTGCATGTTTGGAAATGTTGCCAGGATCTTCTGCATGAAACATGGAGCAGTGAAGGTGGGGGAGGGGGATGACACATTTCTAAGGAGGGACTTCCCAAAAGCAGCCAATGGGCCACTTTGTGGACAGGATGCTGGACTAGATGGGCATTTGGACTGACCCAGCAGGGATCTTCTTCCTACGTTCCTATGAGGGTGGGGGAGCGGCTGCAGCTCGACAAAGCTTCAGGAAACTGGCTTTATGCTGACCTGTGCACCATCTGTCCCTGTTAAGGCAGAGGCAGTCCTGATTTTTTATACTTGTTTCTGGGGAACCTCTATCCTTATTTTGACCTCTTTTCACATTCATTCATTCATTCATTCATTCATTCATTCATTCATTCATTCATTCATACTTATCCTGCCTTTCCCATGCCAAAGCAAATGCCCAAGGTGGCTTACATGGGCAGGCTAGTCTAAACCACCATTTCTGACTGTAGTTGTTTTTTTTACAAATATACAGTATTCTGTGATTCACTGAATCCTCAGTCCCAGATGTAGCCTTCAGGGTGTGGTCCTCTCCTCTGGCCATGTGCCATCGAGCTTCAGCAAGCAATCGTAGCAAAAGTCAAGCTGGACAAGGAAGGTCATTTGCCAGCTGTTCTTTTGCCGGCTGACCTTCTCAGACACTCCCTCGCAACTCTCACAACTCTTGGAGGATGCTTTGTAGAATGGTGGAAATGTGAGTTATTAGAATTGCACAAATGGCACAATTCCTCAGTACTCAGCCCCATTCTCAGGTTCTGTAGCAGTTACATTTTCTCCAGTGCTCCTGCTCATAACTGCATGCACATGACCAGTAAAGCACTCTGCTTACCCTATGGCAGCTTGCCATGCCACATATGCCAGTGATTGAGAATGCAATCCTAAACTGATGTTAGGCTGGCAAAGTTAGGCCAGCAAAGTTTGGCTGACGCAAGGGCAACCATAAAGCACATTTGGACCACTCTTGGAGTCAGGGAGGCTGGCACACATCAAAGGCACATGTGTGCTGGCCTCTCTGACTTTGAGAGTGGTCCAAATATACTTTACAGTCTCCTTTGGGCGCGTTGACCTGCCAGTTGTCAGGACTTCGTCCCCCCGGCGTGCGTTACTCCTGCTAGAATGAAGCAGGCTCTTTGACGCAGAAATGCACTCCCATCCAGATGGATCCCTTTGAGAGAGTTCACCGGAAGGAAAGGAGATGTTGACAGAAAGAATGCCAGCGGGACTTTGGTGTCAAGATCAAAAAAAAGAAATTTTTATTAATAAAGGACGCAATTGGCCGCAAAATGCGCATGCAAAAAAGGGCATCCAAAATTGAGTGCCAAATGGACAAACACACATACATTTATACCTTCGAGCATGTAAAAGAGGAGAAAAATAAAAACCAATCAATGTGTTTGACAGTTCTGCGATCAATTATTGGTAACCTGGGATGTGGGGGAACCCCTGGTTGGTTGATTGGCACTTTTCTGGCTGCTGTTTGGAGGGCTTGCCCCCCCCACCTGAGTTGAGATGATTTCCCTGAGGAGGGTTGGGTAAGAGCAATTTGCCACCAGATAAGGGGAGGAGGTTTGGTGCCATAGCTGATAAGGGCTGATTGGGGTGACACGATTGTGGTGGAAAGGTGGGACAATAGACAAGGGTTGGGAAATGGATTTTGGAATGGGCAACACTGGGAGAGGACAAGGGGTCGCCCAAAGGGCAGGGGAGATGGGTGGGGTGCAGACACTATGTAATCTGGTGCACACATTTCAGCGGAATACATTTCATTTACAATTTCATTTACATCCCCTTCGAGTTTCGGCAGAGGCGCCAGTTCTATGGCTCAGTTGCACACTGTCATGAGGTCTGCACGACCTTTCTTGATTTTCCACTTTCTTCTTTGCAGCTTGGTTTTCTGATATCCATTTTATCCTTTCCCATCAGCCCCCGGAGGGGCAGCCATTTTCTGGGGGAGGGGGCAGGAGCCCCTTTGTCTTGTCGCTTCATTCCCCCCTGCACGTACCAAGCAGACACCAGTCTCAACCTCTAACACAGCCCAACATTCTAGTTTCATCATAATAACACTTTCCATTCATAAAACCCTGATTTCATTCACAAAACCCCTGATTTCATTCATAAAATGCGGACAAATCCACTTTGCGCTTTCCCTCTGACAGTTCATGATTTCGTATAACTGAATCTGACAGCCGGCCAATCCTCGCGGTTGGGGATTGCCTCGTTGAATCTGCGGTTTGAAAGTTTGTTTAAGGCAGTACGCTGGGTCAAACCGCAGGTGAACGAGCGATAATCCAATCATTGCCAGCCGGCTGCTGGTTTTTAGCGCTTTCTTCCCCGGTCTTGCGGAGCGGTGTCGATGAACCAGGTTCGATTCCCGGGATCCTCACTCCTGTCAAAATTGGGGAGCAGGACTCCAGCAAGACGTGGAAGGGCTGGCAGCTCATGGAGGTCCCGAGTTCGAGTCCCGAGACCCTCCAGGCTAGAATGTGTGACAGTTGCAGGAGAAGAAGACAATAAGGAGGGGTCGTGGTGGGTGCAAATCCCGCCAATCAGAGTTCGTGTCGGTTGCAATGGGGAACGGGGAAAGGTCATGGCGGGCTTGGGTCACGCCAGGCTCAGTATTCATGACGGATGCTTGAGATGGAGGGAGAGTTCGGGGAGGGTGACCAATAACACCCCCCACTCCTGTTTTGCACCGTCTGTGGGCATTGAAGGTTCCTCTTCCCATGATCGAGAAGATCCGTCTCCGTGCTGTCGCTGAGCTCTCTGCCTGTTCTTCTCGGCTCTGCTTGGCACGCAACGCAAAGCGCTGCTAATTGTGCAAACGCACTTGAAGTCCTCTCCAGCAGTCCTCTCACCCACTTCTCTGTCTGTGAATTTGTGATCAAGGGCCTCGCTTTCACTCTGCACTCCCAGCCCTGCAGCTGCTGAGGAGGAGGTGGAGGAGGAAGGGCAGTCCTCTGTGCCTGGCTTGTGGTGCTCTGTGGGAGACGCCAGGCCCTTTTCCCCCCCCAAATGGCAGGCTCCTGGACAGAGCACACTTTCCTCAGATCCGCAGGTTGCTTCAGACCAGCAGGGAGGTGATGTTTGCATCAGGTGATTGGCAGTGATTTCTGCAGGCAGGTTTGCAGGGAAACAAGATTCAGAGCATCTAAAGCACACTGCCGGCTGAGACCAAATTCAGCCTGCCCAGCACCGGATTCCCAGAGTAGCCAACTCTGGGAGGCCCACAGGCCCACCCTTTTCCCCCCACCCCAGTTGCAAGGGGTACGCAACTGGACACGGATGCTCTGCTTCAGTGGTAGAGCAGTGGTACTTCAAACTTTTTAGACAGGGACCCACTTTTTAGAATGGCACTCATGTCGGGACCCACCAGAAATGATGGCATTAACCTGGAAGTGATGCTGTGGCAGGAAGTGACATCATCAAGCAGGAAGTGCTGTCATTGTAATATAATAAAATGACACCCCTGAAATGCAAATCGGCGTTCTTGGACTGCAGCAATTGTACAACTATGGAACATCCCTGACAGAAATCAGGGTTAGGACAAAACATTATGTAAAAGCACTGAACTAAAAACAAAATTAAAAAAACCCTCACTTGAAAATTAAAAACACTCACAAAAGGAATACAACAAGAGCAAGGTCTGCAGTTTCCACGATTGCTGCCCCTACCTTTCTGTGACCCACCTGACATCTGGTCACGACCCCCCAAGTGGGTCCCCACCCACATTTGGCTCTCCTGGCTCAGCCATTGACAAACCCTTCCCGATTCCCCTTCAGAGCCATCTGGATTTAGTCCTGCATTGCAGCTACGAAGCACAAGCCAGGAGTGCCAAGTGACAGAGAGTAACAGTTCGTAGGAGGAGTGAAAGAATAAAGAGAGGGAATAAGCCAAGAGTTGCCTTAGGGCAGTCCTTCCCTGGGGCGATGTGCAGGCAGGTGCAGCATTGTTCAGCCGGCTTTCAGGAGTGGCCGGGGGCAGAAGCAGGCAAGGCCCACCACTCCACTGTGTGGACCAGGTAATGTGGCCCCTGGGCAAATACTCTTGACCTTGGCCTGGTATGCCTGAATCTGGGCATATTTTGAGGGCCATTTACAGCATTCTTGTGGTGGGTTCAGCCAAGGGGATTTGTTTGGGAAGGAGGCCTTTGTCAGATCTCCAACAAGATGGTCCAAAATAAAAGAGCGCGAGAGAGAAAAGCCCTGCAAACTCATGACCACAGCAGTTACCAGACCAGGAGGTGTGCTAGCCCAACTATGGCTGGTCATTCAGGGAGGCAGGCAAGGGGCCCTGGGCTATGCCCAAGGCTTTCTGCATACACACCACCCCCAGGGACAGCGTCGCACACTCAGCGCCCACTGGCATCACTGGCAGACTGGCCACTGACTGGAACGCAGCCGAGCCCAGTGGTGGTTGCTGCCCACAGGGCTGGCCTGGCCCAGGCAGTTTGCACTCGGTCAGGTACACTAGAAGGCTGAGGAGGAGGACGTGGAACTGGTGGCTGGAGTCCACACCTGCTGTGCCTGGTCCCAGCGTCCCCTGAGGCCCTGTTGGCAGCAGAGGACTTTGTGATCCAGACGGTTCACCTGGGAGGTTCCCATGCCAGGATGGCACCACCCATGGGCACAGCATCGGGGGGGGGCAGCAGAAACATTCAGGTACTGCCCTTGACATGTTTGCCGCTGGGCACCTGAGCTTCACCTGAGGTCATTTGGTAATGTCTAGGCCACTGCTTTCAGCATATCTAAATACAATCCTACAGTAGGCACATTTACCTAGACCTACTGAACACATGGCTTTGGGGAGGGCATGATTAGGGGGGTCGTGGCAAGCTCCTGCACTTCAAAATTGACCCTACACCTCTGGTTGGATGTGCTGGGAACAAACCCAGAATCCTCCTTTCCCCTAAGGCTCCCTTTTCTAACCGTCAAAGTGGTTCAGCAAGACCATGTGGCAGAAGGAACTGAACCCCTTGAATAATCTAGAAATGGAGGCACTTGAAACTCTCAAGAGGCAGGAGTCTCAACCCAGAAGGTGCCCTTGTGTGTCCTTCAGAATGCCAGCTGACAAGGACCACTTTATGGGGTTACTGGACTGAACTCCTGGCCATTTCCCTACATTATACAAATATTCCTTTCCGAGCATCTGTTTTTCTTAGTCATTTGAGTGTTTGGAGAGCAATGTAGACACCAGTTCCCATCTCCAGAGCCAAGGCAGCTGCATCAATTCCTCTCCCACTGCGAGCTAAATCTCTTTTGCGCATTTATTCATTATCTACCTGGATTATGGGCTTTCTCTGCATGCCTAGGAAGGCTTCGGAGTGAACCGAGCATGGTTGGCGCTACTTCTCTCTGGAGATCTTCCTGGGGTCTCTGTAAGAGGCTTCATGCAGGGAGAGCAAACTGGAGACAGATTGCAGAAGTGGAGGGAAAGCTGTCAGAAAGGAGGAGGAGGAGGAGGAAGAGGTGCTGCTGCTGTGTGCCCCAGTTCAACCCTAATGGGAAACGCGGCTTTCCTGCAACAAGGAAGAACTTCTGTGAGCCACAGACTCCTTGGGACTCCTTTAATGTTCAGAAGGTACAGGAAAGCATTTCCTTTTGATTTGAAGCAAATCAGAGTGTTGCATCCAAACTCAGCAAACTGCAGCTAGTTCCTCCCCTCCCCCCAAGAACAATAGGTCCTCATACCAGAAGGATGGCACAATAATGATGGGCTGATGGGCATCCGAGTCTTCTTGACCAGGTCAGAGGGCAGGAAAAGATGCCTGGTTGGCTGTTCACTATCCAATCAGAGGTGCCAATGACATCTTTTTCAGGCCACTCCCAAGGCTGCTGGTGTGTGTTCCAGCTTGGAGCCTCTTCCATGGCAGTGGTGGGGAGAATCTTGCTTCTTGCCCAGTGTGTTGATCAGCACTGTTTGCTGCATCCAAGCTACAGTGAGGGGCGGGAGGGTTGATGGCCTGCTGGGTTGACGGCTTGCTGGGACTATTTCAGGCTGAGAATATCAAGCACAAAGAAGTAATGGCCCGAATCAGTGAAGAATACCTAAAAAGGATTAGAAGAATACTGAAAGTAAGTCTAAATGGTGGAAATACCATAAAAGCCCTTAACGCTTGGGCAGTGCCAGTCATTCGATATACAGCAGGAACTGTTGACTGGACTATCACGATACCCGGGGGCCTGGCCTGTCCAGACTGTCCCCAGGGATCATGGGGTGTTGTCCCCTCCTGGCCACCAGCCACCTCTAGTGGCCCAGGAGGCATTTCCCTTAGCCCAACCAGTAGTGTAGTCCAGCATCAAGACTGGATTCAGGCAGCCCCTGGTCCCAGCACACGAGGCACAAATGGAGCAAAATGTAATAATTTATTAAACTACAAGTTACAGCATAGAGGCTTAAGAAGGCCTTTTAAAGCAGGCCACAAGCAAGGCATAACTACATGATGCTTAATGCAAAATAACAAACAGCTATCTCCTAGTCTAATTACATTCCTATCACTCACCCAGCAAAGGACAGAACTAGGTGTGAAGAGGGCAAAAAGGTCTTCTCTCCTCTCCTCTCCTCTCAAGCCACAGGAAAAATCTAAGTGTTTTACTTTTCCCCCTGCCTGTTCCAGCCCCCCTCTTCAGCTAGAAGCAAAACAGTTCTTGCTTCTGTGAGAGTCTCTGGTTTTGTTTTCCCAGCTGGAGGCCCCCTTATCTCACTTCGGCTAATAGCAAGACGAAGCAGGCTCCAGGGGACACTTTATCACACCCTGAATCCCAGAGGGGGTTGGGAAAGGACAGGCATGGGAAAAGACAGGCCAGTTTCCCTGCTACTCATGACAAGCTGAACCCCAAGCTGAACTGGATGTTTTAGATAGGAAAATGCAGAAAATAATGACTATGAAGCGAGCTCTGAACTGAAAAAGTGATGTCAACAGGCTGTATTTGCCAGAGGTGAAGGTAGTAGAGGATTACTACAAGTTAAATGGACAGTGGAACAAGAGAAAAAAAGGTCTGGCAGATTATATTAAAGAATCAAAGGAAGAAATGGTGATGGAAGTAGCAAAAGCAGGGTTATTGAAGGTGAAGGAGTCAAGGAAAGATTACAGGAAAGAAATGATAGTAGCATCAGAGAAGGACGGCACAATAAGGCATTGCATGGCCAATACCTGAAAAATATTGCAGGGAAAGTGGATGATGAAGAGGCCTGGAGATGGCTGAAGAACGGTACTTTAAAGAAGGAAACAGACGGCCTCGTTTTAGCTGCACAAAAACAGGCATTGTGAACAAATGTGATAAAAACCAGGATTGAAAAATCACAAAATGATGCAAAATGCCGATTATGCGAAGCGTATGATGAAACAGTTGAACACTTAATCTGTGGCTGCAAGAAAATATTACAAACTGATTACTTGGAGAAGCACAATAAAGTGGCAGGGTTAGTACATTGGAACATTTGTAAAAAGTACAACCTTCCAGTGGCACGAAAATGGTGGGACCATAATCCAGAAAACATCATGGAAAATGAGTATTATGGGACTTTAGGATACAGAGGGATAAACAGCTGAACCATAGTATCCCTGATCCAACTGTCATAGACAAGAAGGTGACAATAATAGAGGTAGCAATACCAGGAGATGCACGAGTGGAAGAAAAGCAATTTGAAAAGATCACAAAACACAAGGATTTGCAAACTGAAATAGAACGGCTATGGAAAAAAGAAGGTCACCATTGTGCCAATTGTAATAGAAGCATTGGGCACAGTCCCAAGGAGACTTAAGCAACATTTTAAGGCACACAAACTCACAGGAATCTCGGCTATACAATTACAAAAGGCAGCCCTTTTAGGGACTGCCCACATATCGAGGAAATACCTCTGAATATCCTAGGTCCTTGGGAAGGACCCGATGCTCAGAGTATACCGGTCACTACACCTGTAGTGACTGTGCAGAAGTATAATAATAATAGTAATAATAATAATACTTGTATTTATATACCGCCTTTTTTGGTCATTGGACTGCTCCTTTGGATTTCATTCAAGACGGTTCTCATAGGTAGGCTTTTTTTCTAAACCCCGAGGGTTTTTTACAAATAACAAAGAGGTTTTAATCTTTCAAGAAGGCTATAGTCAGATGGAACTTTCGCAGTCTGGTCTTTCCTTGCTGGCTGCACGGTTGCCTCCACACTGGCTGAGAAACGACTGACAATTTCTTTCTTACCAAAGAAACTGGCTCAGGACAACTCTTCTCTCACAGGCAGCAGGAGACAGCTCAGCTCAGAGCTTATCAGTTGCATTCTCAAGGTCTCGCTGCTCTCAGAAGCTTCTGGTGTTCTGAAACTGGCGCCCTTCAGATCTTATCTTTGCGCTTACTGGTGGCTCTACCCTCTCAACCAGACCTCCTGCCTTGCAGACCTGATGCCTCCCTGAATGGCTGAATATTGGAAATGAGACTGTTGAAACCCAGAGCCAAGGTTATGGTTTCCCCAGTCTGCATTCTCTGTTCCCTAGAACAGCAACTGGGCATCTTGTTGGCCAGGGCCTGACTCTGTGCAGCAATTCCAGTTTGCACGGTGCCTCCCTCCCCACAGCGTCCTGAGAACCAGGATGGTAAGTGATGGTTCTGGTGTTGGACTCAGGCCTGGACAATCCAGCTCCAACCACCACCACCCAGCTGCAAAGCTTCCTGGGTGCTCTTGGAAGGCACCACTATCACCCAGCCTCCCCTACCTCACAGGGCTGTTGTCATGACCAAAAGGGAGAAGGAACCACCCGGAGCTCCTTCGAGGTAGGGCAGCACAAAAGTGCAAACAGTAAATACATAAAGCAAATTGATACAAACACCAGAACGACACGCAGCTCCGATTGCCACAGCAACCAGCTGCGCTATCAGAAACAGGGGGATTAAGATTCCAGATGGGGAATCGGCAGCAGGAACCATGCAAATCTCCAGAAAGAAAGCTCCACTCCCCATGCAAATGCCTCTCAGAAATAAAGCTCCAGCATGGAGAAGCAGAGGGGAGAGCCCATCACGTGGCCTGACGTCAGCAGCTTCGCCTCTTCATCGGCTGCCTTCCTCTCCCCTGAGCTTCCTGCAGCCTGTGGCCGGGTGGCTGGAAAGAGGTCTGCTGATCAGCTGGGCCGACAAAAAGGCCTGCAGGGAGTGGCACTCGCAGCCATCCAGTTTTTATCCGAATGAAATAATAATAAGTCCTTCCACTCGCTCCTTGCAGTATGTTCATTCTCTCAATGTCTTAAATAGTTTGCTCAGAGAAGCAGAAGCCCATTACATAACGGTGGCAAATTTGAAGGGGGCAGGTAAGGAGGACTGAGGGCGAGTTTGCTGAAAAAGCTGAAGATGGCCCAACGCTTTCCCGTGAAAGGTGCAGGGCTGGGGAGAAGTTGATCCTGGTGGGGTTTCATTGATCCTGGGTCTGCAGCTCCCCCCTGTAGAGGTGGGGGAGATGCCAATGAGGATGACAATGACGATGTCGATGAAGGGGGAAACTGGTTCGAGGTGTGTCTCTTCCTCCAGTGTGGCATCTTCCCTGCAGTTCTCCAGGTGACAGAAGTGCTTTGGGTTAGGACAGGGGTCTACAGCACGTTTCAGTTTGAGAGCCACATTGTATGGTTTACACATTTTCACGGGGCAAAAAAAAAAATGAGTTTTATGAATGAATGAAATTTAAATGAATGAATAAGTTTTACTTGGATCTTTTTTGTAATCAGCATGCCGTGATTCGGAACAAAAGAGACACGTGGCATTTGCAGAGAAACAATGCCATGCTTAAACTGAGGAATGATATATAAGGAGTTGAAATGTCAAATATTTTGCTGCAGGCCAGATAAGATCTTGTGGCTGGCTGGATTTGGGCCGTGGGCTGGGGTTTGGAGACCCCTGGGCTAGGATCACAATATGCATCCATCACCCAGCATGGACAGCACACGGCAGTGGGCGAGAAGAGTGTCTCTTCAGCCAGGAACCAGCATGCCAGCCTGGGGGCTTTACCTGAGAACGCTCTTGCAGGGGAGTGGCCACAGGATGCAGGGATCGTGTCGCCTTGTGTGCTCACCAGGACCCAGAGGATCCTCAGCCACACCCTGGCTGGTAGGTGCAGTTTTGGCACAGGGCACAAATGCAAGATAGGCGACACACCTGGGGCTTTTTGCTCCCTCGGGCATGGACTGCGGTGGCGCACTGCATGCGGAGTGCCTCAGAAAAGCACCTGGAGCCTCTCGGTGGTGCAGCATCCTGTGGCCCAGGTTTTGATCGGGGCTGCTCCTCCCTTGAACCCGGGTCATCCCTGCAGGGCTGCGACTGCTCCACAGCCCGCCTGTTTCCTGGCTCAGCTCCAAGGAGCCTCTTCAGGGCAGGCCCAAGACTTCCCTGCACATGAGGCAGTGCGCCAAAGGCTGCTCCCCCTTGCCTGGTGAAGGGCTTCTCTGGCTCTCTGGATTGGACAAGGAACGGGGGCAGAGTGGAGGAGGAAGTATGGAGGGGAGGAAGGCACTCTAGCCCACCACTCTCATCTCCACTTCATTCAAAAAGGTTAGATTGACTGGAGTCGGCATCCCTGTTGAATTGATAGGAATCGAGTGAAGCCAGGGGGCGGGCATAGCAGCCATGTTTGTGTGCCCCAAACAATCTTTATTCCAAGCATTTCAGATTGCTTTTCGCGTGATGTTTAGCACTTAATAATTTACTCCTGAAATAAAAACTTACCAAAATAAAAACATGTGATCGTGTAGAAACATCATTGGTAACCATATTATGATTTAATATGCACTTACAAGGTTTAATTCCGCATAATTATATTACTGAACATACCGGACGAAATGCTACTTGCTGTCTATTTAAACTCGGATTACACTGTTTTGACAGACTTATTTTTTGAAATCTACACAACCAAAAATAAAGTGTGAATGGGAAGGAAAGAAAAAAAGGGGAGGGTGGGCGAAAATTAGATAAATATGTAGGAAAATTACATTAAAATCTCTTCATAACACAGGTAGTTGTCAATATGAGAGTAATTCTTTTTTACTTCTAGGCTATTAAGAGTATTTTTTTAAACTTCTACACTCACCCCCCCCCATAAAACAAATTCTGTTAATGTTCAGAATTTCAAAAATATTACAGTAGAAAATGGAAGGCGGGAAAAAAACGTGTAAACGGGAAGGGGGGAAAAAGGAGGGGGGAAATATTACATACCAATGTAATGTGAATACATGAACCTTTCCGTGGAAATTAAATCCCATTTTTCGTAAAGCGATTCGCACATCCATATGCAGAACACGCAGGCATGATTTAAAAAGTTGATATTAACTTTTACACACGTGCAGGAAGATTTTTATTCGTGAATTCGCGGCAATCCTCATTGGCGGGAAAGATCTGAGTCAGCCATATTTGTGTGCCCCGGAAGCTTCAAGAAAATCACGACATGCCGACTCCAGTCAATCTAACCTTTTTGACTTCATTCCCCTCTTTTTCTCCAATCCAGGAAGTGTGGAGGAGGAGGAGGAACAGGGGAGCCCAGTGAGCAGATGGAGGTGGACGTCCCAACAACCTGCTACCTGAGGCTGCAGCCTCAGCTGGCCTCATGGACGGACCGGTCCTGATAATCCTTCCCTTCCCCTCATGCATGCATGTCTTTTAAACTTATTGGGACCAATGGTTATTTCTGAACCAATTTCAAAGTCCTGTTTATCAGCTGCCTGGGATGCTTTGCATAAGCAGAAAGAGGGAGTATAAACTGTGGAGCTGGCAGGGGAGGACGGAGGGGCCCAGCTGAAAGATCCATGGCTGCAGATGCTGACGTGACCTCTGCGCCTGCCTGCCTGCCTGCTGAGGTCCTTCCCCCTTCCCAGGCTGTCAGCAGTTCTTGGGGCCTGCCTGGAGAGGGCCGAGGTGGAGAGGCCTTGCCCGGTCTGACCCCCCTCAGTGTGATCCTCGCAGGCCCCCAGCGGAGACCGGGCAGACCAAAGGCAAGGGGGCTGTAGGTGGCAGCTCTGGCCTTAGTCAGCAGGTCTGGGAAGGGTCTGCTGTGCTTGCCTCCGAGGAGGCCCTGTTACAGAGCAAGGGCCTGTCTGAGCAGCAGGGGAAGCCTTTCTGGCCATGGAGGCAGCAGAACGGGCCCATCAGAGCTCGATGGGGCGGCTCCTGAAGGCCCGACTCCAGAGACCAGTGGAAAGCTGGACTGGGAGGGCCTTGTATTGGGGGAGAAAGCCGAGCAGAGGCTGGAGCCAGGCAGGGCAGCGAGTGGCGAGGCAGGGAGGTGTTCTGGCTGCTTTCCCAGAGGGGGCCTTTTTGTGGCTGGCTGGGGGTTTGGGCTTGTTTTCCTCTTGGGGCGCTTTTGGTTTTTGTTTTACAAAAACGTGTGACTATAATTGATGTGGCCTGCAGTGAGGAAAACCACCAGATGAGACTCTTTAATTGGAATGATCAGATGTGCCAACGGAATTGTGTTCCTGCAATGCACAGCGTTGGCTTGCTGACCGCCATCTTTGCCACCAAGGAACACACATCAAATCCATCTTGAATGGGCAGATCTGCCTCCGTCTCCATCACCTGAGATGATGTACACACCTGTACACATGCACACACACACACACACACACACACACACACACACACACACACACAC
>JAJKFI010000025.1:11660104-11681027 GCA_029204185.1 Lerista edwardsae | reverse complement strand
ATTGATTGATTGATTGATTGATTGATTGATTGATTGATTGATTGATTGATGTGAGCTGGGATTGGCCCGAGGGTGTTGAGGGTCGAGACCTGCACTTCTCCCCACCCATGGTGCCTTCCCTAGGGAGCCTTGGGCATGGCCACTGGTTTGGACACTGGTTCAGAGACTGGCCTGACCAGCTGTTCCCTCGACCGAATGGCTCTACTCAGCGGTGGGATTCAAATAAATTAACAACCGGTTCTATGATGTCACAGCTGGAGCCAAAAAAACCCCGAAGCCAGCTAAGGTAAGCGAGTGGGCAGGGCCCGGCCATTTAACAACCAGTTCTATAGAACCTGGGCGAACCCCCTGAATCCCACCACTGGCTCTACTCCAAGGAGCCTCCAGCGCTGGCCCAAGACTTCCCTGCACATGAGGCAAAGCGCCAAAGGCTGCTCCCCCTTTCCTGGAGAAGGGCTTCTCTGACCCTCTGGATTGGGCAAGGAACTGGGGGCAGAGGGAGGAAGTATGGAGGGGAAGGAGACACTCTAGCCCACCACTCTCGTCTCCTCCATTCCCGTCTTCTGTTTCCAATCCAGGGACTGGGAGGGTGGAGGAGGAAGAGGAGGAAGACGAACAGTGGAGGCCAGTGAGCAAATGGAGGTGGATGTCCCCAACAAGCTGCTTCCTGAGGCTACAGTCTATCTGAGTAGACTTGAGAAGGTGGATTGAGGCTGGGGATAGGATTTTGATCGCAGTGCTGATGCAGACACCTCCCCCTTCCCAGCCCCCAATCTGCCCTCCTCGCCACCCTGACCTCTGCTCTGCTCCTCCCCACCCTGCCCCTTTCCCGCTCCCTGCGCTGACTTGCTGGCACCAGGAGGTGCGGGCAGCCCTCGGTTGCCCAGGTCCAGGGACATGCTGCACTTTGCCAGAAAGGAACTCGCTGCTGCAGCGTCAGGCCCGAATAGGACTGGGCCATTATTGATGCCCTGCGGGAAGAATGTCTTTGGTTTGCCTTGAATTATTTAAAAAATGCCATTGCATATTTGTTCCACTTCTCTCTCTCTCTCTCTCTCTCTCTCTCTCTCTCTCTCCCCCCCCCCCCGCATATTTAGGACAGCGGGCATAGCAGCTTAAGACCACAAAACACTGCAGTTCCTCTGATGAATATGTTGGCAAATCACTCATCCGAAGGAGTATTATATCATTGCCTGATATTCCAACCTCTCTGCATCACTCGGCCTGCACTCGTGCAATATTTCAACTCCGCCGTAGCAAAGCATCTTTACTTACTCTCTGAAATGAAATACACGCCTTACAGAGATTATACAGCTTTCAGCTCCAAAGCCCATGAGGCAGTGTGACTGCAAGTGAAACACATGGGGCACAAAAGGAACAACAACCATTGCATTTACCCACAGCGAAGAACTGATCATGCTAAATGAATTGACGGGCAACCAGAACTCTGCCAAATGAGAGCTGACAGCTGGATTTTCCATGCAAGATTTGGAATGAAACTGTGAAGCACTCTCCGCTCACAAATTCTGCACAGGACTATTCCAGGCTGCCTTGGCAGCATTTCTGTAAAATCTCGAGGACTCTGAGTTCTCAGAATAGGCCCGCGATAAGTCCCATCCTCTTGGCCGTGTGCTGTACGCACTGCTGTGAGTAATTGTGTTTGCTCCACAATCTCCGGCTTTTTTTCTTCTATCCATCCACATTACTTTTAAAAATCTGACATAAACAACTGCGCTGAAAGCCACTTAATCTTCCTTGGATCACCTTAATTCTCTCCCATGCCTCAGATCTTTGTGAGGGAATGTTTCCTGCATTATTATGAAAAATTGGTAGTTTAATACAAGTGCCGGCACTTTAGTAAAATAAAAACCACTTTTGCACGAAATGGATTTCTTTTCCAGGGCAAACAAAGCTTGATGGCTGGCTGGCTGGCTGGCTGAGGGGTACAGCCCCACCCCCTGCCCCGCCACCCCCTGGGGGGAAGTGAGTGGGTTTATTCTGAACCAGACCTCAGCCAGTGGAGAAAATTGTTCGCCTGCCTGGCTTCAGCTCTGGAATACGCAGCACAAAAGCAGCCCAAAGGGGGACAACAGCACCACACGTGCAGACTGTGTTTGGGTTATTCATGGACTCATTTGTGTCTTATACATACTGCATCTCGGTGCCGCTCTTCAGGTCGAACCCTCTCCCAGAGCAGCCAACGAAGCCAGCAGTGTTGGTGTGCTCCTTCCTGAGAGTGCAATAAGCACACGAAAGCCAGAGAAAGCCGCCCAGCCGCAGGGGCAGCGCGAGTGCAGAGAGAGCGCCAGAGAGCGCGCCTCGTCTTCAAGGGTGTCCGGGCTGGGGCCCACGGCGGGGAGGCCCTGTCCTGGGTCTGGGAGGCTGAAGGCTCTGAAGAGGAGGGGGGCTCTCGGGAAGCAGGGGGATCCGTGCAGGAAAGGCAGCCCCCGGCCCCTCCCGAAGGCCTTGCAAGCAGCCTGGATATCCAGCTCTGCCTGGGGAACCCCGGAGCAAGCTGCCCCCCCACTGCCCAGGGGCTTCCTCGCTCTGCTAAGAGCAGCATGTCCCGCCTGCTCTGGTTTGTCACTCTTGGTCCTGGTTTCGGTCCCTACCAGGGCTGAGTCCTGCACCGTGGGAAATGACAGACGACGTGTGTCTGTGCATACCTGAAGTGCAAGCACTGCATATGGGTCAGAGCGCCGAGCTGGGAACAGGAGGCTCCCCCAGCCGTGGCGTGCCTGCCGAGGGACTTTGGGCCAGCCGCTCTCTTTCAGCACGAGCCGCCTCGCAGGGTCGCTGGGCAGAGGCAGATCTAAGGGAGGGCAAAGCTCTTAAGTGTTGCAAGGAGCCTTACCCTGTCATGTAAATCCCTCCCCTCCCTTGCTGCTGTAGCCAGTAAGCAACGCCAAGATGTTGCTTTTCCCTGTGAGGATTGGCTAAAACGGCGCAGGAGAGGAGTGGTTTCCACTGCAAGGTGAGGCTTCTTGCAAGACTTAGAGCTTTGCCTTCCCTGTAGATCTGCCTCTGTCGCTGGGAGGGAGCTGTGTATGCCTGAGCCACTTGGAGGAAGGAGAGGTGAATGCAATGAAGTGTTTTCTCCCCCAGAGAGTGAACCCAGGTGACCTCCAACCAACAGGGGGGTCTGACTTTCAGTCCAGGGCATGCATAACGCTCAGGAAGCTTCTTTGAGCCCCAGCACCAGTGGTGGGATTCAGGGGGTTCGCCCAGGTTCTATAGAACCGGTTGTTAAATGGCCGGGCCCCACCCACTCGCTTACCTCGGCTGGCTTCGGGGGTTTTTTGGCTCCGGCTATGACATCATAGAACCGGTTGTTAATTTATTTGAATCCCACCACTGCCCAGCACCTCTTGTTTTGGGAAGCTGCGCTGTGAATCGCAGATGGGAAGGGAAGGAGCTGCCGAACAGAGGCCCGTCGTTACCTGGGGAAATCAGGCAAGCTGCATTCAGTCTCCGCCCGGGCTGCAGCTCCTGTTGCTGCCGGTCCTCCTGGGAGCGCAGGGGAAGGAAGCTCTGCAGCAGGCGTCTGATCTGGGCAGCCCCCCGGCTGTTTGATGGCTTCCCGGTGTCAAAAGGGCACCAGATGAGGCTCTAATGAGGCTGGGCAAGGGGCATGGAGGTCACCCACAAGCCACCCTCGCTTGTACTGTGGCTGCAAGCAAATATAAAGGACCCCGAGGGATGATGATGGACGGACGGACACACACACGGACACACACACACACGGACACACACACACCGACCTCTCTTACCAGACTGAGAGCACAATCCCCACCTGGAGTTAGGCCAGCAAACTTTGGCTTGCACAAGGGACACCGTTTGGACCACTCCCAGAGGCAGGGAGGATGGCGCACGTCTGTGTGCTGGCCTTTCTGACTCCGAGAGTGGTCCAAACACACTTTACGGTGTCCCTTGTGCCGGCCAAACTTTGCTGGCCTCACTGTGCCGGCCTCACTCCGGGTGAGGATTGCGCCCTGAAGCAAGCTTTGGCTTAGTGCGGCTCTCTGGGTGTCTCTGGTGCCTCTGGGGCAGAGAGACTCCAGCTGGTCTACTTGTCTGGGGGCACAACCGCCTTGCTGAGGCTCTGGGGGTCTGGTCTGTGCCTGCACGAGAGGCTTGCTGGGAATCCCAGGGATGCCAGCGAGGAAGCCACGGAGGGCAAGTCCTCCTGTCTGACCCTGAGGACTCTGACGTCCCAGAAGGAAAGCCGACCTCCTCCCGAGTCAGGGCCTGGCTCCATCGGCCTCCCCTGACTGGAATCGGCTCGCCACCCTTTCGGGCAGAGGAGGCTCTTCTTTGCCAGCTCTGTTGACCTGACCTTGGAGCTGAACAGAGGATCTTCTCTTGCGGAGCATGTGCCCCACCCAGGAACGGCATTCCTCCGCTGAGCTATGCTGGAGCATGAGCCAATATGCTCAGGAGCCAAGCCCTGGACGACTCCCAGAGGCAGGGAGGAGGGTGCACATCTGTGTGCTGCTGGCCACTCTGACTCTGGGGGTGGTCCAAGTATCAGACCCTGGCACTTCCCAGTGGCCACATCGGGCCATAAGCCAACACAGGAGGAGGCAAGTCCATCGCCCAGCCCCAGGAATGCCCAGAGACCACGGGAGGAGGGCATCGTGAGATTCCTGGCATTGGCTTGGCTAATGAAAGTGCAGCCCAGTGCAGAGAGCAAATGATGCCACAGAAGTGAGGTCACAACAGGAAGTGACATCACAGTTGTATTTTTTTTCACTTTCTTGGCTTTTTGGCCATAACTTTTGATAGACTGAAGATATTACACTCTGGTTTGTTTCATTGCATTCTGCACTAAATTCCACATCAAATGTATGTAACATGATGGTATTATTCATACCCCCCAAGGTTTTCACAACTTTGGCCACTTTGTCAAGCTCAGCTTGTTGCCCCCCTGAAGTCTGTTGCCCTGGGCAATTGCACCCCCCCTGCACTTCTTCAGCTACGCCCCTGTTTCCAGGGTCTTACAAAGAAGATTCACCTTCAGACAAAGCTAAGGAGGAACCAGGACACACACTGGATGCACAACACTTCCTTGAGCTAAAAGGCTGGCCTGAAAGTTTAGCCTTTCCTGCTGCCTCAGGAGGGAAGTTGTGTGGATTAATTAGCAAATGCTTGCAAAGTGCTTTGAAGATGGAAAGTGCAACGTAGTATCCATCAGAAGGAAACGTTCCTGAAGACTATGAAGCCATAAATCACGCAAAGTGATGTGATGTGGTGCTGTGACTGGGGGAGGCAAAGGAAGAGGGGAGATCTAGGTCATGCTGACCCTGGAAAACGCACTCTGGCGACAGCTGCAAGCCAGCGAGAGGCTGCAAACACACAAACATCGTCAGGGGGGGGAGCAAACGCAGGAGGGGCCGCTTCTCAGCGCCAAAGCCCTGCTCTCTCCTCCCACAATGGCCACGCAGGAGCCAGGAGCTGGGCCCTGCCTGCTGCTGCCCACCCAGCACCTGCTGTTCAGCGGTAGACTGCTTCTGCCCTTGGAGGTTCCCTCTAGCCATCATGGCTAAGCGCCCCTGATGCTTCTCTTTCCCTCCGTGAATCTACTGAACCCCCAGACCCCAGCTGGCCACACGGAGACCCCTGCTGCCCCACAGAGGCTGCCCTACATGCTGTGGGGGGAGCCCTAGAAGGCAAAATGCAGGTAAGGAGAAAGAGGCCTCCTGGCTGCGGAGGGGGCACCTTGAACCCACCACAGCCACGAGACCGGGGCAGGGCCGAAGACAGCCAGGCCGTGTTCTGGGGAAGGGGTGCAGAGACAGGACGTGGTGGGCACAACGGCTGCAGGATCCACTGCCTCCTGCTCCCAACATGCCCCCGGCTCCTTCTCTAAAAGCCCCATTGCTCCCCCTCCCTGTCCGTGCCCCCCCCACCCCCCAGCTGAGCCTGGCACAGGTACAGTGGCCCTTTCTAGCAGCTGCTCAGTTGCACGCAGGAGCGGCACAGAGATGCTTTCCCGGGCCCAGATGCTCGTTCTGCTGTCTGTCTCACACGGGCCGCAGTATCGGGCTGAGAGCCGTCTAACCAGAGCCCAGCCCTGCCTCTGGTGGGGTGGGGACTCATCCTGTCCGTTGGCTCCCTGCATTGTGTTGTTCTGTGAAGTCGCTTGGGGCCAAAGTTCAATTGTGCCTCGGCAGATGATGGCCAACCTCGCTGGGATCCGGGGGGGAAAGTCCCGAGTGGGATGCCAAGACTTCTCCTTCACCGTTGGCTTGGCAGGGGAAGAAGAGCAAGCAGAAAGGGGGGCCTCCAGTCCGCCCCCCCCCACCGTCCCTCCCTGCCAGGATTCTGCTGGAGGCTCCTTTGTTTTCGACTTTGCTTGAGTTGTTCCTCCTTGTGATTTTGGTTTAATTGCTGCTGTCTTCTTGTGTTTGGGTACTGATCAGGTTTTTAATTATATTATTATGCATCTTGAGTCCTCCGAACAGAGAAAGGTGGGGTGGAATTTTTAACATATGAATATTTATTACAATACTATTAAAAGCCCTAAAATACCCTAAAATAAGTGTGCACAGGATTGCAGCTCGTGTGCCCAACATTAAAACCGTTCTCAGGGTGCAAAACCCTCCTTCATTCCTGGGAAAACACACCCACATGAAAATGAAGAATGTACTCTGCCCTCAACAAAAGACAACCCAGTCTTTAAATGTTGCTTTTTTTTGCAAAAATACTCAATTGCAAGGGAGTGTCAGGTTTTAAATTGTTTTCAAAATATACTTTTCATAACTAGAATGTACTTTTTTTTTAGTTTTCTATTCTCCCCCCCCCCAAAAAAAAAATACAATGCACTGACAGTGCAGGATGAACTAACACATTCTAAGGCAGTGCTTCTCAAACTGGGGGTCAGGACGCACTTGGTGGGTCATGACCAGTAGTGTCATTCACAAACGAGCTGCCGGAATGCGAGGCGGGACTTACCGCTTGATTGACAGGCAGTCCGTGACGCGTCGCTGCCTGCCCGCCCGCCGCGGGGGCTCCCTCCGGGTGGTGTGCCCCTCCGCGGCTCGCCTAGGCACCCAGCGCCCCCCCCAGGCAAGCAGGCACCCCCTCCAAAGCCAGGAGTGCCCACGTGGCGGTCGGGCAGGCAGCGACGTGTCACGAACGGGCAGCCAATCAGGCAGTAAGTCCCGCCTCGCGTTCCGGCACATGACATATGTGTCATTTGTGAATGACACTACTGGTCATGACCTGATGTCAGGTGGGTTGCAGAAAGCTGAAAGCAGCCATCTTGGAAGCTGCAGACCTTACTCTTGCTATGTTCCTTTTGTGAGTGTTAACAGTTTGAATTTTCAAACTTGTTTTTAGTTCAGTGATTTTATATGGTTTCCTGGTTGTGCATTTGCTGCAGTCCAAGAATGCCAGTTTGCGTTCCAGGAGTGTCATTTTATTATGTCACAGTGATGGCAGTTCCTGCTTGATGATGTCACTTCTGGCTATGACTTCATTTCCAGGTTAATGATATCAGTTCCAGTGGGTCCCAACATGAGTGCCATTCTAAAAAGTGGGTCCCGGTCTAAAACGTTTGAGAGCCACTGTTCTAGAACATGAAAAAGTCCTGCTGAAATTCAACGGGAGAGGGAGGGGGTCAAACGTGTGGCAGAATCTCAGCTCTCTTGCAGACTGGAATGGCTGGATGCTGACAGGCCCCCGCTTCCTTCCTTCTAACACGGCAAAACAATCATTTGAAGGAGTGACCAGGCCGTCCACAGCGATGGTGACTTGCTCTGTGTGCATGTGTACAAGTACAAGGTTAGCATTGTTTTAGCAACTCCAGAGGAAACATCCATCTTCAAGGTGTTTTTGAAAGCCCCAAAGAAGCCACAGCCTTCCTGTGAATAGGACCTTCTTCTCATTGTCATGATTATGGCCAGAGGCAAGGAGTTCCACGGGCTGCTGCCTTTGGGTGAAGCTGTTCTTCTGAAGGGTCTCATATGAGCTTCCTGCTCCTTTCATTGAACGGCTGTTATTTTTGGAACTTTGAGGCCCTTTGAACCCCCAAAAGGAACGTCTTCCTTCCCATGTGGTCTGCCCTGCCCTTTCGCCACCTCTGTTCCTGCTCCTGGGCACCTCCCTCCCCACCGCTGGGCCCCCACACAAAGCCTCCAAATTGAGAGTTAATTTGAATTCCCGTTTAAATAATCCAGGCACATCCCTTTGTGGCCGACAGGAAATGGCTGCAGCGCTCTCTCTCCTCCTTCGCGGGAGAGCGGGGGGGGAGGGGGCCGCTTCCACTTTGTTTTCCGTCGCAAAGGGGCAGGGGGGAGAGCTCTGGTTTCAGCCGGAGAGTCTGCTGGGCTCACCAGCTGCCTGGGAACGAGGGCCAAGCTCTGGGTTACGGCCCTCGGCATCCTTGGGCAGCGCACACCTCCTCTCGGTTGGGAGCGTCACTCTCCCGGCAGGTTCCCAGCATGATCGACTCCCCCCGCGGCGTTAATGGAGACCCGCTCGAGTTGCTGGGAAGAGGGAGAGGGCCAAGCCCGAGGGAGGCGGCCAGAGCGGGCAAGGGTCAGAGGGGGGGCTGTGCGCCAGGGGGCACACGGCTCGGGGTTCGTTCTGGTGAATTGGGTGGGGGGGATGTGTTTTGCGTTGCTGGGACTCCGCAGGGAAGAGTCCTTCCTGCAGGCCCCATACGGTCTCTCCTGCACTGTAGGCATTTGCGACCCACCAGGGTGGTGCGACCTCCTAGTTCTTGACAACCCACCGGCAGCCAAAAACAGGCCAACCCTCCTCAGCCCTTGGGGTGGAAATGGAGGGGACGGAAGGTGTTGGTTTGTGTGGTGACACCATGGTTGGAGCCCCACCTGTGTAGACCAACCACATCAAAAACCAATGTCGAGCAATCGGAATGCACCCCAGCCCCGGCCGCAGGCGGAAAGCACAGCCGGCACCCAAACAGTCCCAGACCTTGAACATCTGCCCAAGCAAGGCAGGGAGGACAGCAGCTGGGCTTGCCCCCCAGAAGGCCCCCCTCACGGACCCTCACGAGAAAGAGGGCGAGCCTCGCAGGGGGGCCGGCCTGGGGCACGAGGCGCCTTTGGCTGGTCAGAGCTGCCCCGGGACCCTCTGTGCGCTGGGGGGCACTGAGGACAAGCCCCCCCTCTAGAATGGGGCTGCGACTCTCTCTGCATGCCTTGCAGGCTGCGTGAAGGACACCCAGAGTCACCGCACAACTCTGGCTGCTCAGGCTGGTCCTGGGCTGCAGGGCCCTTTTGGAGCGAGGAGTCCCGTCTCCCCCCACCCCGTCACCCCCCAGGGCCGGCCTGAAGCCGATGTGACCAAGGTTGTCACACTGGGCCCCCACACCAGTGCAGCGAGCAGGTGGCCTGCGGGTGGCCTGGGTCCTCTTTGGGATCCCTTTTTATGGAACCAATTTGCCTCATTCTTAGATTTCATTGTGTTAACCAACATGACTAGAATGACAAGATAATCCTAATAGTGAAGGCCTTTTTGATATCACTTGATGCAACTACTAAGTTTTAACTCTGAGTAGGGATTAATCTATGTATGGTTTTTATTGTGTTGAATGCCATTAAAGGTTTTGTATTTGTATTTTGGGTCCTCTTCGGGCTGTGCGTCAGTGGGGTGAGCAGAGCGGCTTCCCATGGGGCCCTCCCCTCCCGGCCTCCAAACTGCCCCGAATGGGCTTCCTGGATGCAGCTGGCAGCGTCACCACCAAGCACTTGCAGGGGCCGTGGCGGCAGCACAGGCACCTCTTTCGGTTAGTGGGGGGCCCCACAGGGAGGGTGGGGCCCTCGCAGGAATGCTCTGCATTGTGCCCTGGAGCTGGCCCCGCCCCCCCCCCCCCCGCTGGTCCCGGTAGGCCTGCCCTTTGGCATGTGTGCAGACACACACACACACACACTGCTCCTGTATTGAATGAAAATGCTGATTGGTTTTACATACTGTGTGGTCCTCCAAGGGCAGGTCCCTATGATTGTGTCCCCCCCCCCCCGCAGCTGCGGAGGTCTCGGCCACTCATTGGGGCAACAGGGATGACACAGGCTCCCCCCCCCCCGAGCAGGACTCTCAGCAGGGCATTTCACCCTGTGGGGGTCTCAGCCTGCATCTTTCCCAAAGGGCCACTTCGACTGTGAGAGGCAGAGCCTCCGACCAAGGAGAGGAGGAGAGGAGGTCTCAGCGGCCCTTCCGGACTCCAGGCCCTGCGAAGCCTTGCAGGGCCCTGGCAACTCTCGGACTGTATCTACCAGAGTAGAGATTTTGAACATCGGAGGAGCCCCCCCCCCCCGCCCATGCACTCACCACCATTTTTGTGAATGAAGAAAGCAGTCCGGTTGTTTTGGTCGAGAGGTGCTGGGGCTCCGTGCGAGACTCGGAGGAGGATTCATCAAAGGTGCTGGGACTCTGACCAAGCCCAGACAACGTGGAGTGAACTTTGTACTGCCATCTATTCACCTTTTTAATCTTCATTCGCTTGTCAACAAAATGGACGAACCGCATCTTATTAACTGGGCCTGACTTTTCATGTCTGGATGTTCTTGTCTTACAGAAACCTGATTCAGTGAGTCTGTCCAGGACAGTGCATTGGATACATCTGGAATGGAAGGGAGGAGGCATTTGTTTTTCATAAATTGTGGAACTTGTAATATATGCTGAGGTGACTCGGAGGCGGAGGCAGTGTTGTATTCTGAATAATGCCCTTGTTTTGTGTGTTTATTGTGTGTGTGTGTGTAGCATTGTTGGTATGTTGTTGGTAGCCACACCAAATTCCAGGTATGGTTACATACTTGGCCAATAAAATCCAAAAAAAGAAAAATCCCTGATGTGCCGCGCGCGGCAGGACAGGCTGGGGGCGAGATGTCCCCAGGAGTGCAGTCAGTCTGCAGACCACCGTGCCTGAGTGGGAGGGGGGCTTGCCCCGCCCACTTCTTGCACGTCTGGGGGCCGCTGAGCCCTGCCGCCCGCCTGCCCTGCCGCCCTGCTCCTCCGTGATTGACTCGTCGCCTCCACGCCAGTCCCCAGAGCGCCCCCCCCCACCGTCGCTAATGAATACTTGCTCCTAACGAGGCTCGTGCTCTGGCAGGGACGGGAAATGCCTCAGTGGCCGGCGGCAATGTCAGTCTATCCCGATGCGCTAATGGCAGGCTGTCAAGTGAAACCTGCCCCTCCGGATAAGCACGGCTCAGCCTGGTATTTACATGCGCCGCAAAATGAACACAAAGAAGCACAACAGAATTAAGGGGGGATAAACAGCTTTGCTTCCGAGCGCTGCCATTTGTGAGCTTGTTCCCTGGACAGCTCGCGTTCCTCAGGCCTCTCGCCTTCAAATGTCACCCCTTTCCAACGTCTGGCGGCAGGGAGGTGACACCGCCTGGGGTGGGTGGAAATGCCCCGCGGAAGCTGAGCGAAGGCAGGCGGAGGGAAGGATCTGGGGGCCGTAACTGGAGGCGCTGCAGAAGTCCGGGGCACAACAACAGCTGCCACGGAAGGAAAGTGCACTCCCACGAGGCCACTGGGAACGTACACAAACGTTTCCCCAAGTGGCAAGGAGTCCCAGGGGAGGGGAGGGGCCACCTAGGATTGGTGTCCTTCTGGCAAGCAGGCATAGTAGACTAACAGTGTCTTCCTCGTATTTACAGCACACAGCCCCCACCCCCAAAGCTGGTGACATCTGACTGACGGGTGCCTGAGTTGCAGACGGCTGCATCAGCACTTTCATGCAGGCGCACGACACCTTTTCCACAGGTGCAGTCGTGCTGGGTTGACGAAAGCCAGCTGTTCCCACTTCCAGGCAGATTTCCAGAATGGAACCAGCCCATATGCTGGGGTTTTATGGTCCAGTCCTACTAGGGCCTTATGCTGGAGCAAGCAGTTCAGCAGCGTACAAACTTTTACTGCTGAGGCAAACATGCAGCAAGCCATTCCATGCACCAGTGCTCCAGGGCCGCACACTGGCACCAGCAAGTTGGAGGGAGGCAGGGAGGGCTGGAACAGGGCAGGGAGGGGCGATGGTGGGGCACGCCGATATCCTAGCCCGCTTCCGAGCCTCGATTCCCCAACCTGGATCCACGCAGACTTGCGCCAGCTATAGATGTGGTGCAGGTCCAAGTAGATCCAGGGGCACAGCATGGGCAGACCCCCAGGCAAGGAATCAGATACTCCCCTACCCCAAGGAGGCTTCCAGATGCCGAAACTCTCCCGCGAGATTCAGCAGGCTGAATTGGCGCAGCCACACTGTTGCGCAGGGGGTTAAGTGGGACTGGGACTGGACTTGTAGGTGCTCACGAACATGCACACAGAGCATAAACGGAGGCAGGGCCAGCCTGAAGCCAACGTGAGCAATGTCATCACAGGGGCCCCACACTTTGGGAGGCCCCAACCTTTGCAGTGAGCACATCGCCTGCTGCTGCTGCAGCCGGGACCTCTGTGGGCCGTAGGTCAATGGAGTGAGCAGAGCAGTGGTGTCATCTAAATGATTTAAGAACAGGTACTCACTTTTGATTGCCACGTGTCGGGACCCACCCACTGGAAGTGACGTCATAAGCCAGAAGTGATGTCGTGGCAGGAAGGGACATGAAAAAAGCCCTTTTTGAGGCCTCAGATGATTTTAAACTGACCCAACAGTTGCAACAGTATTCCACAGCACCCCCAGAACATGTGAAGGAGGCCTGCCGCCTTGTGTGCCTCCGGGCTAAAAGGCGGGGTAAAAATTTAATAAATAATAAATAATAATAATAATGTTAAAACCCCAGAGCAACTCATTTTTCAGTGGCAAGGAAAGGCAAGGCTCCGCTCGCTGCCTGCCTGCCTGCCTGGCTGGCTCTGAGAATATGCAGGCAACTCAAACATGCAGGAAATTCAAACGTTGCAGAGGGCGGAGTCGACGAGTGGGCGGGCGAATGGGCGGGGCCAGCTGTAATCCTAGAAACCGGTACTCGCGTACCCCCGCGTACCCCCTGCATGAAATCACTGGAGCAAAGCAGAGCAGCTGCACCTGGAGCCCCCCCCCCACCTGCCTCTGCCTCCCAACAGCCCAAAACGGGCCTCCTGGAAGCAGCTGGTGGTGACAGCATCATGTGACCACCACTCTTTCCGGGTGCCATGCTTTGCACATGGCGCCACAAGCACTCTTCTTGGTGAGTGGGGGGGGGGCTGCAGGGAAGTTGGGAGGGGGCACAGGAATGCCCCGCATTGGGCCCTGCAGCTCCTGCAGCCAGCCCTGAATGGAGGCAGGGGCAGCCCAACCAGGCCCACTGCCCATCACTGACTCGCCCCTTCCATCTTCGTCGGGGTGCACACGTGCATCGCCCCTAAAAATCAGACCCCTCACCCCCCCCCACCATGCTCTTGCAGTGGATTTGAAGTGCAAAGCTTAACGTGCTCCTTTGAACACTCTGTGTGCAGAGAACTTCCCTACCCCCTTGGCCACACTTGGGTCTTGGGGGGGGGGCTCCCTTTAAACTTTGAACCTCGTGTGAGGCCAGTGTGGGGAGGGAGGCGGGTGAGCCCCTGCCTGGGATCAACCGGCAATTGGTGGGCCACCAGGCTGTCACACCTGGCCAGCCAGACTCTGTAACCCTGCGAAGCTGCCTCGGCCAAGTCACCTGCGGGTCCCTCAAGCCCTGAGCCCCACTGTCCTTTCCGCGGGCAGCAGCTCTCCAGGGTCCCGGGGGGGTGGCTCTTGCAAGGCCGGCCCTGCTCGGAAACGCCAGGGGGTGGACTTGGGTCCAGCAGGTGCCCTGACCTGCAGCTGCAGCCCCTCCCCAGCCAGGCCTCACCGTTCCTGGGACTGCCGTCTAGTTCCCAGCAGGCCGCCAGGCGGATCCCGTGGACTCAGCTGTCTGCCCCGCCCAAGAGTCTGCTCCTCCTCCTGCGAACCCTGGAAGCACCAGAGTCCTCACACAGCCCTCCTGGCGCGCAGCTGGTTGGCAGGAGGGTCCAGCCCAGGTCCCATCCTCCATGGGGGCAGCCCTTCGAGGCAGGATCGCTGCCCCTCCACGCCACGGAGTCCAGCCAGGCCCTGAGCCCCGGCCAGCTCCCCTCCCTGCTCGGCCGCACAACCGGCAGCTTGCTGGGAAGGAGCGGCACGGCGGATTCGGAGGGTCGCCACTCTGCGGCATTCCGCTGCTGCCTGGCACGGGGCGAGGGGTGCGCCCTCCCCTGTCATCCCTGCCCTTTGGGGCCTGGCGGGGAGGGAACGGAATCGTGTCCGGCTTCGCCGCTGTCAGAGCCCTGATTAATGGGAGGCGCTGCTCCGAGACCTCCTCCGCTTGTCTTATGCCGCTGCGCAAATTAGAAGCACAATGCCATCCATCTTCTCAAGGCCGGGCGCGCACCAGGCGGCACCACCCGAGCCGCTGCCCGCTCCATCCGCAGCCCCCACCCACCCACCCACTCCTCCTCCCCCCCGGGACACTCAGGTGCCCTGGAACCGCAGGCGGAAGCCGAGCCTCAGCCCACACCAGGGCCTGGCAGTGCTGGCAGGAAAACCTCCCTCCTGCCAGTGGGTTTGCAGGCGCCACCAGCAGCCCAGGGGAACGCTCCGCCGCAGGCCTGTCCAGGGCGGTTTCCTTCTGAGGAAGGGGGGGAGCTTCTATTCACTCACAGAAAAAAGAGCTGAGTGGGGGGGGGCAGGCCAGCTTGTTTCCAGTTTAGAGCCTCCTGCTTCCAGTTTTGCTCCCACTGGTTTCGTGGCAAAGGCGGCCTCACGCCTGCTGGTGGCTGCCCGTTGCGGCTGCCCCTCTTCTTCCCAGGGCTGGCCGGCGACCTCCAGTGGGCCTGTGGTGGCCTGCTGAACGGCCCCCCTCGCCAGGCGTGTGACAGCCGCTGCGCCTCCCACGCAGCACCGCTCTCGCCCAGCCGGCCCCTCCCTCCGCGGCTCCCCCTCCCCCGCCTCCTCTCGGCCCCCCCTTCCTTTTCCAGCCCAAGGAGTGGCAGGGGAAGGGGAGCAGTGGGGGCCAGTGGCTGGACAGCGATGGGTGCCCCACTCCCACCAGGCTGCTTCCTGAGGCAACCACTTCACTTGGCCTCCTGGATGGGCCCGGCCTCGGGGGGGGGGGGGGATAGTGGCCAGCAGCCAGAGGCCTTTGGGCGGGGCAGGACGCTGCTGGAGGTGAGTTCTGTCCCCGCCCCAAAGGAACACGGAGGCAGCCCTCCCCCCACACCCGCAGCCTGCAAACGGGGCTGTGGCAGAGGTGGGGAGGGACACTGGGGGCCACCTCCTTAGGCTGGCGAGGGAGGGGCCAGGCCCGGGGTGTGCTGGGGAAGAAGAGTCCTGCCCTGGGCCCCCGATGGCACCTCCGCCGGCCTCCTGGAGACTGAGGCCCACTCCTGACCCCCTTTCCAGCACCGACCGAGCTGTGCCAAAGGGGCACGTTCTGCACCCTGCAGTGGAGGGGCAGCCACGGAGGCCTCCCCGAGGTCAGGGAATGGTTGCCCCTTCCCCTCGGGGCTGCATCGCCCTGAGCCCAGGGCTGGAAGGCTGATTCGGACTCGGCCCTGAGAGGCGTCTCAGCTCAGCCCAGCCAGCAGCCAGTGCCCAGCCGGCCCGGCCTCCGACACGTCCCCTCTGACTGGAGCAGCAGCAGGAGGGAAGGTCGTGACCGGCCCTTCTTCTGACCAGACTCACCTGCGTCCAGCTTCTTTTCTCCGCAAGGGGGGGCAGCTTCAGTACCAGCTGAGGGGGAAGGATGAAGCGGCTGCTCCCAAATTCAGCACACCTGAGGGCAGATGCATTAAAGTGACCACACACACATCAGCCTCAACACACACACACATTGCACTGGCACTATGCTCTTGTGCAAACGTGCCGTCAAGCGCACCTGCGCTGCTGCATCGGGTTTGAGCGCCAGTGGCACTCGGTTGGCGCAGGACTTCGCCTGGGGCGTTCCAGAGGCGTGCCGGGGGCAAAATGGGGCAGCGCAGTGGGTGGTGACGGGGGCAGTGGCATGTGACGGATGTAGTGCCACATCCTAAACCCCGTCCCCAGCCTCGGCGGCCCCGATTCGGGCCGCTGCTGTGCACATTGACCTGCGCCTGCAAAACAGAAGGTGCAGATCGGAGCAGCCCCATAGGGCTGGCTGGGGTTTACCCAGGTGCAAGGGGAAAACTTCCCCTTGCCCTGGACTGAGCTGCTGCTGCCTCCTGCTGGGCTTAGGATATGGCCCTGGTATGTCGGCGCTGCTTAGGATTGGGCTGACACACACACACGCGCGCGCGCACACACACACATACACACACTTGAGGGGCAGAGTTTTGCATCAACATTTATTTGCATGACTTCATCAGAGGTTGGCTGGACTGGAACTGCCCAAGCAAGGACCCACAGACCACAAAGGACCCGCCCAGCAGATTACTGAAGCCCTACTGACGGCTGGCGGGTGGTGGTGGAGTGCTGTGGCTGGTGGCGCATCACGGAGGATGGGCCGGGAAGGTGGGGTAAGCAGAAAAACCAGGATGAGTCTTGCGCAGGCTCTTCCTGCCTCCCCTGTGCCCCGGCCGGCTGGACCTCTCAGACCCCTCTGGGCACGGAGGGGCCAAGAGGAACAAGCAGGGGGACAGGAAAAGTCCACCTGGCTCCCCCTGTAATGGGGCTGTCCCCAAGGTCCCTCTGATCACATGTGTGCTCACAACTCAGAGGGGGAGGAATGTGGGGGGCTTCACGTGAAGGAGGTGGCACGCACGTCATGACACATGCAGCCAGGGTTGAGAGCCACCCAGCTGCAGTTCCCCACAGAGGCACCAGTGCCCTGGTACATTTTGCGTGCACACCCGCACATTCTGACATGCAGGGATCAAGGCACTATTTCGGCACTTGGGCAAATGCTTTTGAGCAGTGATGTCACCTTCTCCTGCTTTGGCTGGCTGTGACAGCACCTCCTACGACAGCCGTTACTGCTCACCTCACTGTCACTGGCTGAGGGGCTTAGGAGAAGGCACCAGCGAGATTAGACAGTGTGGAAAAACACGCATGTCTGAACCGGGTGCAATCAAAATGGAACGTCTGTCAATCAGATTTGCAGCATGACGTTTACAATAGCTGAAAAACTGGAATTGAGGCCACCTACGCAGGCTGCCTGACATCAGCTTCTGAAAAGATTTCAGGACCAGAGTATGGTGGGGAGACCCAGAAATGAGCCAATTCCTGCCATGAAAATATGGGATGGATACTAAAGAACAGGGAATTGGAACCTGCACTCACGGCTATCGATGGCACTTCAAAATCCTGCATAGAAATACGTTGTGGTGCAAAAAGGACATGGAGCATGTCGAACTTTGAGCTTTTATAAAGGAGAACCCAGAAGTGACGTCATGTGATGTCGTGATGTCACTGCCCCAGACACCAGAGCTTCTTGTTAGTGATTACTACATCAATCCAATCCAATACATAGAGGTGTTTCTGCTCTCGTGTGTTACAGATATTGCCTTTATAACTCTTCTGTTTATGTTGACAATCACATCTGTTCAGTAATCTTTCCATCAGCCCTTTTAATATTCCACATGGAATAAATCATAAATTCACAGGAATACAAAATGCGCTTGGTAAACAAGCAATTTGCAAGTGCTTGATGGACATTTGCTCTCCTGACAACCTTTCAAGGAAGCAGGTTTGCCGGCAATGTAAAAGTAAGCATTTAATATATTAAAGCAATTTCAGCATAGAAAAGTTTGCCTTATTGCTGGTGTGAGGTCCAGGAGGTGGGCTGACCTGGGGAGGCGGGGCGGAATCTGGATACGGCCAGTTTGGGCCACACAGGGAACTCGGATCTGCGCCTGCTACACAGCAGGCACAGGTCTGAGTAGCCCATCGGGCTGGCTGGCTCCTACCCTGGGGCAAGGGCGCTAATGCTATTCCGGCGCAGGTTAGGATTGCGCCCCCTGTGTGTGTATAAAACACATGATGCTATTATTCACATGATAACAGATGATGATATTATTCATCATCTATAACAGGGGCAGAAAATTAAGCCGAGAGGGTTAATGCCTCCGTTTGCCCGAAGATAACAACTGAAGATCTCAAGGTCGTGAGCTCGAGACTCCCGGAAGTCTGTGTGAGCGGCAGACCTTGCAAACTGCGGCTGATTAAAAGCTGAGTTTCAGCTGCCTTGTGGGAGGAGGAGTGTGCTGAACTCAGCTGCGACTCTGGTGAGAGCAGGGAAGCCTCATCAGCCAGCAGACGACAGACGGGTGGCTAAAGAAAGAAGGCTAAATCCAGAAAGAAAGATCTGTTTGAGTGTGGTTCTTGAAAGATAGAACATTCTGTAAATTGTAAAAACCTTCGGGTTTGTGAAAAGTCTGCCTATGTAAACCGCCTTGAGTTGTAATCATTAGAGAAATCTAGTGACCTTAAGAAAGGCGGTATATAAATACATGTATTATTATTATTATTATTATTATTATTATTATTATTATTATTATTATTATTATTATTATTTGAAAATGAAGGCAAAGTCTGGTCATTATAATTGCTCAGAACAAAGGAATCAGCCACAAACAAGAAAAACTGCCTTCTGCATTTCTTACAAGATAACATTTATGTAAATGGCTTATCATCTTGGGATCAAGGAGGGTGACTTTTACACATACACGCACACACACACACACACACAAACACATACACACACACACACACAACCTCAAAGGTATCTGTCCTGCCTATGTTCAAGGCGGCTAACAGATCCACGCTCAATAGAACACCATCATTAAACATCACAAAATACCAACAATAAAACACCACTAATCAATGAAATTCCAAAGCATCTGCACTGACTCCATAAAACACTGTAGCAGCGAAGAGCAGAAGGCAAATTAGCACACACCACTCAAAGCCCATCACCAAAATAAGACATTAAAGCAGCATTAAAAACCCATCCATCTTAATGCCACCAGCAACAATAATTCTTTTAAAGAACCTCCCCCCACTTCCCTAAAATGCCACCTGGAATAAAAAGGTCTTCAGTCCCTGCTGGAAAACCTGCTGGAGACTGTTCTGGACCAATAAGTGAGGGAGCCGCTGCTGTGGAGCCAGCACAGAGAAGGCCCTGCTACTCGCTGCCGCACCAACCCCTCCTAGCGGCAGCACCCAAAGCAAGGCACTGAATAGCACCGGTCCTGCATTGTTTCTAGACACGGGGGCGGGGATAATTAGGTGGTAATGGGCCAATCATTTCTAGCAGCACAAGTCCCTTTGTGGCAGCACAAAAGACACACCACACCATTGGTGCTTCCAGGCCATGAGTGGCCCGGGCATGTCATGGGGGAGGAGGGGAGGGAATGGTTCGGGGCAAGAGGTGGATCCCAGCGGCACCAGCATGCACCAGGATCCCGTCCCCTCTTTTCCAACTTGCCCTACCCCTTTTCTCTCCTCCGACGTACACCAGGGATATCACTGGCTTCTGTTCAAAGAGATGCTTAGGCCATCAGGAGGCCTTTGCAGAGGTTATATTACTAGAATATTTTTATTTGCCTCTGGTAGGCTTTCTGATTTCCCCCCCCAACACACACACACACACACACACACACACACACACACACAAGGTTGCAAGCACCATCAGTGTAGCTGTGTTGTGGTCAAGGGTGGGGGATAGGATTGGGTTGTTAATCTTACTGCATTAATGTTTATTGCATATGTAAGCCACCTTGAAACGCTCATGGAAAGACAGGGAAAGCTGATTTCAATACTTGGAGAGTTCCTTGTCCTTGAGCCACTCCCATCCGCCTCAGTTTGCACCTAGTGCCACGTCACCTGCCCAGAGCCTCCACGGCAGCCTGACGCCGCCTTGGGTGCTACGTTGGGTGCTACGCTGCCTGGGGTGAGGCTTAGGGCTCTACCTGCCCAGGTCGACTGCCAGCATCTGCCTAGTCCTTGGGCTGTGCCTGAGCCCCGGGAGAAAGAGCTCCCCGTACACGGGGCAGCCCCCGCAGGCATCTTCCTCGTTGCTGGTGCCATTCAAAGTGGGCAGCTGGAGGACCCCACGGACGGGCAGTGCTTGTCTTCGGTCTTGGCCAGAATCGGACCTTGCGGGAAAGCAGCCGCCCAGAACAGCCGGGAAACCAAAGGGCTGACTCTGGTCGTCATGGAAATAAGCGGCAGCCGGAATTTGCAGCCAGAAAAGCAGCTCAAAGAACACTTTTATTTCACGAGCACCCTGACGGGGAGCCTGCCTGAGCGCAAGAGCCTGTTTTTCACATGCAGATGATTTCTTTGGATTGCGACCACAGAAATGAGAGCAAAGAGAACCCTCGTGGGCTGCGTGTGGCCTTCCTCAGCAATTACCTGCCTGGCAAACAGGAGCAAACGCCTAAGCGTATCACCCTCACACACAATATATAAAACAGAATGTTTAAAGGATCCAGTGATTTGCAGCATCACTTGGGCATCCGGCTGAAAGTATCAGACATCTGAAATGGGGTCCATGCAGGAGAGAATGCATTTCCCTGAGTGATGTCCTTGACTCGCAGCCCCTGGGCCTCTGTGGCCCTCCCAAGACAGGAGGGGCACTTTCTGCCTCCCAGATAAGTCACCGGGGGTGGCAGGCGAGGGGAGGGGATTTGAGCTCCCCCAGGAGGGGGCCGGCAGCAGGCCCAGAGACTGACCTCCAGGGCCTGAGCACATTCCCAGCAAGGACACCATCAGAATGCAGCAGGGCTTCCTCGGAGGACCTGGATCATCATTAATTCAGGAAATCTAGCTTAACTGGCAATAGCCAGGGGATGTCAGAGTAATTAATCTGGTCTGCCTGATTTTTGGTGACCTGGGCCAGGAGGGCCTGCACCTGACAACTCATGAGAACTCCGGCAGAGCCCTCCTGGAGAGGCCCACCCAGCCCAGCACCTTGTTCCCCCCCCCCACGAGGCCCAGCAGATGCCCCCATGCAGTGGTGTCATCTAAATGATTTAAGAACAGGTACTCACTTTTGATTGGCACGTG
>JAJKFI010000025.1:11626890-11645104 GCA_029204185.1 Lerista edwardsae | reverse complement strand
GACACGTGCCAATCAAAAGTGAGTACCTGTTCTTAAATCATTTAGATGATTTAAGCTCGTGGCCACAGCCCTGAGCTGACCTGGTCCACAGAAATGGAAGGTCACCTGTGCAACTTACTCGGCTCAATGAGGAAGAGCTGGGCGGGCCCCCAGCGTTCTGCTAATCTCAGGAAGTTCCCATTGTGCTTAAGGCTCTACTGGCCTTAAGGACTTCTGCAAAGAAAGGACTGCCTGGCCCAAGATACAGGACAGAGGGGATCGGACATCAGCAAGAGTAGCTAAGGGGGGTGCAGGAAGCAGCAATTGCACCAGGCAACAAGCTTTAGGAGGGCAACAAGCTAAGCTTGACCATAGTGGTCAAAATTGTGAAGACCTTGGAAAGTACGACTAATGCCATCATGTCATATACGATTGGAAAGGTAATTTGATGCTGACCGCAATGAAACAAACCACGTCTGTGTTCTATCAAAAGTTACCGCCGATTGACCAGAAAACCTTTTATTTATGTATTTATTTATTTCCTTCCTTACTTAAAAATTAAACTTGATTTTGCTGTTGGGGCTGCGGCTGCTGCGAAACCTTCTTTTGCTGCAAAACCAGGCAGCAAGTGCCGTAGCTGTGCCATGTATTTTACGAGCACGTGCGGTTTGGTGCAGTGGTTAGGCGAGGCCAGAAAAGAGCTGGGTCCAAATCCCTGCAAAGCCAAGGAATGCAGAGGCTGAGGCTGGGCCAGTCTTCCTTTCTCTGCCTCACAGGGCAAAGGAGAAGGCTTCTTGGGGGGAAATGAGCCTTCCTATTTGGTGCTGCTGCTCCTTTTGTGGGGGGTGGCATCACCCCCTCCTCTTGCTCCACCAAAGGGCCTGGTCCATGTGCGGCCTGCGCCCAGTTGCCACGGCTCTTTGGGCAGGCACCTGCTGTGAGTCTTTCAGCCAACGCAGATGCCCCTGAGCCAGGCTGCCCTTGGCCAACTTCCTCAGGGGACAGCTGGAGCCCAGCTGGGCGAGAGGCCAAGATCCCCTCTCACCCTGACAAGCCCCGCCGTCCAGGGAGCTAGAAGCTGGGTTGATGGGTTGATGGACTGTGCAGAAACAGGGCAATGAATGGGCAAGGGAAGGGCCAGAGCTGGGCTGGGTGGGTGGGCAGATCATGCTAGGAAAGATGACTTGACTCCCTGACAACCAAACAGGTTCAGAAGCAATCGGGGCTTGGAGGACTTGCAGTCAGTCAGTGACGCTGGACAAAATGGTCACTGCTGCACGTACTGGCCTGTGGGAGACCTTCCTCTCCATCCTGGGTCTAGTTCTGCTGCAGGACACACCCGACAGCCAGACGTTTCACACACACCCTGCGGTCCCCGTATCTGCGGCTTCTCTCTCTCTCTCTCTTTTTTTTAAAAGGGGTTCTTGCAGCCTTCCTTTGGAGGACTTGGCAGAATGCAGAGACCTTGACGTGGCAAGGGAAGGCGGCAAACAGAACGACAGCAAACAGCCACCATTTGTTCCTGCAGTCCCGTTGTGGCCAGACTCCCGGCTGCTGAATCGGGTGGCCTTCGACTTGCCCGCTGGCCATCCAGGGTGGGAAGGCCCTGGATGGAGAACAGATGGTGAAGTTCCACCAGGGGAAGACGGGCTGCCAACAGGCACAGATGAGAGGGACAGGACTGTTTATTCCACCGGCTGGGTTTTCCGGGGAGTGTAAACAACATAACAGGGGAGATCTGAATTTTGTCTCTCTGAGCAGGGGCATGTGCTTGTTTATTTGTGGAAGGCTAACGCCATCTCCTTTGATGCTGGCCGCATTCCACCGTGTCACCGGGTTTCATTTCTGTAACCACCTCTTTCTTTCTTGGGAAGCTGCGCCTGGAAGTTCGTCCACATCCATGTGGCCTGGGAGGCCCCATATTCCGCTCCCATATTTGAACACACAGAGGATGCTTGTGACCAGTGATGTCATGCAGGGGGTACACGGGGGTACGTGAGTACCAGTTTCTAGGATTACAGTTGGCCCCGCCCATTCGCCCACCCACTCGTTGACTCCGCCCCCTGCAACATTTGAATTTCCTGCACGTTTGAGTTGCCTGCACGTTTTCAGAGCCAGGCAGGCAGGCAGGCAGCAAGCGGAGCCTTGCCTTGCCTTGCCACTGAAAAATGAGCTGCTCTGGGGTTTTGGGACTGTTGGGTCACTTTAACATGATGCCAGGCCTCCTTAACATGTTCTGGGGGTGCTGTGGAATACTGTTGCAACTGTTGGGTCAGTTTAAAATTGTCTGAGGCCTCAAAAAGGGCTTTTTTCATGTCACTTCTTGCCACGACATCACTTCTGGCTTATGACATCACGTCCGGTGGGCGGGTCCCGACATGTGCCAATCAAAAGTGAGTACCTGTTCTTAAATCATTTAGATGACACCACTGCCTGTAACCCCCGGTCCATCTAGACCAGACTTGCCTACAATGGCAGGAGCTCTGCCTCCAGGGTCTCAGGCAGAGAGACGTCTTCTCCATCACCTGCTCCCTGACTCAGTATGGACCAGCATGAACTGCTCCACCACCCTGGGGACATAGGAGAGCTTTGAAATGGGGTGAAGTGAGGAGAAGGAAGGACAGAAGCCAAACAATTGAGCACGCAATCCTCACCTGGAGTTAGGCCAGCACAGGTAGGCCAGCAAAGTTTGCCTGGCACAAGGGCCACCGTAAAGGGCGTTTGGACCACTCTCGGAGTCAGGGAGGACGGCGCATGTCTGTGTGCTGGCCTCCCTGACTCCGAGAGTGGTCCAAACGCCCTTTACGGTGCCCCTTATGCCGGCCTAACTGTGCTGGCCTAACTAAGCCAGCCTAACTCCAGGTTGGGACTGCCCCCTAAGTCTCTTCCCAGTTGATTTGTTGTGGCAGAGCAACATCACATTTAAAATGGTCTTCTTTCATTTCAGTCCAGCTGACTGAGCTCCATGAGATACACTCTTAATGTGGGGAAGAGTCCAGTGGTGCCTCCTTAGGAGACAGGGAAAAGTACTTGCAAGTCACAGGTCAGGTCATGCCCGTCTATAGATCCTGCTGCTCTTGGCAGCGAGTTCGACTGGGTTCAGTGGGATTTGCTCCATTTTGTGTGTGTAGGGTTGTGTGCCTAGGTTTGCAGTCTTTATTTCTTAGAACAGGAGCTGTCAGTGGAAAGAAAAGACCCCACATGATGGTTGCTGTGGCTTGCGAGATACCAGCGGAAGGAATTGTGCTTTGTAATCTGTTTTTCTGGCACCAAGCAACAGATTTGCATGGAAAATCCAGTTGCCAGTTTGAATTCCAGCCAGTTTCATCTGTCATCCCATCCCATTATCAATGGCTCACTTAAAAGCCAATATTTTTTTTCCTTTTTTTCTAATTGAAGATTTTTCACATTTACATAAACATGCAATGACCAAAGCTGTTTTGCATTACAAGTTCCAGGCAATGTCAGAAAGTCCAGGACTCCTCAATGCCAGAGCAATAAAGACCCAAAAAGCTTTGCTGAGCGCCCCCCCCATCAATTGGCACCATCAGTCCAAAAATGATCCACAACAGAGAGGTTGTATTATACTCCTTTGACTGGAGCCAAACCTCATTCAAGCCTCAGTTATCCCAAATTTTCTCAAACCAGCCTGCAACAGGTGGCAGAGATGTGCTTTTCCATTAGGCAGCTGGCTGGAGTCTAGCACCTGACATCATCATCATCACCAAATGAATTTTCTTCTAATTTCTGAAATGGTCTCAGCATTCCGGCATCCTAAAAGTCTATTGTAGATAAGACTGCCTGACTGTTTTCCTTGCATGAAATAATGAGACATTTGCATCCATGCATTGATTCCTTTCCTAGCTTCTCCACAAAGACTTTTCTGCTAAAAGAACAGCGCTGAGGAATAAACATTCAATGGGACTTAGTAGAAAAAAGTGTGAGATTACTGGAGGTTTAGTGCAGAAAGACTACGTACCGTGAGGCCACAGGTATTGCAAGAATACAGAGCGTCTGGTGTCATGGCAAGAGAAACGACAGGGCACTTTCTGGATGAATGACTGCAGTGGATTCAATAAGCTGCTTTGGAATACAATTCCATTCTTATGGAATTACAGATTGTGAGGGGGTTTGCATACGATGGAGCTTGACTGGCAACTAGAAATGGACACACTCCACTCATCCGGATTCAGCTGGGCTCATTTTATCTGAGAACTCTTGAGCAAGGCTCAGGGCACAATCCTAACCTGGCACAGTTATCCCATATTTTCTCAAACCAGCCTGCAGTAGGTGGCAGAGATTTGCTTTTCCATTAGGCAGCTCAGCTGGCTGGAATCTAGCACCTGTTAGGCCGGCACAGTTAGGCCAGCAAAGCTTGGCCGGCACCAGGGACACGGTAAGGCGCATTTGGACCACTCTCGGAGTCAGGGAGTTTGGTGCACATCCTTGTGCTGGCATCTCTGACTCAGAGAGTGGTCCAGACATACTTTATGGTGTCCCTTGTGCCAGCCGAACTGTGCTGGCCTAACTGTGCCGGCCTAACTCCAGGTGAGGATTGCACCCTCTGTCATTTCCAATAGTTCTCTGAATGTACAAAAAGGTCCCATCCACAAAGGATCACAAGGAGGAAAGGGAAAGGAATCCTTGGAAATTCCCACTTGCCAGGCCATCCAGAACCTTGCTGTGGGTCCACAAGCCTTGGCAAGTGGCACTTCTGGGGGCACTTCTGCTGTTAAGATTTTCTGGCCCCCTCCCCTTTGAGCCTCTCAGGCCACTGAGGCTGGAAGCCAATTTTTAAAGAATGGGAATGAGAGAGGGCAACTTGGAATGGCCAACTCTCTTTATGCACCAAGACAAATTCAATGGTATTTTTGCAACAATGATTTCTGCAACAATCTTTTTTTTTTCCGAAAGGAGGATGGGATAAGATGGAAAATCCCAGCTCTGAAGCTTCACTAGCAGCAATCTTATATGATTAGCACAAAATGAATGGGTTGTTAAGCAGCTGTTTGGAACAGCCCTTTACTTGGCATACTGCAATCCTGTACCCACTTTCCGGGGAGTAAGCCCCATTGAATGCAGTGGGGCTTACTTCTGAGTAGACATGCTTCAGCTTGCAGTGCTAGTGAGGGATGTTCTTGAAGGTCCTGAAGTGTGGAAGCAGCTTCCCGGGGTTTGCAGTTTGGGGGGTTGAGGCCTCCTTGCTCCTGTCGAGATCTGCAGGAAGGCATGACAGCTGATTCCTTCGCAGCCCCAGAGAGATTCCATTTGCAGAGCTACAACCCCCAGCTCTCTCGGTGCTTGTAAAGGTCACATCACCCCTTTTGGCCACAGCATCCTGCTAGAAGCGAAACGCGACTTGTTTGTTCTTATCTCTAAAATCCATTTCCGAGTTTCTCTTTATGGAGCTGTCACATGCACAGGGGGTTAAGTAAGCAGTTGGCAACGCTGCTTGATTGCTCATGACATGCACTTCAGAGCTGGATGGGTCCGAGTCTCCCCCTCCCCCTCCCCCTCCTCCTCCTCCTCCTCATGATGCAGAACTTGCCTGGGCCCAGCACCTCGCCATACGCCTGCATGCTGCACGCAAGGTGTCCGTGCCTGGTGGCTGTTGTTGTTTTGCTCTGCCAGTGTTTGGGCACTTCCTCTCCATCTGGGAACAGAGCAGTTTCAGCCCGGAGACTAACAAGGCCACTGCCTGCGATCCCAAGTTGCAGCGTGGCAAAAGGCTCTCCGGTTTCTGTTCTGACAGAAACACTCTGAGTAGGAGCCGCAGCGCCACTGATGAGGCCATTCATGTTCCAGGACATCTGGTTTTATTCTGCAATCGCTTGCACAATTTATTTCTTTGAACGACGGGTTTGAGTGCTGGGGAGCAAATAAGCCTGTAAAGATGATAACACCTTCTAAGGGAACAGTTGGCGCCCCACGTGTCAGGGAGCCTGCACACAAGCACACACACACACACACACACACACACACACACACACACAGAGTGGAATACGTCACCTCGGAAGGAAACTGGAGGCCACATGCAGAGGGGACTGGTGCCTGGCTGCTGCTTGTGGCATGCAAAGCCTCTCAACAGGGGCATAGCCAAAGAAGTGCAGGGGGTACGACTGCACCGGGCTGCAAGCTTTAGGGAGGCAACAAGCTGAGCATGACATTAGTGGCCAAAATGGTGAAAACCTTGGAGTGTGTGGATAATATCAACATGTTATACTCCATTTGATGTGGAATTTAATGCCAAATGCAATGAGACAAATCAAAGTGCAGTATCTTCATTCTATCAAACGTTATGGCCAAAAAAGCCAGAGAAAAATGAAAACACAACTGTGATGTCACTTCCTGATGTGATGTCACTTCCGGGGCACCACTTCGCCCTCCGCACCAGGCTACACATCCATTAGCTACGCCGGTGCTTCTCAAGGCTACCAATGCGTTGGGCACCCGCCTGAGAGCCACAAGGTCTCCCTGCTCTACCACAGTGGGGGGGCCGGGAGCCACGGAGGCTCTTCTCTTGCTTGCCAAAGGCCTGTCAAGTGTAACGCCAGGTCAAGGCAGCGGGACAGAGACCTCCAGCCTTTGCCCTCACACACGCCCCACAGCTACACCTGAAGCGAAGGGCCGTTGGCCACTCCACCGTGACAAGCGCAAACCCGAAAGCCGCCTTCCCCGAAGGCACCCGGCAGGCGAGTGGCATGCTGAGAGTCGCACTCCCTGCTGTTCTGGAGAAGAATGTCGCCATTTGTGGCGGGCCAGCTCAGCCTCGGTCGTCTTGCCGCTTTAGATTGTCGGAGGTGATGCATTATCGCAGCTCGCTTAGCCTGAGAAACCTCCAATCGGGTCCATGCTCGTGGGCCGAGAGAGAGAACAGCGCCCCGGAGTTCTCCGCCAAAATGGGGGGAGCTGACGTGCCAGCTTGCTTTTCGATTGGCTGACGAGAGCCTCGTGCTAAAACGCGCTTCCCTGCAAGACGACAGATGCGAAAGCGGCACCAAAGCTGCGCCGAACTCCTGCAACGGGGATGAAAGCTCCCCTCGCCAGCCGGCTGCAGGGTCAGCAGAGTTGCACGTCTGCTTCAGTGATGTCATGCAGGGGGTACGCGGGGGTACGCGAGTACCGGTTTCTAGGATTACAGCTGGCCCCGCCCATTCGCCCGCCCACTCGTCGGCTCCGCCCTCTGCAACGTTTGAATTTCCTGCACGTTTGAGTTGCCTGCATGTTCTCAGAGCCAGGCCGGCAGGCAGGCAGCGAGCGGAGCCTTTCCTTTCCTTGCCACTGAAAAATGAGCTGCTCTGGGGTTTTAACATGATGCCAGGCCTCCTTCACATGTTCTGGGGGTGCTGTGGAATACTGTTGCAACTGTTGGGTCAGTTTAAAATCATCTGAGGCCTCAAACAGGGCTTTTTTCATGTCCCTTCCTGCCACGACCTCACTTCCGGCTTATGATGTCACTTCCGGTGGGCGGGTCCCGACACGTGCCAATCAAAAGTGAGTACCTGGTGTTAAATCATTTAGATGACACCACTGGTCTGCTTGCTCACAAAAGGTGGACCAGGTCAAACCTCTCCTGGAGCGCCAACTGCTACGCTTACAAACATTTGTTTAGAAAAATCACACAGCTCCAGCACATCCAGCATTAGGCATCGGCTAGTTGGAGAGACCCTCTCTGTAAGAGTGTGTGTGTGTGTGTGTGTGTGTGTGTGTGTGTGTGTGTGTGTAATTGGGGTTGCCAGGCTCCTGCAGCCCCAGCCCCACCCGCACCCATATTTCCTGGAGGTGGTGCCATCCTGCCTGAGATGCCTGGCATTTCAGCCCCCCTGGGGAGGTCCTGCTCCAGGTTCCATCTCACCCAAGGCTCCATTGGCTTCTTCCAGACGAGCTGAACCCCCCCCCCCCCGACTTGGACTGTTCTCAGTGCAGAGCACTCCAGAGCGCCACTCTCTCACGGGGGTGGGGTCGGGGCTTGCGTGTCCTTTCCTTTGCGTTGTTCCACTACATGACATTCCCCGTGTCCTTCCCTATGACACCACCAAGGCCACAATCCTATGTGCGCCTTCGTGAGTAAACACATGGGGCTTCCTTGTGAGTAGACGCTGGGCTGCTGAGCCGCCCAAGCAATTCCCAGCCAGCCCTGAAAAGAGCAGCACACGCTTGCAAGGAGGGAAAGTTCGGAATCAGTGCCTCAGAGACTTCCCCCCCACCCCCGCCAGTCCCTTCTGCTGACATTTCCTGGGAGCGTTTTTCTTCCTGCAGCATCCGTCCTCTCCCTCCCGCCTGCCGCGGTGCCAAAATCAATCTGCAGAGATGTGAAATAGCTCGCCCAAGAGGCTCGTGAAGCTGCACTTCCCTGTGGAAGGTGAGCAAAGATCTGGGGCGGGGGGGGTGGCATTTGGTGGGGGCCCTTAAGAAGAGAGGCCGATCTCTGCTGTCACAGGAAACGCAGCCAGTGGGTGGAGAGAGGCGGCTGCAGCCAGCCCGGCAGCCCAAGAGTTCTGGCCCTGTTTCCTGTACACTTCTAAGAGCGCAATCCTACCTCCAGGGTAGTGAGGCCGGCACAGTTAGTGAGGCCAGCACTGGAGTGAGGCCGGCACAGTTAGGCCAGCAGAGCTTGGCCAGCACAAGGGACACCGTAAAGCATGCTTGGACCACTCTCGGAGTCAGAGAGGCCAGTGGACAGACGTGCACCATCCGAGAGGGGTCCAGACACGCTTCACGGTGGCCCTTGTGCTAGCCCAACTTTGCTCGCCTAACTCCGCCAGCCTAACTCCAGGTGAGGATTGTGCCCTAACGCAGTGAGTAAAACCAATGAACACCAAACCAACACCCTCGCCACCACATACCTGCCCCCCATGTATGGCACATAGGTCAGTGAACTGCTGTGTGCTGGACATCAGTTTTTTTGGAGGGGGGGCATCCTTCCCACACTTGTTCCTCCTGCACAGTAGCAGAGCTAGAGGGAGGAAACAGTAAGTACTGCAGGCACCGCAATTTGCCATGGGCCTAGCTCCTCCCCTCGCCATCAGAGCCATTCTGGGCAGCAATGGCAACACAGAGATGCTCACCAATCCAAACAGCGTCTCCTGTGCATTGCCGTCGCTGCCCAAAATGTCTCCAGTGGTGCACTTCGGCGCCTGCAGGATTTACGGTTTTGCTCCCCCTTTGGGGATGCTGCTGGCCTGCTCATCAGCCAGAGTCTTGACGGCTGACTGGGAACGGCTTGGACTGCGTCAGTGGTGCCCGAGTGAACATCAGAAGAGCATCAGAAGAGCACTGCTGGGTCAGGCCAGGAGCCCGACTGGTCCAGCATCTGGTCCGTCTGCCCAGGGGCGTTTCTACAGGGATGGCAAAGCTCTAAGTGTTGCAAGAAGTCTTACCCTGTCATGTAAACCCCTCCTCTCCCTTGCTGCTGTAGCCAGTAAGCAATGCCAAGATGTTGCTGTTCCCTGTGAGGATTGGCTAAAACGGTGCAGGAGAGGAGTGATTTCCACTGCAAGGTAAGGCTTCTTGCAACACTTAGAGCTCTGCCCTCCCTGTAGAAACGCCACTGCATCTGCCCCATCAGACATGGCCGGAGTGCACTGAGGCTGCACAGCTGCAACAGGGGGGGGGGACCGGGGGTGGTGGAAGAGGAACCCGAGTACAGGCCTGCTCTGGGCACTCGCAGCCCAGCTCTCAGGGGTGCCGAACAGCCCAACCCTGCTCCTGCGCTGTTCTCACTGGGGGCCAGGGAGAATGTGGGGTTGGTGGTCTCTGCGGGTCTCCAGCCGCAGGGAGCGTGTTTCAGAGTGGAGCCCAGCTGCAGCTGGGCTGTGTGGAGAGCGACCTGGGCCAGGAGGCAGACCCGCCCTGCACCTCGGAAGGCCTGGCTGGCAAAGGGGCCCCGCGGCCCACTCCTCTTTCCTTTTGGCCGCGCAGGGTGCAAAGCGGGACCCTCGGCAGCTGGACAGCCGGCTCCCACCGGGGGCTCTCGTCTGATCAGCAGACCCTCGGCGGGACTCCGGCTCCTCCTTGCTCACTTCTGCAGCGGGGCGGAGCCCAGCCTGTGCTGCAGGGGCCCAAATCGCTGCAAAGCCGGGCAGGGCGGGGTCTTCCCCCGCTTGCACCCACTTCCTGTCCAGGAGCTCTCTCCTCCCCCCCCCCAGTCCCAACGTCCTTGTTTTCCTCCCTCCGCCCCAGCAAAGGGCTCTGATGCCAGGCTGGCCAGGCTGAAATGGATGCATGTGGCCCTTCCGGTCCCTTGGGCCCGGCTTGCAAGGGAGGCCCCCAGTGTGGCTGGCACAATGCAGGGGGGGGCACTTGCCCCGCCAGGAGTCTGGCAGCAGCATTCCAGGGTCCACGAAGGTTGTGCAGGAGACCCTCCCTGTGGACTGTGCCCAGGAGGACCGCACTGCCCTCCCTCCACCCCCTGCTCTGCCCCCACGGCAGCCCCTCCTTTCGCCAGGCAGAGGCCGGTCACGCCCACCCACACCCACCCCGCCAGCTCGTCTCCAGCACAGGCGGTTCTGCAGCGAGCGAGCGAGCGAGCGAGCGTCCAGGGCGGGAGGGGCAGCCCAGGGGCTGGTCTCACGCCTCGCGGTGCCGCGCAACCCACCCACCCACCCACCCCGCCGTCGCCTTGGCCAATCGATGCGGCGCTCCCGCTGGGCCGTTTTCATTTCATAATATTTATTGGCTTGCTTTATTGTCAGAATCATTACAGTTCAATGTGCGGCATGGATTTTATGCCAGCTCTACTTAGTTCGCCTTGTTTCTTAACACTCCTCTCGCTCGGCACGTGGCAGCTCTTGCATCTGCCTGCCCAGCCGCCAGGGGACAGGGCCCCTCCCTCGGGGCCTCCATCGGCCCAGGTACGCTCCCAGTCGACCCCCCCCCGCTCAGCCTCTCAGTCTGGAGGGGGCGTACATCTGTCCTGGTAAAGCCAAAGGAAAGACGAGAGCACAGGTTGGCCTGGCCAGCTCGACCCAGCACCTGAGCTCAGGCTTCCACCTCTGCTTAGAAGTCACAAACTCCAGCACCCCCCCCCCCACACACACACACACACCCGGACTAGGGAATCTGCCAACCCCCAGGGAAGGCAACCTTCCCACATACCCACACCACATATTCCGCCTGCAGACCCCCGTCTGCCCCAGAGGCTTCTTCCCCCCGGCTGTCCTGCACAGGAGCCAGTTGAGCAAGCTGACTAGGCTGCAATCCGATCCACACTTTCCTAGGAGTAAGCCCCACTGAACAGAATAGGACGTACTTCTGAGTAGACGTGGACTGTGCCCTATTTCCCTGTGGGGCTCTCTGGGACCACAGGCACGAAGTACGCCCTTGGAAGGTCTGCTAAAGACAATGGGGAATCTGCACAGTCCCAAAGACCAAGAATGGAAGCCGGGGTGGGGGGGGAAGCAGTTCAGCCACACCGTGAGCGTGAGCAGGGGGAGGCCGGAACGGTTGGGAAAGGTCTGCGCCTCCACAGCCGGCATGATGTGGGAGGGCCAAGATATCAGTCACAGTGGCGTAGCTAAGAGGTGCAGAGGGGTGCAATTGCACCAGGCAAGAAACTTTAGGGGGGCAACAAGCTGAGCTTGGCACATGGCCAAAACTGTGAAAACGTTGGTGATTACGAACAATACCATCATATTATATAACATTGGAAAGGCAATTCAGTGCAGAATGCAAGGAAGCAAACTGAGGTATAATATCTTTACTCTATCAAATGCTATTGCCAAAAAAAAAAAAATAACAACCAGAAAATGAAAATACAATGTTCCTGTAAAAATTGTGATTTGTTAAAATCATGGTTACACATCATTCAATGTGGAATTTCATTCAGAAAGCCATGAGGCAACGCGGAGTGTAATACCTTCGTTCTATCAAAGGTTCTGGCCAAAAAAACAAAAATACAACTCTGACGTCTTTTCTTGTTGTGATGTCACTTCCAGGGCCACATTCTGCCCTCTGCACCGGCTGCACTTCCAACAGCTACGCATGGATGCCTCGCCTTCCTCGCCCCGACACGCATTCCGAGCAGCAGGCGTGCTGCGCCCAGACAAAAGCGAGCAGGCGGGCGCCTCGCCTGGCCCAGTCCCACCCTCCCTCCCACCTGGCGCTGGTGCCCTCCCGCCACGGATCGGATCGTGTGGTGCTGCCGCCTCCCACAGCAAGGCTGTCACGAGCCGAGCCGGGCAGGGTGGGAGGGGCTCGCTCGTCCCGCACATTTCCAGCGGCCTCTTCCCGCACTCCGCCTCTTTGTCCGCCGATCCTCGCGGGCGAAGCCCCACCTGCCTGCCGAGCTTTTAATTTGCTTTTAATGTGCGGTGCACTGATACACTTAGGAAAAAAAACAAAGGGAGATGTGTTTTTCTGTTCCTGTTCACGTTTATAATTAATTCCTAATCTGATAATGTTTCAGCAGAGGGAGAAAGTGCCGAAGAGGGAATCCTCCGAGAGCCGGATCCGTGCCTGCTTCACAGAGCTGCAGGTTAACCCCTTCGGCACTTTGGGGGAGCATCCAGCTCATGCAGCGGGGCTGTTGCTGGGCCTTCAGGATCTGGGCCAGGACTTGAAGTGCAGCCCTGACAGTCCTCCTTGCCAGAGCTGACGTCTCCTGCGGGCTGCATTGTCAGTCCAAAGCAGGAAGAACTCACAGCGCAGGGAATGTTGCGGTGGCCTCCCCACAGGGCCAGCTAGTCTTGTGTGGCATGCAACCACAGTGAGCGGACTGCAGACTCCCCCCTGGACTCCCCACAACCCTGCCTTCCCTCAACCTCCAGGAAAACCTCCTGCAGCCCCATGTTACGCTTGAAGACAAGAGCATTGGTCAGAGGGCGAAGAACTCCAGCCAGGGCCTGAATCCTATGGAGTCCTTCACAGCAGTGGTTCCCAAACTGTGGGTCAGGACCCACCAGTGGGTTGTTGTGAGCCAATTTCAGGTGGGTCATGAAGAACCTAGGGCAGCCATATTGAAAATATGAGACGCTTGGAAGGGGGGGTGTCTAGTTTTGCTTGTGCCAATGTCATAAATAGGCTTTTTTTCCCCCCCTGTCTGATTCCCCTGGCGGCACCATGAAGGCACTTCCGGCCATGACATCACTTCTGGTGGGTCCCGTAGAGACGGTCATTCCAAAAAGTGGGTCCTGGTGCTAAAACGTTTGAGAACCAGTAATTTACGGGATGAGCACCGTGGGCCCTTTCTTAGTTGAGGAAGTTTACGACGGACATTGACGGCCCCTCACGGCTGCTGCCACCTCTCTGTCTGTTCTCTCAGTTGGTTTTTTAACCATCGGGGTTAAGGTGGAAGGTGGCCCAGAAGTGCTTTAAAATGAAAATATTCCTGGGGTTCAGCTTTTTATATTTTCAGTTCCTATAAACACACAGGGGATCTTTTGCGGGGCAAGCTCCTCAAAGAGCCTTCTTCTGAAACTCGATGAGCTCAGGCGGGAGCAGCCCTCCGAAGGGTGTGGTAGCCCGCTCTGGAGGCCAGTGGCTCAGCTAGCAGGGGTGCCTTGATTGAGGCTACCCATGGAGCTGCAGGAAGCTCTCGGGATGTTGCGTGTGTGTGCGTGTGCGTGTGCGTGTGTGTGTGTGTGTGTGTGCGCGCGCGTGCGCCTCCTCAAGGCCTGTGGAATCAGAGGCCTCTTGTTGTCAGTCTACTTCCAAAGTGTGGTCTGGGCTGAGTTGTGCTCTCCTGACAAGCACCCACACATGTAGCTGCCTTGGGTGCTCTTTGGGGTACAAATTGAATGCTGCACATACATACAGTGGTGTCATCTAAATGATTTAAGAACAGGAACTCACTTTTGATTGGCACGTGTCAGGACCCACCCACCGGAAGTGATGTCATAAGCCGGAGGCTGGCGGACCCCAGGTCTACCCGTGGCTGGTTCCTAGCCAGCGACGACGTCAGTGACGAGTGGGCAGAGCCAGCCAGTTCTGTACAGTGCCTGGCGCCTACAGAACAGAAAGCGAAGAATTCCCCCCACCCCAATTGCAGCTCCAATAGCGATGGGGACAGTCTCCCAAAGAAGCCTCACACCCAGAGCGCCAGTGAAATGCTCTGGACTGGAGAGACAGCGGCGAAAGCCTTTCCTTGGTCTTCGCGGCTCGGCGAGGTGGAGTTATTCAAAATTGCCAGGGAAGTTGAAAATTGGCACGGGGGCAGCAGCCTCGAAGCCGAGGCTGGCTGAGCAGAATGAGGCAGGAACCTGTGGAAGGGGCTGAGGGGCGGCACCACTCCGGACGGCACCCTTGGGCGCTTCCCCACACCAAAGCCTGCTTATGCCGCTTCAAAAAGTGCCGGCTCCCCTCCGTCCCCTCCAGGGCCCCCCTCGATTTGCCACCGCACCCCCAGGACGCCCCTTCTCCCCAGTGGGCTGCAGACTCACCAGAGTGGCTGCTGACTCCACGTGTGTGGCTGGAGGGAGCGAGGAAGGGGGCTGTGCAGGACAGGACTTCCCCACTGCAGCCCTTCACCCCCCTAGGAATCCGGAGTCGCTCCCTTTAACCCTCTGAGTGCTGGCCAACCAAGAAGAAAAGCTCTTTGCAGAGGAATCGGGAGGGGGGAGGGAGAGTGAAGTGGGCGGAGTCAGCCCTAATTTTAACTAATGGAACTGAGTTCCCCCGCATTCCCCCTGCATGACATCACTGCATACATACAGACAGTGTATTCCAACATGCCAGGCACCAGGGGCCTCAGTAAAGGGGTTGTGGGGACTCTTCACCTTCACGTGGCCTCGATCCACCACCACCATGATAACGCTTTGAGACCTGCAGAGGTCAGCTGGCTCCCCTTCTGTTCAGGAGGTCCCTATTCAGAAGCTCACCTGCCATCATGAGCATCTTGTTCCAAGAGTAAACCTGCCCCAAGGAGCACCTGGGGGGATGCAAGGGCATCCAAGGCATCCTTCATTCTCACACAGTGCAGTCGGGGTCTGACCTCTAAAACCAACTTTGCTGGTAAATAAGAACAAGGACCTCATCCTAACGACTCGGCGCAGGCCTGGCTCGAAAGGTCAGCATTAGCTTTGCCTCGATGTCGTGGCTGCTGCGCTTGCATCTGGCAGAAATGAGTATGCAAAGCCACGGCTTCTGCAGCACTGGGTCCAAGGGCAACCTTGCTGAGAATGCTGCATGCATAAACCAAGTCCCCAGGTGCTCACTCTGCGTTCGCTTTGCAGGAGCACATGCCCCGCGTATCAAGAAGGCACATGCTCGGCGCCTCCGCTCTCCACACTGGGCTCGCCTGAAGGCATTTTCCACCCACCCACACTCCAGCATCCAGACCATTTTCTCCCTTCGCTCCCCTGGGGATCCCACTGCTGCAATGCAGTGGTTCTCAAACTGCGGATCGGGACCCACCAATGAGTCGCAAGCCAATTTCAGGTGGGTCGCGAAGCACCTAGAGGAGCCATATTGAAAATAAGGGAAGATGGGATGCTGGAAGGGGGAAGGGCTATGGGGTTGTTTGGCTCGTGTCAAGACTGTAAATCGGCTTTCTTTCCCTTCTGATTCACTTTGCTGTTGGAAAATGGCTGAGAAATAACCCAACCTATGGCTGCATTTTCAGGAAAGCAGCAGGCTCTGGCATCATAATGGTAGTACTTCCGGGCATGACATCACTTCTGGTGGGTCCCGGACAGATTGTCATTCTCCAACAGTGGGTCCTGGGAACCACTGGTGTATAGGATGTTGAGCAGCAATGAAGTTCCAGCCCAAGAAGGTTTGCTCGGAGGTGCCTGAGGAGCCCTGCTCCTAGACGGGTAGCCGTCAGAAGTGAATTCACTGGCCCAGACGGCTGCCTGCCTCGCTCCTTCTCAATTCCCCACCTGTAAAATGGGCAGGATCCTGGAGCACATCTTGGGGCAGAGTGGCAGGAGCTCTGCTTCCCACCCCTGCTTCTGCCTCCGTCATCCCAATATGGGGACGGGGAGCATTGACACAGAAGACTCTGTGAGCAGGAGGTGATGCGGACTCTCCCTGCCCCTGCATCTCCCCTCCCCACCGTCTTCCCCCAGCCGATGTGGGGGCGTTCGCAGGTGTGAGGCAGCGCACCCTCCTTCCCATCTGCCATTCCGGGCAGAGCGGGGTGGGGGGGCACGCAGGAACAGAGCGGTGCCTGCTGAAGAATTCCTGCCAGGATGCCTGAGCTCTCTTGGGCAAGCCTGAAGAGCCCCTTCGGGTCTTTCAGCCAGGAGTGCCTTGCATAAGAAAAGGGGGGAGGGAAGGAGCTATTGGTCCAAACGCATTGATGCAGGAGTTAAGTAGCCCCAGCCACCTGTCGCAACCACCGTTATTTCCTTCACCTGGCTGTCAGCACACACACACACACCCCGCCCAGCCACGCTGCATCCATCTTGAACTCTCCTGGTTGGAAGGCATATCTCCCCAAACCAAGTTCGAAACCACTACGCCCCTCTCCTGGCTGCGAGCGCACAGCCCAGCCATGTTTTGCACCCAGCATGCTTCTTCCTGGCCGCCCGGCCATGCTGCAACCAATAACAAATTAAAGCCTTGGCGAGAATCGAACCCGCGACTTTAAGGCTCCTGGACCCTCCATTGAACTGGCTAACTAAACGTGGAAAGCTGGGGATTCGAACCCGTGCTGCCGCCATCATCATCGAAGCCCCAGCGAGACAGCGGTAATAAGACTACAACAAGTGCGAGCCAACGGTGATGAGATTGTTGCCCCTTGACCTGCGGTTTCACCCCGGCAGATGCCTTGAGTAAACTATTAACCACAAAGTAATGAGCTGACTGTCAAAACGTTACGCCAATTCCTCAAAAGCATCGGAAAAGTCGGCTGTCAAAGTCAGGGTAGCCCCGCCGTTCTCCGGAATCCCCGACCACATGGTTAGAGCAAGCTGTCAAACCACGAATTGTCAAAGCTCCCCTTTAAAGGGAAAGCCGGCTATGTGAATGGGGTTTTTATGAATGAACTTGATGTCTTTATGGATGGGGAATGCATTTTATGAATGGAATACGGGGTTTGTGAAGGGAAACGGTCATGTTGGACTCTGTGCTTGTGCGAACTGTGTAAGGACAACGTAAAATGGCCGCCGATGGACAAAATGGATGCCGATTCCTCGGTGAGCAAGCCATAGCCGTCGGATCCGGACTCTGGGTCACGTCTTCAGCGCCAGCATCTCTGATTTCCGCCAAAGACATTTGCATAGTAGATTTAGATAAACTTTTAGTGGAAAATAGGTTTCTTCAAGTACTGGGATGCATGAATTATACCTTTGTGTTTATGAATTGTACTTTTGTGTTTGAGTAATCTTTGCCCCCCTTGACCTTACGCCTTCCTCTCAAAACTCAATCAAGTCTGTACCCCAGCGATTAGCCCTCCCCAACTCTTTGTCAAGCCATCTACGACTTTGTCATGCCAAAGATTAGCCCTCCATCCAAGGCGCCGGTCACCCATCAGTTACGTGATCATGTCTCAGGGAGTTCCCCGAATCCACCTCGGACCAATCGAAGGTCTCAAAACTCCGACACACCAATGATCAGAAAAGGATTAAGCGATTGATCCTGATTGAGTATTTTTATTATTCCACATTTGCATGCATAAATATATAAAACTTCTTGTCATTAATACTTTGGCACGCAAATTAGGGTGACTCTTTGCACGCGCATTTGCGACCTGTTTGCGTCTTATTGCAATAAATATTCTCTCCGGAGTCTTCATCCAAGTCCAGCTGGCATTCTTTCTTCCGTCGACGTTAAATCTTTGGGTAAGCTATAGCAGGATCCCGCTTAGGGGGATCGGGAGGGTAAACCAGAGGGGGTTTGCGGACTCTGCTTTGGCAAGAAAGGGGAACGCACGCTGGAGAAACGGACCTTTCGATCTTGGGAGTGCTGCCTCTCTTAAAGAGACAGATGCATAGAGAATTTGGCTTCTAGGCGTGATTTCCTCCCACAACAGCATAATCTTATTTAAGTCATCGGGGATTAATAAAGGAGTGTACAGATCATCTGCTTAGTAATTATTCTGGCAACACATTTCACATACCCTGGAGGTAGAAAGATGGGAATTAAATCTCCACATACATTTAAAAAACCATTTTTAGCACACGCACGCACAAATTTGTTTGTGGGGGGGAAGAGCAGGACAATTTTAAAATATGATAGTTTTACATTACTAACGGCCCAAACTCATCTTTAAATGGCCCAACTCAACGGGCCGCTGATGTGGAATGTGTTGTGTATTTGTGGTAATTATAGCAGAGTTGGAGGCTCGCGGACC
>JAJKFI010000025.1:11581999-11605928 GCA_029204185.1 Lerista edwardsae | reverse complement strand
CGTTGCAGTGGTCACAGAACAGCTTCCGCCAGTGCACACTGCAGGCCCCCTGCTGGGGAGGTTCGTGCTGCCGCCTGGAGGCTGCTGGATCCAGGGAGACCTGCTGGAGCAGCCGGCGTGACCAAGGTCCTCACACTGGGCCCCGCACTTTGGGGGGCCCTGCACCAAAACAGTGAACACGCTGCCTGCTGCCGCAGCCGGGATCTCTGTGAACTGCAAGTCAGTGGGGCGAGCAGAGCAGCTTCACCTGGGCCCGCCCACCTGTCCCGTCCTCCAAACTGGAGGTGGCACCACCTATTTCCAGGGGCCACTCACGGTACCACAAGCACTTTCCTTGGCCAGTGTGGGGGCCCCGCAGGCATGCCTCACATTAGACCCCCCCCCCACTCCTGGAGCCGGCCCTGGAAGCAGCTCAGCCCTTGGCACTAAGCAGGTGGGAGAGAGGCAAGGAGGGGTTGGACGGGGGGTGGGCAGGACAGTGATGGGGCAGCCGTGTCGTGAACAAAGGAACAGCCCGGCCTGGCTCCGACTCGGGATAAGCCCCAGGAGAAGGGAGGGGTCGGGGGGTCGCTTGTGCGGTGGACACTCTGTCGGACAGTGCAGTCAGCTCGGAAGACCGGCCTGGGCCCCTGGCCTCAAAGGCAGCCTGCGGGCTGAGCACCCTGCGCCACTGGCTGCGGAACCCACCAGGCGAGACACAGCTGGGCTTTTTTCCAAGTACTCTCAAGCTGTGTGTTTCCTGGGCCTTCGTGGCTTTGATGAGCACCGTTACCCTTCACAGACCGGGGTGCCTTTCCTGCTGGGAACGGGGTCTGCTACTCCAGTCCAGCCACTGGGCTGAGCTGCCACGGGGGCTACCTAGGAACTTAATTGGGCACGGGTACAGTCTCCTGGACCACTGGGGGCTTGCTAGTGGGCAGGGGGGAACAAGCTCCACCACCCAAGGTCTGGGGGTGATGCCAGAGCCCCCGGGACCTTGGCAGGCAGGAACGAGGGCGGATCACTCCTGGAAGGGGGCAGGATTGTCAGTGGCTGAGCACAGCAAAAGCAAACCCCCTTCCCTGGCCTGATCTGCCTCCCCAGGTATCACCATGCCCGGGGGCCCGGCCCCAGCAAATTTCCATTTCAAACGGTTCGCTTTCCGATTTTAAAATATTAAAATCAAGCAGTACCAATAGTGACGACTAATATTCAAAATTAGCTATCCAGCTAGTAATTCTGTCCATTGTCACAGAATGAAACATGAAGCGAGCCATATTTATAGCCTATCATCTCCGCACCCGCTGACTGTCATGTCTCAGATATCGGCTTCAAACCCCGAGTGACAGAGCTGTCGCTGCCCAGACCGAGCTCCCATGTTTTATTGATGGTTGTCAAATACCAAATGCCAGGGGAGGAGAGGCAGCGAGTCAACTCAAATATCAACGGTCTCAAATACTGTCAAAAACATCGAAACCAGGTATTGAGGAAAGTAGCAAGCCCCTAAATATATAAATAGGACATTGAGATGACAATTAGAGCAGGATTTGTGTCAGGTGGGGATTGCTGGGAGGAAAAGGACAAATTAATCTGAGCTCCATTTTCTAGTCCTTGATTGTCATGTGTGTCCCCCGCACCTTATAAAAGAGGGTCGTTCCAGGCAGGATGCCACTCGCCCTCCTCTCCACCAAGGCTGCAAGGGGGGGAGGGAGTTTTCAGCCCCGCCGGACCTGTGTCAGCAGTTTGAACAGGTAATGTGCAGCCCTCGTTATATTACAATGGCCATAAAATTTGCAGGAGTTGGCTCCTGCAGGAAGACAGAGGGAGAGGAGAGGAGAGGAAGGGAGGGCGAAGGCACGGCAGGGGAAACTGAAGCCTTTGATTTCAGGTGCCTCCGTGAGGTCTCATTTAGTGCCTGAATGCAGACAAACGGTGGGGTTTTTTTCCTCCAAAATGGCCCAGCAGCAGGTCTACAAAGGGAAAGAAAAACGTTGCCATTTTCTAGCTCTTGCTGGTAAAATAAACTTGCAGGCCCTGAATGAGCAACAAGCCTCCACGTCGCAGCCGCTGCCTAGGCAGGTAGGCAGCGCGGGGCTCATCACTCCGGCAGGATTGGTCCCTCCCCGCCTGGCTGCTGGCGCAGTAAACGATTCTGTCCCGAACGAGCGGCGGCAGAATGTTGACAAACTAGAAAGGCTGCCGGAGACAGAGACAAGATTGATAACAGCGGAGCGCAGATGGAGCATCCGGGGGAAATCAAAGGACGGCGCCGCGAAAAGAGTCGCTCGCTTTTTTTCATCATGACAGAACTCGACACTTCAAGGAAGCGGGAGAGGAGCGGCAGGCGCGGAAGGAGACACGACGACGACACCACATTGCCCTGTTTCGCTTGTGCCCAAAGGCCGGGGCCCGCGGAGGAGCTCTGCGCTCTGCTCTCCACGAGCAGCCAGCCCTGACAGCCCACTCGCGCTCCCGGGGTGCCCCCCTCTGCGCTCACCTTCTCCCCAGCACAAGTAAAGACCTAATTAGACGAGTCTTCTCCTTTCCGCTTTCGGAAACTTCTCTCCATCTACGTTCAGAACCTGCTGCCTTTTCCAGACACAACATTTTTAACTTTCGGGGTTTTTTCCCCCCAAAAAAGGTCTTGACAAAATGGACAGGATTTTTTAAAGCAGTAGCTTGACTTGCGCCTGATCCAGCCCCATGCAGGAAATGCGGTCAGGGCCGTATTATCCATTAGGCTGAGTCCGCTGGAGCCCAGGGGCCCCGCAGAGACCAGGGCCCATCCAGTTGGCAGGTCTGGGCGTCAGCCTAACTCATGGTCATCCTAATCTCCAGATCAGTCTCCCTGGGGGCCAGAGGCAGATCTAAGGGAGGGCAAAGCTCTAAGTTTTGCAAGAAGCCTTACCTTGCAGTGGAAAACACTCCTCCCCTGCACCGTTGTAGCCAATCCTCACAGGGGAAAGCAACATCTTGGCGTTGCTTACTGGCTACAGCAGCAGGGGAGAGGAGGGGTTCACATGACAGGGTCAGGCTCCTTGCAACACTTAGAGCTTTGCCCTCCCTGTAGATCCGCCTCTGCTGGGGGCTCCCCATCCAGCCGGCCAACCCTCCAGCTAGCAAGAGACTACAGCAAGACCAACCCTGTAAAGGCGAGCTCTCCAAGAACCACACGGGGCCGGTCCCACCTCCAAGGATTAATCTGGGCTGCGCATGGAGGCTGCATCACTGGGAAGCTCTCGTGCAAGCCTGGGTCTGTTGGTGAATTTTTCCCCCTTGGGGGCACATCTCAGAAGTGCCCGGCTTCTCCGTTTCTTGCCCCTCAGATTCCCGCCTGTGTTTCTGCTATTGTAGGAGTGGAGGTGGGTGGGGAGCTCCCATGCAGGCCTGGGTCCACTGGTGCAGAGAAGTCCACCTGCGGCTGCGTCGCCTAAGGTTGGGGGTTGGCTGCAAAGATGGGTGTGTGTGTGTGTGTGTGTGTGTGTGTTGTAACAAGGCAATAGATGGGGAAAAGTGATGCACTGGCTGAGCTGCAGAGGCCTTATTTGGGAAGGTGGGGGGAGGACCCCTGCCCGGCCATCCACCAGCAGTTTCCATTTAGTGTGGCAGGAGCTTCCCTGAAGAGCTTCGGAGGGGGCCAACAGGACATGGAAGCCTAGGGGCCCGGCCCTGGATTAACACGGCCTGAATGGGGCAGTGGTGTCATCTAAATGATTTAAGAACAGGTGCTCACTTTTGATTGGCACGTGTCGGGACCCGCCCACCGGAAGTGACGTCATAAGCCGGAAGTGAGGTCGTGGCAGGAAGTGACATGGAAAAAGCCCTTTTTGAGGCCTCAGACAATTTTAAACTGACCCAACAGTGGCAACAGTATTCCACAGCACCCCCAGAACAGGTTAAGGAGGCCTGGCATCATGTTAACGTGACCCAACAGTTCCAAAACCCCAGAGCAGCTCATTTTTCAGTGGCAAGGCAAGGAAAGGCTCCGCTCGCTGCCTTCCTGGCTCTGAGAACGTGCAGGCAACTCAAACGTGCAGGAAATTCAAACGTTGCAGGGGGCGGAGTCGATGAGTGGGCGGGTGAATGGGCGGGGCCAGCTGTAATCCTAGAAACCGGTACTCGCGTACCCCCGCGTACCCCCTGCATGACATCACTGGAATGGGGGCCTCACACCTCATTATTGGGCACATTATAATGCTTGACAACATCATTCTGATGCCCCCATAGGTCAAAGCTGTCTCCAGGCCTGGGCCATCCAGGAAGAGCCCGGGGGCCTCCCTCCAGCATGAAATCCTCTGCAAACCGTTTACCGTTGATTCAAACGTACATTTAGTGCACCCCCAAATTCAAGCCCATTCCCTTCTATGGGTGGCGCTACCCCACGTTTCCAAAGAGGTGACCCTGCAGAGCTGGCTCTTCCAAGGGCATGGATGAGAAGGTTCACTGGTGTATGAGCTTCATGTGCACGCTGAGGCGTGCATTAGGTCTGAATGACACCTGAACTGTGCGTATCTGGATCTCTCCATTCCGTTTTCAGCAGTGTCCAAAAACCGTCCAGAGGAAATTTCACCTGCAGTACCTGGAACGAGGCATGCCTGGATTTCCAATAGACTCAGCACACAGGCATGGCCAGGCCAGGCCCAAGATCTCCAGACCCCTGCAGTGATAGGCGAACTGGTGCCCCCTTACCCATCAATGCACCCCCTCTGCTCCTCCACTCTCCAAAGTCCTGGCTCAGCATCTCCCACCCTCCACATTCCCCCTTCCTCTCTGTCCCCCTCTTCCTTTTGCCAGCCAGGGAGCGGACAGTGGAGGCAAACACGTGGCCAGCGATGGGGCTCCCCACCAAGCTACTGCCTGGGGCAAGCTCTTCAGTTGGCCTCATGGATGGGCCGGCCCTGGATATGCCCAGAGTTCCTGTGCACATCAGCAGTTAATGGGCTCTTGCAAATAGATGGTCCATTTTCAATTCCTAGGAGCACTACTTGGGGCTGAGAAAGACCCTTCTCTGGAATCGCAGAGTGTGGTGGTGAGTCAGTGTCAGCCATTCTGGAGGCCAGGGTTGCCTCAAGGAGGAGCACCCTCTTGTGCTGTTCAGAGAACCTCCACCACCACCCCTGCTTCGCCAGAGTGTTCCGAGAAGAAGCCCAGCATGAGGTTCCAAACACATCTGGTGCCAGTCAGCATCTTTCATCCCTTCCTCTTTCTTGACGGGGAGTGAGATGGCAACACAACTTCAATTTTTTTAAAAATTCTCTGTGTATGAGTGTGTGCGTGTGTGTGTGCGTGCGTGTGTGCGTGCATGCGCGCGCGCATGCTCACGCACACGCAAAATTAGTAAAATACATATCCATTTCAAGGAAACAGTAGAAGGAGTCAGGGGAAGAGCAAAAACTCCCAGGACTGTCACTTTTTTCTTCCTGGAATCTCCTCTGAAGTCTCCTTGTTCAATGCAAGCAGGAATTTCCCCTTGTCACTCACAGGGCGGGGGGAGCCGGTGGATGTGCAGGGCAAATTAAGCGGGGCATAAGTAATCCCACAGGTCAGCCCTCTTTCCGGAGGCTTGCTTGATGTGAAGGAATCAGTGGGGCATGGGGGGGGAAGGAATCCAATGTTCCTGCACTCTCTTGCCTCCTCCTGTGGCACCGCAAGGCAAAGCCACAGTCTGATTTCATCTGAGCCAGGGCTAGATGGATGCCGAGGTCTCTGCAAGGCCTCAACCCACCCCCAACAGGGACCAGAACAGGGCCTTGATGTGGAATACGGCTGGTGTGCAAACGTATTTAAAGGCTGATTGATTGGGGGCACGAGCCACCAAGAAACAGGCAAACTGGGCAAGAACTTCTGAACTGAATAGGGTTGCCACTGCCAGCGGGGTCATTTCTTGTGGCCGACTCTCTTGGCTTATTCTGCCCAGATAATGACAACAAAAGCAAAATGCAATAAACGCTCAAGGGAGTCTACTATTACACAAATACAAATGGCACAGGTGCCACTTTTAAAATAAAAGGTTGTACCCACGATAAAAACTCCCCACAGTGCACACACAATGCATTGAGATCGCTGGGAGCGGCCACCCCCTGGAGAGCACCCTTCTGTGTGCATGTTCCTTGGGATGGGTGCACAGGTGATGCCACCCAAAATCTGTTGTCGATGAGGCTGTAACAGGATACAAGGAAGCAGAGATACGGGAAATATTCCTGGTCATTTAGACAATGAAGACAAGAGGAGGTGCTGGGCACAATCACATTGGCAGTCTGTGGTTGAAAGGCACACGTCCCAATTGCCGTGCCAGCATCCCGTCGAAAGGCTTTGCTTTCCAGTTTGAAGTTGCCTTTCTTCTTCCAGAAACGTAAACTGAAAACAGTCAGCAGTCCCTTTTTACCTGGCCTTGCAAGCTCTGCTCTGTTTTCCTGCCAGATATTTGCAACTTGGCTATTGTGGTTGCCAGATCTCAAAATGAGTCACTTCCTTGGTTTCATGTGCAGGTTGCTCACTGGAAGATGGGCACTCTCAGGGCCTTCCTCCGACACAACCAGTAGAAGGAGGCATCTCCTTCCTGGCCTGCTCCAAACCGTGGGAAGCAGTCAAAGACTGTCTTCCAAGTCTCTCCGAAACTCATTGCCCTGCTTGTGTTAGTGCCTGGCGTGTCAGCCCCTTGGGACAGAGGCCTGTGTGCAGTGGTGTCATTCAAATGATTTAGGAACAGGAACTCACTTTTGATTGGCACTTGTCGGGAACCTGGAACTAGTCACGGAGCCTGTTAGGATCCGGAACGCCCGTTCTGGTCTGTTCCCCCTGAATGACATCACTGCCTGTGTGCACACTGACAGCCCTGTTATGTGTAAGTGCTGAAAATTGGTTCTGCTCAGCACAGGAGTGTGATGTGACAAAGTCACAGAGAAAAACTTCCTTTGGGAAGGAAGCAGAGATGCCAGCCGATACAGGGAGCCCCCAGTCCGCTTTGTCTGCTAATTCGCCATGTCAATGGGCGCAATTTGCATGTCACATTTTGCACTAATTCTCAAATATTTATTACAGTCATGTTGTACACATAGAAACAATGTCTGTGTGCACACGCGCGCACGTGCTTTCGCTTGCAAAATATGTGCAGTACGGGCTCTCAGTGCCTTCCCAGCTGCCACTCCAATAAACAATTGCAATTTACATTCACGGTCACCAAAGAAGGAGAAATTCAAAGAGACCTTGTGTGATCTACACTCACTCTACATCTTTGGCCCGTCTTATGGCGGTTCACTTCCTATGGCCCAATCCTGCCACCCACCATCTTCCAGCGTGCAGCCAACAGAACTCACACTCGTGTTGTGTGTTGTGAGGGAGCAATGAAGCGCTTTGTGATGGCATTGCAGTTGGACAGGCCCATGAACGTCACACTGGCTGGCTCAAGCCCCAGCGCACGCCAGAAACTGCGTTCCATGCCCACTAGTGCAGGGGTGGGTGTGGGTGGGGAGGGGGTACAATGGGGCAGGGGAGGGTGGCTCCCTCCCCCAAAGATCCCTGATAGGTAAGGCAATATTCATGACAAACGGCCCCTGCCACCTGCAGTTTCAGCTCAGGCCCAGGGACAACGCAGCTCCAGTGATGTCATTCAGGGGGAACGGACCAGAACGGGCGTTCCGGATCCTAACGGGCTCCGTGGCTGGTTCCTGGTTCCTGACAAGTGCCAATCAAAAGTGAGTTCCTGTTCCTAAATCATTTGAATGACACCACTGCGCAGCTCCCCTGCCAGATCATCTGCAGCTGCCCCAACTGCACAGACTTCTCCACTCCGGCGCCAAGAATTCCAGACAGAGCCTCCTTTGCCCATCGGCGCTCGCTTTGCAGGCCTGCTGCTCCCTGTTTCTCTGCCCCACCACTGCTGCTCCTCACTCCAGACTGAGCTGCGATGGCAACGAGTCCTTCCTCTCCTCCTCCTCCTGCCAGACGTCCACGTAGCGCTACCTGAGAGCTATTAGCCTGTATAAATACCTCCGCCGCCGCGGGGCTCCCGGTGTTTGGCTTTAATTATGCTGAGCTAAAGTCCTCCGGTAAAGTGTGTGATTTGGGGCTCGCTCTGTTTGCTCTGCACTCCACTCAGATGGGCTCCCGTCTAAAAGGACTCTCCATACTACTCAAGATGTGGGAAGGATAAAGGATGCTGAATGGAACAGGAGCGATGCAGGCTGGCCCGAGGCAGGGGAGCATCGGATGTGGAGGTGGAGAGCACGACGGACCTTCCAGAGACGTCCTCTAACTCAGGGGCAGCCGTGTCAATGGCGGGGAAGTACTCCGGCACCAGCCCCACTGCGCAGGACAGGGTCCCACTGAATTGTGCTGTGGGGTCACGCCTGCCTTTCCTTGTCAGGGTGAGCAGGAGGAAGCGGCTCGTTGGCACTCGTGTCCCCAAAAAGTGAAATGTGAAGCAAATGTTGGGATTCCTCCTAAGGAGAAACATCCAAGAATGTTCAAGGGAAACCAACCGAGTTTCTATGAGACAAATTAACTTTCTCAGGGGGGTAGTTTAAAAAAAGTGCTCCTGTCAAACCACCGGAACCAAGTGCAGGGGTGTCAAAACACATGGGCAGAAACAGACACATGTCACTGGAGACTTGGTGTCAGAAGTATCGCCCTGGAAGAGATGGGGGGGGGCGCAAATGACCCCTCTAGGGACTCCCAATTGGAAGGGGTTTCAGACGCCTGGGACCAACGATGTGGAGGGAAGTGACACCCATAGGGTCATCTGCCTTGATTTCATAAGAACATCAGAAGAGCCCCTGTGCTGGATCAGGCCAAAGGGGGCCCACCTACTCCAGCTTCCTGGATCTCCCAGTGGCCCACCAGATGCCTTAGGGAGCACGCGAGACAACAAGGTGCCTGTATCCCGTTGCCTCTCCCTTGTATCTGGCATTCTGAAGCAGCCTGCTACTAACGTAAGGAGGTTGCACAACCCATGATGGCCTGTAGCCCACGATGAACCTTTCCTCCAGAAATCTGTCCAGTCCCCTTTCAAAGGCACCTAGGCCAGATGCCATCACCACCTACAGTGGCAAGGAGTTCCACAGATTTATTACCCTGGTCAATTATAGATCAATTACCCTGTAGAGTTCCACAGATTAATTTCCTGGCTTTCAGTTCAGCATCTTCCACAGAAATTGGGCTGGTGACGGCCTCTTCTTCCTCCAGTTCTTCAGCATGATTCCGGTATGCTGCCCATTCCAGTGCTTCAGTACCTGGCTCCATTTCTCCCAGCACCTGCTTATAAACATTTATAGTTCTTCCCCCTGTAAAGTTGGTGGGTTCTGTGGTCTCCTTCGGGGTCTCTTGGGGGAAAGGGTGGGAAGTTCCGAAGGACTTCTGGGTGTCTCCATTTGGGAAGCCCCAAAGCCTCTGTGCTGGTGCAAGAAGTGAGTTTTTTTCCCCCACAGGGGTTGAAATGCCTTTCGAGCCGTTCAGACATCCCAGGGCATGTCCCTCCCATGCCCCAGATGGCCACGTCAATGGTCCTAGGGGTCTGAAGCCCCATTCCTATTTGTCCAGGGTGCTGGGAGGAGTGCCTAGCAGGGCCACTTGCCCCCCGCATCTCTTGCGGGACGTGTCTTCTGACACCAAGTTTCCAGTGGCGTGTTTCCACTTCTGCCACACGTGTTTTGACAGCCTCACTCGTGGTTTTGGTTGTTTGATAGGAGAGGGCGTGCAAAGCAATCGGGGGCTTCTTTGCTTTCTGCAGAAGCCAGGAGCTGGAAACCAGGGCCAGGAAGGTTTGAGCCAAGAGGGCAAGCCAGGAGTTATAACCAGGGAATAACACTAAGAGTGCAGTCCTCACCTGGAGTTAGGCTGGCACAATTAGGCCAGCAAAGTTTGGCCGGCACAAGGGCCACCGTAAAACGCGTTTGGACCACTCCCGGAGTCAGGGAGGATGGCGCACGGCTGTGTGTTTGCCTCTCTGACTCCAAGAATGGTCCAAACATACTTTATGGTGGCCCTTGGGCCGGCCAAACGTGGCTGGCCTAACTGTGCTGGCCTAACTCCAGGTGAGGATTGCGCTCCAAGGGTCAGAAACTCAGGCAGAGCTGGAAAAAAACTACAGTAGGCCCGGCAAAATCCCGACCTCAGCAGGAAGCCTTCGTAGCAGTTGAGGAGAGCCCACGCTGGGCCACTGCAGCTCCAGGGAGCGCTCGCTTGACTGCCCCGGGAGATGCCCCCAAGTGGAGTCCTGCGGTGCTCCCCGGTGCTCTCCCTCGGCCGCTCCTGGCAGGCGTCCACTCGCGTGGGGACCCCAATGTGCCACCCAGGGAGACCGACCGTCCCTCCTGCCGCCCTGCGTGGCGGGGGGGCGGCCTCCGAGCATCTTTGCTCAAGACAGAGAGCCGGTTCTCAGCCTCCTGATTAGCTTCTCGTTATTCACTTCATTACTGTAACTCCAGAGGAGCGTCCGCATGCGGTGAGCTCTGCAGCTGCATCACAGTCTCTGCCAGAGTCCTTTAATGTGTGCATAATGAGGGGAGATGCGGCCGAGGGGCTTTTCTCACCCCAGAGCTGCTAAAGGAAGGGCCGGGAGAAGACGTGACACACACAGGGTGCAGAGCAGCAATTAGGCAGGCCCCAGTTGGGTCTGCACTGAGCTGAATTGGCCTTTGCGCGTGCACTGAGGCTAGGGTCAAACCAGCCCTCCTAAGAGTCACCGTACCTCTGCATCTGTGGGAAGAGGAAGCTCACCTTTGGGAGCTCAGGCAGCGTGACAAGTGGGAAGGCTCCACGTCTCCCAAATTCCTGTCCGTGCCAGCGACGTGGGCATTTCTGACCATGCCCTCCACCCGGACCATATACGAGAGTGGCACAGTGTGTGAGAGCAGGTGCCTGGCCAGCCCCAGAGAGTCTGTTGCCCACACAGAGTCTCCAGGCTTAGGTGCCATCAAGGACAATGATGGTTGTGCTCTCATTTCATGCTCTTCTGCTTCCAGAAGATCCGGCTGTGCACACCCAGTTTCAGGCATCAGGTCTGCTGGGGGACCACCAATGGTGGCTTGTGGTGTTCATCAAGCCATGGCCAATGAACAGAGGATTTTGGGCTTGCAGGGCTGTGCCTGCCACCTCCGGAAGTGCAGTCGTCACAGTGTGCACCACCCTTTCCATGCTTCTGGGCGGGGCAGGAGTGATCCGCCTGATTCCATGGGCACTGAAGACCTTTCAACCATCCACTACTGAGTACAGGAGCATCAGCCAAATCCAGAGTGTGCACTGGGCAGGAGGCTGTGGGTGCCAAACAAGGCATGCAGCTGTTCAATGGTGGCAGAGGAAGCAGCTGTCTAGGTTGGGAGGCCTCAGACTCCTTGGAGTGGGCATCCACCAGCACGCACAGCTTGGCACCCATGATTGGGCCAGCATAGACAATACAAAGGCCTGGTCAAAGCTCCCCACAGCCATTCCCAGGGGCATAAAGGGCAACAGGTGGCACCATCCAGTGCTGTTGACGTATGGAGCAAGATGTCTCCAGTCCCCAGTGGCAGCATCCATTCTGAGCCACCACACGCACGTCCACGTGACCGCCTTCACCCTGGGCACATGAGGGAGTGTCTCGTGACGTTGCTCAAAGCAAGATTTGCATGCTCAGTTCTTCAGAACATGGGGCTTCAGGCCAGCCTTTGGACACCAGCTGGTGAATGCTGGGTCTCAAGCAGTCCTCTTTTCTGCAGTGTGGTGGGGCAGAGTCCAACGGGCAGGGCAAAAGGCTGCTCAGACAATGGTAAGTGGCTTGATCCATCTGCAACTGCAGTAGCTGGCCCTGCTGGGGCTACCTATCAGCTGCAACGATTAGCCCGGCAGAGGACCCTGGGGCCACATTTTTCAGCCCCCCAAGCAATTAAGGTTCAGGGTCTGTTAGACTGGTGAATGGGCAACCACGTGCCAGTGGAATGCTTTTCCCCCAGTGAGGACGGCGAGCCCTGCCTGGTCTAGGCGAGAGCACTGCTGTTCCCCAGGGGGCAAGAAGCGAAGCGGACGGGCCTCTCCGTCGCGTCTGGCAGGGTGGGCGATCGGGCAGCTCCAACACCAGCAGGTGAGGCGTCGCAGAGGAGGGCGGGAGGCTTGGAAGCATCCCAGTGATCCCATCACCGTGCTGATTTCAGGAGAGATCCCGCCATCCTGGAGCACGCGTCTTTGGGCAGGCCCCCGTGTCGTTGTGTGCTCTCCTTGAGGAGTCGGTGTGGAGAGCCCAAAGCGCCTGGAGAATTTGGTGAGAATCCACCACAAGCGTTTCACCGTCCATCCACTCCCCCACCCTCTTCCCCCAGCAGCCGTGCCGATGGAGGGCACACCGCAGGCCACAGTCGGGGGGGGGGCGGAGCAATCAGATGGCCAGCAAGTAAAACTAACGTGGGTCTCCTCAGACCCTGCCAGCTATGTCTGAAGAGAGGAAGGGGCCGGGGCCGGGTCCAAGAAAGGGAGACAGGATCCATCATTTGCAACAGCTCAGACCCCCTCCCACCCCATACCTCCCCACAGGCCCACCACAGCCCACCCCTGCTGCCACTTTACCTGCTCTGTTGCAGGCCAGACCCACCTGTGGCAGGTGCACAGAGCTGTTGATGACGCCCATGTGCTTGGCAGCAGTGTGCCACCTGCAGTGGCACTGTGTCCTCTACTGCAGCCAGTGTTGTGAAGGCCCCATAGGACTAGGCCAGGAGAGACCCAGGTCTGCCTCGGAGCCCCTTTGGTCACAGGGCTCTGCAGGCTGGATCAGGGGTCCTTTGGTCAGTCACCTTCTGCAGACACTTTATGCTTATGTCCAAGGCACCCAACTTCAGGGGCTTGGGGGGGGAACCTTCCTCTTTAAATGCAGGCCAGCCCCTTCAAAACACGGAAGGAACTCCCTCAAATCCCTTGGGATTTAAACTCCCATGGTTCATCCCATGGTTAGTGCATCATCTTCAGAACGCCAGATGCAGGGGAGTGGCAATGACATGTAGGCATCTTGTTGTCTCGTGTGCTCCCTGAGGCAACTGGTGGGCCACTGTGAGATGCAGGAAGCTGGGCGAGAGGGGCCTTTGGATCCCGTGGGGCTGTTCCTCCGAGTCCATGCCATAGGAGCATAGGAAGAGGAGCATCTGGCTCTGGTGGCTGTCCAAGAGAAATGCTGTGGAGAACCTCGACTGTCCACCAGGGTGTGACCTCAGGATTTAGCTCAGGCTGCCGCGCGGCCTCTCCATCGGGCTTAGGACTAGGCCGTATGGCTGATTCCCAAGCCCGCCCCCTCCCATGCTGGCATGCCTGCCGGCACGCCCATCACCCACCCACCGCCTGCCCAGACGCCCCCTTCCCCCGCCCCAGTCTATGACCTACCCAGCCTTGCAAAACGTGGCTCTCCTGCTGGGTCCACGTCTGTGGGGACCTTCCAGTCCTTCAGCTCCCTCCCCTAATTCTTCATAGGATGTGCCATATTGTATCAGGACCTGCAGTAGGGGGCGCTCCAGTATGGTTAGGGGGCTGCAGCCTGCCTCCCCTCCCCAGGCTGACCTTAAGGGCGCAATCCGACCTGCTCCCTTGGGCCACACAAGAGCTTCTTGCGTCAGCCCAGCGGCAGCAGCGCTGGTGCAAAGAGCTTGGCTGGTGCAGGAGCAGCTCTGGGCTGGGGGAGGGCGTTTCTGGCCACACCGGGAGGCGTGCCCGCTTGGGGAGGGGGGCAGAGCTGGGATGCGGCCATTAGGAGGCCACCTCCAGGCTGGCATCCTTGGCTCTGTGCCTGTCAAGCAGCAGGTGCCTATCTGAGGAACCCCAAGGCACGGCCGGTGCCTACCCCGGGGTAAGGGCATAAGTGTGCCCTTGCCCCAGGGAGGCTAGAGCCAGCTCCCAGCTGGCACTGGATTTGGCCCAGGCCTGCTGGACTTGCCACTCCAGCTCAAGTTAGGACTGAGGCTTGGATCCAGCCGAGCCGCTTGAGGGTCACAGGGGACCCCCCCGCCCCTACAGAGCCCCAACACGGAGTCTCCTGGCCCGTCTGTGTTCCAAGAAGTGCTGCTGGGGGTTCCAGCCGGACGCTGGAATGGCCCTTCCCTCGCCCAAGGACACTTTGCCCCCCTGCGTCCCTCCCCGCTGAACAGCCTGCACTCGTCCCTGAAGGCCACTGCAACCGGCTCTGGCTGTGCTTCTCGCGTGATCCCCCGCGAGTGCCCTTCAACCCCTGCAGGCCCCCTGTGGCTGGGGATAGGAGGCTCCTCGGCGAACGGCAGGTCTGCAGCAGGCGCTCTTCCGGGCCTGGGCCTCCCTCGGCTCTCGGCGTGGGGGCCTCTGCAGCAGGACAGGAGCCAGGCCTCTTGGTCGGCAGGGCAGGGGCTGGCTGTGAGGCTCCCCGCTTCAGCCTCCACCCTGAGGACTGGTGCGGCGCAGGGTCCTCGTTGGGGGTCATTTGCCCCACAGGCTGCAGGTGCCTTTGCAGAGGCCACCTTCACGGCAAATCTGGCCGGAGGAGCTCGGCCCAGGCGAGCTGCTCTCACAGCAAGTCCCCGGCACGGTTCCGGAAGAGCCACCCGCCGCCAGGTGCTTCGGCAGGGCTGAAAAAGCGGCTCTGGCCTTGCCGTGAGCTCTGCTGCAGGACTCACTGGCATCGTTGCCCACTCACGCAGGGCTCAGGGAGTCATCGCGAAGGTCTCCAGGCAGGGTGAGGCAGCCTGGGCCACCAGGGCCACCGGGCCCTTGAGAGCCAACGGGGCAGCAGCCACAGAAACCACAGCGGCTCCTCCCTCCTCCGTCCCAGAGCTGGCCTTGCAGAAGACAGCCGGCCTTCCAACGACTCTGCACCCAGAGCTCCTGGCTGGGGTCAGAGAGTGCCCTGGTTTGCAGCTTGTGCTTGATGGACGCTAAGGGTCCCCCCCCCCCGGGAGACCCTGCCAGATGCACTGCCAGGACCAGCTTGCCCAGGTACGCTCCCACTGGCACCTGCCCCTCCTCTCGCTCCTCCCGGACCACCACTAGGCTTCTCTCTCCCTCTCTCTCCTTGACCGTCCACTCCTCACTGCCGCTTCTCTCCTTTGCACCCCTCTCCATTTCTCCTTCCTCTCCCCTCACCCCTCTTCCTTCCTTCCTTCCTTCCTTCCTTCCTTCCTTCCTTCCTTCCTTCCTTGCAGCTGGCACATCACCGGCTCCCGTTGCCCACCCTTTGCCCACAGACAGCTGGCGCCCAGTGATGAGGCCACGATGGAGCATCGTAGCCATCTGCTCTGAGCCATGCACGGCTGGCAGGGGGGCTGCAGCCCGCAATGCCAAATCAGGTCCGCTGGGCATAGCTGACCTGTGGGCGCAGCCTACTTTCAGGATCAGCTTCTGAAGAATGAGGGCACCCTGTGGAGCATGAGTGGCCACTGGCCTCAAGTGACCCCGTCACGTCTTCTCCCGGGAGGTCCACCTCCACTGTCCCCCTCTCAACCAAACAGAAATAAATGCATACAGGAGAGCAAACCACATGGGACTGGGGGCAAGAGATGACATTGGTGTTGTCAGAAAACGGTGGATTTGGCCCCAGCAGGAAGGCTGGGTTCGCCGCACTGCTTGCAAAGACGGCCCAGAAACAGCCGCTTTTCCAGCCAGAAGGAAGAAGCAAACCAAGGCCCGGGAACCTTCCTTGGGAAACTCAGAGCAGATGTCGAAGCGAGGAAAGGAGGAATCCAAGCCCTGATCGCAGCAGCCGGGGGAAGGCATTCCTTTCTCCCAGGACAGGGACTCAATGCAGAGCAGCCCCAGCTCTCTGCCACTCCTCTGCCCATAGGCAGGGCCAGCCAGCCCCACACCTCCCCAGCTGCTGGTGGGGCTGCCCGACTCCGAGCCCAGACTTTTTGATTTGACATCTGCAGCTCCAGAACAAGATGGGCTCGTCGGCCTCACCATCTTGGAATAATTCAAGATAATCTAGGAGGGGAAAAAACGCTGAAAAAAAGCAAGCGGGGTGAAAAGAATAAAGCCTTTGAAAGGAGGATGGGAATCCAACATTTCTAAACACATCCCCTCGCCCGAGCCAAACCAAACAGGAATGATTCATTGGCTTGTCTTCACCCTTCACTTTTCATCTAACAAGCAACGAAACCACCACGATGTGCCGTCAAAGCTGTCTTGCGGCCTCAGAGGGCTCAGGGTGGGAAATGCGCACAGAGAAACCTCGGCAGCCCCCCTTCCGACAGCACTTTCCTATTAGGATAAACAGAATAACAGTGGAGGCAGGGACTGACTCGCGCCAAGGGCGCTTTCTGCACCGCGGAGGGACGCAAAACGGGACCCCTCGGTCCTCGCAGCTCAGCAAGCCGGAGGCAGCCGCAAGGGCTTCAAGGGAGTGTTTATGGGAATCCTGCAGCCCCCCCCCAGTCCCCAGAGCCCCTGTCCACAGCTCCACTGACCTGGAAGGAGCTAGAGGGAAAATGCCGGCAGGAGAAGGGGGATTCTCTGCCCTGCGTACTATCCCTTCCTTCCGGATGCAAGAGGAGAGCCAAGCAGGCAAGACTCCTCAGCCCAGCAGAACGGCCGGAATGGCCTCTGGGTGCAGCAGCTGCCAAAGGCCAGTGAAGGGGCTGACCGGAAGGAGCAGGACCTCCAAGGCCAGCCCCTTCCTGGAGCTGCAGAGAAAACAGGGGCGACTGCTGGCGAGGGAGGGACAAGACCGGGCTGGCTCCCCTCCTGTGGATCCCGTCCTTGTGCTTGTTGGGCCTCTCAGGACAGTCTCTCGGAACTTTCCCTGCTCATTTTTGTACTGAGAGCACCTTGAAAACTGTAGCGCAAGAACAGACCAAGCAGCACAGAGCTCAGGTCAAGCTCGCACCACCGTGTGACTCTCAGCCAAGGATCGAGATGTGCTCTGTGAGACGAAGCAGGAGTCGGCCCAGTCGGAGAGGCGATCCGTGCACCTCTGGCCGGCTGCCCGCCCTGAACACACGCGCATGACTCCACACAGGCCAGCGAGAGAGGGCATTCTTGAGCGCTTCCAGAAGTGCTGTAAAGCAAAATCTCTCTCTACCAATAATGAGTTGTCTGAGTTAATGAAATGGCAGAAGCTGTAATCCACCAAGGGATCCAGTGGAGGCCTTTGCTGCATGGAATCCAGAGCTGCCAGATCCCACAGAAAGCCCCAGGCCCCCCTCCTGGGCTCGGGGCACGTGGGTGCCACAACACTGGCTTAGAAGCTCCCTTTATGAGAAGCTCCACTGTGACGATGAGCACGTGTCTAAGAGACACCCGGCCTGCCCAGAGCCCTGTGTATTGGCAGGAGGGCAAGGCTTTTTTCAGGCCCAGAAGCCAGGGGAGCAAGAGACATTGGATGGATTAGCTCAGGCCGTGCTCCTCCAGGCAGACGGGATGACCCACACTGCAGTGGATTCTGCAGCGTTCCTCAGTCGTTCTGTACAGAAATGCTGCCTCCTGCGACTGATGCACTCCTCTTGTGGGCAGGTTGATGGGCCTAGTCTGCAGTCCCCCCGTGCCAACACCTGAAGCCAACCTAATGGGCACTTCCAGGCTTCTTGGAAGGCCCAAGAACAAGGCATCTGATGCAGGAAAAATTTTCTGGAGGAAAAGTCCATCATGGGTGGTGCAACCTCCTTACACTAATAGTAGGCTACTTCAGAGTGCTGGGTGCAAGGGAGTGGCGGGAGAATGCAGGCCTCTTGTTGTCTGTTGGGCTCCCTGGGGCACCTGGTGGGCCACTGTAAGGAGATCCAGGAAGCTGGACTAGATGGGCCTTTGGCCTGATCCAGCAGGGCTCTTCTTATGATGAAATCAGGGGAGCGGTGGCCTCATCCTGGCTGGGTGCTTAGCACATCATCAGATAGGACTAGGCAAGGGAGGCCTCTTTCCAAGCAGGCATGAAAGCTGACTCTGCACTGGTCGAAAGATGCCCCCAGTCGTGACAGAGCAGCCTGGCCCTGGGGAAGGACTTGGGCGGACACCCTTGCCTCCGGGCACCGAGGCCTTCCTCAGTCTGCCAGTCCACCCTTCCCAGCACCTTCCCATGCAGCAGGGAGAGCACTGTGTGTGTCCTGGGCGTTGCCTTCGGTTCATGTGGGGCAACATTGACGTCTGTCATGTCTGGCCGGTATCCTGGGTGGGCTGAGTGGGCCCCCAGAGCGTCACCCAGAGCCACCTGCACCACAGAGAGGTTTTTCTGTAGCCACATCCCTGACTGAAGCCCATCCACGGCTGTCGTGGGCAGGAAGGGACGGCCACAGAAGGAGCTGCCAGGCCAAGTGGTTTGTGCTGGAACCGTCCTTTTGGCACCCACGAATGGGCCTCACGCTGAGACCCTGGCAGTGAAGGGAGCCCAGCCACAGAGAGGGCAGGGCCTGGTTTGGAGTCCACATGGGGCTTGTATGGCCAGCAGCAGCAGTGGTCCAGAGTGCTCCACAGTGGCCACCAGCACACCCACTACAAAGTTTACTGCCCCAATGCACCACCTCCAAGACTTGGGGTGCCCTCAGGCAGAGGCAGATCTAAGGGAGGGCAAAGCTCTAAGTTTTGCAAGAAGCCTCACCTTGCAATGGAAATCACTCCTCCCCTGCACCGTTTTAGCTAATCCTCACAGGGAACAGCAACATCTTGGCGTTGCTTACTGGCTACAGCAGCAAGGGAGAGGAGAGGTTTACATGACAGGGTAAGGCTCCTTGCAACACTTAGAGCTTTGCCCTCCCTGTAGATCCGCCTCTGCCCGCAAGTCACCCCAAGAGCCAGAGCCAGCCCCGGGATATCCGTGCTCACAGCTTAGTGCCACTGGACGAGCCACGGTTTAATCCGGGGTCCTCTGCAAACAGCCCTTTCCTTTTTGATCCCCGGATGTGTGAACATGTGCCTTTTTGCTTGCCTGAGCTCCTCAGGCCACCCTCTGGTGTCCACTGCCTGCAGGAATAGGACTTACGGCAGTGAGGAATAGTTCTCCTTATTATATGGAACTTTCTGCCTAGAGGTGCTCCAAAGGCCAGAAGGCTGAACGTCTTTAGAAAGTGGGTCCAAACCTTCTTGCTCAGAACGCCTTTGGGCTGCCGGACGACTGTTGCCTGTTTCTGCTAGTTTCACCTGTGCTTGAACAGATGTTTCTTGCCCTGAATTTTGCAAATATCTTCTGTTTTAGTTGTTACCCTGTTTCTGACTGACTGATGGGATGTTCTCAGCCTCACTAATTTCACAGCATTGCCGGGAGGATGAATGGGACAGTGTGTCCCTTCCCCCCCCCCCCATGCCCACTGTTCAGGGCTTCCTGGAAGAAGGCCAGCATTGGGACTTGATAAATACATCAGCACCTAGAAGGGGATCTTGACAGAACAGGGACTGAGCCGCAGAACTGCTGCGCGCTGAGATCCACCCCAGGCCTGCGTGGGCAGCTGCATGTAATTGCATCCCCTTTAGCATGTTGCAAGTTGCAATGGGTTTCTCCTTACACCATCCATAACCACTTAACAAGACAGCCGCTGGCAAATTAACTAAACACCAATTAGCAGAGAACGTGGTCGTCCCATCCATCCCGTTAAGCTCGTGGCTAATTATCTTGACATACCTCCCGTGTATTAATTGCAGTCTAATTGTTTCCCATATCTTGCTGGCGTAATTTAAACTTAAGGAGCAATGGAAGACCAGATGCATCAATCACGGCGCTGCTGCCACCGCCATCACCAGCCCCCCCTGGAATGCCTGGGAAAAGGAGGGCCTGGCCTGGGGGTCCCCATCACGGTCCCTCCTCTGGCCAGTCTGGGTGTGGCCGGACGGAGCGATCCCAGTAAAGAAGAGCAGCGTTCTTCAGCCTGTGGGTCGGGAGGGACCCCAGTGGGGTTGCAAAGCCTACTTTGGGCGTCCCCGCAAACTCTCCAGGCCTGTACGCGAGAGGGCTCGGATCCAACCTCACGATGGTCCTGGCGTATCAAAGCGGAGTCCTTGCCACAATCCTGCACGCCTTTTCTCTTGCCCTGCAGCCTCGATGGCCAGCCCCGCTCAGACCTCACAGGGCAGTTGAAAAGACAGGTGAGGTTGGGGGAAAGGGGCCGGCGGGAGCAGGGGGTGGGCAGCGATGGGGGCAGTTCAGGTCCCAGGATGGGGCGGGATTGGCAGTGGGTCTCCAGCCTCATACTTCAGCTACCTATTTGTTGGGGTCATGACTCACGGCACAAAAACGGTTGAAGACCACTGAAGTCGAGCACTGGGAATGAAAGGGCAACTGTGAAATACTGGGCTGGTGGCAGAAGAAGCAGGAGAAGCAGGGGGGTGATCTGAAAGCACACGAGGTGCTGCTGTGCAGTCAAGAGAGCCAAGTGGCTCAAAATCAGGAGATGGCTTGGAAGCCCCATGTAAGCCTCCAAAGACCATAGGTGTGACTCCCCCCCCCCGTCTTCCCCAGTCTGATGAGACCATAGATCTGCCCAAAAGACAGCTGTCCCAAAGTTGCAATCCTATACAGACTTTCCTGGAAGTACCGTATTTCCCCAAGTATAAGACGCACCTTTTTCCCAAAAAACCGGGGGCTAAAAATTGGGTGCGTCTTATTCAAGGGGTGTGCCGGGCAGCGCTGCGTTCTTCATGCTCCCGCTTGCCTTAAGAGCCAAGCGCCGGCGGGAGGCCGGTGGCTCTTAAGGCAAGTGGGAGCATGGAGAACGCAGTGTTCTCTGTGCTCCCGCTTGCCTTAAAGAGCAGCCGGCCCCAAAAATGTATTTTTCAAATTTCTGGCCCCAAAATTAAGGTGCGTCTTATACTTTGGTGCGCCTTATACTTGGGGAAATACGGTAAGCCCTACTGAGCGCAGTCGAGACTTACTTTTGAGTAGTCTTGTGGAGAATTGTTCTGCAAGTAGCCTATGCGGTCAGACTATGCTGATCATGGATTTCCTGCAGTAGGTCATCGGTAGACGTTCGACAGTAGATAAGATCCCAAAGCAGTAGATACCTAAGAAGTGCAGGGTTGTCGGGCTGGACAAGGGTGGAGCGCAGGCCTGTCCCCAAAGCAGTGCACCTCTGTGGCTCAGCCTGAACCGAAAGGGGTGGCCTTGTCCTGATGTTTTGGGGCAGTGTGAAGCGCTGACGCTTGGGGATGCTCTGAAGCGAGGGATGAAGTGTTTGTCCATCCAAAAAGTGGACGGTTCCAGCACTGACCTTTGCCCTTGCACTGACCTCTCAGTGGACTTTGTCTGCCCTCACTCAGCCAAACCTGCAGCACCACCATGTCTCTGTGCCTTACTCACGAGGGACCACTCTCCCCGTTGATCAGGACTGTACCTGGGACAAAGATCCAGATCCTTTTCAGATCAGATTTCCCTGGGAAATGGCAGGAAGCCACAGCAGCAGAGGGGAGGTGGCAGAGGGGAACAGCCAAAAGCGAGTGTCTGCGTAGTTTCGGTGGGGTTGGGGGCCATTTCTCTCCTTGTGCTCCAAAATCAAACCTGAGCTCTCGCCTGGCTTTGAAGATGGGAAAAGGCCTCTGTGCAGGGACTGGGTGACAAGGAAGAGGTGGGGGGGGCGAGAACCCTCGGCGTAATTAAGTGGGCTGCTTGCCAGACTCTCCCGATACTTGACTGCTATGAAGCCACCTCCATCTGTCAGGTGTTGGCATGAAGCAAGACCTGGTTGCTGTGTTCCAGCCCTTCTCAGCAGCGGGACCCAGGCAACCGGTTGCCATGGGGCCAGGACTTCAGCTTGGTCCCACCTGCGGCCTGACCTGCGCTGTCCTTCCGACTCTTCCTCCACAGGCTCGTCTGCCTCCGCATATAGAGAAGGAGAGATGCTCACGGCCTTGCCCAGGTTTTGCAGAAGGCATTGCCTTGCTCTCCAGGCACGTTCTTCCAAGCCCGCCTTGCTCCAGCACAAATGGCTGCCATATTGCTGAAAAGCAGAATATAAATATTTGTAAGAAGAATAATCACAATATTGAGACGCCAGTGGCATAGCAGCCGTTTCATAGGAGACGTTTCCAGAGCATTCCTTCCTCCAGAACTGGGTGAGCTGCAAGGCTGTCGATTTCAGAATTAGCAGCAGCAGCAGCAGCCTGTCTTCTGTTCTAGGAATGGGATGGAGTTCCAGCTCTCAACTAGTAGCAGGAATGCTCCAAGAAGAATAAAGCAATCCATACGGTGTCCAGATAAGTTTGTTTTGTACAGTATGGCACAGAGGAGGGAGGCAGCTCCAGAGGTCAGAGGAAGGGGCAGGAGCTGGGCTCCCAACTGCCACACTCCACTGTGGGCGCCACCTGAACCTGCTTTCCAGCCCCGGGGTCAGGGCAATGCAGCTTCGAGGTAAAGCAGCAACCGTTCTTTTACCTGGAGGAGGCCTCCGGGGCGACGACTGCACTGCAGGATGCAGCTCACGCCCCATTGGCACAGCGGGGTCAGTGCTGGTTAGGGTTGCACCCTCAGCCTCATACTTTCTGGCCAACCCACAGCTTTTCTAAGTAGCCAGGTAAGGGGGGGGGGAGAAGACAGTCACGGCAGCAAAAGCAGAGGTGGGGCTCCTGTCTGAGATTTTGGGTGGCAAGCAGGGCGCATAGTTGTGGGTCCAATGTGTGGCAGGAAAGAGGAGCTAGAAGAATCTCTTGGTCACGTTGATCAAAGAAACAGGCCTTGTCTTCGCAACTAAACCATTTGGTGACCCAGGCCAGTATCTGGAGTACCCCAAACTGGTCACAGATTAGCTATCAGTGGCGTTCCTATGGTGGGGGTGGCAAAATGCTAAGTGTTGCAGGAGCCTGAGCTCCTGGGTAACGCGGTCCCTCCCCCTTGCCTCCAGAGCCATTTGCAGCTTGGAAAGCAGGTTGGGGGCTTTGAGCATGTCCTCAGCTTGCACCATGATCCCTCTGTGCCAGATGATGTCCATTAATATTTGGTGGCTTTGCAGTAGACCAGCACATGCAGGTTGAGCTGGTACATTCACACGACCAGCTCAAATTGAGCATACCAGTTTGGACCTAAGAATTGAAGCCGGGGCAGTTGGCCCCCTTCTCAAGGATCAATTGGGGCTCGTTGCCCAGAAGGCGAATTCCCACCCCCAGCCAGCCTCTTTCTTGACTGGCCCTGCTGCCGCCGGAGACGCCTTGGGCTGGAGCTGCTGCGGCCAGGGGGTGGGTCTGGGCCCTTCCGCATGCCCAGCCTGTGCCCCGCCAGGGAGCTGCAGCCCTTTCCCTCTCGCCGCGGTGACTACACACTGACACACCTTCCCCTCTCTGACGAGCTGAGCAGGCCAGGCTAATTAAGCCTCTTGCTTTGTGACGGCTACCCAGACAGCCTTGTCTGCATCAGTGCCAATCTTCATCTGTGGGAAGCTCAGTTCCGAACTTAACATTCTTTTGAAACACGACTAGTGTTGGCAGCATTGAAGAGCCCTCCAAAGAGCATCTAGCCTGGCACCCACTCGTCTCACAAGGAGGCGCAATATCCATGGTGCACGTTCCAGGTCAGGGGTTCCCAGGCAGCAATAGGGCCAGTCCAGGATTGTGGCCTTTCTGGGGCAGGGCTTGGAAGCATCGTAAGACCACCAACTCCTGAAGAGCTCTGCTTCGTTGTCCCGCACCCTCAGGTTGTTCCTAACGTAACCCCCGACTAGCCTGAGCCCCTGCAGCCTCCTCTGGAGTCTGGTAGTTTTCTGAATCTGATCCCACTTCCCTGGGTCTTGTCCATTGTGTGCACTTGATTGGTTTTCCAGCAAACCATCCCAGACTCATAATCATTTGGTAGCAAAGGATGCAGGTGGCTTGTTGTCCAAGTCTTTTCTCACAGTGGGAAAAAGCCTGTTTCGTAGCACTCAAAATGCAAATTGCAGAGTCTGGGGAAAAGCCATTCCCTTCGCTGCCCAGCCTCTGCAGGCAAGCACAGACAAAGCCACCAGCAGTTCCCCAATAAGGTCACTCCTTCGAGCAGCTGTCAAAAGTAGGGCAGTACTTCTGACACCACAAAAGACCAAACATATTCTCTCTCTCTCTCTCTCTCTCTCTCTCTCTCTCTCTCTCTCTCTCT